>OX465198.1:6483455-7175455 GCA_949987655.1 Polymixis flavicincta | reverse complement strand
CCCCCAGTCAGCGCTGCAACACTCTATCCTCCACCTTCCGCATACAGTCTGTCCCTCGTCGGTCCATCTAGCTGGGGGCCGTCCCACACTACGCTTGCGTATACGTGGCCTCCACTCCATCAGGGTTACCATGACGCTTTCCATTTCTACTCTACCGTAGAATAGAAATTGCTTTTCTACATTTCTCGGTATAAAACTGTCAACTGTCTACACGGAAACGTCATTTTTGTCTACTCTTCCGTAGACAAAAAACTTCTCTACGTTCTCGTACTAAGCCTCCAGTACTTATCTGCTCCACCAGCCATTAGTTGATTAAGGGGGAAGCGCCAGGGAACCCTCAAAATATTCTATTTTTTTTTGCAATATGAAGGTTTGAAGGTCAAGCTGTATTTTGATTAAAAATTGATTCGCGTCCGTAACCACAATTATAGTTATTTCAATGAAATAAAAAAATAAAAAATTTGGTGTCGACGATGGTTGTATTCCACGAGCGCCTCAGAAATGTCAGCAACAACTAGTGGGGTCCCCGAGGGCCGATGCCTGCCAGCGGGTTATTGGAAAGAAATACTGTGGCCCGCAAGCAACTGAAGGAACACGGGTGGGTTTTAGTCAGTAAAAGTCTGACACACCCTCCCGCTCCGCCCAGAGGAGAAGTTACTTAATGATTTCGCACCCGAAAAAAAACATCCCTTTGAATGACTTTTTCATTGAGGGGCAGGAGTGAGGCTTGGCTAAGTAATAATAGCCACACGGGTCATCTTTACACACCAAGACCCCTCTTTAGTCCCAGCTGTCATTCGTGGATCTTTGTCAATCGTTACCGGTCGTAAGAAGCCCAGTCTTACCAAGGGTTATTGTGTTACTCAGTAGCTGGGTTGTTTAGGTCAGATAGGTAGTTGCTACATATAAAATACGTATTCAGCTGCGTCCGGTTAGACTGCTATGCCACAAAGATGATGATGACACAGTCTAACACTTACATGCAAATTGCATAATACGTCAGAAAATTTGAATTTTGCGGGCAAACTTTATCGCATTCTCCTTAAGGGCGCTATCACATTTTTGCTTGAATTTGAACGTTTTACTCGATATTTGATGAGTGATTATGGTTTAGATATAGCCAAAAATTCAAAACAAAAATATGTTCTAGAAAATTTCATTATTGGTCTAGGGAGTGTTATAATATTTTAATTTGTTTACACAAGTCAGTAAAATCCTTGTCTCGGCAAATGGTGTTTCATAAAATTGTACTTTTGGACATCTTTAGATGCCTTATTACATGGAACATATAATAGTTTAGTAATTTATAAAAATGTCCATGGTAGGACTATACCTTGTTCTTTGGAATGCTCAAATCATTTTTTTATGTTTCATACAGTAATTCACCAAAAATAATTCCGTAAAACACAGAATTTATGATAATTTTTCGTCTGTAATTATATTATCTATCTGTAGGTATATGTTTAATAGAAATTCAAACAAAAAATATTTTATAAATAAGGTTACTAAGTCAGCTTGCTGGAAAAAAAAAATTGTTTATTTAAAACTAAAACTAATATGTTTAAGCAATTGTTGAATGCAACGCTGTAAATCAGTAATAAAACTCGGGACTAGTGATGTGCCGTGGGAACATTCCCGTTCCCAGTAACTTCCCAACGGGAATGTTCCCGGGAATGTTCCCATGTGCCCGGGAACATTCCCAGTTAGTGGGAACACTAACACAAAAGTTAAAGATTTTTTCTTTTTTTAACTTTTAGATTAGGTTTCTTATCGCATGTTTAAAATAATAAAAGATAGAAATTAAATGCATATCTTTTACACCCACAATGTGTTACTGAGAATTTTCGGCAGTTAAATGATGTAGTTGGAGAGTTAAACTGATAACAAAAAAACTATCCTTTTAACTGTGCAGGTGTGATGCTAATTTTGAGAAATGTTATTTACTTAACCTTTGTGCATGGTTTATGGCTCCAACTAACCAGGTCGGCGTAACAAACAATCCAGACTGTAGAGACATCCCAACAAATTTGCCGCTCAACTCACAATACCAGCTTGTGTCAGCAGACTTAAAAGACGCAATATCCTACAATTGGATAACTTGGAGAGAGCTTCGTTATTCATATGAAAGTTGCTCCTGATGAGGAATAACTTCCCTGCCAGACCTTCCTACAACTCATCTGCTCATAGTTTTTAAAAACTGATTGCAAGGTAAAACACAAAAAAATAGAATAATGTATTCTACCAGTCTATTTAAATAACGTTTCAAAATATTGTACATAATTTCTGAACGACGGGTTGCGGGTAACGATGGGTTCGTGGAATCTGTCCATACGGTTTTTTTTTTTTTTTTTTTTTTGGGTGGGAAATCATCAAATGACTTCTCCTGCTGAGTAGAGCAGGAGGGCGTGTCAGACTTTTACTGACTAAAACCCACCCGTGTTCCCTCAGTAGCCCGTATGCCAGGGGCCGTGGTATCTCTTTCGAACAAACCCGCACCCCTGGCAGGCATCGGCCCTTACGGACCCCACCGGTGGTTGCTGACATCTTTGACGGCGTGCGTGTGGAACACAACGCGCCGTCCCGTCTACCACTTTTCGGCCGCAGGGGATAGGGAGAGCGGCTGACGCTATACCGACACTCCTCTTCCCCTGCGGCCCCACCGCGTCCGCCATCAAACGGTGGCGGCCCCGTCCAGGCCACGGAAGGGAAGAGCGCTGCTCAGAAGCACCGGCACTCCTCCTCTACCGCAGCCCGTAACCCTCAGCCGCGATGCCTCCCATTCGACATCGCGGCCCACCTCAGTTGCGGTGCACCTCACCGCAACCTACCTTTTGGCCGCTACGTCGTCGGCTTTGAGGCAAAAGCCCTGACGAGCGGCCCCACCTTTGGGTTCCTCTTGGCTTCACCGTGGCTGGCATCCACGGTTACTGAGCCCCCCCGCAACGACAATGCAGGAACCCACTCGGGGGGGATCTGTCCATACGGTTGGGTCTAAATTTTTCAAGGCCCATCGTATCAATAAAAATAAGAGGCTCTCTGATCCTACTTTGTAGCTCATGAAGGAGAGGCGCGAGATGATCCTGCAGTCTTCAGACGATGCGCTTGAGTACCGGCAGTTTAACGGATAGATCTCTAAGTCCTTGAAAAGCGACCTCCGCCGCTTTAATACAGAATGTATTAAAGACGCAATAGAACGGAATAAAGGCTCCAAGGTCTTTTCTAGGGATCTGTCTATTGGGCAGAGTCAGCTTACGAAACTGAAGACCGATGAAGGCAGGATCGTATCCACCAAGCCTGAGCTGTTGAGAGAGATTGAGAGATTCTATGGACAGTTATACAAGTCAACAAGAAACCCCGTTACGAATCTGGCAAACGACCCAAGAGCTCGATTGACCCGACAGTATACTGAAGACATCCCGAACGTCAGCTTGTACGAGATTAGGATGGCTCTGAAGCAGCTTTAAAAACAACAAGGCGCCAGGTGATGACAGAATCACAGCTGAACTCCTAAAGTCCGGCGGGAAACCCGTTCTTAAGGCCCTCCAGAAGCTGTTTGATTCCATCATACTCGAGGGCAAAACGCCACAGGCATGGAACAGAGGTGTGGTGGTACTTTTCTTTAAGAATGGTGACAATTCCCTTCATAAGAATTATAGGCCCATCTCACTTCTATGCCATGTCTACAAGCTGTTCTCCGAAGTCATCACAAATCGTCTAGCGCGCAGGTTTAATGACTTCCAGCCTCCCGAACAAGCCGGGTTCCGTAAAGGCTTTAGCACAGTAGACCACACACATACACTGCGGCAGGTTATACAGAAGACCGAAGAGTATAATCTGCCTCTCTGTTTAGAGTTTGTGGACTACTAAAAAGCCTTTGATTCGATCGCGACGTGGGCTGTACTGCAGTCCCTCCAACGGTACCAGATCGACTATCGGTACATGGCGGTGTTGAAGTGTCTGTACGAAAACGCCACTATGTCAGTCCGACTCCAGGACCGAACCTCGAAACCTATCCTTCTGCAGCGAGTTGTAAGACAGGGAGACGTTATCTCTCCGAAACTCTTCACCGCTGCACTGGAGGATGTCTTCAAGGTTCTGGACTGAAAAGGGGCTGGCATCAACATCAATGGCGAGTACATCACTCACCTTCGGTTTGCCGATGATATAGTTGTCATGGCTGAGACCATGGAGGATGAACATGGACAAGACAAAGGTCATTTTCAATGCCCATGTAACACCCACTCTCGTAACGGTCGGAGGAGCTGCACTGAAAGTTGTGGACGAGTACGTTTACCTAGGACAAATTGTCCAGTTAGGTAGGTCCAACTTCGAGAAAGAGGTCAATCGTCGAATCCGACTCGGCTGGGCAGCGTTCGGGAAGCTTAGCAATATCTTCTCGTCCCACATACCGCAATGTCTCAACACGAAAGTCTTTGACCAGTGCGTGTTGCCAGTGATGACATATGAAACCGAAACGTAGTCGCTCACAATGGCCCTCATAAAAGGCTTAAAGTCACCTAAAGGGCGATGGAGAGGGCTATGCATGGAGTTTCCCTGCGTGATCGAATCAGGAATGAAGAGATCCGCAGGAGAACCAGGGTAACCGACATAGTCCGAAGAATTGCCAAACATTAAGTGGCAGTGGGCAGGGCACATTGCTCGCAGAACAGATGGCCGATTGGGCTGAAAAGTTCTGGAGTGGCGACGGCGTACCGGAAGACGTAAAGTTGAAAGGCCTCCCACAAGGTGGACCGATGACCTTGTGAGGGCCGCAGGAGTCCGCTGGATGCGGGAAGCACAGAACCGGTCGAAGTGGCGGAGCTTGCGACCAGCAGTGTACGTCTTTCGGCTGAAATGACGATGATGATGATGATGAATCTCTAAACCTCCTAGTCTCCTACATTCACAATTTTTATTTACCTCATTCTATAATTAATACAATGAACGACAAGTTACTAAATGAGTACTCATTACATGTCAAATCTACTTACTTACTAAATCTTACCAGTAACTTTGTGTGTTATTATATTTTTACTTTTATTACAATTCTATGTGGTTTCACCGACACGTTCCCAGCAATTGGGAATATTCCCGGGCACTGGAAAGATTCTTTTGGGAACGTTCCCACTTTGGGAACATTCCCGGGAACGGCACATCACTACTCGGGACACGCGGGATTTAGCTTTTAGTCCGCGCTGGTTTGTTCCTGGGCGTCCAACGAATAGCGGATAGCATATGTGCGTAGCGTACTTCACTAGACACACACCCGCGATCGACTACCACGCGCCGTATAATTTTCCTAAAATTGAGCACTTCGATTTGTAATAGCCCTCTTAATAACTATCGACGAATTGTGTAAAAGTTGTCTCCATAAAAATGTCACTGCTTCCTCAATTTTCCTTCCATTGTTAAAACCAATAAATCAACAACAAACAAACGAATGATACTTATCCAATTAATTGGAATTGAAAAATTGGCCTCGATCTTCCATAATTGTGATCTGCGGTTTCCGTAATTATACATAATAAGATTGACTATACTTTGTTATTTGATTGACGTAGGTAGACGTAAGATATTTTCACGGCTGTAGTCCGCGAACGGGTTGTCAGAGGTGTCTCATAAATCTAAGAATATTTCATCTATAGTTCAACTTTTAATTGTATTCAATAACTTGACAGTTCAAAGAAAAATAATGTTACCATACAAAGACTAATAGTGTTGGGGTAGTGAACGATTTCGTGTAAAGAACGAATTATAAAAGCGGTTTAGGTTTAAATTAAACCATTTTTAAACTCAACCCAATAGAATTAGTTTGGGCACAGGTAAAGGGGCATGTCGCATAAAATAGTAAATATTTGAAGATGAAAGAAGTTAAAAATATTTGAAGAAGGGGTTAGTAATGTGTGACGTCTTCGTCATGCAGTGCTTGCGTATCTCTTAAATTAAAAGTAGAAAATGTTATGTGTCGTATGGACCATGTTATTGATAACATCACTGATGCCTTTATAATAAAAATTTGCTTGTGAGTACATTATTTCAAGTTCATTCAATTTCGTTCATTCTTACGCCACCTCACTATCTTTCTTTTATCAAAATCTGGTAACCCTGCAACTGTCAAGTTACTGAATACAATTAAAAGTCGAACTATAGGCTATATATATTTGTCAGCGGCTTCGCCCGCGTGGTAGACGGAAATTATCCCACGGGAACGTACTCGTACTACCGGGATTATAAATATCCTATGTGTTAATTCAGATTATAAACTATCGTGTAACACATCTGTGTGCCAAATTACATTGAAATCCATTGGGTTACAAACATACAAACTTCTACATTATTTTATTAGTAGTACTAGGATTCCCATAACATCACGCCTGTAACCCAGAAGGCTAGGGATAAAAAAAAGTGAAAAATAATTTTAATTTCGGAAGTCGGTGATTTTGGATGTGTATTTTAATTTTTTGTCACCTTCCGAAAATATTTTTTTTTTGACTTTAAAGTGTTTTTCCGGAAGTATGTTGTTTTTTTTTAAGTTTTTTTTACTAAAGAAGTTGGACATGACACATTACACATGTCAAATTTGACTATTACACGGAACTTGCAAATACTGACCAAATGTAGTACCGACTACTCATACAATCCTACCAACCCCTTTGAGAAGTACAAGCGTGATATTATGTTATGTAATAAATTCACATAATGTCTATTCTGCCTCAACCGACCACAGAATAAGGAAGTATACTCATGCCATGACGCTAACTAATTGTTAGATTATTAACTACAGTTTAATTATGCGACGCCATTGTTGGGTAAACTGATTGTTTTGACTGTTAGGCTGGGTGTTCAATGGCGGGAGGACGTTTGACAGCCAAAAAAAGATGGCTGTCGTTTACACGGTTGAGAGGTTTGTGCGTGACAAGCTGACAACGTTTAGTTTAGAGGTCGTTGTCTTAAAGTAAAAATGGATAGCCTTCAGCTTAGTATACAGTATGTAAATAACAGAGTTTTATTGTAAATAACCACAGAAAATAATAAAATATACAGGGCGAACCACACACGCATGACTACTGTACAAACAAAATGACAGATTGTGGAAGGATGTCAAAAAATAAGGAAACAAATGTCAGTTTGCATAGAAAGAGATATGTCTATTCTTTGTAGAAGCAAAGTTGAAGAAAAATCTGCTTGGCCGTTTAAAAGTAATTTACTCAGCTGAACGAAGTCCACTGCTGGACAAAAGCCACCCTCAGAGATCAGCACAACGTCCTGTCCGGTCCATCCGTCCTGTGGAGATCAGTAAAAATTTGTGAGTTTTTATGTAGAGTGTAATCTTCGGAAATACGGAACAGATTTCGAAAAATCTTTCCCTAATTGGAAGCTGCAGTATTTCTGACTGTCATAGGATATATTTTATGCAAAAACAAGAAACTTAATGTGGAAAAAGTATCGGTCAGAAGTTAGCTAAATATTAAAAAACCATAGATGAATTTTCTAATACAGAATGACTTTCCGCAAGTGAACACCTTGCCTGAAACGCGTGATAATTAAAGAAAATGTCCCCACAGTCACGGACGGATGGATTAGGGTTTATAATTACAGATTAATTCAAATTCATGTCCATACTTATCATTGGCTAATCAACTAACAGCTGATTGTTAATCTTTGTTTAGTTAAAACTGAGATTAGGGGCTGATTGAACCATGGCGCGTGTAATCCGAGATACATACTTGTGAAAAATACGTCCCGACCAAGTTACTGTTGTATAATGAAATTTGAATTAAGAACGAGTCCCGACCAAGTTAATGTTGTATCAATTTGAATTAAGGTGAACCTAGTCCACATTTTTTCCATACAAACTTCGGGAGTGTATAACTCCACTGTTTGAAAATGTACATAAAAAATTACACATGTATGGGTTTGTCTTATTATTAATATTGTCTGTACGGAAAAAGAATATTAAAATTAAAACCATTAAAAAGTTAGGAGCCAACAAAGATTCGTTTTTTTGCAAATTTAACCTAACTTTTGGCGAGTTTTAGTAATAAAAGAAGTGTAAAATCTCCAAAACTAAGTCGGTACTGACAAAGCTCAATTATCGAAAAGTTCAAAAAACTTTATTGGTCATTGATTTATGCAGTGGTTTTTCAGAAAACCCGATCTTCCGATGGACTTTTTTAAATTTTTTACGCGCCTGTTTTACTATAACTGATCCTGCAGCTCACTCAATAATGTTATGCGTGTACACTAGCGTCTAACTGCTCATTACGGATTCACGGGTACTACCTCTGTCGGACACGAAGCTTGTTGCGACAGCGTGATTTTTAGCCAGGGCCATCAGTGAGTTCGAGCCCGCAACTAGGTTCCCCTTAAGAATACCTCCTATCGTCTACCAAACCGCACTGAGCCCGCGTGGTAGATTACGGCCCACTACCTCTCACAGACAGGAGACCTGTATCCCAGCAGTGGGAACGTTATAGGCTGATTATAATGCTACCCCAATCACGTAACACAGTTTCGATATATATCACAATCCGAGGGATTTGAAAGAAATTTACTGTCCATAGCTTCATATACTACTTGTATCTATAAGCAGACATAAATTTTGCCATAAATTCAGTCATAAAAAACTTCTGATTGTTGAATTTCTCAATGGCATCTGTATCGGCAGCTTCTTATAGATTCAGATGTTTTCGTCTGAGCTTTACCGGACTCCTTAGTAAAAAAAAGAAGCAAACAAAAGTCACTAAAGTTACCCGATGACATTGCCGAAAATCCCAACAAATTATACAGCACTATGTACTTTAATTTTTATTTTAACAAACCAATATAAAAATAGCTACAACCAGGTTAAAGACCTCTGGACACCCAACAAAATGTTCTACAGCCCGTGCATAAACAATAATAAAAAATAAAAAACTGTTCGGTTTTCAAACAAAGAGTAGTCAGACAGATCGCGAGGCGACCGCACGCCACGGCCAAGGCGTTTGCAAGGACGAATGTTGTGGCTTTTGCATTGACATTTAAAATAAAAAAGTGAACTTTTTTTAACTGAGAACTACGTCTTCTGGAAATAGTGCATGTGCAAGTGACGTTATTGGCAGTACAACTTAATTCTGGTCTTATTCGAAAAATAAAAGTGTTTACTACACTGACGTCCCTCAATTTAAAAGTTGGAAATAAAATCGAATTTTAAACTGCAATTGATTTCAAAGTTATGTTCAAAAGTGGGCTAGGCAGAATGCCAAAGAGGTTGTTAAAGAGTAAGAATGTAAAAATAAAGATGTCATGGGAGTACGAGGATGAAGTGCAATCGTGAACTGGATTTAAACATTCGTGTTTCGAATTCAATTTCGGTTTTCGAATGCGGAAAGTGTTTCAAAAACATTTAAATGTGGATTTTCGAACTTATGAAAAGATCTTTTAAAGAGTTTTTAATAAAAATGTTCCTTGAAAGTGACTGATTAATAAAAATAAGTACCGTTCACAAAAGTTTAGACTTAAAAATATCTTAATTTTAAAATAATACATCTATATTTTATGGCGGTAACATTGTATTCGCAATGAGCATATTAAAGAATCTACACTAAGAATTATTCAACAGTTGCGCTAAGGTTTTTAAATGGCAATTTATTGAGCAAAAAGTTTAATTAGGACTTCCAAAGTTTTATTCAATCCAATCCAATCCAGTTTTGGCAAAAAAAGTGAACTGTTTTTGTCAGTAACCTACCAAAGATTGCGCAAAGAAGTTTTAAACATTTCGAATTCGAATTAATTTAAATTAAATATGTACGTCACTATAAACGAATGAATATTTACAAAAATCAGGAGTGTTCTAATTTCAAATGTTTTACGTAGAAATTTAAAAGATTTTACGGTGCGAATAGATAAGAATCTGAGAAACAGAGTTTGTTGAACTTTTCGTTTTTCTAAATAAGTTTTGTTTCGTTTTTAAAACGCATTGGATACCTACAGCGAACGATAAGGAAAACCTTTTTGCTTATAATTTGTGGAACCCAAATCCCAATACGTACATAGAAGCGACGACCGTTCATTGAAATGTAATCAATGCCTTATAATCTCCTAAATAGAAATATATGATAAAAGAGTAAAATTAAAATATATGTAACTAATTCAAATTGCAGATAACACAAGTAGCACACAAAATAAATTTATCAATTTACACGTAAACACAACACTAAACAAACCCAATAAATAATTCCCTCACCCAATAAATCCCATCCTCCCCAATAAATTTATTCCCGACCCAATAAATGCAATAAAAACCCGACAATGATTCTAAATTCAACCCTATTGGTGCTCGCAGTCTGTGGGCGAAGACTCTGGCAGGCCCCGCAAGGTAGGATCGTGGGTGGAACGAAGTCTGGCTTCGGGCAGTGGCCGTGGCAGATCTCCCTGAGGCAGTTCAGGACTTCGACGTATCTTCACAAATGTGGCGCTGCGCTGCTGAATGAGAACTGGGCGATTACTGCTGCGCATTGTGTTGAACAGTGAGTATTTTTATTTGTTTTTAGTTGAATATTAAAATAAATTAAGTATATGAAATGTTTGTTAAAATTTAAATGACTCGTTCCTCGGAAAGCACGTTAAGCCGTTGGTCCCGGCTGTCATTCGTGGATCTTTGACAGTCGTTACGCCACGGGTCGTCAGAAGCCCGAAAGTCTGACAACCAGTCTTACTAAATTAAGGGTATCCGTATTACCCGGTAACTGGGTTATGGAGGTCAGATAGGCAGTTCAGATAAGGCTAGGCAGATTGATTAAGTTTCTTATGTAGATGTGCATGGGGAATTCCATAAAGGTGAGTTCTTGCACCGCTAACTTAAATGACTTCCTATCGGTTTGAAAGGTCTGGATTATACATAAAGGGTCCCCGAAACGATCAATTGAAATCTCTCGCTATTTTAGAAACATTGTCAATCACTTCAATTGCATTTGGTATCGATTAATTTGCGCAACACTGAGCTTCCGTGTGGTGCCAGACGTAAAAGAATAGCACCATCCCATTTCTTCCCGTGGGTGTCGTAGAAGGCGACTAAGGGACTTACTAGAGAATGGGCAGCAGCGTTCTCTATGCATTTTACCACCATACTGCGATCGCCAACCTGCCTGCCAAGCGTGGCGATTATGGCAAAACCCCCCTTTTGAAGGGTCTATGTCCAGCAGTGGACATCTTTCGGCTGAAATGATGAGTATCAATTACGTAAATTACATTTACAACTAGCTACTACCCGCGGCTTTCACCGCGAGGATTTCGGAAATTATACCACGGGAAAGTGGTACCGGGACAAAAAGGATAACCTTGTCACTCCTTATAACATCAGCTATCTGCCAGTAAAGTTCTGTCAATATCGATCCAGCCGTTTCCGAGATGAGCCGGAACAAACAGACAACAAAACATTTAAAATATTTTTTTTTTGTTATGTGTACCGTATATACTTTCATAGCCATTACTAAAAAGCTGTTATTTTGACAATTCAAACAGACACTTCAATTTGTTTTGTATATTTTTAGTACAATTGATCGTTTCAGGGACTCTTAAGATAGACTATAATCAAAGACAACCACAACTAAAACCATTAACATTCTCATTGCACAACAAAATAAATAAGTAACGATAATTTTCCACATTCTCGATCAACACAGCACAATATGCACATAATATCACATACGCTCATAGTTATAACTCGATCTTATAAGTGGAATTAGACCTGTGAGCTGCATCGTATGAGCATTTTCCTCAAGATGACCTACTGGATAATCATTATCATTATCAGAAGCCTTCAATGTCAATTATGATTTTGTGAATTTCCTTAAAAGATTACACTTTTGTATTCGAATTTTTTAACCCTCCGTTCCTCGAAAACCACGTTAAGGGCTGATTTTACCAAAGTCTGAAATATTTTATCCATTGAGTAAAATTTACGTCTGACAATTCTACTATGAAAGATCTGTCAAAAATTCAAAATTTATTCTCAGGATATGACTTATTCTAAGTATAAAAGTTTGGTGAAATTCGCCGTAAACCGTTGGACCCGGCTGTCATTCGAGCGTTTATTCTGAAAATGGGCAACGTCTCCAATAGCTGTCAAATATTTCACTGTTTTGATCAATTTGCCAATATTACTATAAGGAAATATGAAGTATCGCTAACTAGTGACCTAAAATATTGATTATGAAGTGCAATAATTAATATCTTAACACCGAATATTTAGTTTTAGATGTAAAAAAAGAACTTGGAAACTTTCCAAATGCCTTTTTTACACCTAAAACGGTTACAACATCAAATTCAGTGTTACTTATAATTGCAAATCATTATTCATATTTTAGGTCACTAGTTAGCGATATTTCATATTTCCATACAGTAATATTACAAATTAATAAAAACAGGTAGGTACCTAAATATTTGACAGCTATTTGCGATGTTGCCAACTTTCAGAATAAACGCTCTTAAATAGTCGTTACCGGTCTTAAGAAACCCAAAAGTCTTACCAAGTGGCATCGTGTTACCCAGTAACTGGGTTGTGGAGGTCAGATAGGCAGTCGCTCCATGTATAATACTGGTATTCAGCTGCATCTGGAACTGAACCCGATATGGTTGGGTAAAACCTAGCCAGATGATGATTACATTTTTGTATGAAGGGATCTCATGATGGGGTTGACTCAAAAAAGGCTATTCATCACCTGCGGTTTCAACACACCTACATTTTCATCATTCACCCTGCCCCTATATGGGGGCGTCCATTAATTACGTGAGGCAATTTTGGCGATTTTTCGACCCCCACCCCCGCTTTGGTGAGATGTCGTAAGATTTGGCTCGACCCTCACCCCCTCCTCATAATCTCAAGTGAGATATTTCAAATACATGTTATTAGTGTAAAAATGTTAATCTGTGCCTATTTGCGTTGTATTTATGCGTTGCATTTGGCTGGCTGGGCTGGCCGCTGGCGGTTTAACCGTCGAGGAGCTACTGTGCTACGTTGTAACGTTCGCATAATCACGATAAGTATTATTGGCGGAAAAACATGTTTTACATAATTTAACCCGGTTTTCTCGTAATGTTACATTTTTTCTTTGCGGTAATTTTTTTAAATTACGTGATAATTGCGTAGAGCCCCCTCTCCCCCACGTGAGATTGAGTGAGATTCAACTCGACCCCTCCCCCCCCCCCCCCCCCGAAACGCCTCACGTAATTAATGAACGCCCCTTATCCTATAGGTTTGTGGTCGGCGCAATATGTATTTTTCTTTAATACTGTCATACGGAAATGACGACTAATAGAGATATTAGTCGTCATTTCCGTAGTCACACCTAACCTAACAATATCATCATTCACACAGTCCATCCATCGTCTTTGGTCTCCCCTACTCTTCCTCACGACATTTTCCTCATTCCTCCGCATCACATGCCATGACAAGACAGTGTACCTTCCATTAATTCTGTTACTCGCCAATAACATCGATCGTCAATATTTGCATCTACAACATCGTCTTTTTATTATGTTACAACAAAACATTGCAAGATCTATAAAAAAATTGACCTGCTTAAAAGCCAAGCAGAGCTGAAAAACAAGTATGATAGGAGGGAACAGGGCGTGCGATTCTCGAAACAAATGTATTCCCCTTTTTTTCCCTGAATTCCTCTAGAGCAATATATATTTTTATCCATAAAATCAAGGTCTGCTGTAAACACGTCCCTGTTATTTTCTTTTTTCAGCAAGTAATTAGTAAAGAAAATATGACCCTCTAAAAATTACAAAAAATGCCCTATTTTTACCGCCGCCGCGCCGTGATTAGAGGACAACCAGACAAATTAAAAAAGTTTTTAACATTTAAAAAAAAGATAGGAACCTAAACATACTCTTTCTTAACATTTTATTGGAAAAAAAAAATGAATCGGCTCAGTTTTCGAGGGGGAAAAAGGGGAATACGAAACGTCGATCTCGTCAAAGTTTTTGTGATAATTTCGGTCTGAGCTGCAGCTGTCCCTATCACACACTACGGGGGCAGATTTACTAACAGCGCGACGGAAATAGTTTCTTCAAATACCTATTTTGAAATTCGTCGCAAGCCCCGTCCCCTCTTAATATGATCAATTTACTTGTTACCTACTTAGTTCGGATTTTTCCAAGCTTTATCGGTGAGCGTGCAACATACATTGGTCACGCAAAAAAAAAAGGGTTGCACCATCCACCGATCCACATAACTAGGTACCAATTAACACGAACGAAGACGTCATCAGAACATAAACGTTCATCTCATTAAAAACAAATGTGGCAAAGAGTATCTACATAATAATTCCACGGTTTACGGTCAATAAGCCAAGATAGAAATGAATGTGTGGAGTGTCAATATTATTTTATTAATAGCAAGTTTCCTATTTCGCGTTTTATGTGCAAGTGGGTAAAAGCCCACTGTTCCTTCTAGCATCATGTGTCGGGGCCCGGGAGATACTTGTACATTCGCCGCACCTCCGACTGATCTGAGCCCGCCATGCCTAGCACACTAGAGATGCGCAAAATGTGTCAGTAGAATGAAATGAATGAAGGATATCTTTTCGCTCAACGAAGTAGTCCACTCATTTACTACAGTACTTCATTTAGTTCAGCAAATCAGAACGGGTCCTTAGGATAAGATGACGACAGTGATTGACAAGTTACGACAAATGATGCACTTCACTAGTTCAGTTTTATACGTATGTCGATTTTCCTTCATACTTTAAACAGGCTTAGCACTGTCAACCTAGAAATATGAATTTAAGCAAAACTATCTACGTTCGCGAACTACCCATGTCTATAGCACGCCCTATCACCAAGTGCGGCCGAACCCATGACCACTATTAAGGCGCGCATACTACGTGCCACCTCTTTGAGGTTGCCTGCTCAAGCGACGACACAGCCCCAAATTAGCCGCCCGCAGACTCCTCCTCTCGTGGGCCGTAAAAATTCTATGCTCATACTTTTAATCAGCCTATAATGTCCCCACTGCTGGGGTTGGAACATAGACTTCCTCTCTATGAGAAGAAGTGGGCCATAATCCACCACGCGGGTCCACTGCAGATATGTATAAAAATTATATACCTACTAAGAATACATTTTTCTCCACAGCGTCCCGCCATCAGAACTGCTAGTAAGACTGGGTGAACATGACCTGGCTCAGAGCGATGAGCCATACGGCTTCGTGGAGCGAAGAGTTCAGATCGTCGCCAGCCATCCACACTTCGATCCTGCCACGTTCGAGTATGATCTGGCATTGCTTAGGTAAGTTCCCACAACTATTTTAGGACTACATTACACAAACATGAAAGAAGATAAATAGAGTGAGAGAGACCGAATTAATAAATTCTAGGGTAATAGACTATCAATTTACATCTGACGAGATCGTAGGTATCCCTATAATAATTATAGATCAACCTTAGAATAATGAATAATCTATACTACTAAGAACCAAGGTAAAAAAACCTTGATCAAGTTGAAGCCAACTCAAGTACCTAAGTATCTACCTACCATGTTACTAAAAGGTTCCAACCCTCAGTAATAAAGAGAGAATTTGCCACAGGAGATTCTGCCACACGGAAAATGCATTGCCAAGGTATTTTCATCATGCTGCCTTGTTTGTGATAATGTTTTTCTCAACTGAGGCTTCTATTTATATCTATAACAAGATATTTTCGTATTAAGAAGACTACAATGTAGACCTACGTAAAAATACTCGCAAATTAAAAAGAAAAAAAACATCGTTCGAAAATTACTATGTTTATAGCTTTTTTTGTCTACAAAAAACGTGCAAAACAATAAAATTGCAACTGTCACAAGAGTAATTTATTAGCAACAACCGCGTACCACGCATACCTGCTTATCAAATGCTATATTAATGACATAATTAGCAGTCTGACATAATATTATTAACGTCTGCTGATCTCAGAACAGATTGGCGTCGTTATAAAAAACAGTTGGCACATCAGTGAACTTCGCGCTGGGTCATTTTTAGGGATTCGTGGGACTGATAGAAAACCTTCTGTAATTTTTTAGATATCGTAGTCGTGGCAAATGATGATTCCAAGAAATCAAGAAATCATTTTATTATCTGCAAAATAGTTAGGTACAGACGCCAGCACATTAAGCTATCCCAATCTGTCAAATTTCTTTGATAGATTTTCAACTTTAAAACATAAGTGTAAGGTTCATGTTCAGGCGGGAAAATTTTACAGTTTGGGTTAGCTTGATGTGCTGGCGTCTGTACTATCAAAACTTAACCCATTTATCATCAGATTGATCTATCAAGAGCTCATTTCCCGTGGCTTATTAATCGATTCGCCCGAATATACTCGCCCGAAACGAATCGACGAATCGACATTTTTAAATATGTGATTTATTATTATTATGTAAGCAACTCTCAAAAAGTTGATTTAAAAATTTACTTTTTCTAAACTTTGTTGCATAAAATTCAAAATGTGTCATTTGCATAATACGTATTTCGGAAGTTGTCGATTGGCCCACAAATAAATTAACTCAAGAATTAGCTTCTAAACAGCTCATGTAGTTAACTTAAGAGCTATCGTCGTTTTAAGCCCACGTGGCCGAATATGCGCAGGCGCATTCTTAGTGTTTGACAGTTAGATCGAAATTTGACACTAGTTCAAGACAGCCGAAAGGTTAGGCTTTAAAACGCAAAAAAAATATATCAAATCCGTTTGATTGATCACCTGCACATAGATAAGAAAGAAAAAATCATTTGTACCTATTCGTTTTGGGCACACCATTTGGGTGAGAAGAAAATACTTTGTCAAACACACAATGTTATAATAAACATTTAGTAAACCTACAGAACCCACTGTACTTAATACATTGTTGTAACTTTAACACTAGACAGATACCGGTCGGTCACTCGTCGATGCACTTGACCTTACGAGGTTCACTACCACTTTTGTACAATGTTATTTCAAACTAGATTTCTGTGGTTTTGCAATTTCGTTAGTAAGTTTATTACACCTATAAATTGATAGGTTGGACCTAGGGATACGCAAAAAGTATCGATACCACAGGGTACCGAAACTCTTCTTTCGATACCAAGTACTTTTGGAATCGATACTTTTGTTCCGATACTTTTGAGGTATCTACCTACTTTCCTTCTCCTCATTTCTAAAAAATAATGAGCTTATGAAAAAGAAAAATTATTAATCGATACTTTAAACAAAATATTTGTCACAACACTACTAAACCAAAGACAAGATGCGGGAAATTTCCACTCATTGCCAAGCACTTACGTGTACCATTTTATTTCTTTGAGCTGTTTCAGGAGTTTATTTACGAGACATTTTACGGTTTGAATAATCTGTGTAGTGTTTTTTTTTGTCTTTAAAACTATTTTCATTGGATTTTAGTGACAATTTTGTGAGACACGTTCCTGATAGATTTTTTTTTTCGAAACTTAGCAACACAAACAACACTCCATTCAGGTTTTTTTTAATGTACTCGATACTTTCAGGTATCGATACTTTTGTTCCGATACTTTTTTGTTATCGATACTTTTGATACGATACTGGTATCGAGTAAAGTATCGATACTTTTGAAATTTTGCGTATTCCTAGTTGGACCCCTCCGTGCCTCGTAAAGCACGTTACGCCGTTGGTCCCGGCTGTCATTTGTGGATCTTTGACAGTCGGATACACGGGCAACTAAAATTACTCCACCCTGGTCAATTCTCGTCAATTATGACGTCATGACTACATCCAGCAATTTAGAGCAATGGCAACATGTAGCAACCTGTTGCCAGAGATACGGCCACACTATACCCTGCGATTTGGAGCAACTTAAAAAAACTAGACCATTGGTACGCCTCCCGCCCCACCGCCTCCGCCTCCGGCCGATTCCTCGCGCAAAAACGAGACGTAGTAATACATATTTATATACAAAACGATTGAAAGAAAATTAACTAAAAATTTCCAAACCGATTGGATATTCGGCAACTCATATTGGCGGCATTGAGAAATGTGAAATACATGGAGCAATCAGAAGCAATATTCCCGAAAGAATTTCTGCAATTTGATTGTTGTTGCTCCAGATTGCTTTACTAAATTGATCCAGATTGATCTATTAGTGTTGCCGAGTAATAATTGCACAAAAATTGCTAGCACCTTTACGGGTCGTCAAAAGCCCGCAAGTCTGACAACCAGTCTTACCTAGGGGTATCGTGTTACCCAATAACTGGGTTATTGAGGTCGGATACGCAGTCGCTCCATGTAAAATACTAGTACTCAGCTGCATCCAGTTAGACTGGAAGCAGACCTCAACATAGTTGCGAAAAAGCTAGGTAGATGTCGTCATCAAACCGAGCTTTTAAAAAAATCAAAAAAGATCAGCCAATCAATCAAAAAATCAATCAATCAACAAACAACCAATCAATCAACTTTACAGTGACGTATCTTTTGGTAAATCAACGAGTTCTTCACTTGAACGTATCTCCCTATTTTCAAGACCCACCCAAAATTCGTTTGAGACCCACAACCTGGGTCGTTACCCATACTTTGGGAAATGCTGGTCTAAAGTTAAAGCTATAATATTCTAATTCATTAATAGCTGTTATGTCTTTGGTATTTTTCGTCGCATTCTTTGTCAAATAAACGTTCGCCGTTATTGCATAATTATTCGACATTTTGCCAATATATTATTTACCTAATGAGTCCAGAGTCACTAATCGTTATGTGAATAACAGATTAATGGCTCCTGTGTTAATATGAGCTATTGAATTATTGATAGTTTTTAATTTAGAGGTCTATTAAATAGTTATAAATATAAGAGTTTTTCAACTTCGCACTTTCATACGCTTAATATTCTCCCGTCGATATTGTTTGGTATTCTGTCTAAACTGGTTGGCAGGGACAACGACGCGAAAACTGTTATCAGGAATTTAGTACTTGATGCTAGACCCTCTATGGTGTAGAAAATTTTCGTACGTAAATAAACAGCATTTTCATAGTAAAGTGTTTTATGTACAGTCACCAAAAGAGATAAATAGTCAGGGGTCTTCGGATATACTTGAAGTTTAATAAGAAACCGATGATGGATGTTTTTGAATGAAATTTAATTTGATTAATTACATGTTTGTTTTCTAGTAATTAAATTTTTGATTCGAAAACATCCTTCGGTTTCTTACCTAACTTCAACTATATCCGACGACCGTGGTATCTCTTTTGATGACTGTACCTACGCGTTCAAAATGTATGGAATAGATTTTTTTTTAAATAACCGACGAAAATTTTCTACGCAGAGGGGTTCTTTTTTTCGAATTTTTCTATTTCCCACCAAAAAAAAAAAAACTAAAAAAAATCGCAGAGGGGTTCAGAATTCTATATTGAATTGAATTGAATTCTAAATTGCGCGTTGATGTATGTCACCCATGTATACGCTACCCTTAGTTAAAATTTCTTATAAACTTTGTGTTGAATTGTGTTCCCGATTTGATAGAATGGACTATGGTTGTCGATGAAATTACAAAAACATGGAAAATTTCGGCTTCATCCCTGAGATAGTATCGCGCGGAGGTCGGACATTATCCCACGGGTACTTCGAAGTTTTCTAGCTGACACAATTATGTTAAGGCGACAATAGATGACAGCGACCTGATCTACAGCGATGCAAAGCCACCCGGCGTCGCCCGCAAGAGACCCCGCCTCAACGCGCATCAAGTTTTTCGAAAAACAACCCATGTTGATTTATCAAACACAATTCAAAGAAAAGCCGTATACTAAATTTTGGGCGGTTAAATTGCCTTTTAGATGGTGAAAGTTTCATGGAAATACATCTGATAGTTTTTGCGTGATTATCGTTTTTATGTCCGCGATAGACATTACTTTACCAATTAATTACATTATGTTATAAAAAAGGATTTAATATATTCACATATCAAATGACGAAAAAATTGTCTAGTTTAACATATAATTTAAGCCAAGCACAAGACAAGCCGTTAAAGACGTGATCTTCAATAGAAAGTCCTTGAAAGTCTGCTGTCTGCGCCTTAAGTGTGCTTCTACCGATTTATGCCAACCTGGTACTTCGAAGGCATAAAGCGTTTTCTAGCTGACAGAACTATGTTAGTTGAGCTCCTACCGAGTTATGAAAACCTGGTACTTCGTGCAGAATACCAATTTACAAAAGATTTATTTAATTAAGTAAACATTTGTTATTTCTTTCTATATTTACCCCTATTTACCCCCGGGAACGTACTACCGGGATAAAAAGTATCCTATGTGTTAATCTAGATTATAATCTATCTGTATGCCTAATTTCATATAAATCCGTTCGGCCGTTTTTGCGTGGAAGACACATACATCCATACATACAAACTTTCGCGTTTATAATACAGGAAAAGTTTTTATCTAGTGCGCAAATTGTAACCATGAAATCAGCATATCATTCTAGAACCCCTAGCGCAGACATTTTTAGGCGGTTATAAAAAAAAACAGCTGTTCCATACATTTAGATCGCGTAGGTATTGCACTTTTCTATAAAAAAGCAGAAATTTTTCAGCATTATTATGCTGAATTCATGGTTACAGTTTGCGCACTGGATAAAAACTTACCCTGTATTAGTAAGGATTCTGCCATACATCTAGTATTGTAGAGCTCCATAGGCGGCGGTGACCTCTTACCATCATAATGGGTAACTGACTTGTTTGCGACCCAGACCCATGAATTTTTTTTTTTCATAATAACCTCCTTTCTTTCTTGTTTCAACGTTGGTTGAAACTTAGTTAGTTTTTTCAACTCTATGCTAATCGTATGCGAAATATTTGAATCACGTATATAAGTATTTTACATAAAGTTCCCACAATTTTGTTATAATGCGATGTTTTTACATTTTATTGTATTTTAAGTATTCATTGAAGTAAAATTAGGTGTCAGCGGGGTCGCTTTCATGTCTCAGTTATAAATACAAGGAAAAACTTACCTACTTAACGTTTAATTATTTAATATTCTATAATAGTATATTTCTTATTTTAACTTTGACGAGTCTTGTTGGACCTAAAATAATCCCTAGCGGCGTCAGTGTAGTTTGCTACGCTGAGGTCGCACAAGGCGGCGGCCGAACTAGTGACACACGGGGTTACGATAGTCGTCGAGAGGAGCCGGTAATTGGGCCCCGAGGTGGCCTTGCACAAGTCCAAGGCCATGTGTTTTCATGGTCCTCGAAACGCGCCACCGACGGGTTCCCAAATAACGTTAGGAGTGGTTCACACCGGCGTCGAGTCGACGATGAAGTACCTAGGACACGTCCTCGACAGCCGGAGGAACTTCGCGGAGCATTTTCACGTTTGACTCCGAGATTGGAGTGGGCCGGGGCTGCCTTGAAGCGGCTTCTGCCCAATATAGGGGGTCCAAACGCTTTCCACCTGACGCAGGTCCTCATCGGACGCGGTTGTTTCGGGAGGTTCCTATTTTGAATAAGGCAGGACGAAACGCCCGGGTGTTACCACTGTATATATCGCCTGGAGGACACGGTGGAGCATACGGTGGAGGTCTTTCCGGCTTGGGCGGAGCATCGCCGTGTCCTCGTGAAGGCGAACGGCAGCAGCGATCTCTCGCGTCCGGGCCTGGTCCAGGCTATGGTACGTAGTGAGAGTGCATGGGAAGCCGTCACCTTCTTCTGTAAAGCAATATAGTGCTCGCAAAGACGGAGGCGGCACACGTGAGGGAGAGGCAATCTATGTGCCCTCACGGCCCTACTCGCCGCAGGAGACGCCCTGGGTGTCAGGAATCCCAGGCCGATTCCCGGCCACCATAGGCGCGAGCTTGCGGACGGCGAGTAATGGGTAGCTCGCCGTTCGGTAAGGACCAAGCCCGGGTCGACGGCGCGTTGTGTTCCACGCGCGCCTCAAAGAGATGTCAGAATCAACTGGTGGTGTCCGCATGGGCCGATACTACACACACACACTGACACACACCACTAACACCGGACAGGCCTCCTCCAACCGTTGCCACATAAACCAATCTTGTGCTTCTCGCATCTAGCTAAGGCATAAAATCTTCTATTTCCAGATTCTACGAGCCAGTGACGTTCCAGCCCAACATCCTACCGGTGTGTGTGCCAGATAACGACGAGGACTTTGTTGGCAAGACTGCCTACGTCACAGGCTGGGGGAGACTGTTTGATGGTATGTAACTTCAAACTACAAATTTTTGGCATTATCCTTCCAACCCCTAATTTATTCGAGGAGAGGAAAACTAAACAAAAGATGGATGGATTGTGTGATGTGATAGAAAAAAGAGGAACTGACATATTGTATCATTTATTTAAATTTAAAAATCAGCATCGCCATACAGCGTGGCAATGCTGCCAGCGTTTAGGGCACTTTTCCTATTGACAGCGATGTGGGCGAATTTTTGATGCCCTGTAATTATTTTCTCTCTGTTTTTGTTATATACATGTACACACGGCTACACATCAAGCTATATTTTCCAGTATAAGTTGATCTCACATTGTATAGGATTTCCGTACAGTGCGAGATCAGCGTAAACTGGAAAAGTATAGCTTGATGTGTAGCCGTGCGGACAAACGCCAGCATATAAAGTTATTCCGAATCGTCAAATTTTCCCAATTGAACATGAACCTTGAGCTTTTGTAATAAAGCGCATCACGCTAAATCTAAATTAATAAGTAACAAAATTAGTATCTCTAAAAATAAAATAAAAGCTGTGTGGCAGGTAATTAACAAAGAAACTGGAAACACAAAACAGCGAGATCAGAATGAGTTAGCTCTAAAAATTGATAATGAAACCATTTCAGATAAGTTACAAGTTGCTGAGACTCTAGAAAATTTCTTTACCAACATCCCAATAGAAGTTACGAAATCTCTCCCCTCATCATCTGTATTAGCTGAATCTCTTCTTAAAGAAAACTTCAGCAAGGACATTCCAAGTTTTGAATTCAAACCCATCTCTATTGCCACAATTAAAACAGCATTTAAAAGTCTTAACATAAAAAACACTGAAGACTTATGGGGGATTTCCGTTAAAGTTCTCGAAAATATCATTGACACAATTGCCCCTGTCCTAACAGGCATATTTAATCAATGTTTAGACAGCGGTACGTTTCCTGACTTAATGAAACATAGTAAAGTAGTACCAATTTTCAAATCGGGTAGTAAGAGTGATCCCTCTAATTATAGACCTATATCTGTGCTTCCAGCATTGAGCAAAATTTATGAAAAAATCATGCTGGACCAGATGTTATCACACTTTAACTCGAATGGGATTTTACATAGTCGACAGTTTGGTTTCACGAAAGGTAGGTCGACGACTGACGCAGGAGTAAAACTCATCAGTCACATTTTGGAATCCTGGGAGAATTCCCAGGACGCCATTGGCATTTTCTGTGACCTCTCAAAAGCGTTTGACTGCGTTGACCACAATACACTGATCTGTAAATTACACCACTACGGAATTCGTGGACAAGCTGCTGATCTTGTACTTTCCTATTTATCAAACAGGCAGCAAAAAGTAAACGTTAATGGGGCGACGTCCTCGGGGTCTCTAGTTAAGATGGGCGTGCCTCAAGGTTCAATTCTTGGCCCTTTTTTATTTCTAGTTTATATAAATGACCTTCCTTACCTGATGGCTAAATTCTCGGATATCATTTTATTCGCTGATGACACTTCTCTTATTTTTAGAATAGATAGAAAAGATACGGATGTCTTACATGTCAATGATAGTCTAGCTGTTCTTTCGAAATGGTTTGCTGCTAATAATCTTTTACTCAATGCGAACAAAACTAAATGTCTTAAGTTCTCGTTACCAAATGTACCCCAAGTAGGTCTAAACTTAAAACTTGATGGCAAGAAACTGGATGCTATTTCGGAAACTGTATTTTTGGGAATTACTTTAGATTTAAAATTGCAATGGGGTGCTCACATTAGAGCTCTTTCAAGTAGATTAAGCTCAGCTGCTTACGCAGTAAGAAAAATAAGGCAGTTGACTGATGTAGCCACAGCTAGGTTAGTTTACTTTGCTTATTTTCACAGTATTATGTCTTAAGGCGTTCTGCTGTGGGGATCGGCAGCTGACGTAGATTCAATTTTCATTTTACAAAAGAGGGCAATCCGCGCAATCTATAAAATGGGGCCTCGCGAGTCTCTTAGAAACAAATTCAGCGAAATTGATATATTAACTCTGCCTTCTCTTTATATCCTAGAAAATATCTTATATGTTCGCAAAAACTTAGGCCTTTTCAAAAAACGATGCGATTTCCATAATAAAATTTGAATACACGTAGTAAAGATGAAATTGTGATTCCAAAATTTAGACTGACTAAAACTAGCAAGTCATTTCTAATAAACAGTATCCGCTTCTATAACAAGTTGCCAAAGTCGGTTACAGAACTTAGCGATGGAAAGTTTAAAACGCACATCAAACGTGTCCTTATCAAAAAAGCATATTATAAGATAAAAGACTACGTTGAAGACAGGGAAGTTTGGCATTAATTCCTTCTGCACATGTGGCTTCCCTGGTACCTCATTAACAGCATAACTATGTGAAAGTCTATTAACTGCTCTCAAATACAATGTTCTTTTTTATTATTTTTATTTTTACAATGCTGACATAATCTCGTCATTAATTGACATTATACATCAATTTTATTTAGGTTCATTTTATTTATGTAGATTATTTTACATATTGTGAATGAGAGAACGTTGTAGGCCTTACTGACTGTAGATTTGTAGACGATTTTCTATTTTGTATTCGTCTAAGTACCTGGTACTTATTGACAGGCCTGCGCTGTCCTCCCATACATTTAATCTCTGTAATTTGAAAATATTGTTAAAGCCAATTATTTTTAAAAGAGTAACCGTGGAGTTTCTTGCCGGCTCTTCTCCATAGGAAACAACAATTTGGAACCGTGCACCTAGCTTCTGACGTTTCATAAGTGCCCATGCAGGTTTATATGAAATAAAAATATTTTGATTTGATTTGAAAGTTGAAAATCTATCAAAGATATTTGACAGATTGGGGTAGCTTGATGTGCTGGCCTCTGTAAATACCATTACATACTATTAATATTACTTTTAATTGATGAAAATAAACTTTACGCATAACATTTAAATTAATAATTTGATTCAACACGCCTGTTAGAGATAGTTCGGTTTCATCATTTTAACATTAATTCATTCATACCTACGAGAAAAAGAACTTGTCACATGTTCCTCATTTTAAACCTAATAATAAAAAATAATTTTAATAATAATTTACAATTGTACATACAATTGTAAATTATTATTAAAATTATTTTTTACACGTCTTATTTGTTATATTTTCTTTCAAAAAAATGCTTAAACATCTGGAGCCAAACTAGACAAGAGCCTGTATTTCGGCTATCAGCGCTAATCCTCTCAAATAATAAACAATTAATGATAATAAGTAAAGTAAAGATAATCTCAAATAATAAGCCATCAAGTAGAAATGTTAAAAAATAAAATAAGTGATGATACATTATAAATTAATTAGTGTCCGATCGTATTTTCAGCCGAAAACGAAAAGAAGCTTCGGCTTTCGTCTTATTTTTGGGCGAAAACGATACACTGATTATCTTAAACTTATTTTAAATAGGACACAAAAAACTGTAACTCATGCCAATCATTTAAAACAAATCACAAATTTAACTCAATTTCTAAATCCACAGAGGGCCCCCTTCCCAGCGTGTTACAAGAAGTAAAAGTCCCGGTGATCAACAACACAGCTTGCGAGGCTATGTACCAAGCCGCAGGCTATAATGAGCATATACCGAACATATTCATATGTGCTGGACGGAGCAGAGGCGGCGCTGACTCTTGTGAAGGTAAGACTTCATAGGCTATATAGTTCGCAAAGCCAGGCTATAAGATCAGTTTTTATATATGTCGCAGTATGATAGATAAAGCCGTAATATAGTTATATCCCTAGTGATATAATTATGTACCGTAATATAGTTATACGAAAGCGATTCATTACTATCTTACTAGGAATATAATTATAATACGGTTCAAGTTTAGTGATATAATTATATTACTTGATTAAGTTTAGTGAAATAATTGTAGGTTATATTACTTGTGGTTTACAACAACTCTTTCTACATTCACAGGTGACAGTGGCGGTCCAATGGTAGTGCGTCGCGAGCGAGACGACCGGTTCGTGCTCGGCGGCATCATCTCATGGGGCATCGGCTGCGCTGAACCGAACCAGCCCGGAGTTTACACGAGGATCTCCGAGTTCAGGGACTGGATAAATCAGATACTACTGTTTTAAGGATCGGTGGAGCAAAACGGCTATAGATAGCAAAGTTTCTGGACGATTCATTGGAGGATTAGGAGATTCCACAACGATACTCAAGCATGAATAATTCAATCTCGAATTCTCGATTAAAATGTCAATTTTCATGTTTATCTTAGAGTCTAGTTTACAATCGAGATTTAGGCTTTAGCATCGCAATGTGGCCAATAATAGCCACATAGAATAACGGCTATAGATTGCCAAGTATTTTTTGGGTTGCAATCGGCTATGGTTTTCAAAACTTTTATGGCCGGTTTTCAAAAAGGTAGGTACTTGCATTTCTAACAAAGATAATTCCTTTATGGACATTAATAATGTGGAAAGATACAACGAATAGCCATTTTGATTACGATTTGTGTAAGGAAAGTATGAGATTCGTTTGTGATTTGAAATTGTGCTCATTGATAAAAAAGTCACCTTATATTTTTCCGATCTGTACAAAGTAGGCCGAATGACCCGCGACAGTTGACTAAATTCTGACTTTCGCCGCCGCGCCGAAGTTTTGGCGGGGTTGTGGCCGAAAACGAAAATATAGCATAATGATTTTTGGTCGAAAACGAAGCTTGGGTCGGTCACTAGTTAGAACCAGTTTCTCTATGTCAAACTCAGTCGCACTACAATAATACAAATAATTAATAAAGAAACATTTATTAATTTAAGCAAAATAAGGGCACCGATTTATTACAAAAATGGTTGTCATCGAATTTTTTTGGACAGTAGTTTACCTACATCAAAATTATAGAGTAAAATAAAAATAAGGATGATCATTTTCCTACCCCAAACGAGATTTGGTTGAAGATATTTAAAAGTAATAAAAAAAAAACTTGTTTCATTTCTCTTCAAGGGGCATTTTAAGAATTAAAATGAATGATCCTTATTGATATAAATTTTATATCTGTAACATTTAGATAGAATTATACGAATTTATATTAAAAGAGTAAAATAATATACTTTTGTAAAAAATGTTTTAGTACATAAAACTGCCGAGGGCTTATAATAATAGAAAATATTAGAAAAAAAATCAGTTCCAATTCTAGAACTAAAATTATGAAAAAAATAAGTAATTTTAGACAAAAATTAAATAATTTCTAGTTCTAAGCAACGGATTCCGTCCTTAATTTATTTTTAGCTAATTATTTGTAAATATTTTTCGATATGTTTTTTTTTATGAAATGCATTTATTAATTTTATTTAATTAGCCATAATAATGTCTCAGAGTAATTTTTGAGTTCTGATTTTATGAATTTATTAAATCATTTTAAACGGTTATATTGTGTTTTATTCATGAATGGATAATTTGGACATAATAATATTAATAAAACTTTTATTTCAGATTTTTAAGATACAATTTGTTAGTACCTAACCTAGCCGAACCTAGTTCCTCTTTTTCTATTTCAGAAATGCTTACTAATTTATTATTACTTACGGGATGTAATTAATAAATAACAAATGGACTCGATTCACCCCGAAGTTAACCCAACGTCACCTTATATTTTTCCGATCTTAACAAAGTAGGCCGAATGACCCGCGACAATTAACTACCTAAATTCCGATTTTCGCCGCCGCGCCGAAGATTTTTATTATTATTTAATAATCGTTTATTTCAGGCATTAGCAACCATAAAATTAGTTTTGGAGGGGTTGTGGCCGAAAACGAAAATGTAGCATAATCATTATTTTTTGGCCGAAAATTGCCGGCAACGAAAACGAAGCTTCGGTCGGTCACTAGTTAGAACCAGTTTCTTTCCCTATGTCAAACTCAGTCGCACTACAATAGGTACGACAAATAACAAGGTATGTTTTTATTTCTATGTAAGAGTAATTTATCCTTCCAAGGTTTATCGCGTATACATGAATAATTATGTTATAGTAGAGGTCATTCGGTAAATAAATTAAATAATGACGTCGTAACACACATACTTATAGCGCCACTAGGGTCTCTTAGCGCGTGGCTAAAATCAGAACTAACATCGCCACCATCTTGTTTTTTCAATAGATACATGTCGTGACATTAGAAAGTAAAATAAAAATGCGCAATTGCTTACCACGGAGTTGCTTACCAAAAGCGGTGCCCTAAATATCCGCGTAGCTGTTTAACTAGTGTTTAACTTCTATTTTACTTTATTACATTTCGATACCTACCTTTTAAATACATAGGTACCTAGTTTATAAAAAAAAATAAAGAACGTTTTTTTATATAATTAATTTCTGGCTTTATTTTGAGCTGTGGATTTTCATGTTACCCTCATTCATTATTGTTTGACATTTAGGCCTGAAACTGCGTTATGCGGACGCCCGCATTTTTTTTTTTTTTTTTTTTTGAGGTGGGAAGTCATCAAATAACTTCTCCCGCTCTGGGTGGAGCAGGAGGGCGTGTCAGACTTTTACTGACTAAAACCCACCCGTGTTCCTTCAGTAGCCCTTAAGCCAGGGGCTGTGGTGTCTCTTTCGAACAAACCCGCACCCCTGGCAGGCATCGGCCCTTGCGGGCCCCATCATTTTTTGTGCTGACATCTCTTTGAGGCGCGTGTGGAACACAACGCGCCGTCGACTTGGGCTTGGTCCTTACCGGACAGCGAGCTACCCATTACTCGCCGTCCGCAAGCCCATGCCTACGGTGGCCGGAAATCGGCCTGGGATTCCCGACGCCCAGGGCGTCTCCGTATCCTGCGGCGGCTGGGGTCGCGAGGGCGCATATGCTGCCTCTCCCTCACGTGCGCCGCCTCCCTCTTCGCGAGCATCACTGCTTCGCTGAAGGAGGTGACGGCTCCCCATGCCCTCTCGCTCCGTACCATGGCCTGGACCAGGGCCGGACGCGAGAGATCGCCGCCGCCGATCGCCTCCACGAGGACACGGCGGTGCTCCGCCCAAGCAGGGCAGACCGCCACCGTATGCTCCACCGTGTCCTCAGGGCGATCTTCGCAGTGGAAACACCCGGGCGTTTCCTCCCGCCCTATCCGAAACAGGAACCTCCCGAAACAACCGTGTCCGGTGAGGACCTGCGTCAGGCGGAAGGTGAGGACGCCATGCCGCCTCTCAAACCACTCCTCAAAGAGGGGACTTACCGCCGCAATCGTGGCGTGCCCAGCACTGGGTTGCGACAATCGCCCTCTCCATGTCACAATGAGATCCCGCCGGAGCTCTGTCCGCTGTGCCGCGATTTCCTGCGGCAGCGGACTTACGTCCCGGCGTTTGGCCTCCTCGCGCCACTCCCATATTTGCGCGAGGACCTTTGCCTCCAGATCCCATGGCGGTAATCCGGCAAGGAGGCCCGCCGCCTCGCCGGAGATCGTGCGATATCCTCGGATCATCCTGATCGCCATGACCCTATGGGACGCCCTCAGCTTGCGAGCTGGTTGGCGCCTCAATGTAGGCGCCCACACCGGCGCCCCGTATAGTTCCATGGACCGCACGATCCCCGCGTAGAGCCTCCGGCAGGAGGCGTTTGGCCCCCCTAGATTGGGCAAGAGCCGCTTCAACGCAGCCCCGGCCCGCTCCAGTCTGGGAGCCAAACGGCGGAAATGCTCCGCGAAGTTCCACCGGCTGTCGAGGACGAGTCCCAAGTACTTCATCGTCGACTCGACGCCGATGTGAACCCCTCCCACCGTTATCTGGGAACCCGTCGGTGGCGCATTCCGAGGACCATGAAACCACATGGCCTCGAACTTGTGCAATGCCACCTCGAGTCCCAGTTGCCGGATCCTATCCACGATTGTCGCAACCCCGTGTGTCGCTAAGTCGGCCGCCGCCTGGTACGACCTCCCTTGCGCCAGGACCAGCGTGTCGTCAGCGTAGCAGACTACACTGACGCCGCCAGGGAGGTCGGCGCGCAGCACCCAGTCGTACCCGATGTCCCACAGATACGGCCCCAGGACCGATCCCTGTGGGACACCGCACGACATCTCTCGCCGGTTCCACTCTCCGAGGTGACCGGGGTAGATGACGGCCCTGTCCGTCAAAACGCCCGCATGGTTTCATACAAATGTGCCCCGTCGCGGTCCCACGCGCGGGCGTCCGTCGCGGGGTTAGCTACTTTTTAAGCCGCGGTAGCACGTTCCCGTGGGATAATTTCCGACATCCACGCGGATCCCGCGAAGCCGCGGGCAGCAGCTAGTCGTAAATAAAATGTCCCCGCGACTGACATCATTACGATCCTACCTCGCGTGTCCACGCACATATAGACCCGCGACGGCTGACCGTCGCGGGCGCCCGCATAACGCAATTTTAGCCCTTAAATAGGAAGGTACATAGTAGGGCGAGTCGACGTTGAAGTTGAAAAGAATTCCCGAGCCGTACCTCATCGGGACACTATAGCAGAAGCCAGTTTGCATCCCAACAAAATGTTTGGTTGGCTGTGTAACCAAGTTGATGCCACTACATAGATGTCTACATTTTGTTAGCAGCGCGACCCCGGTGCTCTCATTGTATTGAGTGTAGTCAGTCGAAGTACCTATAATTTGTCCTGTGCTTAAAGTGAAATAAACAAAATTTCCGTACAACTATCGGTTGTGGACCTATTTTAGCCGGTGATTGACAATAAAGTGAAAAATAGGAAAAAGTTCCTGTTGAATAAAAATAGCAATGTTGCTGAACCAAGTTTCTTACTCCAATGAAAAACTTGTAAGTACACATTGTTGGTTATTGTACAACTTTGGCAAATCCTGCGCAGTACGTGAAGCACCTGTCATTTGTTTTCATTAAAAGGCAGTCACGCTACAATTCATTGGCACAACACAAGCATTCATGCAAGTTACAAAATCTTCAGTACAAAACTTGACAAAATAGGCGCAAGCTAACTTCGTCCCGAGCCAGCGCAGATTTCGCATCAATTTGACCAGAAATGTGTACGGGAGGTTCTATTTTTTCTATTATGCATTTATAGATAAAAATCACTATTAAAATAAGAAACTAAACATTTTTTACGGTCTACGTCGGTTTTATACGGTCGTGTAATATTGTGAAAAGTAAAGCATTACTACGAACTCCCAAACAATAGTTATCAATAGATGGCGCTGTATTAAATCTCAATACAAATATCACAAAATGTATAGAATCGTGAATCACGCTATAATAGTTTTCCTATCGTTTAGCATGCGAACAATATTTTGAAATATTTAAGTGTACTTGCTTCGGCAGTACATATACTAAAATTGGAACGATACAGAGAAGATTAGCATGGCCCCTGCGCAAGGATGACACGCAAAATCGTGAAGCGTTCCACATTTTTTGGATATTTTTTTTTTTCTTGCACAAATTAAAAAAGTAGTTGATCTACGTATGTAATACCTCTTTTTTAAACGATCAATTCTTGTAGACCTCCCAGCTCAGAAATGTTTCGTTGATTACAATTACAAAAAAAAAAAACAAGCTGTTCCATATATTTTGACCGCGTAAGTAGGTATTGATTGCACTTTTCTATGAAAAAGCAGATATTTTTTTTTGCAACTGACGAAAAATATTTGCGGTCTAGAATGATATGCTGCATTCATGGTTACCTACAGTTTGCGCAATGGTTAAAACCTTGTCTGTATAATTAATCTGAATCTCGGAAACGGCTCCAACGATTTTCTTGAGAGCAAAGCTCGGTCATCCAAATATTGTACCTACTCACTATTTATTTCTTTTTTTATGTATGTCTATTGAGTATTGAGTAAAGTAATTTATTCTCATTTACTATATCTGAATACTTCCTGTATTTTAAAAGAAAATAAATACTCGGAATGTCTTTACATATTTGAAGCAACATGTTTCTACAGCATGTATTTTAATGGTTTCAGAAGTGCCGTCCGGGTATACGGTGTCCGTGTACTACCTAGTTATTTCCAGTCGTCGAAATTATATCCCAGGATGCGATTCCTGGGACATAATTTCGACGACTGGCGCTCATTTTTAGCCCCTGATGGAAACAGGGGCGTTATACGTGTGTATCTGTATGTGTGTGTGTCTTCATCGTAGCTCCCAAACGTATGAACCGATTTTGTTTTATTTTAAAGTCGATCAACTGCAAAGTTATTTACCAAGGTAACTTGGTGTGTCTAGAGAGCGTTTTTTGACATCATAAAACCATCATAATAATTGTTACTGCGGACGTTTGTGGCGGCCACCGCTCTTTTAGGAAAGCCATCGAATTCCTCGGTGTAGACGTTAGTTTGAACAAGTTGTTTCGTACCGGCTGAAAATCGTAAATATTATAATAGTGAAGCGTCAGCTGCTCCAGTAGTGGTGTAGTCCAAAGTTACAGCATGGTAAAGTTGAGAAAAATCATAAAAGAAAATTAATTTCATACTGTGCCAAAACCAAAAAATAGGCAGCTGCATGGAAGTGCGGGGAACATGAATATGATTTTTGCATTGGCAAAAAAGTAGGCAAATTCCATTGACCTCAATTTTGAAGCAAAATGAAACTCACTTTTTAGGAGTGGAAACCGATACCTTTTTGTACAAAAAACATGCTGCATTTCTATTACCGAGCAATAGTTGTGCTAATAATGATTCAATTCTTTTTTTTTTGGAAAACTACGGTTTAAAAAAATCCTTCGCTTTGTCAAATTGATCTATATTCCAACACTATCGGTTACGACGAAAAACGACTGGGTGTTATAAGTTTGACGTGTGTGTTTGTGTGTGTCTGTCTGTGGCATCGTAACTCCTGAACGGATGAACCGATTTTTTTTAAAGGTTATTTAGTCGGAAGTTTTGATGAAGGGATTTGAGCATCTTTCACGGGTCTGATCAAATCGAAATTTGGTATTCTATTACTTCAATGATATTAGACGAACAATAAACTTGAACTGATGCTGGAGCTTCACCTGGAATTTCCAGGATACCCAAGTTGCTCACCAACAAACAGCAGAAGTATCGTGTTTGGGCCCAATCAATAGTTATGGATAAATGGTGATCAGGACGAGAAATGAGGATAAATTAGTAACAAACTTCACTGTGGGAAACATACGAAACGCTGCGCAAAAAGCGAGACATAAAGTTTAAAAAGCAGGAAATTAAAGTTAAATAAAAAAAAAAACGTATTTTGCAATACTGACCGCCGATTTAGCCAGAGAAAATTTAATCTTATCATATCGGAATAAGACTCAATTTTATTTGCATAAAGTAATGCTGGGGTAAACGAGATTTTCTAAATAATATAAAAATTTTACCTTCAAATAAAATTTGTATTATGTTTCCTAAGACGTCCGAAGTCCATTTATGAGAGAGAGTACATCGTCTTTTTCCCGCGCTACTCGCCAGATGATGCAATTTCCGTCACGTAAGTCGACCTCAGCGCCACCCGTGGTCGTATCTGGAACTAACTAAACAGCACAGAGCAAGCCGCCATTCGTTTGTCATTGTTCGGCTCATAATAGTAATGATGATTATGATGGTATACACCAGGAAGAAATTATTTGGACTTCGGACGTCTTAGGAAACATAATACAAATTTTATTTGAAGGTAAAATTTTTATATTATGTGTTCCGTTTGACGTCCGAAGTCCATTTATGAGAGATCTGTTTGTTATCTCCTGGTGGCTTGCTTAATAAAACGCAACAATGTGATCAATTATTTTAATAATTGTATACGATAGTAGGTATACAAAAAGCAAAAACATAATCATAAGTAGTTAGATTCTATAACGATCAGCATTGCTTGATTAATTATTATAAGTTTACTGTGTGTAAACCAAAACAAAAAGTATCAATTTGTAACTTTAAAGAATTGGGAAAGTGACTTCTCTGATTTAGTGTTATTATTGACACCGGTATTTATTACGTCTCTAAAATAAAATTTTCTAAATGTATGTTCTTGGCGCCAGATAGCTTTAGCTAGAATGTCATTAATGGGGTACTTTTCTAAGGAGTTAAGAGATGAAACTGCTGACCTACAACTACCAGGAGTAGCGTCTATTCCCGATTCAGAAAGAACTCGTTTTATCCATCCACCTATAATTACAGTACTAGCCGGTTTACGAGGCTCCTTTGTTGTAATAAATAAGTTTGTCACCTCTGACATTTTTTGAAATTTTTAATAACGTTCTTAACCAAAATACAGCATTCGTATTTCTGTCTGGTGAAGCTAATAACGTCCAACTGGATTATTGGTATGACGCCGAATCAGTTTTTGAGCCAAATACCGGATGTAAGGTTATTGAATCCCCATTTTCCTTAAAATGTTTTGAATCGCAGTGTAACAGAGTCAAATCGTGAACTCTACGACCTGATGCCAACAACAACAAAGTGGCAGCACGCCTAGAAACATCATATATGCTTTGCAAATTTACATCAGTATTTTTTAAGTATTTTATTACTATTCTTGCGTCCCATATTGGCAGTTTTGGTGGAATTGGTGTAGCCAATGATACAGCTTTCAAAATATGTCTAACCAAATGATTTGATGAGATCTTAATATCAGACAGAGTTTCACAAACTGATGCTATAGCTGATTTGTGAACAAGAATAGTACGGTAAGCTAATCGATCCTCGAGAAAAAGTTTAGCTAAGTATCGAGCTACATCGGCAGGTCCCGGACGATGACAATTTAGTTTACTTTGACTGCACCACTGTACCCATTTGCTCCATATCGGCGTATAAGTCTTGAGGGTTGAGGCTCTCCAACAAGTTGACAAAAGTCGCTTCTCCTCACCTGACCAATTTTGGGTTAGAGAGTCCCAGCCGAAATGAGCCAGGCTTCCAGCTGTAGGTTGTGCACTTGAGCTGGGGGCCGCCCGGTCATTGTGTCCACCAGTGATGACCGCAGGTCCCTGATTTTCATAGGACGAGCTAGGGCGCGGCTCTTCAAATCCGGGCGCCAAAAAGGTTTCTTCCACTTGGGTGCTACTATTATGAACGTACCTTTTGCCGAATTGAGGTGGCGCAACACTCTTGGCAGCAGGGCTGGTGGAGGAAAAATCCATCCGAGGTCGTAATTCCAGTATTTGCTGAAAGCGTCGTGAAAGCAAGCGCTCGAGTCTGATAAGTCTTGAGTAACATAGTTGCACACGACGTGAGCGACATGCGACGCGAACAGGTCTATGCTTGGGGTTCCCCACTGGGTGAATATTTTGTTGGTCGCCTCGCTCAGCAGATGCCATTCGGAGCCGGCTCGATTTCGAGAGAGGTGATCGGCTTCCGTGTTGTACTGTCCCGGAAGGTGGTGAGGGACTAGTACAACATTTAGGCTGTCCGCCAGTGCCAGTAACTGTTTCGTCAGTTTTAGGAGATTTTGTGACCTCGTTCCGCCCTGGTTTTTTATGTACGACACGACGGTTATGTTGTCGCTTTGTAAGACAACGGTTGAATTTTTTAGAACGTTTGCTTCCGAAGACAATGCCGCTATTACTGCATACATCTCTTTGAGGTTGCAGTGCCACTTTAGTTGATGGCGATTCCACGTACCTTTCAGTGTTTTGTTGTTCACTAAGGCCCCCCATTGAATATCTGAGGCGTCTGTGACAAGGTAGTTCACTGGTGAGGTCCTGAGATGAATGCAAGATTTCTGACCTACATTTTTTACCCACCAATCCAGTTCTTGTCGTACCTCGTCTGTGAACTGAGTCGGATGACGTGAAGTTTTCTGAAGTTGGTTGCTGTGGCGCTGCAACGTACGGCAATGCAACCTTCCCCGGAGGGTGATGAAGGTCGCAAAGTTGAGATACCCTAAGAGGCGTTGCGCCTGCTTGAGGGTCCAACTGCCGGTTGCTAAACGAGTTAATAGGCACTGACGGATTTTGTGAATTTTCTCTGGGGGCAAACTCTTGGAGTTGGATTGCGTGTCCCAAATAATTCCCAGGAACTCTATACACCTTGTCGGTATTAGAATAGATTTTTCCATATTTATATTCCAACCTAGGGACGTGAGCAATTCTATTGCTAACTGGACATGAGCTTTTAAAGTCTCCCTGTTTTGGTGGACTATCAAGTAATCGTCCAGATACAGGACCAGGCGAAGACCTTTGCTGCGTAATACTTCGGCGGTCCAGTTTGTAACCGACGCAAACATTTTTGGTGCAGCGGCAAGGCCAAAAGGAAGACATGTCATTTGTAGCAGCCGTCCTTCGTAGCTTATGCGAAGAAATCTGCGGTGTTTTTGTGAAATTCGCAAATGATAATAGGCTTGGGTTAAGTCTAGCTTGACCATCCAGTCGCCCGCTTGTAAAAAATTGGGCATGCGGTAATGATGGAAAAGATGAAAACGTTTTGGTAGCAAGAAACGATTTAGCGCTTTCAGATTGAAAATAACCCGTTGCTTTCCACTGCTTTTCGTTAAGATGAAAAGTGGGGATATGAAGGATGGAGTTAAAGGTGCGGACTCGAGAATGCGATTTTGAATCATGGCTTGAATTTCCAACGACATTGCTGAAGATTGTGGAGTTTGAAATTTCTTCATGACGTCCAACGTTGGAAGAATAAGCGGTGGTGTCTGAATAAATGGAATGCGAGCCGCAGAAATTAATTTGAGAATCATTTTGGGTGGCCCGAATTGGGCCCACACTTCGCGGTAATGCATCAGACAACCACCCATGAACACCGAGTCATTTGCGCCTATTCCTGTTAACTTCACCTTTTCGCCCCCCTCCTTTCTTTTGATCGTCAAAATGTTGCTTTTTAGCCTTTCCGTGCTTTGTTTTATTTTGTTGAAAACGAAAGGGCTTTTCACGGGAAGTAGAAGCGACCGGTGACTTTGGACGCACCGGTGATTTAGACCGTCCGGAAAATTTAGAACCGGGCAGAGACACTGTTTCCTTATGTAACTTGTCAATCCCGCCTATTTTTTGTATATAATCCGATAAATTTTGGGGATTGAACATATATTCCGCGGAAGGTGGTATTTTTTCAATATCTTCGCGTATGTATTTACATTTCAAACCTTTAAGGAGCGCCTTACGTCGTAGCTCCAAAACCTCTGCACGCTTCCCGCAAATCATTTGTAAAATGTCGTGAGAAATATTTTTGTAATCAGACTCATTTCCAAATAAATCTTTAAGCTTATTGTAAATTGTAGTTGACGTAAGCTGTGCATCAGGTTTTGCAGACCAGTCTATAAAATTTCGCAACGCTACATTCACGGACTCATTTTGGGCTAAAAAGGCATTTGACAAGGCAGCAAAGCTACGTTCCATCTGATGCCATCTAAGTGGCGCAAAAGGATCCTCAAAACGCCTCATTTCCTCGTTAACTTTCAGTTCAGTAAACGCCGGAACGGCCACATAATTCTTTTGAACCTCGTTGTATCGCACAGAGTTCCAATCCACGGAGTCAAACCTTTGCATAGAAGCTAACTTCGCGACACGACCGGGATTAGCTAAAGGTACGGATGGTTCTTTGATGGATACGTTTAGCTCGGCAATATCATTAATTTCGAATGACGGCCGTGAAAACGGATCGTCTATCGGTATATTTACTGGATTTGATGCAGGCGCCGCAGTGGAACACGAAGCACTCGGCTGCATTGCAGCGTAATTCGCACAAAATAAAGCATTAACATGACTCACCAGCTGTTGCGATAATACTTCAAACCTGCGATCTATTTCTCGTAAGGACTCGTGTGACCGGGACCGGCGCCGTCTTTTTGAAGGCGGTTCATCCTCTTCGCTTGAACTGGATGCTGAAGATCTTGATTCACTAGACCGCACACGCGCGTCAACACTCTTTCGTATCCCAGCGGAATCGCGATCGTTGAAAACATCCGCGAGATTATCGACGCTCGGTTCGGAGATTTTATCGTTCATTTTAAAATGTTCTTAATTTTTTACGTAACGGAAAAATAAAAATAGTGACTTTCTACTTTAATCTCGAAAGTTAAAATATATTTTTTACAGAAATATACAAAAACGGACGTTTGTTAAGTTTTATAAATTTAAAATCTAACGACATGCGCGCGGTAGGAAAAACGACGCAACAATGACAAACGAATGGCGGCTTGCTCTGTGCTGTTTAGTTAGTTCCAGATACGACCACGGGTGGCGCTGAGGTCGACTTACGTGACGGAAATTGCATCATCTGGCGAGTAGCGCGGGAAAAAGACGATGTACTCTCTCTCATAAATGGACTTCGGACGTCAAACGGAACACATAATAATGTAGTTTGCTTTAGAAAATAAGTTTTGTTCATTGTAACGCAATACTCTAATTGGGGTGTATAAAGTCTTACGTTAATTATGTTACCCAGTTTTATTTAAAACTGTCGATTCGCCCGAATCGGGCGAGTAAATTCATGTGAATTCGACTAATAAGCCGATTGGTTGAATAATTTTGCAATTGCAGCAGTTTACACCCCCGAGATCATTTGTCAAATATCCTATTAAAACACAAAGCGAGGTGCACACTTTAACGTGCACGACACTGGGCACGCCACGATTGCGGCGGTAAGTCCCCTCTTTGAGGAGTGGTTTGATGCCGCCTGCATGGCGTCCTCACCTTCCGCCTGACGCAGGTCCTCACTGGACACGGTTGTTTCGGGAGGTTCCTGTTTCGGATAGGGCGGGAGGAAACGCCCGGGCGTTTCCACTGCGAAGATCGCCCTGAGGACACGGTGGAGCACACGGTGGCGGTCTGCCCTGCTTGGGCGGAGCACCGCCGTGTCCTCGTGGAGGCGATCGGCGGCGGCGATCTCTCGCGTCCGGCCCTGGTCCAGGCCATGGTACGGAGCGAGAGGGCATGGGGAGCCGTCACCTCCTTCAGCGAAGCAGTGATGCTCGCGAAGAGGGAGGCGGCGCACGTGAGGGAGAGGCAGCATATGCGCCCTCGCGACCCCAGCCGCCGCAGGATACGGAGACGCCCTGGGCGTCGGGAATCCCAGGCCGATTTCCGGCCACCGTAGGCATGGGCTTGCGGACGGCGAGTAATGGGTAGCTCGCTGTCCGGTAAGGACCAAGCCCAAGTCGACGGCGCGTTGTGTTCCACGCGCGCCTCAAAGAGATGTCAGCACAAAAATTGATGGGGCCCGCAAGGGCCGATGCCTGCCAGGGGTGCGGGTTTGTTCGAAAGAGACACCACAACCCCTGGCTTAAGGGCTACTGAAGGAACACGGGTGGGTTTTAGTCAGTAAAAGTCTGACACGCCCTCCTGCTCCACCCAGAGCGGGAGAAGTTATTTGATGATTTCCCACCAAAAAAAAAACGTGCACGACACCTGTACACGTTATAGTCACGTGTTTTTCTGTTTCTTTTGGTTTGAATAATTAAATTCAGTAAGTGTATTCTGTAGAACTTTATCACATTGAAAAGTTAGGTAAAATGAGGATGGAGTGAGAGTGATTCTACAAGCCCGATGTATTCTGCAAAAATCTCACCGTGAGAAGTTCTCACGGTTAACTTCAAGGTCACTTCAGGTTAACTTCAAAGTGACCTTGAAGTTAGCCGTCAATCCATCTCATGCTAGGGATCTAATAATACTAATAACAGCTCTCACTTTAAGTTCACTTCACCTAAGTTATCACGGTGAGATTTCTACAGAATAAAGACTTGACTGCTGCTGATGGTAGGGATTATTGGCAAGAGGTAAGATCGGCTGGTTTCATCGAATCTTACCTAACCTCAAGGCCTCCCTCCCCCTTTTCCACACAATTCTGTATTCATTTTTTGTTCCCATAACTTAAATAAAAGATACTGTGCATGTGGATTGGAATAAGCAATAAAACAAAAAGGGAGTGCTTCAAAAATTATTTATTTATTCGTATATATAATTTATATATCCATTTTATAATTAAAATCAACCGATGCACACAACATAAACATCATAATATCGACCGTTCATTCACGCCGCTCGGACGAAAGACGCGCTCTTTGACAAAACACGTTTTACACGAAAAGCGACGTTATCTCCATGGCAGTAGGTCGAAATCACCAAAACGTGTTCCCGCCAAAGATTTAAGTATACATAGATTTAAAAACTAGATACACAATAATTTACTTTAAAAGTCCTGTCTATGACGATCGCTTGTGTAGGACGCTCGAGTAAAAATTATAATTATAAAAAGCTGTTATAAGTATTATCTAAATTAATACTTTCGCTAAAATACTCTGTAGTTATTAAAATAAGGTTTTCGACATAATGTTGTGAATACAAAAACATTGTTTAAAAAAGAAAGGAATAAATCTAAAACGCTTTTAACACTGATAGAATGATGTATAAAACAAAAAAAATACGTGTATAAAAATATGTCTAGTTACTATTTCCCGTAAAACGTCTAAAATTACCATTTAATGATATTGTAATATATTTCAAAGTTGGCAACACAACACTATGTCGAAATGAATAGGAGAAACCGACTTAAGCATCCAGCTATGTAATGTAAGTACTATTCTGCAATCGCCAATCGATAATAATGTCCTTTTGGCTAAAATTGTAAATAAATAATGCAATTAATAAATAGAAAAATGATAACTAATACACTAACATGACTTGAAGTATTCGATTTTTTTTTATAATACAGATAAACTGAGACATTAAAAAAAAACTTGCATCACTGGAATAAGACTGAGTTTTATCTTAATTAGTTATACTTTTGACTACGAGAAATTAATTTTTATTTGACACTAACTTTAATTTAATTTCGTTTATAGTTTTATTTCAGTGATCAAGTTGAATCAGTATATTGAATTCGAGTTTAAGAAAAGCGTATTTCAATATGGCTATATTAAAATTCGAATTTATACAATTTAATAAGGAATTTTCCTAAGATTTATTTCGGCATCTATTTCAATGAGAAACAAAAGATTTTTCTTACAAGAAAACCACTGTTTAGGTACTTCTGTATGTGCGTAAAAAATGTATTATCATTATTTTCCCTAGATTTTTACAGTATGATAAAAAATATATAATATGGCAACATTGAAACACGCTTTTTAAAATACACAGTAAACTATTAATCACATAGAGAACCTCCCTGCGTCGTGATCTCTAAACATAATTCTCCTCATATATTATTATTTTGTTACAATTAACTTTGGGGGGACCTCACTTGAAGAAGACATAATTTCGTTCAATAATAATTTGTAAATTAAAGTAAAAACTCTAATGAATAAAATTAAGTCTTAACACAATAATATATGAATGACACCAATCAGCTACATAAAGACACCTAGATTGAAGAATTTCTAACAAAAATAAATCACAAAAAATCTTCTAAAATATCAATTATAATCATTCACTATCACCACAATTTGCATCATCTTTTCCAAGACTATTAGTTCTCATCAAAAATCTATCTCCCTTAAGACCCTCTACGATGGTTCTATTAACCAACTTTCTCATTTAAAATAGATGATGACAAGTAAAGTCCCCTCATACACAACACAGTCACAGTGCGAACTGCCACAGTAATACATCGTCGTCCGCTACCGTTAGCCCTAAACTACACTTCCTAAACGATTACCGCCTAATGCACAAATTTAGACAGACAACTAGGATTTTTTTACACAAATGACATTGTACAATTGAATCGACTACGAAACTGGCCACCGAATTTAAATCATAGAGTATTTATATACGAGCTGTGGGATGCCACCTTTACTTTTGAATATATTTTTTTATAAATAAATAAATTAGTGATGTTTTGGATTTACATAAAAAAACACATCTTTTAGACTATGTTGGGAATATAGAATGAGTGTAAAAGTTATGTTATTTTATTTATAATATTTTAAATTAAAGTAAATTAAAAGTCCAGCTCAGTCATAATTTTATTTGCTTTTTTTTGTGATGCTTCTTGGCGCGGTTTTTAAACCGTGAATATTTTTTGGTTTAAGTGTTAGGAACGTCAATGAGTACATAGTCTAACATTTAGGCCTGAAAATTAAGCGTAGAACATTTTGATATTCAAAAGTAAACGCAAACACACTAGCTATAATTATTAATTACAAGAAAGAAATGCGGAAATCCTTTAAAAATACTGCTTCGTTGCAAGCGCAAATTACAAAAATAATATTCAAAATGTCTAAACTATACTTAAAAATATATCTCGTTCTAATACTTTTATTTTAAATTATAATTACAGCTACTATTTACACGTCATCTAGGTACATCAACAACGAATGTGCGTTGTTTCACGGAAATTTCACTTTTTTTTTCGTCACCTCTTTTTTTCGTCGAAAAAGTTTAAACATGAGATTCTCAATATTTATTCGCCATATCCGGTGTCGAGTCAATGTTGGAATGTTTTTTCGTTACCGTTATTTCTGTCAGTACATTTATCACATTTTAGAAAATGTTTTATTTTTTTGGAATTTTCCTTTTGCGGAATGGAAGTTATGATAGTGTTGTCAATCGATAGTCTGTCTAATCTATCGACATTAATTATCGATATCTTTTTAGCATTTTGTATGGCTCTTATCGATACTGTCAATCAATTTAGTATGTTTTTCAATTCAATAGAAAATAAAGAAAGATATTATAAGTCTCCCTGCTAAATTTTTCGATTAACACAATTTATTAAATTTGCAGTGTATTTTTACAATGATACAGACAGAATGTGTATTTGAGATCATCTCACCATTATTAAATAATAATTACGTCATAGCAATGTTGATAAAACAGTACTGAATTAATTATAGACAATTATTTGTCTGAGTGCACTAAAAGGTACAAGTCTGCCTAATACTTCGGGAAATATAGGCGTGATGTTTATTATTATTTATCTAGACATTATTTAATCCAACATTTTTTTGTGATAATATTACACTTCTCTCATTCCTACAACATCTTAAAGATCAAAAATTAATTTATAATTACAACCATTGATCATTACCACTTTGTTAGTGATAATCCTTCTTCTATTCTCTAAATTGAGTTTGGATCTTATTCTTATGAGTTTAAGATTCAGACTCGAACTAACTATTCCACGATTCCCTGCCTGTCTTTACATTCTTTTGTTTTATTGAATAATTCGCTATATTTTTTATAGTGGGTCGTGTGTCAACGAATCCGTGAGCGGCTTTTTTATTATTTATTTCTCATTGTTTTTAGTTTACCTTTTTTAATTTATCTGCGCATTTTGTCGCAGATTTACGGCCACTGAAGATAATTAGCGCAATTTTTTTTCCAAGAATCATTTTGATATTATAAATGGCCACCTCGATTACTTTAATGTTCTTATATACACCACAATTACGAAAAATTTCTTTTTCACACATTTTGAAAACATAGTCTTATTAAAGATTTTTCTTTATCACTTCTCATTTTTACATAGTATAGTAATCGAATAATCTCATCGACTTCAAAAATTGCTTGGGCTTATTTCACCAATGAAACTAAAAGCGATCAGCACATTCAAGAGCTGTCATTATTGTGGAGTTTTGATACTGACAGTTCTCGAACGCAGTTTAAATGTTTTGAGGCCCTCGTGTGAGTTTCTATTAACGCCCTGGATTGGTGTAGGGCCAATCGGAGCGCCGAACGCGGTCGATACGTAAAGTCTAGATGGCTAAATTCACATTTGGGCCTCCGATAGCGATCCGTTTTATACAGCATAAGTTTTTAACCAGTGCGCAAATTGTAACCATGAATTCAGCATACCATTCTATCCCCCTAGCGCAGAAATTTTTCGTCGGTTATCCAAAAATAAATCAGCTGTTCCATACATTTCGATTGCGTAGGTATTGCACTTTTCTATGAAACAGCTTTTTTTGTTTTTTGTATAACCGACGAAAAATTTCTACGCAGGGGGCGTCTAGAATGATATGCTGAATTCATGGTTCCAGTTTGCGCACTGTTTAAAAATTTACCCTGTGGGTGAAATTCAATCTTAATCCTTTACATGTAGGAGAGTCAGCCACATAATTGGTTTTACCACTTTTGACAAAAACCTAGCAAATTAAAACTTCACACGGTTGAAACTTAAAAATATCTGTTACATTGGTGTTAAATATCGTTTTACCACTTGGTAAAATAATTATGAGGTCGACTTTACATAATAGTAAGTTTACAAATTTGCACACATTTTAGACCCAGCACACGAAAGTTTTTATACAGGTGACAAAGAAATTGGAAAAATTGAAAATGAAATTGAAATTGAATTGGAATTGGAAATTGGATTTGGTGAAATTTACTGGGACCCTTTATATGTAATACAAGAAGCCTTCAAAAATTGCAATAAACCTTTTTAGTAGGTCATTTTTTTAAACGTTTATAGTGGGCATAGATCCTGGTCTTCATCCCACTGTTGGGCTTGACATCATATCTGCGTCCACCGGTCATCGAAGAACTGGCGCATGTTGTGACCGGCGCGGCCCACGGGACTGTCGTCCTCGTTGAACACTTCACAGTTGCTAAAGATCAGCCGGACATCTGACGCGAACTCTTCTTTACATTTGTAGCTGTTGGGTAAAAGTGGGTTTGTTATTAAGCGGAAATGGTGATGCGCTTTCTTCATCACTTCATATTATAAAACAGAGTCCCCCCCACCGCGTCTGTCTGTCTGTTCGCGATAAACTCAAAAAACTACTGAACGGATTTTGATGCAGGTTTCACCAATAGACAGAGTGATTCATGACGAAGGTTTAGGTGTATAAAAAACGCGGGCCAGGCCGCTGCAATCGCTAGTACATTGAAAAATGGCTTGTCTTTCTGTTTATCTGTCAGTTACAGCGGGCTTAGCATGACGCTTTGTATTTCTACGAAGAATAGACAGTGCTTTTTCAATACAAATTGACATTTAGTTCCTACATTTTTGTTATCGCACCGTAGATATCCTTCTACAATCTGTCATTTAGTCTTTCGTTTCTAACGATATTTGTCTAGGTCCTTTTAAATGTAGACTATTTCAGAAGAATATTTCTTCCCAAACTGTCAAAATCACACTGACAACAAAACTTTCTACTCGACGGCCACATAGTACATACGATTATCTACAAATTCATGATTCGTTTAGAATGCATAACTGTGAAGATGAATAGAAAAACATAGCTATCTTCTCTTATTGTACATCATTTAGTTAATAGTCATGTCTATGCTTTCGTCGACAAATCGGTGCTCGTGCTAAGCCTGCAGAGCTTATAACTCGAGAACAAGTTTTTTTCTATTCATTGATACGTTTTCTGGTTTGGTCTGAACTTTGAAGATGAAACATCTGCAAAGAAATCCGCTACTGTGGGAAATAGAGCAAAGTGGTCATAGCTTCGTAATTGGAGAAAAGTAGATTTTTGAAAAAACAACAGATTTTGTACAAAATCACCACCACGACACATTTGACCAATACTTTCTCTTATTTTCGGATTTTGCACTGAACTCCCTATATCTTTTCAGCCTTGTAGACTAAATGTTGCCAGGTGAACAAGATTTCATTATTTTTGCCATCCGGCTTATCACCAATTAAAACAATATTCAAAACTATCAGATTTATCTACATTTATATAACATAAAGGCTACTTCAGAACGGCACGACACGACTCTTGCAGAACAATTCCCATGAAGTTTTAATGGTGATACATACATATTATCCTGCAGCTTCCTCTTAATGGTCGAGAGGTCCATGGGACACTTGATGACCTTCTTGTACTGCGGGAACTGCTTGGTGTTGACCGGCAGGAGGAACGGCCACGCGTGCTCGTGGCACTCCATCTCGTTGAGGAGGTTTCTGAGGAGAAAAGGTACGTAATTTTAATAAAATGTTGACATTAGTGAGCCATATTCGTGCTTCAAAAAATATAACCTATATTTATTTGGGTTCTGGAAAGGAGCTCCTACTCATAAGCACCTGCAGCACGCCGGAAAACACATTGCTAGGGTCCTGGCCATGTTTTACTCGCTGTGTGTGAGCCATTCCTACCTACCAGCCGATTTTATGAAAACAGTGGTAGTGCCTGTAGTGAAGAATAAAACTGGTGACCTTACTGATAAGAGTAACTACAGGCCTATTTCTCTTGCCACTGTTATTGCTAAAGTGTTTGACGGTTTGCTTAACGCACAGTTAAATAAATCGGTAATACTGCACGACAACCAGTTCGGGTTTCGTCCCCGGCTGTCCACTGAAAGTGCTATACTGTGTCTTAAGCACACCGTCAAATACTACACAGACCGTAAGACACCCGTGTATGCGTGCTTCCTTGATTTGTCCAAGGCTTTCGACCTGGTGGCTTATGACCTGCTGTGGAGCAAGCTGAGGAGTATAGGATTGCCACCGGATCTCATCAGCATGTTCCAGTACTGGTATGCGCACCAGTCTAATAGTGTTAGGTGGGCTGGGGCAATGTCGGATGCGTATCAGCTCGAATGCGGAGTCAGGCAGGGTGGCTTAACATCTCCAACCCTGTTTAATTTATATATTAATAGTCTGATCGTGGCGCTCAGCAGCCAGCACGTCGGCTGTCACATTGACGGTACATGTGTAAATAATCTAAGTTATGCTGACGACATGGTGTTGATGAGCGCTTCGGTCTGCGGCTTGAGGAAGCTGGTACAGATATGCGAGGAATATACTTGTGGTCATGGTTTGCTGTATAATGCAAAGAAGAGCCAGTGTATGGTCTTTGAGACCGCCAGTGCAAGATGTCCGGGAACCATACCTCCGGTAAGACTAAATGGGGTCCCTTTGGAAAGGGTTGACCAGTTCACGTACTTGGGGCATGTTTTGACTGTCGACCTCAAGGATCATGCAGACATGGAACGGGAGCGGAGGGCGTTGTCTGTTAGAGCGAACATGATCGCCCGCAGGTTTGCGCGGTGCTCAAATAAAGTTAAGGCTACGCTCTTTAGAGCGTATTGTACATCGCTGTACTCATGCAGTTTGTGGGCTCACTACTCTAACAGAAGTTACAGCGCCATCCGCATCCAGTACAATAACGCGTTCAGGGCGGTGATGGGGTTACCCCGATACTGCAGTGCCTCGGGTATGTTCGCAGAGGCGCGCACCGACTGCTTTCACGCGACCATGCGCAAGCGCGCCGCGTCCTTGGTGCACAGGGTGCGGGTTAGCCCCAACACGGTACTAGCGATGATTGCGGGAAGGCTGGACTGCCCTTTCATCCGGCATTGTTCCAACAGACATGTTGCTGTACCAGTGTCGGAGAGAATATATTTTTTTTTTTTTTTTTATTACGTTGTAAAGTCTGATTTAGTGTGACTGTGATTTGACCTAATTTAGTTTATTTTGATATAAGTAATTTAATTTAATTTGATTTTATTTGACATTGTTATTTTATTTCTTTATGGCTTAATTTCATTTGATATATTTATTTAGTTTTTATTTGTATAATTTGTGTATTTTTATTTCTATTTGTGGCAATGGGTGTAATTTACCTGAAATAAATGAATTTATTATTATAGTCCTTTATTCCGTTAAAAATACATATAAATTACATTTTTAAATATTATTATAAAAATATAAAAACATTTAAAAATATAAAAAATAGTAGCCCACCGGTATCGGGAACAAGGTCCAAGCTACCGGCGGTCAGGGCTCCAGAGAGAGGAACCTCCTAACGATGCGAGCCGTATCCAGGAGTACCGCTTTCTGGATCAAGCCCTTGACCCAGCTGCCCAACGAGAGCCTCCTCAAATGTTGGTCGAGGCTCTTGGCTATCAAGCCATTGGCTGAAACGACTATCGGTACAATGATCGCTGAGTCCACATCCCACATGTCGACAACCTCGTGAGCCAAGTCAAGATACTTGATTTGTTTATCTTTCTCGGCTTTCACGAGGTTCCCGTCATGCGGGACCGTTATATCAACGATCATTGTACGCCGCTCTAGTCGATCCACCACCACTATATCAGGCTTATTGGCAACAATAGTCCTGTCAGTGATGATGGATCGATCCCAGTACAGTGTGACATGTCCATTTTCGAGAACTGGGTCGGGCACATACCTGTAGTACGGCACTTCTGATTCCACAAGGCTGTATTTCAGAGCAAGTTGCTGGTGGATAATCCTGGCTACAAGGTTGTGTCTATGCAAGTACTCCTCGTTAGCTAGACGAGAACAACCGGAGATTATGTGTCGGATTGATTCTCCCGGACGGTGGCATGCCCGACAGATGTCAACCGTACCATCTTTCACAATAAATCTCCGGTAGTTGTTCGTCATGATTACTTCGTCCATAATTGCACAGACAAAACCTTCGGTTTCCCCAAAGAGGTCACCGAAACGCAGCCAGGCTACGGACGCTAGTTGGTCTACATCGGGTCCATGTAGGGCCCGAAAAAAGCGTCCGTGGAGCTCCTTACTCTGCCATACCTCCATGCGATCCTTAGTGTCAAGCACTACAGGCTTGCGCCAGTTCTCTTTAGCCAAGGAGAGCGGGGTGAGGCCCTTATCCACCCCAACTACATCTCGATGCATACCCACATCGGTTTCTAGGAAATAATCCCTGAGACTGCATATCTCGCGATTGTGGAAAGTCTTAGCATTTAAGAACCCTCGACCTCCACATTTTCGCGGGATATACAGTCTCATTACCGATGACCGTGGGTGGTGCATTCGATATGCAGTCAGCAGCGTACGGACCCTCCTATCCAGGGCGTCGAGTTCAGTCTGAGTCCATTTGAGTATGCCGAAAGAGTACATCAAAACCGGCATGACCCAACCGTTGAAGGCGCGCACCTTGTTTCCGCCTGATAAAAGACTATTAAATACTTTCTTCAGGCGGCCAAAGAAGCGCTCCTTCAACGATTGCTTCATGTCAGTGACATTGATGCCCAACGCTTCCGACATACCCAAATACTTATAGGTTTCGGCTGCGGAGAGGGCTCGAAGGTTTATGGAATCCGAGAGTTGGGTTCCCACGGATTCCATAATCTCCCCTCGCTTTACATGCATGACCGCACATTTGTCCACACCAAATTCCATCCTGATGGCGCTACTGAAGGTTTCAGTTACTTTCAGTAGCTCCATCAGTTGCAAATTGTTGGGGGCAAAGAGTTTAAGGTCATCCATGTAGAGGAGGTGGGATATAACCTGACCACCTCTCCTCAGCCGATAGCCTATACCTGAATCCTCCAGCAATGTGCTTAGAGGATTCAGGGCTAGGCAGAACCAAAGCGGACTCAAACTGTCGCCCTGAAATATACCTCGCTCGATCCTTATCGGCTCGCTATTCCTCTGGATGTTTCGACATCCTGGATATCGAAGGACCGTCCTCCATTGCCCCATACATGACATCAGGAAGGTGCGCAGAGTTGTATCTACTTTATACAATTCTAGCACCCTCATGAGCCATGTATGTGGCACTGAGTCATAGGCCTTCTTGTAATCTATCCAACATGTCGAAAGATCCTTTCGGGAACGGCGAACCTGTTGGCTAATGGCCATATCAATGAGGAGCAGCTCCTTAGTACCGCGGGACCCGTTCCGACATCCATTTTGAGAGACAGACATAATGGAATTAGTGTCTATATGATTGTAAATTTTAGCTCTCAAAATGGATGTAAGAACTTTATAGACCGTCGGTAAACACGTGATCGGCCTATAATTTTTGGGTTCCGCGGTACTACCTGATTTATGGAGCAGGTGGGTAACTCCTGTCGTCAGGAACTGGGGTAGCGAACCAGACTCCAAAGCAGTCTGGTACTGAGCCGCCAAGCGAGCGTGCGATCCCATGAACCATTTGATCCAGAAGTTGTGCAGCCCGTCCGGCCCTGGAGACTTCCAGTTGGGCAGCGGACGGACTGCACGAGCTACATCTTGGGGGCAGATGGTAATAGCCCCCATTTCTGGTATGGGATCGCAGGCTCGCTCGACTTCTCGAGCCCAATCACCTTCGGTGTGACTGACAGGCACCGACTAGATATTGCGCCAAAAAGAGCACATGGCGTCATCTTCCGGTAGGCGCGTATCAGCCACACCTTGGTTCGGTCGCTCCCAAGCCCTATAGACCCACCTTTCATCACTCTGGAAGGTGCGGTTCTGAGTGTATCGGTCTACCCGGCGCTTATACCGACGAATACGGTTTGCCCATGCATACACTTTCTGCTTCAGGAAGTCTATGCGCTCTGTGACACGGGACATATAATCTTGAGGGCTGGTATCAGTCCCTGAGAATGCCCGTCTCACAAAGCGCATCACTCTAGGGCGAGTGTTGCCCTCCCTGAAGCAGATTAGTTTGCCGATGAGGGCCCTGGCCCCACCAATACGACGTTCAATCCTGCACTGCCAAGCTGGAACGGCTGGTTTCGGTCGTGTAGCTCTAGAGTCATTTGCGAATTTGACATGAGCTACACGACAAGCCGCTACAGCCGCGCAGTACAGAATCGAATGAGTATCGGTGAGGTCTTCGCAGTCATCAAAATAATTTGACAACTGCGAATCCAAAGCCGCCACCAGCGCCCTATTCTTATTATGCATGGGCAAACGAGGTAAGCGTGGTCTAAGTTCGGGCGACATGAACCGATATTCTCGAATCGCACCCTCCAAAGCACTCCGCAATTCCTCACTGCACTGGGTACTTACGTTTATAGCCCTGTCAACACTCCCCTCGTCAGCTTGAGGCGCGTGACTTGTGTTGAGCCGTGGTGGTACCACAACTGTCTGCGACGGGGGGACGATGACATGGCTACTCTGCATTTCATTTCGTAGGCGATCAAGTACAGTGTCATCCAACATATGATTACGCTGGATGACCCGCACCTGATCCGACAGTCGTTGTGCCGAAACGTTGACAGCTGGCTCAAGCACCTGAAAAAGAGAGAGCATCCGAACACGGTACGCGGTCAGGTTGTTTCCTCCCTCTGTAGCCCCATAGTATGAGCGCATGACGTTTTCGTTGATGGATCGTGTCCATCTCATGCGCTGCACACTTCCGCCGGGAGCTGGGACCCTATCAGAGGCCGGTGGGCCTCGAGGTCCTAAGCCGTCCGGCGGCCGGCGTCCTCCCCGTCGACGAGCAGGTGGTGGCGTCGTGGGCGGAGAGAAATACTCGTCGCTCGAGCTCGACGCAACTACCGCGGCCGGTGTCGTCACAGCGCCCGCAGTGGGGCTGGGTACCGGCGGCGGCGAGGCGGAGCTGAGCGACGAGTCCGGAGGTGGTAGGCGTGCTCGAAGTGCCGCTGATCTTGTCAACATTTATCTTAGTTCCATAATTTCATTTCTTCCAGTATTATTGATACACAATAAAGACAAAACCAAAGGAAATCTTGGTTTTATTCCACAATAAATTACATAGCGTATTAGAAGCAGACAAATCGTTTGACACTACGGTTTGACATCACTATGACAATATAGTCTATGATGGAGAATCGAAATGATCTCCTTACTACATAAGAAGGTTTCATATCATTCACCCATGCTCTATGAAGAAACGTAGTCATGAAGATATGCCGGAGGCCTTCTTTCTCGAGTAGAACGACGAGGAACTTCTATGTCTTCAACTTCGGCTGGCCCAGCTGCGTCAACAAACTCGTCTTCACTTGTAGGTGCAGTAGATGGTCCAACTTGTGGTTCATCGTCGGAGTTTTCTTCGTTATCTACTGTATATGGAAGAGGCGCCAGGGATCTATTCGAAACAGTTGTCTCACGGCCATCAGGTAGGCGTACATATGAGTATTCCGGGTTGCTTTGTAGTAGTTCCACTTCTTCTACCGCAGGTTCATATTTGGAGTTTCGTACGTTTCTCTTCATAAAGACTGGCCCTGGAGAGTGGAGCCATGTCGGTAGTGATTGTCCATTTCCTGAGCGACGAGGATGATTGAACATGCGCTCGTGAGGAGTGGCGTTAGTTCCCGTGCAAAGCAAGGATCTAATAGAATGTAGGGCTGGAGACAAGCCCTTCTCCCAGTCACTAATGTCAGCGTTGTTGGAGCGAAGATACAGCTGGATCGTACGCCACAAGGTGCCGTTCAAGCGTTCAACCAAGCCATTCCCCTGTGGGTTATATGGAGTTGTGCGACTGCACGCAGTACCAAGTGACGTCAGGAACTTTCTGAGCTCATCCGATAAGAACGACGTCCCTCTATCGGAATGTATGTATGCTGGCGTGCCAAATGTGGAGAACAGATCAACTAAGCATTTTATAACCGTTGAAGACGTCATGTCTTTGCAGGCATATGCAAAAGGGAACCGACTAAACTCATCAATTATAGTTAGAATGTACTTATTTGAAGTTTTTGAAGGAAGTGGGCCTTTAAAATCTAAGTTTAATCTCTCGAATGATGATGTAGCTTTTATGAGACGCCCTTCATTTCTTATGTAACGGGGTTTGATTTCGGCGCATACTGGACAGGCAGCGGTCATTCTTTTGATATCGTCGATTGAATAGGGTAGATTTTTGGACCGTACCCAATGAGTCATGCGTGAAATACCAGGGTGGCAAAGAGAGTTATGTAGAGAAATGAGTTTGCTTGGAGAGTTGCTGTCGATGTGCATGCAAACTCTTGATAAGGCATCAGCAGCAAAGTTCTGGCTGCCTGGCCGATAGATTATGTCGTATTTGAAACAGGAGAGCTCCAGGCGCCATCTCTCGATTTTTTCGTTTTTTATCTTATTAGAGTGCGTCTGGTTAAACATAAACGCTACAGATCGTTGGTCCGTGATTAGTAGGAAATGACGTCCAATCAGAAAGTGCCTCCATTTTCGAAGTGCTTCAACAATGGCGCAGGCCTCCTTTTCTATTGATGGCTGTCGCCTTTCTGCATCATTTAGCGACCGTGAAAAAAATGCTACTGGTCTTCCTTTTTGTGATAGTGTCGCAGCAATTGCAAACTCCGATGCATCGGTTTCGACCGAGAATATTTCCTTCTCGTCAATTCCAGCCAAGGCCGATTTAGCAATGTCCTTCTTAAGGTCGTTAAAAGAATTAATAGCGTCTTGAGATAAGGGAAATGTTGCTTCGACCAGTGGTCTTAATTTGGATGAGAAGTTTTCTACCCATTTCGAATAGTGAGCGAATAGGCCAAGGGCTCTTTTCAAAGTTGCCGAGTCAGTTGGAACAGGAAGATTCATCAGGGGTTCAAGACGGTTCTCGTCTGGTTTGATAATGTTTTTGTGTATGTTATAACCAAGCAGGTTAATTGACTCCGCTTCGAACGTGCATTTGTTAGTATTAAGCGTAAGTCTGTACTTTCCAGCAGCTTCCGTAAACTTGCGAAGGTTTTCTTCATGGTCTTCTTTATTGACACCGCATACAGTGACATCATCCAGGTAAGCGAATGTGCCTTTGAGGTTCTCCGAATCGATGATATATTGTAAAGTCCTCTGAAAAGCTGCCACGCCGTTCGTTACTCCAAAGGGAATCCGTGTGAACTGATATAGGTTCCCGCATGCTTCAAAAGCTGTATATTTTCGTTCTCTGGCCAGAATGGGCACCTGGTGATATGCACTTTTGAGGTCTATTTGGCTAAATAAATTGTACTGTGATACTCGCGTTATAATAGAATCGATACTTGGAAGGGGGTATGCGTCAAGTTCCGTAAATCTGTTTATAGTCTGTGAATAGTCGATCACAAGACGTTTTCGATGGTGCCCTCCTCCAGCGACAAGAACCTGAGCCCTCCAGGGTGACACACTGGGCTCAATAACCTTATCCTTGATCAAATTGCTTATTTCATTCGATATGAAATCTTGATCTTCTTGTGAGTGGCGTCTTGAGCGGATTGCGATTGGTTTGATATTTGGAGAAAGATTCGTAAATACTGATACAGGCGGAACGGACGCCTCTAGTACGTTGCAGACTTTTAGCGGTTGTTTATCACCTCCAAACTGAAGTTCAAGAGAAGAGTGCTTTTGGAGTAGGTCATGTCCAATAATAACGTCGGCGCAAAGATTATTGATGATCAATAAAGGCTGATTTCGGTGTATATGACCACCTATTTGAAGTGTCGCGTAACATAATCCATCGACGTAGGAAACATTGTTGAGAGATGCGAGTGTTATAGCCTGTCTACAAGGCTTAAGTTTGAGTTTCAAAATTTGAGCAAGATTCTTATCAATGAAGCTGATAGAACTGCCAGTATCGACGAGTGCATCAGCGCGGTAGTTGTTGAGAGTAATGGGAGTTGTAGCTTTGCTGAGACTAGAAGGAGCAGCGGCAGAAAATGCTGATAGTTGGGAGCCGGCAGATTGTACTTGCGTATCATCATCTGTGACAGCTGCATTTGTAGAGTTATTATTAGAATCGCGGTTAGAGCTTCTGCAGACCTTGGCAAAGTGGCCACGCTTCGAACAGAGTTGGCATTCCGCGTTGCGGGCGGGGCATTTTAATCTTTGATGAATATTACCCCCACAAAAGAAACAACGACGGCGGAGAGTTGTTGCTAGGTTCGGCTGCGTTCGTGTTTCTGCCTCAGTGGCAGCATTGACAGGGTTAGGATTGAAGGAAGGAGATTGTACTAGTAGTTGAGAGGTGTTCTCGGCAGTTTCCAGGGTAATTGCAAGGTTCAAAGTCTCTTCTAGTGTCAGAGATTTTTCTAGAAGCCGTTCCTTTATTTTGCTTGATAAGATCCCGCTGATAAATGTCCCACGTATGGTTTGGTTCTGGTGTTCTTCCGCTGTCACTGCTTCAAAATTACAGTCATGAGCAAGGATGTTAAGCGCTCGAGAGTATTCTGCAATGTTTTCTCCAGGCTGTTGTTTCCTAGTCGTAAGTCGATGCCTTGCCAAGGTTATATTCTGTTTCTTTTCATAGGCATCATTAAGTTTGCTTATTGCGTCGCTGTACTTAATGCAGGAGCGGATATTGTTGAATATTGTTGGCGAAATGTGGTTGACAAGTACCTTCAGTTTGAGCGATTCATCGGGCGATTTATCGGGCGATCCTAGTTGTGCGATAAAGTTCTCAAAGGTGTATTTCCAGTGGGCCCACTTTAGATCGGCACCGGGTGCAGCAGGCTCCACGTCAAAATGATCGGGTCGAAGATACTGAGTTACTTTCTCTTGAGACATCGTGCTATAAAAATATGATATTATTTTGCGATAACAATTATTGTGGAATAAATTGATACACAATAAAGACAAAACCAAAGGAAATCTTGGTTTTATTCCACAATAAATTACATAGCGTATTAGAAGCAGACAAATCGTTTGACACTACGGTTTGACATCACTATGACAATATAGTCTATGATGGAGAATCGAAATGATCTCCTTACTACATAAGAAGGTTTCATATCAATTATATTTTATGCTTTGTGATTTTCTTAGTTTTATCGGAGGTGACATCTGTCATGTCACCTCCGATTCGGCAGCTTTAGAATAAAGTTTCTTACATGGTTGAATATTTTGGTCTCTGATTAAAAAAAATTGATGGTTTACCGGTTTCTTCTTTGATTGATGAAAAAAATACTTTTAAAATTGGTCAAAATTATTAATATTGATGGAATTATAAAATTAGAGAAACAAGACGTCTTGGTGACACGGTGTTGCCAGCTTTTATTATTATTATTTTGAGTTCTTTATTTTTCTTCTCTTTTAAGAGAGTTTACGACCTAACACACGGGCCGGAACCAAGTGTGTAAGGGGAAATTAAATTGAAAAGGTGGATGATAATGTGGAAGAAGTCAGGAACTTTCGTGTTATGCGACAGGTGTTAAGAATGGTGGCTTTTTGGAGCATGTAAAGTGTGTGAGATGGCATGTGTAGAGTCTCAAGACTTTGTGTGAGAGCCTTCGGGACTACACCGGTAGATGAGAGTACTATAGGGACGATATGGACAGTTTGTGCTTTCCATTGGGTTTTGATTTCTATGGCGAGGTCTTGGTACTTACTAAGTTTTTCGGAAATTGTAGTTTGAATGTTGTGTGAGTTAGGTATAGCTATATCTATCAAGTAAACTGTTTTATTTATTTTGTCGTGAACGGTAATATCAGGTCTATTGTAGTGTATAGTTTTGTCTGTAATTATTGTTCGGTCCCAATAGATTTTCTGGTTCCTGTTTTCTAATATGGTTTCAGGTTTGTATTTATAATAGGGAATCATCTCACTTATAAGTTTGTATTTGTGCGCTAAGTGTTGGTGTATAATTGCGGCGACCTGGGTGCTTACTCTCGAATATAATTCCGATAGATCGACATTGGAATTGTCAGTCAAACGTCAGGGATTGGCTGAACTCAGTGAGTCCGACCAATCCCTGACGTTTAACAGATAATTCCAATGTCGATCTATCGGAATTATATTCCAGAGTAAGCACCCTGGTCATGTCGGTGCTTATAATCGGTCTGGGCGAGTGATTTACAGGCCCCTGTTATGTGTTGAATGGTCTCAGAGGCACTGTTGCAATGTCTGCATGTGTCAGACGGCTGATTGGGGTCTTTTATAATGTACTTTCTGTAGTTACGAGTTACTATTGTTTGATCTTGTATTGCAAGCATGAAACCTTCAGTTTCAGGAAACAATTCACCTCGCTTGAGCCATTCGTTCGACTTAATTCTATCGACGTGTGGTTGGCACAAGTAGGCTCGGTGTCTTCCATGTAGCGCTTTCCCAGACCATGCTGCAATTTTTTGTTGTGTGGTTATGAGATTTTCATTAATTTGAGTGTTTTTGTTTTGTAAGTTGAGTGGTGTAAGTTTTATATCTGTTTCCGTTACTTGTTTGTGTAATGACGAATGTTCTGATTTGTGATGGAAGTAAGATCTGAGTGCAAGTATCTGTTTGTTGTGCAAGTTGTGTATGTCCATTAGTCCTCTTCCTCCTTCTTGGCGTGGTAGTGTAAGTCGCTGTATGCATGACTTAGGGTGATGTTTCCTGTGTTTGGTAAGGAGTGTATTGACAGTGCGCTGTAGTTTTCTGATATCGGTTTTTGACCATCGTATAATTCCGAAAGAGTATGTAAGAATGGGTATTGCGAATGTGTTGATAGCTTTTATTGTGTTTCTGGAGTTAAGGTTGGTTTTAAGGATAAGGTTAAGGCGATGTGTAAATTTTTTGAGCAGTTCTTGTTTTGTCATCTTTTGTTCTATCTGTCTCGATTGTTTGGAACCTAGGTATTTGTAAGTACTGTGTTCATCCATTGGCTCAATAGATTTACCTGATCCAAGTGTGTAATTGATGTTTTGTGTTTTTCCTTTGACTATTGACAAAATTTTGCATTTGTCTACTCCGAATTGCATAATAATATCGTTCGAAAACTCTTGTGTGGTGTCTGCTAACTGAAAAAGTGATTTCTTATCTGCTGCGTACAACTTTATATCATCCATATACATTAGGTATGTCAATTTGGTGAATTGTGTGTTATCGTTTGTCAATGTGAATCCTGTGTTAGTTTTATCTAGTAAGTGTGAGAGTAGATTGAGTGCCATGCAAAACCACAGAGGGCTTAGAGAGTCGCCTTGAAAAATGCCACGATTTATGTTGATTGGTTCAGTGACCAGAATCGTGGAGGCTTGATTTATTTTAAGAACCGTTTGCCAATTTTTCATGGTAGATTCTAAGAAAAATCTGAGTGTGGGGTGGATGTTATAGATTTCTAGGACGCGTACTAACCAGCTGTGCGGGACTGAATCATAGGCCTTTTGGTAATCGATGAACATGGTATGAATATCTTTTTTACGTTTTACTGCACTGTTCATAGCAATCGCGTCAATAGTGAGCTGTTCCTTACATCCCTGGCTATTCTTACGACAACCTTTTTGTTGTTCTGCAAGAATGTTATGTTTGGTTAAGTGTCCGTATACTATTTCACTTACACAGGCTGTCAAGATTTTATAAAGAGTTTGTAAGCAAGTGATTGGTCGATATTGGGCTGGATCTGTGGTGTTATTCATGTCCTTAGGTATCATGTATGTTACTCCATGTGTTATGTATGATGGAAGCAAGTGAGGTGATTGAATGAATGTGTTTAGGTAATTATATATAAATGGGTGGATGCTTGTGAATTTCTTGTACCAGTAGTTGTGAATATTGTCTGAGCCTGGAGATTTCCAGTTGTGTGTGCGTTTGATGACATCTATAAATGTGTTAATTGGAATAAATTCAAACTCCATTTCGGGGATTTCTGGTGTTGCATCATTAATCCAGTCGGCTTGATTATTATGGTATACTGGATTTTCCCAAATGTTTGCCCAAAATTCTCGTAGTGCTTCGGGAGGAGGTGTGTCAAGGGTTTGGTTCGCGGTGTCGCTGTTATTAGATGTAAGGTTCCTATAAAATATTTTTTCGTTGTTGATAAATTTTGTATTTTGGATTTTGCGGTTCGTGCATGTGAGATATCTTTTAAGTCTACTCGATGCTGCGTTTAATTTTTGTTTTAAAGTATCCAAAAAGTGTACTAACTGTGTGTTTGGATTTTCGTGTTGCGCGTGTAGTTGGTATTTTATTTTTATTTCTTCAACTGCAGATATTAATTTTTGACTTCTACTACCATTAATGAAATGTGTAAGCCGACCTATGCTTGCTCTTAGATTTTTGATTTTTGTTGTTATTCTAATTTCCCACTTTGGTTTCCTCTGTTTATATGTGCGGTATTCGTTTTGTGTAGAGTCTGATATTTTCGCTCCGTTGCATTTAGCTGCCGTCCATGCTGCACAGTAAATTATTGTCTGCAATTCTTTAAATTCAGTTTCCTTACTTACAGACTTAGGGAGAATTACATTATTAATATAAGTGACAATTGCAGAAAACTTTCTAGATGTCTTCTGCTTGGGGATGTATGGTCTATTAGTAGGGTTTGTATCATAAAACCATAGTTGAGCTTGTTGAAACATGGCTTCTATTTCTGTGTTGGTTTCCAGATCAGCATCACAGTTAGTTTGCGTAGGTCCAAATTGACCAATATCTATATTGTTAAAGAGATTGCAGTCTTCACCTGCGTTAATGCGTGTGTGAGATATGATGTCGGTATCTATGCTATCATTTTGGAATATATTTGCTGTGACGGTGCTCGCAGGTGTCTCAGAAATTACCGTATCGGTATGTTGAGTATTTATTGTATGAAAGTTTTCATCAGGTTGTTCTAATTCGTTCTGCAGTTGTTATTATTATTATTATTATAAGGCTGAGGCAAATAACCTTTGCCTCCTATATCCCAAACTAAAAAAAAAATGAGTTGTAAAATTATAATATTAGATATATAATTATAATTAGATAGATATTAAATTATAATTAGACTATTATAATTTTACAACTCTTTTTTTTTTTACTGTGAAATAGTAACTGAAAACATGGATATAGGTTATTTAGACCAATATCTTTAACCAAGGCGCTCACGGCTAAGTAATACTAGCCGCACGGGTCAATTGTTCAGGTTAAGCTAAGCTTTCTGCGATTGGCCCGTGGATGGGTGACCATCTTTACATGCCAAGACCCCGCCATGCCTCGGAAAGCACGTTAAGCCTTTGGTACATCTTTGGCAGACAACCACTCTTACCGGATTATTCCGAACCTGACCCGAAATCCTAACCCGGTCGCGGGTTAGGTTAGGAATTGGAAAAAAATCATAACATTTGTTCCGAACGTAAAAAGTATAGTTTGTAATAACGTTGAAAAACTATCAAAGAAATTTTACAGATTTGGGGTAGCTTGATGTGCTGGCCTCTGTACTTTTTATTCGTAGAAAGAGGGGAGGGGAAAACGTTTCTATAACGCAATTCGGGTTATGATCAGGGGCGGCTGTCCCTTAAGTGCACTCGTGCGCTGAACTACCAGATTTTAATAGGTGTCGAAAGAATCACAAAATGTTTAATAATCACATTGCGGCCACTGGTTGTGGTATATGTCTACTAACAAAACTGACGAAACAATATAAGCTCTTTGCTAAACTATTAAGAATTATTTTCGCGGTACAGAAGATCCCTCGTGCGTTATGCCGAAGCGCACGGCGAATGCTCTTACATTTCTATGAGATCCGAGCTAAAACGCCTAGCGCGTGAGACAGAAGATAGTTGACATAACTGTATGGAGCGTTATGGAGTAATTTGTCCATTCTCGTGCGCCGCACGGGGGAACCGAAGTTTGTCGAACTGAACCGAATATTACCGAACGGCGATTACCGAGAGCGCCCCAGGTTTGGCGAAGTTTGCATGCCGGCCGTATGAATGACCGACTCATTATTGTCACCGTGAAGTTTAGTTTACGTGAAACTGAATACTATTGTTTATTTTTTTATTCGTTTAGATTTAAATTACTTATCTGCAGTTAAATAAATTTTATTTAATTACTTAATACCCCTAATACTTAGTGAGCTAGTAAAGTGCACCACCACTTCCATGACCTACCAGCCGCCACTGGTTATGATAGGAACGATATTTCGGGTCAGGTTAGGAATTGGGTTACGTTCGGAACATTTTTTTTTTTTCAAGTTCTTAACCTAACCCACAACCGGGTTAGGATTTCGGGTCAGGTTCTGAATAATCCGTCTTACCAAGGGGTATCGTATTACCGAATAATTGGGTTGTGGAGGTCACTTAAGGGGAACCTAGTCGCTGGCTCGAACAAACACGCTGTCTCGTCAGGATTCGCGTCCGACAGAGGTAGTATCAGTGATACGCAGTTAGACGATAGTCTACACGCACAACGTTATTGAGTGAGATGCACGATCATCTATCGTAAAACAGGAGCGTAAAAATTAAGAAAAGTCCTTCGGAAAATCGGGTTTTATGAAAAAACCACTGCATAAATCAATGACCAATAAAGTTTATTGAACTTATAGATAATTGAACTTTGTCGGTGCCGACTTGGTTTTGGAGATTTTACACTTCTTTTGTTACTTAAACACGCCCAAAGTTAGGTTAAGTTAGCAAGAAAAATGAATCTTTGTTGGCTCATAACTTTTTAATGGCTTTTTATTTTAGTATTCTGTTTCCGTACCGACAATATTAACAATGAGACAAAACCATACTATGTTTAAGTTTTGATGTACACTGTCAAACAGTAGAGTAAAACCCTCCCGAAGTTTGTATGGTAAAAATGTGGGCTTGTTTCACCTTAAGCAGTCGCTCCATGTAAAATGCTGGTATTCCGCTACATCCGGTTAGACTGGAAGCCGACCCCGACATAGTCGGGAAAAGGCTAAGCAGATGATGATGAGTTTACCAACAGAGACAAACGGTGACTTACTTGCAGAATTGTAGATCTTTCTGCTGTTTCTTGATGGCGTTTTTTTCCTTCTTGGCGCGAGACATTAGCGGCGTGTTCTCTGTTTCGATCTCTTCAACTGTACAAATAGGAAAGAAAGATGAAAATCATAGGAAAATAATGTTAATAAGAGAAGTAGAGATAAGAGAAGAGAGCAGTGGTAACGGCCGCGACTTACGAGGTCGATGTATAATAATCAGTCTATATTGTTCCCACTGCTGGGACAAAGGCCTTCTCTCTTCAAGAAGGAGTGGGCAATAATCTACCACGTGAGCCCAGTGCTGGTTAGTATATGTCACATGTTTTCTACACAACAAATGGTGATGAAATGTAAATTATTTCATCACCACTGCTCTCAAAACGGTGAACGAAATCATAGTGGGGAATCCGGCGTGTCCTAGAACCAAAAATTCAATAACATGTGACATCTACAAACTGGCCACTGGCAACTGGCAACTGCACTGGGCCCGCGTGGTGAATTACGGCCCATACCCTCTCACGGAGAGGAGGCCTGTGTCCCAGCTATGGGAACATAGTAAGAGTGATTATGCGAGTATGTTATGCAATGTTAATAATCGTTTCTTCTGTGTTTCTTGCATCCAGCGTATTCCTGCTGCCTTCACAAGGTCATGGGTCCATCTTGTGGGTGGCCTGTGACTTGTACATGGCTAGAGGTTGGTACTAGGGGTGGAGACATATTTTTTATTTGGAATTTAGTGATGCGATTTCTTACGTTTTTGTAATTTGCGCGTCAGTGTCCTTGAATGTTGGTTAAAATATCAAAATCATCATCAATTCAATGGGATCAATAAACAGAAACAAAAACATCAGAAAACTTTAACAATAAGTAATAGTCTATGCTATTCTATTCACTTTTGAGCAGTCTAAAATGTTAATCGTTTAATCAAGAAAATTGCTAGAGAGTTACCAAACTTACCGTCTATTTGTGTATCAGTCTCGTCATGCGGTAGGGCTCCGTTGCCGCCCACATACTGTAGTGCGCGACGTTTCTCTGGAGGACCCTCATCTGCACTCAATTCGCCTGTCAAATAGACAAAGAAAAGAATTATTTAATTCCTTCTATTTAATAATAGCAATAGAAGTATGTCAGGATCTTATAAGTTAGCGTTCTGTAGTCTGCCTACCGCCATGGGTGAAGGGGTGAGATTATGTAAGCTTCTTTGTTTCTTACGCTTTGACGCAAAAGATGAAAAGAGATGGAGAAAATGTACCCCACCGAGTACGAACAAATTTATTGCAGTTAATTTTAATAAAAAATTAAAACTTTTTATGCCTTATAATACCGAAAGTGGGCAAATAATCATAATTAAAAGTGTTTTGTATGATTTTGCTCTAAATCACCTTTTAATGTTGCCATATTATATTAACAAAGATCAGAACAGGGGAAAAATAATAATTTAACGCTTAAGAAAAACAAAACGATACGTATAGCAGGCCTAAAATATACTCGTAAATTATTCGTAACCTAAATGTATAAAACATAATTTTTGTATGTTTTATTATAATTATATAATTCGAACCATCTGTCATTTAATTTATACAGGCTGTAGCGTAAATAATGGATAACCCTGAAACTGTCGATCGGCCAGATTATTATCTATCATTTACCCCACTTATATCGCCATACATTGTTTTTCGATACAGGGACCCATGATTGCATAATTCCTTAGAAAAATTGTTAAAATTTGAGAATAAGTATTTTTTGCAATGTTATCTTAGAATGTAATAAAAAATCTTGATACTGATCTGATAATACAAATAATCAGGAGTGACATAAAATAAACAAAACGAGAAAAAATCACCAATTGTAGAAATGGCAGCTTATTTTGTAAGAGTAAGTACGATTTTTATTTAAATATCAATAATTTTATCATCCATGGGCATTTGGCGATAATGATAGATGATAACCTGGCCAATCGACAGTTTCAGGGTTATCCATTATTTACGACACACCCTGTATAGTTAGTAGTTACGGATGGGTAATTTTATACAGTTAGACCATGAACAAGGTAAGGACATAAGCTACTTTTCATCCTGGATCGCAGACGAAAGCGCGGAAAACAGCTAGTATTAGTATGGAAGTGTGTATAACATAGATTCATGATTACTTAACTACTTAGTGGAAAAAATAACGCTTCGAGTCAAATATCCTATAGTCGACGTCTTAGCACAAAAACAAACGCGCTCTGGCTGTCATTTGTAAATCTTTGACAGTCATTACGGGTCGTCAGAACCCCGAAAGTCTGACAACCAGTCTTACCAAGGACTATCGTGTTACCCAGTAACAGTTGTGGAGACCAGATAAGCAGTCGTTCTATACAAGGTTAAATTAAATTAGCTGGCAATACTTATGAAGAAATAAATTTTAATTTTGAAAAATTACAAAAAAAAAAGACCAAAACTAGACCTTCGCCCATCGAATGACGATTTTTTTTTTGGCTCTATTAGTTTCCAATTTCGTTATCAACATGGGTAAAGTACTGCCAGCTAATTTAATTTGACCCTGCATTAAATACTGACATTTAGCTGCATCCGGTTAGACTGGAACCCGTCATAAAGATAGTTTTCAAAAGGCTAAGCAGATTTTGATGATCATTCAAGGACCTAGTGGACCAATCGAACGCCTCTGAATCAAATATTCGCACACAAAAATATTAAGTTTCGCGTTACGTTGCGTTTCGTCGCAGTCTGCTACATTCGGCGCCAGCGAATGGTTCGACCGCGTCCGTCGTGTTCGCAGCGTCGCGTCGACTCGAGTTTGTCGTTTTCGCAGACCACCTCATAGGATAAACGAAAAAATAATACAAAGGTTTTTCGATTTGAAAAACGTAAGTACGTAACACGAATTGTTAACGTAAAAAAAAAAAAAAAACTACGCCAAATGTGGTGTGTGTATGTGTGTGATGTTGGATTGAGAAACTTTTGTGTTAAGCTGGGTACAGATTGGGGAAACAAATTCGGCTTGTTGTTGCGTTCCATTGCATGGCCGGCTCATTTACAATATAGTACTCGATATTAGGTTAAACAAGGGACATACTTTAAGGGAGTGTACTCCATGAAAATGATGATCTTTCATAAAGAATGTCCCTCTTTTAACCTAACACATTGTATGCATCCCCATTTACACTGTGAGTCAGTCCAAAACTATGTGATGCCACTGTAAACAAACGGATGAAAGTCACTACAAACTGGCATCCACATATTGTGCATACCAGTCGACGCCAATTTTTAATGACAGTTAGTAGTATTTAGAAATTGAGTGCTTTCGCACAGTCGTAAAAATATTGCGGGGAACGAAAGATTTTAATTTTAAATCACCTTAAAAATGTTTATCATTTGACAATTTTGAGGTCATTTTTATAACCTCACCAATCCATAATTTGTCAATCAATATCAATTTAATTTTGTTAATGAAACAATTTTGTTTGAAAAGTAGTGATATACATGCAGAGTAAATTTATAACCAGTGTGCAAACTGTAACCATAAATTCAGCATAATTATCATTCTAGACCCCCCCTAGCGTAGAAATTTTCCGTCTGTAATACAAAAACATATATCTGCAGTTTCATAGAAAAGTGCAATACGTACGCGGTCAAAACGAAAGATTTTTTTTTTGTATAACAGACGAAAATTTTCTACGCTGGGCGGTTTAGAATGATATGTTGAATTCATGGTTACGGTTTACGCACTGGTTAAATATGTATTCTGTGTATAGTTGAAATCTTCACAATACAGAAGAATGTGTTACGAATTTCTTTTAGTGAGTGTTTGCGTAAGGATATATAAGAACACTTTCGCACTGACGTCGGTGTCGAAACGAGCATTGAGAATCTACTAGAGTGCATTCTAGCGCGTCAAAAAAACACAATCTTCAGTTTTCAACTATCGGCGTTGAAGATCCATAGCGAGTAAAATTCCCGCCGCAATGTTTTTACGTTTGAACGTGGACTAACATGAACACGGTTTGTTTACAATTACATCACTTACAGTTGAAACAGACTGTAGAAAAGATTGTAGTTAAGAGAGAGCCATTGTGTTTTTTGTTTTTGAGGCTGGGAAACCATCAAATAACTTCTCCCGCGGACCCCACCAGTTGATGCTGACATCTCTAAGTGCCGCGCGTGAACACAACGCGCCGTCGACCCGGGGACGGTCCAGTGGTTAAGCGCAAATGGCACTTTTATAATTTCTATTGTAATGATATTATCGTCAACGTCACGGTATCTGAGAAGTAAAATGTATGGAATATGGAAATATACAGTGTGGTGATTATCACATTTATTGAAACCCTGTTTTCTACATTATAATTAAAATAATTAATAACAATTATTACAATTCTAGCTTCGTTCGGTGTGGTGCCGAACGTGAATAGCACCATTCCATTTCATCCCGTGGGTTTCATAGAAGGCGACTAAGGGACTTACTAGAGAATGGGCAGCAGCGTTCTCTATGCATTTTACCACCATATTGCGATCGCCAACCCGCCTGCCAAGCGTGGTGATTATGGCAAAACCCCCCTTTTGGGGGAGGCCTATGACCAGCAGTGGACTGTCTTTCGGCTGAAATGATGACATTCTAGCCGTGGGACGTTCTTTTTACGTTTTACTAAGATGCCATCACGCTTTTAATCCCCGACTGGCTAGGCAGAGGTGTACATATAGTACGTAGTGTAGTTCGTTTTAGCACGGGCGTAACCAGGTTTTAATTTCGGGGAGGGTTCAAGAAATAAAACGACTAAAAGTACATAAAATATTGTACCACCAAACCCCCCCCCCCCCCCGGCTACGCCCGTGCGTTTTAGTATATAACATCATTAAACTTAATTTTGTCATTATTTGGTAACAATACTATAAAGTTTGTATTGAATTATTGATACCATCACTGCACGCGTTTCCAGTGCCTAATTTCAAGAGTTTTTTTTTTGTGCCAAATTTTACGTTAGTTACTTATTTTGATTAGAAAAAACAGTGTTCTATTTATGTCAAATTGACAATTTTATTCAAATCAAATCTAAATGTTATTTATCACATAAACCTACATGGGCTCTTATGGAACGTCAAAAACTAGATGAACGGTTCTGATTGGCTTGTTTACTATGGAGAAGAACCGGCGACAAACACAACGGCTAATTGTGAGTTTAGTATTAATTCCGTAGATGATGTTTATCACATGTTAATCGAGTGTGTCCGTAATGAGGAATTTAGAAATATATTAGATTGTAGGATTAGAGAGATAGGTTACTGTAATAATGCTCTAGCTGCGCCTCTTTCTGAAGCAGCTAGAGTACTTTACACACTAGCTATGCTAAGGTTTTGTTAAATAAAGATTAGTATGATTTTGTTAAGCGAACCAGGGTAGCATAATCACACGAATAAAAAAAATAAAACTCAATGGTTACTCTTTTAAAAATAATTGGCTTCTACAATGGCGTCAAATGACAGTCTTAATATAATGGAGGACATCATTATTATTTTAATAGACTCATAACAACTTGTAATAACCGCTGTACTGTTTATTGTGATAACCAAATCGGCACTCTATATGAAGACGCCTTTAGATTGCTGAACGTGCATGTATTTCCATACATTTTATGGACGCGGGCGTCCAGACGTCCACGATAATATTGCCATGTTAGGAATGATAAAAGCGTACATTAGGTGCCCTTAACCAAGACCTATACAAATTCATTAAACTCACCCGTATGATGATTCAATCCATTCTCACTGTCAGCGAGTGTGTCATCCGTCTTGTCATCATGCTTCTCCGGAGTGTGCAGTGCGGAGCCTGAACATTCTTCAGCTGTCGTTGATGTTGAGGCGAGGGACGCTGCTGGGCTGAAATGTGGGACAGAAGAGGGTTTTAGTAAGTTACAGCTCGATTCAAACTTTATGGCGGCTCGGAACACGAGGCGAGTCGCTGCGCAGTAACAAATTCATGGGTCAGCGGGGTTGAGGGGTGGGGTACTGCGCAGCGTGTAGCTCACTTCAGAGCCGCCATAAAGTTTGACGCGATGTATACTAGCTGACCCGACAGACGTTGTCCTGTCCGTCCAATAGTCATTCATACAAAATCCCTACCCTACCTACCTATGCTATTAGGTGAATTCCTACCAATCTATGACAACCTGGTACTTTGAAGGCATAAAGCGTTTTCAGGTAGTTTGACAGGTAGGGACAGTTTGTGTGGGAAAATAAAATTGTTGCTACTTCGATTTTCCATGCAATTTTTCCATAATTTCTCACCGTTTAAACCTTCCCTGGACTGCCACGAATATTTCATAACAAAAATTTGCCAAATTGGTCCAGCAGTTCTCGAGTTTTAGCGAGACTAACGAACAGCAATTCATTTTTATATATATAGATGTGCAACTTAAATTAGGAAAAGCTAGTCAACACAACATTTTGGCCGAGTCGAATACCACGTGATTAATATTTATTTAGTTTCAGCAAAAAAAAAAAACTCTAAAATTGCGAGAAAACCGGATTAAACTGGTTTGGCCACCAATATGGCTAAATCATAGAAAATAATATTTATCGCGGTTATGCAACGCCACGAAGTAGCACAATAGCTCCCGATTGTTAAACCGCCACCGGCCAGCCGAGCCAGCCAAACGCAGCGCATAAATCCTTCGCAAATACGTTTTCACATTAAAAATACGTATTTTGAAATATCTCACGTGACATTTTGAGTTGGGGGTGTGTTTCGAGCCAAATCTCACGACATCTCACCTGAGCGAGGGTGGTGGTCGAAAAATTGCCAAAATTGCTTCATGTAATTAATGGACGATGCTAATTGGTTTATTATTTGAAATAAATGCTTTGATTTTGAGTGTTGTTTAAAAACAGCTGATTATCACAGCAGCCTGTACATACCTGGGCACCATATTCTGGTCTATGTCGAGACTGGCGTTGAGGTCTCGATGCTTGGCGTCCCGCTTCTTCATATTTCGCGGCTTCTTGGGCGGCGCGCGGGATATGCACTGCGAACAGTACCACTTGCCGCGCGGGTTCTGTGGGAGAAGAGACAATACGTGTATATCATAGATTTCAAAGCATATAACTTTTTAAACATTAGAACTAGCTTATTAGAATTAAGTTGCCTACTGTCAGGTTGTATGAGTTACTTCATATAATTGTTTAATATCTGGATGACTGGTTTTTAGTTTTTTTTTTTTGTATGACGTTTTCTAAAAATGAAACCTAACCGCCCCCGGAAACCCCTGCATACTAAATTTCATGAAAATCGTTGGAGCAGTTTCTGAGATTCAGATTATTTTAATATATATACACAAAAATTGCTCGTTTAAAGGTATTCGATTTTATTAGACTGTATAAATCATTTTTTAATTTTTTATTATTGTTTATAATCAAGTTCTTCCAACTTAACAGACAGCTGTGCTGCTGGGGAGTTTGTTGCGCCACTTATTCTGCCCAGCTAAAGAACTAGGAAGTGGTGAAGGGTGGGCATCCCGGGGGACTCTCTTATGTAATTTTGACCTTCAAAAAGTGGTGACTCTCAGCCTAGTTTGAATAAATGACTACTGAGAACGCGAACAGTTTTTCTGTATTTATATGTTATAGGTATATTTTTTTCTGGAGGCACAGATTTTTACTGGACGGTAGTGCCCGGTTAAATGGATATTGTAAAATGTGCCATAAGACTACTTAAAACGGGCATCAGATAAAACACTAGGCCAAGAAAATTTATATGTCGGTGTGTAACTATCCTATAATGTTTAGCAACGTAAAGAGTACAAAATAAGATGCCCGTAATTTATTTACTCGATCTGGCAACGTCGCACATTATTTTGTGACGTTGTTTGCGATGTTGCCAATCAGTTTTTCATACTTTCTGACTAGGACATAAGACGCAATTACATGCGCTTCCTTCCAAAAAGGCCAATAGAAGTTGCCAGGAGAGGCTGGCCCAGATGGCCTACTACAGCAGAACGCTGGATCCACAACAGGATAAACAATAGTAAGATGGAACACCGTGTGCTGTACCGCCAAATATAAGCAAGGCAGTATTCGCTGGTCCAGGGACAACTATCGGTCAGCAGTGGGCCACTATGGCCATCAGCAGGCCACTTATGCCCAGCATTAGGCTTCAACATTACCTTCAAAAGCGGCGGGTAGTGACAGTCCTGGTGGTAAGCTCGTGAACACAGCGCGCAGGGTATGGTTCTAGTGTTAGCGTTGGCTCCTCCGCACACGATGCATACTCGCTCGCCTCTAGCTTTGTTCACGCATTCCCAACAGTACCTGTGATATAAAAAGGAGTTTAGACAAGATCTCAAACCCTAATCCCTACTAATATTTTATATATATAAAAATAGTTTAAATATAAAAATATTATAAATAGATATAAAAAATTCTAATAAAAATATATTATAAATAGATATAAAAAATTCTAATAAAAAAATATTATAAATATATATAAAATATTATACATACATAAAATATTATAAATATAAAAAATAAATAAATAAAAATCGTTTGTTGGTAACATCAGTATGGGATAATAAACAACATTTTTGTGATTGGATCCTCCTTTTAGGCAAATGGTGACTGTATTAGGAGAGTCCGCTCTTCCTTATCAAGGCAATACGTATATAAATGCAAAGATATAAATGCAAAAGTAACTCTGTCTGTCTGTCTGTCTGTCATGCTTTCACGCCTAAACCGTGAACCGATCGTCCTGAAATTTGGCAGAGGTATAGCCTGGGATATAGAGAAGGTCATAGACTACTTTTTTTTACGCGATAACCGACATACACGCAGGCGGACCCGCGTGTAAAAGCAAGTTTACTATAGATACGTAACAAACTTTTTGATAGCTAGCTTCTGCATGGCTCATTACGTCTACAATTTGTTTGAATGGTAAAAATATTCTTGGCGAAGTGACTTGCTGCACTAATAACCGACAATAAGTCTATTTGTGAAATAATAGCGCTAGGTCACATTCAAAATTGCTTTTTTTGGTTTCTCTGAATTCAAGCTCATGCGGTTTAAAAAAAAAACAATTTTTAGTAAAGATACATCTTTAAGTTCCGCATCAAAACTTTACTATTGTGAGTTCTGTTTGTACAAAACGATAAACAAATTCATTAGTATGATTACCGTGGACCGCCAATGAATTCTTTTTAATCTATATAAATATATACTAATATTATAAAGCTGATGAGTTTGTTTGTTTGCTTGAACGCGCTAATCTCAGGAACGACTGGTTCGATTTGGAAAATTATTTCAGGGTTAGATAGCCCATTTATTGAGGAAGGCTATATAAGGGCTATATAACATATAGCATATACATATAACATATAGGCTATATAACATATACATTTAACATTTAGGCTATATAGCATATATATATAACATATAGGCTATATAACATAATAGCATATACATATAGCATGTACATATAACATATACATTTATCATATAGGCTATATAACATATAGCATATATATATAACATATAGGCTATATAACATACAGCATATACATATAGCATGTACATATAACATATACATTTATCAAATAGGCTATATAACATATAGCATATACAGTGAAACCTGGTTAAGTGGGACCTGGATAAGTGAGAAACCTCTATTATTGAGAACTACAATGAGGTCCCGGCACTTTTTCATCGAATTACCTCTGTTAATGGGACTTTTCGAACTTGGTTAAATGAGATTTGATTTCTAGGATTTTTTCGATGTTTACCTCTATAATTGGGACTCTGGAGCTCAATTCCCTTTATAAGTGAGACAATTTATCAGGTTGGGACAGGTTACGACACGATTGTTTATAAACATTTGAATTTCTTTCACAAAATTTCCACCTTTATAAATGGAATAACGGTACATTTCGACCTCTATAAGCGGGCCCTCTGTAAATGAGACAACTAAATTTTAAACCTGTCTAATTGGAAAACTGGATAAATGAAAATCTCTTTAAATGGTACAAAATCCTTGGTCCCTTGAGATCCCAATTAACCAGGTTTCACTGTATATATAACATATAGGCTATATAGCATATACATATAGCATGTACATATAACATATACATTTATCATATTGGCTATATAACATATAGCATATATATATAACATATAGGCTATATAACATATAGCATATACATATAGCATGTACAGTCCCGGACTTTAATTGATGAGCCACTTTTAAACTTTCCAATTTTGCAGTTTTATACACTCACGAGATTACAGAAACAAGATGAAATCGGAGATAGTCTTATTCATAGAGGTTGAAGGTTGACTATTAAGTTGTCAATGAATGTTACGTCAATACACTGTTGCATACGTTTATCCAATCTATTTGATACTGACCTCCTTTGAATTAGAGCTCATTAAATACTCGTTATTTCTGAAAACCTATCCGAAGACAGTGACAGTTGAAATGTCAACTACAAAACAGAAATAGTAAATAAAATTCGTGATCGATTGTTCCAAGATGGCGGCAGTTAGGTGTTGTTTATGTGCAACAGTTAGCATGATTGTCATGAACGTTATCTTGGGCGCTACGCGTTTGGATAAAATCGTGGATACGAGTTTTTCCGATGTCGAAATGACCAATCATAATATTTCTCCGTACGCTAACGTTACTATCACTACGCTAAAACAATTGTCGCTAGGTTACGGTTGCTAGCCTTGCAATCGGTTGACTTTAGGTTGTCACTGTGGACTTTATACGAGTATAACCGACTAAACCCGATTTGTATTACACGGCTAAAATAGGAACTGTGGCAAGTGGCTCATCAATTAAAGTCCGTGACTGTACATATAACATATACATTTATCATATAGGCTATATAACATCACGCTAGGGCCCTTAGGAGCCGAGCAAAAAGAAAAAATGTTACGAATACGAAGTACTCGCACGGCCAGGCGATTCGATGCGACGGGGTGGGTCCCTATTACTAGCTTCTGCCCGCAACTTCGCAGCTAGTAATCTATATAAATAAAAAGAAAAGTCCTGACTGACTGACTCATCAACGCCCAAACCAAACCCTTGAACCTAGAAAGCTGAAATTTTGCACAGTGGTTCCCTTGATAATGTAGACAAGGAATGAGGAATAAAACGATTTTTCGAAATTCACCCCCTAAGGGAGATAAATAGGGGATGAAAGTTCCACGCGGGCGAAGCCGCTGGCAAAAGTAATGGTGGTAGTAATGTATAATATGCTTACCAGTCCCCATCAGGAATCTTGTCCATTCGTGGCTTGAAGCAGTACGTGTGATAGCCCTTATCACAGCCGTCACACAGCAACAGCTGATCTTCGTTGTCACCGCTCAGACAAAACTGACAGTTCTGTACACAGAATAAGGTAGAATATCAGATGGCATGCTAGCTTTAAGTTAGGGAGGAAGGAAGAATAATTATACCCAGCAGGAAGTTGATTGCGAGTTTTGAATAACCAAAAAAAAATTGATGCTGTCTCTTTTTTCACTAACTAAAGTACAATAGAAGTATTGCTACCGTGCAACGACACTAAATATAAATGACGGAAAAATACAGGGTGTTTGGCAGAACGTTGAACATACGAAAATGGTAGATAGGTGGGGTCATCTACTACTTACTCAGCCCTAATTTATTTGGGCCTGGCCCCCTGGATATTTAAATTTTTTTTTTTTGCTTTCTTCTAGTTTCACCACTTTCTTAACTTTAAAGTGTATTTTTTATTAAAAATGTGTAAAACAGGCAATTGTTTTACACATTTTTAATAAAAAATATTAAAAAATACACTTTAAAGTTAAGAAAGTGGTGAAACTAGAAGAAAGCAAAAAAAAAAATTTAAATATCCAGGGGGCCAGGCCCAAATAAATTAGGGCTGAGTAAGTAGTAGATGACCCCACCTATCTACCATTTTCGTATGTTCAACGTTCTGCCAAACACCCTGTATAGTATTTTTTTTTAGTTTACAATTTTGAAGCCTGAGACTCAATCGTGCTGCATTCTACTGGATTCTCAATTCTCGATTCAACACCGAGAGTAGAAAATACAGTGCGCGATTTTATTACATCCGTGTCAACATCGACTAACGGTTGTAACAACATCGGTATACTCAACGCCAATGTTCCCAGCAGTCGCGGTCATAAAACGTGCGAGTAGGACGGCGAATGCTTAAGATTCTAGTGCCATCTCGCTCCCGCTTTTCATAACCGCGACTGTCACGAGTATTTGCGTTTACTATAGTTGCTTTTTAATACACAAACGGTAAAATACTACCAAATTTTTGCCTACAACGACACAATTTTCTAACTACACATAATAATTTAGCGTGTTTTCGTCACTAGGACGTATGCCCGCGACCAGATGGGTATACGTACATGTCTCATACGTACCGCCTTCATGATGCTCTTGTCCCAAGCCACGGCTGCTTCTAACGCTTGCAGTGACATCGCTAGTTGAGCGGAGGTGTTGCAGCGGGCCACTGCTTCCCGCCATGTTGCTAGCCCGCGGGCAATGCCTTTGTTGTCGGCTGAGGAGAGAATTGAGGTAAGCAAATTATATTACCTGACCACATAAGTCTCGAAACCGTGGGAATTTCGGGATAAAAAATATCCTATGTCCTAATCTCGGTCTACCTATGTACCAAATTTCATCCAAATTCGTTCAGCGGTTAAAGCGTGAAACCGTAACATACAGGATAACTTTTTATCCAGTGCGCGAACTGTAACCATGAATTCAGTATAACCTAGAGTCTACCGCAGAAATTTTTCTCCAGTTATAGAAAAAAAAATCTGCTGTTTCATAGAAAAGTACAATACCTACGCGGTCAAAATGTATGGAACTGCAGATTTTTTTTTTTCTGTATAATCGGCGAAAAATTTCTGCGCTGGGGGGCCTAGAATGATAAGCTGAATTCATGGTTACAGTTTGCGCACTGGATAAAAACTTTTCCTGTAAAAAATCAAGTCTTTTCTCTTTATAATATCAGTTTAGTTAAGCCTGAATTCGTCAAAAGGAGAGGTCGAGAAATCGAAATCATTAATTTTTAGTTTAGTTAGATACAAGAAGATCTTTAGTTTCTGCGAGACACGACCACGTTGAAACTAAAGATTTTATTGTATCTTTAGATGGTATAGTTTAGAATATATATTGCTTACTTTCTAAAGAAGTATTCTATCAGAATAGTATAAATTTACAACGATTTTATGAAGTAGAGCACAATATGAGCATTTCAGAACGTAAAAACTACGTATAAAAATAGTCGCATATGATGGGTACATCTGAAATCTCGTCTTAATAATGATCAACATTGTACTAATCTTTCGGAAAATGGGTTGGTACAGTCAGCGTCTAAAATATCGGGACGAACAGACAGTTCAAAATGATCTCAACAGCTAAGAAAATTAGACTTTATCACAATGTGATAAAGTTCTTGTTAGAATGACATTTGTCGTGTACTGTATTCATTCTGAAACATTCCTTGTGTCATTGAATTAAAATTTCATTTTCATAGTTATTTCGATCATTTTGAACAGTCTGGTCGTCCCGATATTATTGACGCTGAGCGTACCATCTCTACCACCGCGCGCGCTCATTGGTCAAATCAAATAGCGCGCGCTTCCCTGGATTCCTGTTACACTTTGGTCCCTTTTCACGAAAGCGAGTGGAAAGATGGTACATATAAAAAAACATGTTGAATGCTTACCTTTCCCCTCGCTAGCACTGTCAGCGTTCTGTGGCGACGACGCGGATGCGTTGCCGTGTTCGGCTTGCAGTACGGCGCCGAGGGTCGCTTCTGTTGTACTGCAAAAAGTAAGATGGACGATTTGTTATGATTTATATGTACAGTAGCCCCCACTAATGGTGCCCCAATCTCAAAAAGCAATAGATTGACACTTCGCTTTAACTTACGACCTTCTTATAATAAGCAATTTCTATAGGCTATAATACTATAGACACACACACTCTCATACGTTTACAAATGAATGTATTTCCTAAATTCAACCGATATAGCAAATGGCATGATAGCTGAGCGGTTACCGCACTTGATTATCGCGTTTGAGCGCAGCGAGTCGCGGTTTCGAATCCCACTCGCTGTGTGATAGATAGTCTTTTTATTGTTTTAAAAATCACTTTTGAGTATAGTTTCTTGTTCTGTTCGTCGTATTCACTAAACTCGTAAAACTTTATCATTATACCCACAGAAACCTAAATAAATTTAAATGATTTACGACTCATTCACCGCGACTTATAGAACGGTGTTGGTTGATATTGTGTGCTAGTGACGTGTGTTTCATCTATTAGCGTTCTTCTAATTCATTTTAAAATGTAAGCAAATTTAAATATAGAAATGAAAGCGAATATTATTACGCTGCATAAAAGTGGACTTAATACCTATATCACAAATACCTATGTGATGAAACCGGACTGAGTGTGAGTATTATGATTTAAATATTTTATTAAACATTTATTTAATTAAAGTATAACTGCTGATCCTTGTAGTTATTTTAAAACGTTTTATCAATATCATAATGTCTAAATAGAATAAAAATATAAAATTTCGATGTAAATTTATTTCCTAGATTATAGAACGATGAAAATAACATTATACTTAATATTTATGTGAAATTGCCCTTTTAAATAATTTTGTTTCTAAATAGTAGGTAATACATAAAGTGTGTATTTTGCTTAGTAGCCTAACAGTACCCCTTTTTTGTTTTAGTGAAATACTGTGAGTCGGTGGCTGAAAAGATACGAGGAAGGCGGTAGCCTTGCCCGTGGAAAGCAAAGTGGAAGACCCCAGCTCCTATAACAGGCACACGTTCAGCGAATTTGAAACAAGTGGTTTCAAAACGACAAGACATTTTGCCGAATTATTCGACACATCTTTACGAACCGTGCGCCGTGCACTCAACGCAGAAGGTTCAAGGCATCATCGAAAACCAGCTCGAGAATCTGCTTAAAAAACATAGTAATATAGAAAAAACATTAACATTAAGTTATAAATTACAAATATTTATTTATTTTAGTAATATTCAAATAATATTTTGTCTTATCCGTATTCTGGATTATTTTGAGGTTTAGTTTCAATCTTCTTTTCGGAATGAAAATGAACACTTAAGCTATAACCTCTTTAAGTCCTATTAAATACGATTTGTTAACTTTGATGTTTGAGTTAGAACGAACTCACTCACAGTAGAATAAAAGTAGTACTACTGAGTCATTTAATTGTATTGTGACAACTTGTCTGCATTTGTTACTTTTACGTGGGTAGATTTTTGTAGAATATTGTGATTTATTTAGAGTACCGACACACAGTAGTAATCAGCACAATATTATTATATTACTAAGATACAATAGCCTGATTATCATGGTTCACCAACTAGCTTATTTACTTCAATAAATTGTTCTTTAAGAGAAAATAAACTGTTTTAACAAGAAGTTATTATTAGTTATTTTTATACATTCTTCATGAAGTTATAACGAATAAACATTTTGTAATCATTTATTATTGTTAAACCTTTATTTAAATAACAATACGAGTAATAAAAAAAAAATGTTACATTATTATTCTGGTATATTAATAAATCGAATAATAAAAGAACAGATGAAGATGATTGTTGAAAAGAAAAATTAAAGGTTCATCGCGAGATTTGAACCCAGACCTATGAGTTTCTTAATCCAAGACGATACGCTGCACGCTACCGGAACCCTAATTATACAAGTTAATTTTAGCAATGGTATGAACCGACCAAGGTCATGTCTGTGCGTCGCCGACGGTATGTATAAAATACAGAACGCTTGTATGTGAGTGCAGCGGTGAGTTAGGCGTTCTGTGTTAATACATCACTTATACACACAGCTGTAGGTACGGCCTGGACCGCCACTTCATAGCAATATAGCCCTTAGTATGCGACTGCTATTGTGAATCTTGATTGTACCCTCATTGCGTCATCGTCTGCCTAGCTTTTTCCCAACTTCGTAAGGGTCCAGTCTAACCGGATGCAGCTGAATACCAGTATTTTACATGTAGCGACTGCCTATCTGACCTCCAAAATCCAGTTACTGGGTAATCCGATACCACTTGGTAAGACTGGTGTCCGAGTTTCGGACTTCTGACGACCAGTAACGACTGTCAAAGATCCACGATTAACAGACGGCTTAATGTGCTTTCTGAGGCACGGAGGGGGCTTCGTATATAAAGATAAGTCACCCATCCACGAACCAACCGCGGCAAGGGCAGCTCAACCTGATAGAGCCCCTCAATCGACCCGTGCGGCTGTTATTAATTAGCCACCCTCATTGCGTAAGACACTATTCATCACAATCTGAATCTTTTTGTTGGTTGTTGCTAATCCATCGCTTTACATGTTCGAAAAAATTGTCTGCTTAGCAACGTTAACAAAACGTCATGAATATTGTGGAATAGGGTATTTTTCAATTTCATAAAAACTATTTTAATTTGAAGATTAGGACGATATATTTAACAGAAAAATAAAAATAAATTTATTTATATCCATTTTCTCCATTAAAAACGATTAAAATCAAAATTCTTTTTCGTTGTTTTGAATTTATCGCCAAAACGCTCCTTACGATGACTTTTTAACCGACTTCAAAAAAAGGAGGAGGTTATATGTTCCACCGAACGTATTTTTTTTTTATATATGCTCCCCGATTTCTCCCTCATTTGTGGACCGATTCTCAAAATTCTTTTTTTATTTGAAAGAGTATACTCCTGAGGTGGTCCCATTGGCACCAAATCAGGATCTGATGATGGAATCCCAGGGAAATCGAGGGCAACCCTCAAAATTAGTAGGTTTTTACAATGTTTTTCAAATGTTTTCTAAAGCTATTGAGACATTTGCACATGGCGCATCTCATGACGCTGAGCTGATTAAGGAAGGTACAACTCTTTAACGGTTAGGAGTTAGGTGGAGGTTCGGGCATAACTCCATCATATATAGACCGATTTGAAAAAAACTTTCTTTTTTAGCTAGGGGTTTATCCCGAAATGGTCCCATTTAAATTTCATACAGATCTGAAGATGCATTTCGGAGATAGACAACGGAACTCTTCGAAAAAAGACAGCAAATTAACCGCGATTGCTGCTATCGCATAAATATGCATTGTTTTGACCCCGAGGATGATGAAATTTCGAATTGGTGTGGGGTAGGTACCATAGCTGAAAAGTGAAAAACAGAAAACGTTTTTAAAAAAAAAAAACTACCGACTTTTATTTTTCACTTTCTGGTGTTTTTTTGGAAGTCGGTTGTTTTTTTTTTTTTAGTTTTTTATCACGACTTTTTTTCATTTTTCTGTTACATATTTCGTCCCAATCTTCAAATTAGAATAGTTTTTAATAAATTGGAAAATACCCTAATGTCATAATGATAGAGATTCTTACTCATAGTGTATTATTTAATAACCTCTCGGCTTTGTAGCAGTTTAGCAGTCTGTTGGTGGCATTTTTTCCTTTTGCAATGTTTTTCTTTTGTTGTTAGATATTTTTGTGGTCTTTTTGATTTTGATTTCAAGTCTATTTTTTTTTTTTTTGTATTTTATCACGAACAGTAAATGTGATTGAATTTTAAAATTGAACAAATAAACACTACAGTCGCCAGCATTCAAGCTATCCCAAACTGTCAAATTTTCTCAATTGAACATAAACCTTATTCCTTTGTAATAAAGTTGAAAAATTATCAAAGAAATTTGACAGATTGAGGTAGCTTGATGTGCTGGCCTCTGTTAGACACAAATGGGAAGTAAAACTTGTATTTGAACCATTTAGATTTGTTTTGTTTCACTTTAGACGTTCTATTCCAAAAATTTTGTAACAGACAATAATAAAAATAAAACAATTTTGAAAAGCAAAACATTCGATTCATGCGTGCATTGAACAATACCATCACCAAGTACTAATATTTTTTATTACTCAAAAAATTTACAGGATTCCCATTACTGGACGTCCAACCTGTTACCATGCGCGTCGTGTTGCTACCAGCCTGTATTGTTCAGTTATTAAATTTAAGAACATGGTAATCCGTACCTACTGGGTCATAGGTAAAGCATTCAAAGTTCAATTCAAAACATCGTGAGGAAACTGGCATGTCCTAGAACCAAAAAAATCGAAGACCTGATATCGACCGACCCCCACTGGGCCTGCGTGGTGGATTATAGCTTACTGTCTTTTACAGAGAGGAAGCCTGTGTCCCAGCAGTGGGCTGATTTGAGATGATGAGACAAAAAGCTTAAGCAATAAGCACTTCGAGCAAGGGCGTAGCCAGGCTTTAGTATCGGGTTTGTTAAGAAAATAAACCGACTAAAAGTATATAAAATAACCCTTAAACAAGAAAAATATTAAAGATGTGAAAAATACATAGAGAAAAAATCCCCTCGAAGGAATTGGGGGAGTCCATTTTCGAGCAGTGGGATGGAATAAACTATAAGCTAAAATAAACAATAACGTTCAAAAATCCAAAACACCGTGTTTTTGAATGTAGGTAATAGTTAGTAATCAATGAGATATGCCGCACGCCTGTTCTTATTTAAATTCTATGAACTGAACTCTCCGGTTCTCTGAACTTTCTGGGGGTTTCCCAAAACCGGCTGGCACTGGCTACGCCCGTGACTTTGAGATCCACAAACGAAAACATGGATGAGTTGTGTGAAAGACCTTCCTGTAATCTATTGGGTTGACGATGACTCATAAAAAAGGCAAAAAAATAAATGGGTGAATTTTTCACAAAGAAGGATGTTATGGCTAAAAATGAAGGAAACTCTGAGACGATGACCAACGGACGGTTTGAGGTACCTCTCGATGTGTGCTGCAAGTCTCCTGTTTGTGATGCTCGATTGTGATCGGTGATCGATTAATGAGGGTTTTCATGAAAATTCACGCCACCAGATGTCGTCGCTTTGACAATAGGTCTTCCATTTCGACAATGATTAAAAAATATGTGAAGATTGATGACCATTCGTTTCATTCATTCGTTTATCATTTCACGACTAAACAAATTATAGGCCCTTTGGCATTTTGACTGGTGCTTGGTGGCAAACGCTTTTATTTCTGTAAGTAGGTTTGTGCAAACACTTTTGCACGTCAATTATATTTTTAAAAACACTAGATGAGGTCGGCGTTTTCTATCTGACTACTCTGAGAAGGAAGGCCGCAGCAAACTCAGAGGTCAGTCCCTTTTAAAGTCCAGACATAATCTTGGTCAGAGCATGTGAAGACCATGTGGATTGGTGTCTGAAAAAGAACCACACAGATTGAGTGGACCTATCCAGTAGTGGACAGGCCCGGACCAGCCCCAGACCTGGACCCGACGTCTCAGTGCTGCCACCTAGTGGACTACATTTCAGAAAACCCCCATTATATGACAAACAAAAACTCTAAAAGATAATGGCTGAAAGCGATATTCGGACCCCAAACAAAAAGCATGACGATGAGCCAACCACCAACACCGCAGAAGCAGCACGACACTCTTAGTAAGGAGTGAAATACATTACCTAGCGTACCTTTGTACGAGCGGCGGCTTGAGGTACCTCCGCTCTATGTGTGCCTCCAGCGCCTGCAGCTTGCTGCGCGCGCGCGCCACGGCCGGGCCCGCGCCCTCCGCCCCGCCGCGCGCCGGGCGCCAGCCCTTCACCTGCATGGAGGCCGCGGCTACGCGCTCTTCCAGTTGTTCCACCTAAGTGAACGATTCACAGTGTTATTGGTGAAAACTGTACCTAAAATACCATGCTATGTAATGGGATTTGAATGACTAATTAAATCAAAATCAAAAGTCATTTATTCAAACTAGGCTGAGAGTCAGCACTTTTCGAACGTCAAAATTACTTAAGACAGTCCCCCAAAAACGCCCACCCTTCGACACTTCCTAGTGCTTTAGCTGGGAAGAAGAAGTGGCGCAACAAACTCCCCAAATTACTACGTTAAATATTGTACTTGAAACATTTTAAAAGAATAACGGTGGAGTTTCTGGCCCATTCTTCTCCATACGAAACTACATTTTGAAAGGGGCGACTAGAATCAATTCTATTGTAATGTAAATGTTGACGTTCAAAATTGCCTTTTAAGTGCCTAATTGAAATAAATGCTTTGACTTTAGTAAATAAAAAGTGTAATAGTTTACGTAGCATTAAGCTTGTAGCCCCAAAAGGTAGAGGCTTAAGTATAGCTATTTGCAGCTGAATATTTTATAACTTTTATAAAATGAATAGGTAGATATGAGGGAATACAGGATGGCAGGGCCTTTAACGCGCAAACCAAATGTTGATTTTTTTCGTCGGCAATTAAAAAAACAGTTGTTCCATATTTTGGCCGCGCACTTTTCTATGAAAAAAGTTTTTTCTTTTCTTAATAATTAGCGAAAAATTTCTAGGTGTCTAGAATCATGTGCCTGCTATCATACATACATACTCACCCTATTATGTTTCCACTGCTGGGACACAGGCCTCCTCTCCGTGAGAGGGAGTGGGCCGTAATCCACCACGCGGGCCCAGGGCGGGTTGGTAGATGTCACATGTCTTCGAATTTTTGGTTCTAGGACATGCCGGTATCCTCACAATGTTTTCCTTCACCGTTTGAGAGCAGTGGTGATGAAATTATTTACACAAAGTAATGCGCCTGGCTGGGTTCGAACGCACGACCTACAACTCGTAAGTCGCGGCCGTCACCACTGGGCCACCAGTGCTTTCATGTGCCTGCTATCCTTTACATATTATTATTATATTAATTGACAAAACTTGAACTACATTTTAAAATTAATTATCTTGAGAGAATTATATATATACAAAATTACAAAGAGTATGTTGTAAATGATTATAGTTATATTTTTATTTAATGACGAAAAGAATGGCGAATCTGTAACATTGCTGTTTTCTGACACACAAATGGATAAACAAATTTAGTCTTCGTTTTACCCAGATAACACCCGTTTTCAGCGTTTTTATTTTGATGTTCGTTTACAAAAGCTACTCGCCGGGTGTGTTGTACTTAGTAGACAAGCCAATTACCATATTAAGTAGCTGCATGTCGAGTCTACGTTGTGTGAGCGCGGAATGTGATGTGTCCGGTGAAGGGAACCCTCCGTTCTGCGCGATGACGCGGTCGAGATGTGACACGCACAGTTCCGTGCCTAGGATGTCGCCTTTCTCTATGTAGAGCTGTGGGAAAAAACATCACGTAATTTAGCTAAGTAGCCATACTGTTCGAAGGCACAATGACATGAAATGTATATCCAACAACAACAACAACAATATTCAACTGTTAAGGCGCAGACAGCCGACTTTTAAGGACTTTTATTGAAGATCACGTCTAAACGGCTTGTCTTATATATTTGAAAAAAAAAATATGTGAAACTAGACAATTTTCTTCGTCATTTGATATGTGAATATTTTAAATAATATTTTTATAACATAATGTAATTAATTGGTAAAGTAATATCTATTGCGGACATAAAAACGATAATCACGCAAAAACTATCGGGTGTATTTCCATGAAACTTTCACCATATAAAAGACAAGTTAACCACCCAAAATTTAGCATACGGTTTTTCTTTGAATTATGTTTGATAAATCAACATGGGTTGTTTTTCGTAAAATTTGATGCGTGTTGAGGCGGGGTCTCTTGCGAGCGACGGGCGGCAGTGCATCGCAGTAGGTAGCTGTCATCTATCGTCGCCATAAGTTATAAATTACGAAAGAGTACTGTAAAACGAGGCGGGGTTAACATTCAAATAGTAATAACATATTATTAATAATTGTATAGTATTAATAGCATTGTTTGTTGCCAAAGGTGTAAGTTGTACAGTACTGTAATTACTGAATTTTTAACTAACGATTAAATGTCGTTGTTGGCAACAAACGATTAAAGTTTCGTCCCGATACATCGCTAAATCCCTATTCACCCTGTTACGTGGTACTATTCTCAATTAAAAGTATTTGTGGCTTAAAAAATAGTTATTTAGGACACTCTTACCGTTACCGTTTTGAAAGTGTCGCTAAGTCTCCTTTTCATTGTTAAGAGTACCACTGCTAGAAAGCCCCGTGTTTCAATATTTAGGACAATTGAATAGTGAAGGACATAATTACCTTATTATTAACAGTCGGCAGATGGTTGGTGAGTGACGTATGCAGTTCTCTTTCCCTGACACCGCGCGGATGAAGACCGTCCATCAAATCACGCAGCTGATCCGCTTCTGTGACGCGCCACCAGCCGTGTCTGAGAAAAAGTATAAGACGGAAGTTTATAGACAACTTGTGTTGATCAAAGTAGAAACAAAACACACACGGTGTAAGTTTCAACCGTCTATTTATTTATTTACTAGCTTCCGCCCACGGCTTCGCCCGCGTGGAAGTCGGAAATTATCCTGCGGGAACGTACGGGATAAAAGTATCCTATGTGTTAATTAATCTATCTGTGTGCCAAATTTCATCCAAATCCGTTCAGCCGTTTTTGCGTGATTGACTAACAAACATCTAAACATCTTCACAAACTTTCACATTTATAATTTTAGTAGGATTTATTCATAGGAGAACCAACAGCTATATATACAGGGTAAGTTTTTATCCAGTGCGTAAATTGTAACCATGAATTCAGCATATCATTCTAGAACTCCTAGCGCAGAAATTTTTCGCCGGTTATTAAAAAAAAATCTGCTGTTTCATAAAAAAGTGCAATACCTACGCGGTCAAAATGTATGGAACAGCTGGTTTTTTTTTTGTATAACCGGCGAAAAATTTCTGCGCTAGGGGTTCTAGAATGATATGCTGAATTCATGGTTAAAATTTGCGCACTGGATAAAAACTTTTCCTGTATAGATGGATAACAATTGTATATGAAACAAAGCCAATTACAGGTTTTCACGGATAAAAACAGAAAAAATTTATAGTAGTAGAAATCTTATGATAACTAACAAGCACGATAGAAAAGAATATATATGTCACCGTAAGATTGTAAACACCTTTCGTTTTTAATCTATCTAGCGAGATTATAAACTGTCGGTAAATTGTGAACTGCACCATACTGCTTACAATATAAATAGGTGGGTAATACGCTACCCCCTGATTTTCGGGCTTCTGACGACCCGTAAAGGCTTTCCGAGGCACAAAAACCATCCATTTTTTTTTTAAGTTTGCCTCTTACTTAATCCCCGTACTCCCACTGGAACGGGAACTACGCGGGTGAAACCGGGGAGCACTGCTAGTATGTTATAATGCTAACTCACCTAAGTTCCCTCGGCACAAAATTCCCCTCAACCTTCTTCGGCAGCCCATTGACCTTACAGTTCTCCAGCTGGTCCATCTCCTCCGCAGACATCTGTATGGGTGGTGGACTGTCACAGGTCACGTACGTTGATAGCGCGTTGAAGTTCAGGAGGCCTAGGCTAGTGAGGCTGTGGGCCTTGGCCTTTTGAGTTAGAAGGTCGGCTTTTAGAGCGTCGGCTTGCAGTTCTTTTTCTAGGTCGTTGTCCTGTTGAAAGGTTTTTATTATTAAAGTTACATGAAATGATCATCAGTCTGCCCCACCTTGTACATAATTCCAAAAAGTTTTGTAGTTGAGAAGAACAGTGGTCTTTTGTAAAGGCATGTATAATATTAAGCAATTAAACTTTTGTAATAAGTACTTGTTTTTCCTAATAATATAATTTTTTAAACATCCCAACCTGATTTTTACAAAAGTCAATTTTGTTAATGAATAAAAATATAAGCATGTATTGTATACATTGGCTTACTTTTGTTAATATTGTGAACAACATAGATTAAAAAAAAATGCATATTGCCCACATAGGTTTTTCTATGAAACAGCAGATTTTCATACGAAAACCGGCGAAAAATGTATATGGTAAGGGGTTTATAATCATAAGCTGAATTTATGGTATCAGTTTGGGCCACTATGTCCCGGGCACCTTATAAAACGTGTAACTGAAAGGGTATATACATACCAGGGGCACGGCTTCTTTGGATGATATCAAACGATATGGAACGGTTTTATAACCCTATCTCTACATGTTCGGAAGTTATGAGAGTTTTTAAGACATTGATACCAGAAATCTAACTTTTAAAATTGAAATAAACACATCACTCGGAAGAGATTTATCATGATATTAGCAAATGTGGAAAGTTATTGACCTACGTAGTGAGGTGACACCTTTGTTTCGATTTGAATTTAAGAAACATATGAAACCGATTATTAGGTATCAATTCTTAGAGTATTTTATTTTGAGCTGAAACTAGGTATAAATGATAAATTATTTGATTTCTGTAAGTAGGTTTGTACAAACACTTTTACACGTCAATCATATTTTTTTTAACTAGATGAGGTCGGCGTTTCCTATCTGACTACTCTGAGAAGAAAGGCCGAAACAAACTCAGAGGTCACAGTCTTTAAATTCCAGACATAATCTTGGTCAGATCATGTGAAGACCATGTGGATTGGTGTCTGAAATGGTCTTTTGAGGAAAGAACCACACAGATTGAGTGGACCTGTCCATTCAGTGCACACATGTATCAGTAATCATACGGCTCAACTCAGAACTTGAGGAGCTCAACGATTTGACGAACAATACCAAAGAAAGGACATAGTGATTTTTTATACCAGCTGTTATCTTTAGTGCTTAAGGAATAGGATTTCTGTTACACCCTGTATAGCACAGTCTTCACTTAAAGGCATTGAAATTTAAAATATAATACAAATGTAAAATTACCTGTTCCTTACTATCTTCCTCGGTCTCCATCTCCTGAACACTGCCGTCCTTATTAAAACTATTATCAATCATTTCTTGATCCAACCCGGACATGGTCAAACTGGAATCGGCATACACATTATTTGACGGCACTTGCACACTAGTCACCATACTATTCAACGTGAACAAACTAGGGTCATTTAACAAGTGAAGGTTATTCGACACATCCCACTTATGACCTTGGCACAAAATGACCTCTGAACAAGTATGTTCGTTGTCACAAAAGTCCGGTAAATCTTGTTTTTCAATCTCGTTGATGTTGTTCAAAAATGAACTTTCGTGTCTGAGGATAGAGAACCATTTCCCGTCTAAGATTTTTGAGTAAAGTTGGTAGTGTGCGGAGGAAGAGTCTAGAGGTTCGTGTTTGACTTTTTCTTTTTCTTCTTTTATTTCTTGTTCTTTCTTTGCTGCGTCTAGTTGGATGGATACAGCTTCAGCCATTTTGCGTAATTCTTCTAGATTATTGACTAAAGTGTCTTTTGTTTCTTCAATATCCTCGTGGTCTGTTTCGGTTTTGACCACGTTTTCTACTTTGACGATTTCTTGGGGTTTGTCCATTGGTTCTGCTTGGGCCGCGAACATGGGTTTGTGGGTGGGTTTCTGCACCAAAAAGGCGGTTGGTATGGAGTCCTCTATGTCGAGCATGTCTTGTTCTTCGTTGTTCTTCTGTTGGATGTATTTTTCTTCCATTTTTATTGAGGAACCTGGTAAAAGGAACATTCATAAATAACATTTTAACATTTTTGAACTAAATGTAATTGTTTCAACTCTCCTAATAAATAAAATAATCTCTTTAGTTCTCATAATCAAATTACAGTAATAGACTTTGCAGATCGGTACTAACCAGTCTGCAAAGTCTGACACTGTAATTTATTTCGTCTGTTTTCAATAAAGTCGATTAAGAGATAGGTATTTCTGTGTGTTTCTATATACTTATAAATAAATGGTGATCATGAATTTGCCACAAAGTTAATATAGAGGCCTAAACCCTAAAAGGTTTTTATTTTTATTTTTACTTTATGCTTACCAAAGCAAAGTTAAATATTTATATATGACTGGTAATTAGTGCCCGATATTTAAACACATGATTGTACTCATCACAATATATCAAACAACTATCCCAAAGAAACGATTTTTTTTAAATCTATCTTATTGACCCCAATTTTAATACCCCAATAGAATATTGAGTACCTAACAAAAATAACAACATCAGCTGTAATTTAATTTAGTCAAGCGCCTAACAGCTGATAGCGCGCGTGCGAATCGTACGTTCGTTAAATTAATGACAAAATAAAAATGCAGGTAAAAGTGGATTATTTTGTTTTTTGTTTGTAGGTAACTAAATTAAATTACAGCTGATGGTGTATTATTCTTGTTAGGTACTCAATATTCTATTAAGGTGAGGGAATATGCGCTAGTTAAAATTAAAAAAAATAGTTTCTTCGGGTAAGTTGTTTGTTATGATGAGTACAACCATGTGTTTAAATATCGGTCACTAATTACCAGTCACCCTTAGGACCACCCCTGAAACATACCCTACCCATAAAAAAAGGATTTTCCTAAACCACCCACATTTGACGGAGATATCACGTAACAGACATACATAAAAAAAACACGCAGACGAATTGGGAACTGTCTTTTTTTTTAAATCGGTAAAAAATCACCAAATATTTGTCATACCTTCAACCTTACAAGCGCCATGCTTCACATTAGGCTCGTACTTAATGATCTGCGTGTGATCACTCAGGTTGAGCTCAGACTTGATGCTCTTGAGTTCCATCTCGCTCTTGAGAGCCTCCTCTTTCTTTTGAGCTTCAGTTTCCGGGTTCGGCTTCTCTGGTTCGGGAGGAGTAGGTTCTTTCTTTTCTCGGGGCGCTGCGGAATAAAAAAGACAATTAGATGAGATTTGGTAAATTGAGGGAACTATACGGCAATTTTGATTATGTAAAATGATGCTAAGCATTGTGGAGGCTTGTGGCTAAGTAAGCTGCGCGGGTCGATCGATCAGGTTAAGCTACGCTTGCCGCGGTTGGTCCGTGGATGGGTGACCATCTTTACATACCAAGACCCCTCCGTGCCTCGGAAATCACGTTAAGCCGTTGGTCCGGGCTGTCATTTGTGGATCTTTGACAGTCGTTACGGGTCGTCAGAAGCCCGGAAGTCTGACAACCAATCTTACCAAGGGGTATCGTATTACCCAGTAACTGGGTTGTGGAGGTCAGATAGGCAGTCGCTCCATGTAAAATACTGGTATTCAGCTGCATCCGGTTAGACTGGAAGCCGAAAAATATTTTGATTTGATTTGATTGATATGTTGGGGCATATCAATCAAATCAAATCAAAATATTTTTATTTCATATAAACCTGCATGGGCACTTATGAAACGTCAGAAGCTAGGTGCACGGTTCCAAATTGTTGTTTCCTATGGAGAAGAACCGGCAAGAAACTCCACGGTTACTCTTTTAAAAATAATTGGTTTTAACAATATTTTCAAATTACAGAGATTAAATGTATGGGAGGACAGCGCAGGCCTGTCAATAAGTACCAGGTACTTAGACGAATACAGAATAGAAAATCGTCTACAAATCTACAGTCAGTAAGGCCTACAACGTTCTCTCATTCACAATATGTAAAATAATTTACATAAATAAAATGAACCTAAATAAAATTGATGTATAATGTCAATTAATGACGAGATTATGTCAGCATTGTAAAAATAAAAAGAATAAAAAAGAACATTGTATTTGAGAGCAGTTAATAGACTTTCACATAGTTATGCTGTTAATGAGGTACCAGGGAAGCCACATGTGCAGAAGGAATTAATGCCAAACTTCCCTGTCTTCAACGTAGTCTTTTATCTTATAATATGCTTTTTTGATAAGGACACGTTTGATGTGCGTTTTAAACTTTCCATCGCTAAGTTCTGTAACCGACTTTGGCAACTTGTTATAGAAGCGGATACTGTTTATTAGAAATGACTTGCTAGTTTTAGTCAGTCTAAATTTTGGAATCACAATTTCATCTTTACTACGTGTATTCAGATTATGGAAATCGCATCGTTTTTTGAAAAGGCCTAAGTTTTTGCGAACATATAAGATATTTTCTAGGATATAAAGAGAAGGCAGAGTTAATATATCAATTTCGCTGAATTTGTTTCTAAGAGACTCGCGAGGCCCCATTTTATAGATTGCGCGGATTGCCCTCTTTTGTAAAATGAAAATTGAATCTACGTCAGCTGCCGATCCCCACAGCAGAACGCCATAAGACATAATACTGTGAAAATAAGCAAAGTAACCTAGCCGTGGCTACATCAGTCAACTGCCTTATTTTTCTTACTGCGTAAGCAGCTGAGCTTAATCTACTTGAAAGAGCTCTAATGTGAGCACCCCATTGCAATTTTGAATCTAAAGTAATTCCCAAAAATACAGTTTCCGAAATAGCATCCAGTTTCTTGCCATCAAGTTTTAAGTTTAGACCTACTTGGGGTACATTTGGTAACGAGAACTTAAGACATTTAGTTTTGTTCGCATTGAGTAAAAGATTATTAGCAGCAAACCATTTCGAAAGAACAGCTAGACTATCATTGACATGTAAGACATCCGTATCTTTTCTATCTATTCTAAAAATAAGAGAAGTGTCATCAGCGAATAAAATTATAGCCGAGAATTTAGCCATCAGGTAAGGAAGGTCATTTATATAAACTAGAAATAAAAAAGGGCCAAGAATTGAACCTTGAGGCACGCCCATCTTAACTAGAGACCCCGAGGACGTCGCCCCATTAACGTTTACTTTTTGCTGCCTGTTTGATAAATAGGAAAGTACAAGATCAGCAGCTTGTCTACGAATTCCGTAGTGGTGTAATTTACAGATCAGTGTATTGTGGTCAACGCAGTCAAACGCTTTTGAGAGGTCACAGAAAATGCCAATCTGGGAATTCTCCCAGGATTCCAAAATGTGACTGATGAGTTTTACTCCTGCGTCAGTCGTCGACCTACCTTTCGTGAAACCAAACTGTCGACTATGTAAAATCCCATTCGAGTTAAAGTGTGACAACATCTGGTCCAGCATGATTTTTTCATAAATTTTGCTCAATGCTGGAAGCACAGATATAGGTCTATAATTAGAGGGATCACTCTTACTACCCGATTTGAAAATTGGTACTACTTTACTATGTTTCATTAAGTCAGGAAACGTACCGCTGTCTAAACATTGATTAAATATGCCTGTTAGGACAGGGGCAATTGTGTCAATGATATTTTCGAGAACCTTAACGGAAATCCCCCATAAGTCTTCAGTGTTTTTGTTGTTCATAGTTGGGAAAAGGCTAGGCAGAAGATGATGATGCTAAACATTGTTCAGCATAATTTTGCAAAAAGACCATGAATGCATGATGCATTCACTATACAGACGAGAGACATTTTTCTAAAATGGGTTTAATACACTATAATAGTTTCCCGTAAATTACGCAATGTTAATGATGAAGATGAATTACTCCTACCTTTCTTCTTCTTCCTGGTGCTGTCAGGCGGCGTATTGCCACTGAGCGCATTGTTCTCCAGCTGCTGGTGGTACGTCATGATCTCTGGCTGTGCTGACTCCATGCCTTCCACGAAGATGCCACCACATTTGCCCAGAGACCAGTAACGGCGCCAGTATCTAAAGAGAAATAATAATAAATATATTTTTAGATAGAAAATAAACCATAAGAGGCGACCTTATAGCTAAAAAGTAGCCGATACCTTGTTTAAAAGTATAGAAAATTTTATAAGCCATGAAATAATATTAGCCAAAGATTTAATTGAATTGATATTTGATTTCTAACATATTTCATAGCAGTCTTTGATCATCAGCATGCTTAGCACGACGCTTTCTATTTCTATTCTACCGTAGAATAGAATTCGCTTGTCTACATTTATCGGTTCAAAACTGTCAACTGTCTACACGGAAGCGTCATTTTTGTCTACTTTTCCGTCAACAAAACGCTTCTCCACGGTTCTCGTTCTAAGCCTGCAGAACTCTATTGCTTTAAAACACCATTGATTTCGATTCCTAGCTAAACGAGGAGCATTTAAATAAACAGATATAACAGATAATTACTTTTTTGAAAAATTTTGCAACGTCAAGCTTTATAGTTCAATCAATCAATCAACCATTTCAGCTGAAAGACGTCCACTGCTGGACATAGGCCCCAGGCCCCAGGCTCCTCCACTTCGACCGGTCTTGTGCTTCCCACATCCAGCGGATACCCGCGGCCTTCACAAGGTCATCGGCCCACCTTGTGGGAGGCCTTCCCACTCTATGGTTGTGACAACTTTATTCGATCATACTCATAGTTTTCGCGTGAAATCCCATTTCAAAATCACGACCCGTATTTTAATTGGTTGTATCGTATTGATTCATAAGATTGTAATCACTTCATTTTACTATAGAAAATAAGTTTTTATTTAAGTTGAATATTGTGCCCGCACAAATTGTCCCATTGCGGTCACAAAAATTGCATAGATGGTTTGGTCATGGGCTTACGGACGGCGAGTAATCGGTAGCTCACTGTCCGGTAAGGACCACGCCCGGGTCGACGGCGCGTTGTGTTCCACGCGCGCCTCAAAGAGATGTCAACACCAACTGGTGGGGTCCGCAAAACCCGATGCCTGCCAGGGGTGCAGGTTGTTCGAAAGAGATACCGTGACCCCTGGCACGCAGGCAACTGAAGGAATACGGGTAGGTTATTTGACGATTCCCCACCGTAAAAAAAAAATGGTTTGGTCATATTGAGAGGATAAATTAAGGGCGGCTCTAGGAGAACATATAGTGACCTTATTGGTGACGTTCTTCAGAAAGATCAGGGGGTCTACTCTCTTTCTCGGAATCGAAATTTCGCAAACGAACGAAATTTAACGAAGTTTCGTTACTGACCCTACTCTATTTTGTTTTCGGACACGCAGATGAAGTTCGGATCCATAGACAATTTTCGTGAACGATTGGAATGAACAATATTGTGTGGGTATTTTATTTTTTATTCTTTACACGCAGATGAGGCGGACAAAGCTCAGATATAGAAAAGTTCAATAAACTTTATTGGTCATTGATATGTGCAGTGTTTTTTTCATAAAACCCGATCTTCCGAAGGACTTTTCTTAATTTTTTACGCGCCTGTTTTACTATAACCGATCCTGCATCTCACTCAATAATGTTGTGCGTGTGGACTAGCCTCTGACTGCTCATCACGGGTACTACCTCTGTCGGACACGAAGCTTAGTGAGACAGCGTGCTTTATAGCCAGGCCCACCTGTGAGTTCGAGCCTGCGACTAGATCAGAATCAAAGGCTTGATCAGTTTGTAGACTTACCTATCCTGTCCATAACAAGTAGCCCGCAGAGCATGAGATCCAGCTGTAAGCTGCAACAGCTGCTGTTCAGACTGCTTCAGTAGCTTCTCCAGCTTTCGGGCTAGTTCCTCTGAGGACAGGTTCTTGTCTTCATCCTGTGTATAAGAAATAGGGTTTACAGTTCAAGTAGTACCACCAGCTCACCAGACATAACACACGCCTGGTCGGAGGTTCCTCCCTTTTCTATAGAGGACGAGTGAATTTTATAACGTGTTCCTCATACTTCTACTACACAGGATAAGTTTTTAACCAGTGCGCGAACTGTAACCATGAATTCAGCAGATCATTCTAGACCCCTCAGCGCAGAAATATTGCGTCGGTTTTACAAAAAAAAACAAAAAAACATCTGTTTCATACATTTTTAACGCGTAGTTATTGCACTTTTTAGCCGACTTGAAGGAGGTTATCAATGCGACATGTTTATATATATTTTTTATGTATGTTCGGGCGTAACTGCGTCGTAAATAGACGGATTTGTAAAAATCTCTTTTTTTGTTCGAAAGGAGTTTATTCCAGAATGGTCCCACATTTAAATTTCATATAGATCTGATCATGCGTTTCGGTGACAGACAACGAACTCTTCAAAAAAAATGACAGCAAATGAACCGCGATTGTTGCTATCGCATAAATATGCATTGTTTTGACCCCAAGGATTGTGAAATTTCGAATGGGGTAGGTACTATAACTAATAAGTGAAAAATAAAGAATTTTTCGAAAAAAAAAAAACAACCGACTTCCGGAAAAACACTACAAAATAAAAAATAACTTTAATTTCGGAAGTCGAAGACTAAAAAAAAAATGCAGGCGGTGACAAAAAATTAAAATGCATATCCAATATGCATTTTAATTTTTTGTCACCGCCTGCATTTTTTTTTTCTTTATAGAATGAGATGCTGCATTCATGGTTACAGTTTGCGCACTGGTTAAAAACTTATCCTGTATTAGTTACACCCTACATTTACACACACACCCTACTACATTATACCCTATATAGGTTCAACATAATTAAGTCCTCTAAACTCACCTCCTCCGGCTGCGTGCCCTCACTCTCCAAATCACTCAAATTAGCATCACAGTCCCCAATGACACTATCCTTATCAATCTTCGAGTTATCAGCCGGAGAACATTCGTCCTTATTGTTATTCAGCATCTCCTTGTTCTTCATACTGTTGGAGAGGTCCTTTACGGGCGAGAGTTCCTTGTCGCTTTCCTCAGCGGGATGATTTTCTTTGTACGGCGAAGGTTCTGACTGTTTGTCGGTTTCGCTTTCAGGGTGTGGTGATGACTCTTTGTCTTTTTTAGGGGTTTCTGGCTTTTCGGATGTTTGTTGATTTTCTGTAGGCGAGAAAGGATGTGTTTGAGGTTGGTTTTAAAGCCCCGAAGATTAACTTTTAAGTTTATTCGTAATTTATGAACAACCTTTGTACAGACACCAGCGCATCTACCCCGAACTGTAAAATTTTCCCATTTGAACGTCAACCTTATTATTACGCAATAAAGTTGAAAATCTGTCAAAGAAATTTGACAGATTGGGGTAGCTTGATGTGCTGGCGTCTGTACCGTGTTTCGGACAAATTACTTTGACTTTTGACTTCTCTTTATATATCAGAATGATCATCTTAGTTATACCATGAACATAATTTGTTATAATCGATTAAAGACTATATGCAATTTTGCCCTGTTTGAATTATAGTAGGTATGCGGTGGTAAATATGGCACATCAATGTTTTTTAAAGTGTAGCGTCTGTTTGAAGTAGCCTTCATTTTAAACATTAAAAATGTTTGCCTCTGTCAACATTGACCTTAGCTTCGAAGCTGTTAGTTCCCTTACCGTCATCATTCAGCGGTGGCGAGGCCCGCAGGTTGGCCGCGCTCTCCTCCACCAGTCGCTGCATACGCTCCAGCGCTAACGCTTGCTGCTTTTCTGTTTGTTCGGCGCGGACTTTACGTTGGTGGAGAACTCTGACCCTGAAACATAATATTCGATTTTAGAGTTGGAAAAGTTGATAAAAAAAAGTTAATAGGTAATACCGCAACTCCACGTCAAAGCGGGTATTTTGCGTACAGTATAAGTAGTCAAAAATTAAAAAAACCCCGACAATATTGGCCTTGGCGGAGATTTCTTGAATACGCTCAAAATTGTGGTTTTTTAAACAAGTGTATCTCTTTAACCATAAATAATTTTGAGGGCAAAAAAATATATGATATTTTCAAGTCTTTCGTGCATACAGTGATGGATTTCAAAACATAATTAAACATACTTTAATGCATCAAGAAAATCATCAAAGTCACCTCTTAATAGGGTATTTTCCGATTTCATAAAAACTATTTTAATTTGAAGATTGGGACGATATATTTAACAAAAAAATAAAAATAAATTTATTAATACACTTTCGGGGGTTAAAAACGATTAAAATCTAATTTATTTTTCGTTGTTTTGAATTTAGCGCCAAAACGCTCCTTACGATGACTTTTTATCACGTGACATGTGACGTCAACTTTGTTTTTAAGGCACCGGTACAAATACTTAGTTTCGCGCCGTTTTAGAAGTATTTTTGTACAGAGGCACCGCACACCAGTAATATCACTTTATATCCATTTAAAATCTTGTAATTATAAACTCGACATTCACTTATTTACTTACTAACTACTTTGGTTTACACAAAGTTGACATCACGTGATAAAAAGTCATCGTGAGAAGCGTTTTGGCGGTAAATTCAAAACAACTAAAACAAATTTGGTTTTAATCGTTTTTAATTGAGAAAATGGATAGAAATCAATTTATTTTTATTTTTCTGTTCAATATATCGTCCCAATCTTCAAATTAGAATAGTTTTTGAAAAATTTGAAAATACCCTATTATCTTTAAAACCAGTTTATCACTTCAATAACAATTATTATTATAATTAAAAATATTCCATTATATTCTGAATAAAAACCGGCAGTGATGGATTATTTATAATCAAATAGTTTATATCTAATTTTATACGATTTTATTTGCATTTTTACGACTCGTAAAAAAAACCATTGCTATTACACGCAGGTGCTACTCACTTCCTGATCTTCATATCCATGAGATATCTCTCCTTCTTGAGCTGGTTGAGATGTTCGAGGCTGGCGTCGACCTGACGTAGCACTGCTTTGTTCTGTAATAGCTCGTCGCATATGAACGCCAGGATTCGGGCTTTGAATGTCGCGTTTAGGGCGAGGAAGGTATTGTCGCGGAGAGCCTCTGTGGATAAAAGAATTGGGAAATTATTATTATTCCTTTATTCATTTTAGTACTTATAAAATCCATTTTTAAATATTTGTATAAAACAAAAATTTTAAAATATATAAAATAGGGATCCGCCGATATTGGGAGCAGGGTCTAATTAATATTATTATTGTTATTATTTATTTATTTATTCATGAATAGCAGATCATTGTTCACAACAAAAATTTTGATGAGAAACTAGGGAACCATTAATTTATTAAATACTGTTTCCTGTTTCAGATTTGACAAAGTCAATCCTGAACAACGCCATTTGTAAAACGAAAGCCTCATACACCCCAATTAGAGAATTGAACAAAAAGCATAATACAATGATCAAAACGTTTTTTATAGCTAACTATTATTATTGAGAAAATTGTGCTGACCCGAGCATTATTTTCTGCATTTAAAATTGAGTCTTACTCAGTTGAAATAAGATTGAATTTTCTTTGACTCAATCGGCGGTAGATTTCGCAAAATACGTTTTTTCTTTTTTAAATACCGATTTCAAAATTTACTGAAATCGATTCAGAAGACAAATTAGAACCAAACTAATTTCAGGTCTTGCGTTTGATTTGTTCTTGAAAATGACCATGTCACGTTATACTGGGACCGGTCTATCATTACTGACAGGACTATTGTAGCCAATAAGCCTGATATAGTGGTGATAGATCAGTTAGCGCGCGCAATTATAGTCGATGTTACCATTCCGCATGACGGGAACCTCGTGAAAGCTGAGAAAGAGAAGCAAATTAAAAATCTCGACTTAGCACACGAGGTTGTCGACATGTGGAATGTTAACTCGGCCGTCATTGTGCCGATTGTCGTGTCAGCCAATGGACTGATGGCCGAAAGCCTGGAACAACATCTCTCGCTACACCTTGCGGATCATATTTCTGGTGCAAATGAATTTAATTGCAATGATCTTAGATTTCGGCGCCCTCTTGCAACGTAATTTTTAAGCACCTTTATTTTAAACATACCTGACAGTTTATAAGTAGCGTTATTGTGTAGACTCTCGTAATAGACATTGTTCTTAGAGTTGGCACAAGTGTGTTGCATTTCAGCCTCTGTCTGATGGTGGTCGGCCACGCGACGCTCGCGTTCTCGTTCTGCTGTTAATCCTAGAACAAAATACAAAACGATTAAAAGTAACTACGGGAAAATACGCCTTAAAACCAAAGGACACCTTAAAATTCTGTAAGCCAGTAATTTGGCAATGTGTGGTTCATAAGATTATTATTTCTTATGCAAAGTTTGAAATTTTTGTTGTTCAAAGTGCTTTTGGTCACCTGTTTTCTTTAACTGTTAGAATATTGTATACTTTATTATTAGGGGGTGTCCATTAATTACGTGAGGCGTTTAGGGGGGAGAGGGTCGAGTCGAATCTCACTCAATCTCATGTGGGGAGAGGGGGGTGGGGGTGTCGGCAAATATCGCGTAATTTATATTTTTTTTCCGCAAAAAAACAATGTAACATTAGGAGAGAACCGGTCTTCTCCTAATCTTACATTGTTTCTTTGCGGAAAAAGGGTTAAATTAGGTACTCGTAAAACATGTTTTTTCCGCCAATATGGCTAAATCCTACAAAGAGAAATATGATTTCTCAGCAACAGCAACAACTAATAAATGTCAGAAGGCTCTAAAACGACAACACCTCTGCCGTCCTTTAACTAGAAAGAAGTTAATCCGCACTTGGTCAATTTTTACTTTTTAATAGAATCTAAGAGAGTTCACAATTCTCTATCTTTCTGTCTTACAAACATTTTTACAATTCAAATAGTTCCCAAGATATGAGAGTTTGTAGGCCGTTAACTGGAAAGGATTATTTAGGATAAACAGAAAGAAATATCATTTGATGTGTCCTACAATCAGTAACGTAAGTATCACAGGTTTTAAGAAATAACGTTTCGTGCATTTTTTTTTGCTATTTTCTCGGAAACAACATTTAAGGCTTAACGCCTCTACAACAAATCTGGCAGGTCAAGCCGATCGCAAGATATTAATAAAAACATAAAATAATAATTTGTCGTAATTACCAGTAAGAGCCTTGACCTCTCCCGTAGCGTTGGCATACAGGTATATTCTGAGCACTTCGCTTAGATTCTGTGGCGTGATGTCGCCCATTCTGATGGCGTGGCCAAGCAGGGTTGTGTGGCGTCCTGGGTGCGGGATACCAGGGTCCTCTGTAGAAGAAAATGACATTTTCTTCATTACATAACACACATAAATCAGCCTATAATGTTCCCACAGCTGGGACACAGGCCTCTTACTCGGACTGGGTGGTATAATCCACAATGCTGGCCCAGTGCGGGTTGGTAGATGTCACATGTCTTCGAATATTTCCTCACGATGTTTTCCATCACCGTTTTGAGAGCAGTGGTGATGAAATTATTTACACAAAGTAATGGCCCTGGCTGGGTTCGAACCCATGACCTACATACAACTCGTAAGTCGCCACTGGAAAACCACTGTTCTCAAACTCTTATCAAACACAAATTGATTTTAAAGAAAAAATTAAGGACAAACGATTAATTTATAATATACTATCATAAATTAATCGTTTGTCCTTAATTTTAGATACTATTATAAATTAATCGTTTGTCCTTACTTTTTTCTTTAAGATCAATTTGTGTTTGATCAGAGTCAAAGAAAACGATTAATTTATAATAGTATCTACTATTATAAATTAATCGTTTTCTTTTTTTTCTAACTCTGATTTATCTATAGTTAAAACTTTGCCTCAAGCCAACCCCAAGGTCGCAAGTATAGCAAGCAGCAGGGGCTTTGAAAAACTAGAGCATTAATAATGTTAATTATAGCCAGAGGGTAAATTCTCGTAATTTTTAAGAATGTTCAGTGTGATCTGTCAAAAATAAGATATTGAACGTTTTTAATTACGAAAATAGGCCTCCAGGTGTTGATTTATCATTTTTTCCTATTGTCAGTCTCGATACTAGTATAAAGCACTTACCAATGGCAGTAATAAGTAACTGTGTGAGTACTTGCAGCAGTTCTTCCTCTGCTTCCACGCTGCAGTCAGGCAGTAGAGCCATTTGGAACGTGTTCAGAGTTGGGATAGCATCCATGTCTGTAATAAACACAAGAGAATTATAACAAATAATTATCAAAGACATATTATGTATATTAAGGATGTTGCTGGACTTGCCTGTGGCTGCGTCATTGAAAACGTAAAACTATGCGACTACACGCTAAGGGAGTACGAACCCTGTGGAGTACGAACCTTGGCTTAGGGCGTCGCTGGAAGAAGGCAGCAAGGAACGGACTGGTTCGGAATGATTATTATTTAGGGATGAATTTAAAGCTACAGGCTCAGCGGCGCGGGCTGGCTCGAGCAATGGACGGGACAGACAAGGACGTCGCCTCGGCGGCGAGTCTTTAGCGGTCTGCAACGGTAGGTCTTGAGTGTGCTGGTGAGCTTAATCATGCTAATGAGCGTGATGGAATATCTAGGGTATGCCTCGGTCGGGGAATCCTACAAATGCGGGATGTAGCGGGCAGCTGGCGCGTTGAGGGCATTTGAGAGCAATATAGCAGTCTCGGAGAAATGCTTGGAAAGGCGTTTCATAAACTGCTGGATGGTGGGCATTCTGAGATACCCGAAGATTGATGTTGAGACGGTGTATATTTGCTACGTGCGCGGCAAACTGATTTCGGATGCGTGACGTCAGTATGATGCATAGTTCGCATGTGGTGGTGTAGGCCCCGCTACGTATTCGGAAGTTATAATTAATATTTAAATGATTTAACTCACCGAAACCGAGTGTTTGTCCGAAGTTATGTATAAACTCGTATACTTGTAAAATGTCGGCCATGGCTTGACCTGGCAGTTTCAATCCGGGGATCCTATTTAGGGTAGGCAGTGGCTTCTGGTCGGAGAGCGACGAGTCCTCTTGTGGTCGCCTGTGTGAAAAAGATAAAAATTAAAAACGTTTTTGTTTTTTGTGCAATTAGTATATTGAAAGTGGAAAGAAATTTTAAAAAGTTAATTTATACTTATTATTTATAATGCTGAAGACTTTGTTTTGTTGAACGCGCTAATCTCAGGAAGTACTGGTTCGAATTTAAAAAATAATTTTAGTGATGGGTAGCTCATTTATCGAGGAAGGCTATATAACATCACGCTAGGGCCCTTAAGCGCCGGGCAAAAAGAAAAACAGTCACGAATACGAAGTACTCGCACGAGCAAGCGATTCTATGCGGGGGAGCAAGAAATTTAACGCGGATGAAATCGCATTGTTATCACCCATAATTATATAATGAATGTCTATGAAATATTGTACTTAAAACATTTTATGTGGAGTTCTTGCCCATTCTTCTCCATACGAAACTACATTTTGGAATGGGCGACTAGAATCAATTCTATTGTAATGTAAATGTTGACGTTCAAAAGTGTCTTTTAAGTGCCTAATTGAAATAAATGCTTTGACTTTGATCGCAGCCAGAAGCTATTGACTGATAAAAATTGGCATTTAAATATTTTTTCTCAATTTTATAACATTTCTTTATGATCTCCATCATATATGTTTTATATAACTACTTTTACGGGGCTTGTGGCTAATTAACAATAGCTGCACGGGTCGATCCATCAGGTTAAGCTACGCTTGCCGCGGTTGTTCCGTGGATGGGTGACCATCTTTGCATACCAAGACCCCTGCCTCGGAAAGCACGTTAAGCCGTTGGTCCCGACTGTCATTTGTGGATCTTTGACTACGGGTCGTCAGAAGCCCGAAAGTCTGACAACCACTCCTACCAAGGGGTATCGTATTACCAAGGAACTGAGTTGTGGAGGTCAGATAGGCAGTCGCTCCATGTAAAACACTGGTATTCAGCTGCATCCGGTTAGACTGGAAGCCGACCCCAACATAGAAAATGCTAGGCAGATGATGATGATAATTACTTTTAAATAATCCATACTGCACATGGCAAGGACACGCCTTGGCTGCATAAGGCAAAGATCACTCCTTTATTTTCCCACAACATTCTCATAATTTTTCTCCTCCGTTTCTCAATTTTGGCCGGTGGATGGTAATAGGGTCGCCCCCTATTGCATGGGACTTAAACATAACTGGTGAAATTTGGGTACCGGCGCCAGCACATCAAGCTACTCCAAACTGTCAAATTTTTCCAATTGAACATGAACCTTAGACTTAAGTGATAAAGTTGCATACACACATTGTACACGTACACCTCTTCCCATTCCTTCGGGGAAATAAGGCGTGATGTTATGCGTTTGTGTTTGACAATTTTTAGATGACGGTAGACGGCACGGTTGGCGCAGTGGTTAAGCGATTGACTGCTGCGCTGCGTGTCGCGGGTTCGATTCCCGCACGGAACAAGTATTTGTATGACCTACAATTAGTTGTTCCGGGTCTGGCTGTTTGTGTATGTGAGTTTAAATGTTTGTGTGTTGTATGGGGCAACGTTTAAAAAAAAAAAAAAAAAAAAAAACAAATTTTTTGATGAAAAAAATCACCAAAAAAAAAAGTCGGAAAGGTCTTCTCGACTTCAAACGTTTTTTCTAGAAAAAAACTGTCCAAAGTCTTAAAAATCCTCTCACCTTAGTTCAGACAGTAGTTCCATCTCCTTCCGCCTCTGCTGCAACTTCTTCTCTTTCACCAGCAGTCTGTCCAGCAGGTTCTGGTGCTTCCTTCGCTCTCTCTCTTCCCATCGTCTGCGGGAGTCCAGCTGGCGGATAAACGTGGTGTGCTGGCGTCTTCGTTCTCTTTCCTGAGGAGATGAGGGGAGATTTAGGTAGATGCAGAGATATATTTTTTCTGTTGTGTTCCTATTGACCTTTTGGAGCTGTCAATTATTAACCTCTTATTTATAAACGTTGCTTAAGATTAAGAGATGTTTAAATGTCAAAAATGCATGTTTTTTTTTTGCTATAACTTCTCCTGCTCTGGTAAAAGTCTGACACGCCCTCGACTTGTACTGACTAAAACCCACTCGTGTTCCCTCAGTGTATAGTTAATCAGTCGCTAATCGTTACTTAACTTTAAAGCAACGTTTATAAATAAGAGGGTAAATTGCAAAGTGGAGGTTCGAAAGTAGGAACTACCGACTTCTTGTTCGTCGGTCCGAAGCTTTGAAGCTAAGTCTAGTTTTGTCTATTTAATTGCTATTCTTGATAAAACATGTTAATTTCATCCACGGTCCAATTGAATATTTATTTGATACTAAATTTTTGCCCGTGGCTCTGCCCGTGTGGATGTCGGTTATCGCATAAAAAGTAACCTATGTCTTTCACCATATCCCGGACTATATCTCTGCCAAATTAAAATTTCATGACGATCGGTTCAGCGGTTTAGGCGTAGTTTATTTTCGCATTTATATAATTGAAGTAGGGATTCGAACCATAAGCACTTATTTTGTATGCATTCCTCGGACATGCAGCATGATTTCGGACGTTTAGCCTATCTGAACATCATAAAAGAGTGTCCTTGGAGTATCTTGGCCGTTCTTCTCAATAGAGATATACGTTTACAAATGGGCATAAAGCTTCAACTTTCCGAGCAACTGATTGACTTTTTGACAATTCAAAAGTGCCTGTAATTACTTTATTTTAGATACGCTGTTTCACCCCAGTTGTTCCAAAAAGTAAAAAAAATGTTTGTGATGTTCCCTTACAAACAATAAGCCCCAATCACAGGCTGCACAGTAAACCAATATATTTATGTTTTGTTATTATAGACATTTCAAACCAGAATACGTTGTGTTATTTCTGTAATATCTAAAAGTTAATGTTAGAAAGCGGGCCACAGCAAATTAGTCAAGAAAACAACAAATTATTTCAAAACTAATAAAGCAGATCCGAACTACACAGTAGCAACTACAAGCATTACTATTTAGGAATATTTATGGCTTTATTCAATAAGATTTTATCGTAATTACCCGAATGGATCCCACTCTCAACGAAGCGGAATATACGCCCCTCGAAAATGAGTCATCGATAATAAGTTCACTAGTATCTCGACTCATTTTGAGCAGCGTAAATTACGTTACGTAACGCTACTAAGCCGTAAATACTCCCATTAACGTTAAATACAAGCACTACTGTTAAATCTACTCTGGTATATTATTACCTCGGTTATATACTTTTGCTGTTCGCCCGCGGTGTCCAACGAAGATTGTAAATAAAAGAGAAACATAGAGTTACACACAGACACACACACAGGAACATATAGAGATCGTGTATTTGAAACCAAAAGACAGGAATGAGCTTAATTTGAACCTTATGATTCCTCTCACTGAGCTTAGTTTAGCTTAGACAGACTAACAAGTTAGTGGTGATATAGAGGTATGAGGAACAGGGTGTAAAGTTCACTCATACTCTATGGAAAACGGAGGATCCTCCGACCAGACGGGTGTTGTGTCTGGTGGGCAACTGGCCGACGGTTGATGTCGGGATGTTGTATATATACGAGTCGCGCGGTAAACTCTGCTTGCGCGATGTAGGATTTGAGTGACGTCAAGTCTTTGATGCTTAGTTCGCATGTGGCGTTGTAGATGCCGCCACAGTGAATTCAAGACATTTGGTTTATAAGTTGAAAAACCAATTCAGAGTGAAAGGACGCTTGAAAGTGTGATTTTTTTATTGCTTAGGAGTCGTCCCTTCGAACTTCCTTACAGACTCCAATTTGGGAAAACCTAGTCTACAGGAGCGTTTAAGCATCTAATAGAAACACAATGTTTTCAACTGAACACATAGGCAAGCTATCCTTATTTAATTACCAAAGTTATTTCAGCCTTATTCTTATGTTTTCCAGGTTGTCGATAAAGGCAGTGGTGGTCTAGTGGTACCGGCTCCGACTTACGAATTGGAGGTCGCGAGTTCGAATCCAGGCAGGCACTATACTTTGTCTATTTAATTTCATAATCACTGCTCTCAAAATGTTGAAGGAAAACAACGGGAGGAAACCGGCATGACCAGGATATAATGTCCGCGAACTATAAATTCAAAGATATCTACCAAACCGCACTGGGTCCGCGTTTTATAACGGCCCACTCCCTCTCACCGAGGGAAGGCATGTGTTCCAAACACGTTTATAGGCTGATAATGATGATGATGAGATCATTACCATCATCATAATCATCATCATCATCATCTGCCTAGCCTTTTCCCAACTATGTTGGGGTCGGCTTCCAGTCTAACCGGATGCAGCTGAATTCCAATATTTTACATGGAGCGACTGCCTATCTGGTATACCCCTTGGTAAGACTGGTTGTCAGATTTTCTGACGACCCGTAACGACTGTCAAAGATCTACAAATGACAGCCGGGAACAACGGCTTAACATGCTTTCCGAGGCACGGAGGGGTCTTGGTATGTAAATATGGTCACCCATCCACGGACCAACCGCGGCAAGCGTAGCTTAACCTGATCGATCAACTCATGCGGCTAATATTACTTAGCCATAAGCCCCTCATGATGATGATGAGACAAAGGCATACTTTGCTTTGTTTGTAGAGATGACCAACGAATAGTAAGAAGTATGGAAGAAAAGACATGTTGCGCCAAAATGGGATTAGGGAAAAAAAAAATGTTGATGACTTTGGTTTGTTTTATAATTCATGAGTAGGAGAGATATCATTTAAAAAAATCCTCATTGAATGTCTCTCAGGTTCAAATACACTAGTTAATAACACACACAGATAAAAAATAAATAAAAACAAAAATATTAACCTGCTCTTTAAGAAGTATGGCTTGTTGCCGCTTTAGTTCTCTCTCCTGTAACAACGAGTTTAATTATATTACTTACTTGTTGAAGATTAGCGGGAATGTTGGCTGACTAGAGATTGAGAGAACGCATAAAATAAAAAAAGGAGTGTGCTTATGACGCCACGATAAAAGTGACAACTAACGACTTGCCGTGAAGCACGATACAGCGTAACTGACCGACTGGAGCCGAGTATACCCGATTCAGTGAGCGACCCTTTTTTTTTGAGTTTGGTAAATCATCAAATAACTTCTCCCGCTCTGGGTGGAGCAGGAGTGCGTGTCAGATTATTACTGACTAAAACCCACCCGTGTTCCTTTAGTTGCCTGTGTGCCAAGGGCCACGGTATCTCTTTCGAACAACCCGCACCCCTGGCAGGGAGCGAGATGGTTCAGTTTCGTTCACTGTTCAGTTATAGCGCAAAATACGCGTAAAAAAGTTTTCGTTTTAAAGTTTGGTCTTACTAACATTCAAATTCTTTATAGGTGTTTTTGGAACAGTATAGATTATATTTATTTTTCTTATGATCCGTTTAGTTTTGAAAGTATTTTATTGTCGCTTAAATACACACTAAAGTGACACAGACAGAATTGGACTTCGGCAACTTAAAATTGAATTTGAGAATTCGGTCTTAGAGTTGTGTTATGCTCTGCTTCAACGCCATGAGTCAGTCGAGTGGAAAAACAGTCTTAGAAGAGGTATAGGCGTAAAGGCGAAATTCCCCTGCTGCGTAGGATGTACACGACGGGTTTAGTTCCGCAGCTCTAATTGTTGGCCGACCACGTATGCGTACGTAGGTCGCAGTGGACGATCATCTGCCTAGCCTTTTCGCAACTATGTTGGGGTCGGCTTCCAGTCTAACCGAATGCAGGTGAATACCAGTATTTCACATGGAGCGACGGCCAATCTGAACTCCACAGCCCAGTTACTGGGCCACACGATACCCCTCGGTAAAACTGGTTGTCAGACTTTCGGGCTTCTGATGACCCGTAACCAAACGAGACCAACGGCTAAACGTGCTTTCCGAGGCACGTCCAGGGGTCTTAGTATTTAATAATGGTCACCCCCATCCACGAGCCTACCACGGCAAACGTGATCGACTCGTGCGACTGTAATTACTTAGCCACAAGCTCCAGGTCGCAGTGGACGATCCTACGTACATTTTCACACAAAGCGAGGCCGTGAGCAGCAAAGGAACTGCGCCGTTATTCCTATTAAAATTCTTACAAACCTGCTGCCTTTTAGCCTGTTCTTCGATCTTCTGCTTCTCAATCTCCTCGTGCTTTCTCCTCTTAGCCTTCATTACGAACGAGCGAACAACATCGAAAGCGGTACAGCAAATTATAAGAATACAGCGTTACATGGAACAAAAAAATAAAAAATAAACGTCTAACTTATATTGGCTGGTTGTGTTTGACTTCTTTTCTTTTTATGAATTTAAATTTGGAATGTTTGTAGGTGAGAAAGGTTTAAAATTACTTTAGGGTGTGGAATCCGTGAAAAGGAACGAATAAGTACACACGTGTCGTGCTTTTCGCGGCATTTTACCGCGCAATGGATTTTCAACTCTCCGCGTTGAGCCGAACGTTGATAATCCAACAGAGGCATGGAATTTTATTTTACTAGTAATTATCTAAACAATCGATTCCATTTCAAACTCTATCTCACAAAAAACAGAAATCAGAAATAAGTAAAAAATAAATAATGGAAATAAAAATAAAGGCATACAAAGGTGAATTGCGTGCAATAACTAAATAGTGTTAAAAGAAAATATAAATACGGTTAATAACATTATTTATAAAGAAGATATTGTATTTTAATTCAGAGCTGCACATCTATTTATTATTTATGACTCAGAATAATAATATTTTCGGGTTTTTGTTTGTCACCTAACCAACATTTCCTAGTTTAGTATTGTTTTATTTTAAGGTAGAACTTTAGACCACGATGCTCTAATTAAACTAGACTATTTCTCTTTCTGAGGCGTCTATTCGTCTCGCTTATTAAAAAAAAAAACACTTACCAGACCCCGACTGTTTCAAGGATTTTTTTTTTTTCTACAAACTTTGGCAATATTTGTCTTTATTTTAATACAGTTGCAACAACAATCAATAACTTATGACCGGTGTGCTGTCAATTATACAAGCAGCCAGAACTGTCTATGCAAGAATAGTATAATAGTATGTATTTTGATCTCACGAAGAGACGTGCGCTTTACTTGGGACTACCAAGTGCGCTTAAACACACGTTCATAGCGTGTTTATACCATCGCTGATACTGGCGGTCGACCACTTTTCACCTCAAGCATAAGGTCGAAAATTGGTTGACTGCCAGTGTCCGCGATGGTACATGTGAATGGGTTGTAAGCGCAAAGGAGTTCTTGGTACCATCCGAGACAATGCAAGTGTTTGTGTGTGTGTTATGCGCTGACGCTACTCGTCTTCACGCATACAACGTGTTTGAACACTTGGTTATTACAAGTTATATGCGTGTCAATTCGTGATATAAAAATACTGTAAACGTAGACGAAGAATTCTTTCCACGTTTGAGCAAATCCGAAACTTTTTTTTTTAATTAATGTGCTAGTACTTGGGATTATTTAACATGGGAGCATCTATAGCCGTTCTAGAACGAGTTCTATATATCGGTATAGAGCGCCACACCAATAAAAATATACAGAGTTTAGTCTGGATGTGGGTTCGACAGATTTTGACATTAGTTTTCACCTATAACCGCTAGATTTTCTTCTAATCCTTCACCACACTTCGACCGTTCCTCTAATATTTACAACAAGATACTCCATACCTCAAAGATTAGGCGTGCATTGTTAGTGAAACTTCGAAAATTAGTACATTTTAGTTTATTTTTCACGTACCGATGACGTATCCTTGCCTAGGGGATGCACTGAGATCGACAGGGCGCCGTCTTTGCCCACATTAAAGGTCCCTTTACTGATTTTCTTTGACATTATATCTGTCAAAATGTCATCGTCTTCGCTCAATTCTATTACTTCCTTTAAAACAGATTTCGGACTGTCTTTCGGCATTAACATCAGATTTTGGGACATAAATTCATTTTTAGCGTCTAAATATTTCTGTTCTATCGATTTTGGGTCTTCGATTTTCTTATCCCCTTGTAACTTCGACCAATCACAGCCATTTATGAATTCTGTTATTCTTGAATAAGATTCTATTAGTTTCTCTAGATTGTTCTCTTTGTCGGGAGCTTTCAAGCGCTTTTCTGCTGATTTTATTAACGTGAAATCGTATTGTTTATGGTCTTTCCGTTTTGGTAGATCGAAAGCCGCTTTTTCAGCGAAGTCTTTCATTTTGTCTAAAGCGTTGTATTCTTCTATTTCTTCCTTCCATCCTGATTGGTCGAATTTTATAGTTTTTATAGGGGAGTTCTGCGAGTCTTTGGGGCCGCTGACAGGTATTAGGGAGAGACTGATAGGTGGCATAGTGCGTTCCTTATTCGTCTTAGTAGCTGGTCCCATCACTATCTCAGGGGTTTTCCATTCGTCGATACCGGTTTTCGGGACAGTAGGGAGGGGCTCGATCGTCAACTGCGTTCTATTCTTGTTGATATGCTGTTCAATATTGCTCCGTTATAATTTTTTTTTAATTTTTGTCGCATTTTCTTGTCTTTATTATCAATTTGGATTATGACAACATTGTCAAGGTCCCTTTGGCGGTTCGGTTTTGTGTTATTAATATACTCTTAACCCAAGTAGACAGATTTTTACATAAATATTATAGAGAAGTATATAAGTATGTATATACCATATCTAATGCTAACACACAGCTCAGCTACCAACTACAAGCTAAGAAAATCCAACGCTTTCTACTAAAAAGCAAAAAGAAACCAATTTTTTTAACGTTGGCAACCCCAAAAGGCCCTTTTTGCTTTTGAATATAGAACAAAAATCTACAGAATACGATTGGTGAGCACAATGTTGCCAAGCATCAAATTGATAATAAAAAAATAAAACAAACACAAGCACATGGTTTTAAAACAGGTACAAACTAGACACAAGAATAGTTCCCATATTATTACAAGTATTAAGTAAATTATTTACATGTAGTTAAATAAGTTATGACATCGATTAACATCACTACAAAGATAGTTCAAACAATCCGCCTTGCCTTTTCCCAACTATCTTGGGGTCAGCTTCCAGTCTTACCGGATACAGCTGATTAGCAGTATTATACATGGAGCGACTGTCTATCTGACCTCCACAACACAATACCGCTTGGTAAGACTGATTGTCAGACTTTCGGGCTTCTGACTACAAATAACAGCCAGGAGGCACGGAGGAGTCTCGATATGTTATGAATGGTTACACATTCACGAACCAACCGTGGCAAAACGTAATTTAACCTTCGATCGAATCGTATATTTTTTTTTGACGATGGGAAATCATGAAATAACTTTTCCCGCTCTGAGCGGAGCAGGAGGGCATGTCAGACTTTTACTGACTAAAACCCACCTATGTTCCCTCAGTTGCCTGTGTGGTAGGGACCACACAGGCAACTGAGGAAACATGGGTGGATTTGCCACGACGATTGTAATTATTTAAGTAAGAGCTTCTCGATCGACTACTACAAAGATAGTTATCACACGTTTTTATCAAGGAATAGTATATCTTTAGGGGACATTATTATTGGTTAATTTTCACATGTTTTATTTCCATTGTTAAAATAACCAGAAAACAAAGTTACAGATTACAAAATATGAGCAATTTGAGCATAAACATTTAGATAGCATGTGATAAACAAATAGGGAAGAGTTATTCCTTCTTACTAGCATATCGAGAGCAAAAAAAAAAAAAACATCTTTGGCCTAAAATTCGGCTGTTCCTAAAATAGAAATTAACAATTTTAGGGAGTTCAAAATCGTGTCACTTCATGTCTCTTTATAATATTTATTTTATTAAGAAACCATTGTTTTTACTATAAGTATTTTTTTCTGCAGTTTCAAATCTAAATAAACATTAATCAACTTCTAGCCAAAACTAAGTGATACTAATATTATTATTTTTTTTTTTTTTTTTTAAATTGAAACTATTCATAATAATATGAGAACCATCAACAACACAGATAGGAACAAAATAATTAAATAAAATCCCACAGAACTATAACATTGAACTAACTCATGACCCATATCGATATTGACTTCAAAGGTCGTAAGTACCACATAATGAAAAATATGTAAATAACATTGAGCCAATTTAAAATTTGCTAAATCTAAATTTTTTAAAGATACTATACGTGCTTTAACTATCATCACATAACATTACATAATACATGATTATGTATTATGTAATGTAGTGACTGATTAGTCACTAACATTCCCACTGCTGGGACACAGGCCCAATCTCTGTGAGAGGGAGTTTATTATTCGTCAATTTCAGACTTCAGGGAAAAAAATAATGAATTTAGCTAAATGCTTACATATTTTTGACTTTGCCTGTACTCGAGCCACTTACGCCCCTTTCAGTATCGATACGGTATATGCAAGAATGTTACCTCTAACAACTGTTGACTTCTCGCTTCCTTCTCGCGTTTCGCTAGCTCCGCTTTCTCTGATCTTTCGAGTCGGGCCTGTCGAAGAAATAATCTATATAAATAAAAAGAAAAGTCCTGACTGACTGACTGACACATTATGCCCAACCTAAAAAAAAAAGGAAATATTATATATATTTAACGATGACAAGAAATCAGAAAATGGTTCAACAAGGGCTCTGATCATGTCAGAGGGACACTGAGCAAGGGCAGGAGTGGGTTTTAGCCGGTAAAAGTCCGGCACTACCCAGACTGCGTCACTAGTCAGGCAGTCTGGGTGTCCATGAGGATTTCCCACTCCTGCAAAAAATTAAAAAAATAAACGCCCAGCCTAAACCCTTGGACCTAGAAAGCTGAAAATTTGCACAGAGGTTCTCTTTATAATGTAGACAATGAATAAGTTACGATTTTTCGAAATTCAACCTCTAAGGGAGTTAAATGGGGGATGTAACTTCCGCACGGGCGAAGCCTCTAGCAAAAGCTAGTGTATTATATAAATGTCAACCTCTTTTTCATTTTGCCGTAGTTGGGTAAAATTGGCAGCATGTATAAGGGGTGATTTCATTAAAATTCCTTTGTCCTCTTGTATTGGTATTGATTCTGTTGTGCAACAACTGAACTTAATTTAGGCAATTGCTCTTTTTCCTTCTACTGAAACAAGAAAGAGACGGAAATAAACAAGATCTGTCGAGTTTAGTTGAACTAAGATTTTCTACGACAGAAATTCATCATGCTCAAATTCGAGGCAATCGAAACGTAATTTAGTTAGACAGTTCTAAAGCGTCATTTGTCTTTTTCTTTCACGGTCTGTTAGTAAGAGATGGCAATATTTGTACTTATTTATTTTAGGTGGTGAACTAAACAATAGGCGCCATGGACTGTCTTTAGCCAAGAGCGATTGTTCATGGGGCTCTGCAGGCTTAGCACGAGCACCGATTTGTCGACGGAAGAATAGACATGACTATTAAATAAATGATGTACAATAGGATAAGATAGCTATGTTTTTCTATTCATTATCACAGTTATGCGTTCTGAACGAATCATGATTTTGTAGATAATCATATATACTTTGTGGCCGTAGAGTAGAAAGTTTGTTGTCAGTGTGATTTTAACAGTTTGGGAAGAAATATTCTTCTGAAATAGTCTACATTTATAAGGACCTAGACAAATACCGTTAGAAACGAAAGACTAAATGACAGATCGTAGAAGGATATCTACGGTGCGATAAAAAAATTTTAGGAACGAAATGTCACTTTGTATCGAAAAAGCACTGTCTATTCTTCGTAGCAATACAAAGCGTCATGCTAAGCCCGCTGGGTTTGATTACAAGGTCGGTTTGTGTATTTGGATTTTTTATAACTGGTGAACTAAATACCGGTCGCATTTTTTTAAATTAGCTAGGATGTCAGGGCTGTATACGACAATCCTAGAATCGAATAGTTTTGTGTTGAGTACCCTTGCAATTTGTGTTCAGCAGTTTTCGCCATGTGTAATCAAGGGACGAAACATAGAACAAGTTTATATGGCAATTAAGGAATTCGTGTGCACTTCTTGCTATTGGGCAAGCTGTTCAGTTGAAGAGTAAAATGATTAAACATGGAGGGGAGAGGAAGTATCAATGTGAGGTGTATAAGAAAGCGCACGCTAGGACCAAAACTTTGCGAAAGCATATGAGGATACATAATAATGATAAGAGATTTGGTTGAAAATAATTTAACTCCTTTAATGCTCGACAAAATGGCCTGATAATAGGTATTAATACCTATTAATTATCTGGTAATTTTTTCGAGTATTACAGCAGTTAAATTATTTTAAGTTCCTTTCAAACTGTTCATCAGGGTATCGCGTTTTGTATACCAAGAAACAGGTATCCATTCTTGGCCGAAGTAGTCCATTTTTTGTTGGCTATGAAAATGAAGTAAGGAATAGAAAGGTCGGTAATACATACACCTACCTGGTCCCGCGAGCGGTGCGTGGCGTCCCGCCGCGCGTCGCGTGCCGCCTGCTGCAGACGCGCCAGCTCCATGCGCCGGTCCAGCGGCGGCGGCGTGGGCCGCCCGCCTGCCGACGCCAGGATACGGGCTTCCTCCAGTCTGGGGGCACAAGCGGGACATAGAAAGGCCATCTGCTGAGGCTAGGATACGGACGTCTTCCCATCAGAGGGAAGGGCGGAGAAAAAATAAAATGTTGTTTAAAAATATACCCTGTACTTATATTTGTAGATAGTAGTGTTCGGCGCTATGGTGACCTAACCTTACCTTTCTCGATAGGATGGTGTATGTGGTAAAATTTAATATCTCGAGTTATAAGAGAAAAAACAATATTGAATCACTATAACACTTAGACAAATGAAATAGTAAAAATGGTAAAACTGAACATGAATGAATGAATATTAGTTAAGGCGTGCCGGCACAAGCCGGGGATCGCGGAAGTCTCACTAGTTCCCGTGATCCCCGGTGCAAATGAAAGACGGAACACCGGGGTGGTTTTAGTCAGTAAGAGTCTGACAGACCCCTTCGCCCTCCCCGGGGCGGAGGACATCCATGAGGATTTCCTCCCGTGATCAAAAAAAAAGGTGTAACCCTATATCGGTATACGTATTTGGTATCAGCCTGTATATCTCAATCAGTCTCCATATCGGTAAAAAATTATACTTTTGAGTAATTACACTTTTGGTTAAAAAATATATACGCGACATTAGTAATCAGAGGAGCAAGACTCGTAATTTTAAGAACGTTCAGTCTTCAGGTTTTGGAACGTATTTTTTACTGTCCGACTGAACGAAAACGAAAAGGACGTTTCAGCTTTAGTCTTATAACTTCGGCCGAAAACGTAAATGATATAGAATAGACATTTAAAAATATGAATATTTCCGCTGTGAAAATACAACATAACCTCGCTTTATACGAGTAACTTCAAAACAAAATCGCGTCCGTTTATGTCAGATTAGAGAATCAACGAGGGGACTTATCGAGGGGCCGAATGACGCTGGTCAATTCACGAATTGCTGATTTTGATCTTAGCCGAAGCTTCGGGTGGTTTTTTGCCGAAAACAAAAATATTGGCCGAATCACGATGTTTTAACCGAAAATGACCGAGAAGAAAAACGAAAATGAAGGTTGGGTCGCTCACAATTTTTTTTCTACGTAATGCTGCATACCTCTTATTGATCTCGTTCTCGTTATACACAAGCGGCTCGCCCACATCGCTAGCCGGCTGTATGTACTCCCCGAGCACTGTGCGCGCAGAGAAGCTGAAGTTGTCCGTCGATAGTGGTGGACAGGGGTTCGTGTCTAGGAACTGGAAATAAAACAGAATTATACAGTGTGAGTCTTTATAATGTGCACATATCAAAATGGGGGAATCTATGCTTAATTTGATGACCGAAAATATATTTTTCTTTAATCTATTTTTTTTTTTAAATTTTGGAATAAAAAAACTTTTTTCAAAAAAATAACAACAGACTTCCAAAAAACACTACAAAGTGCAAAATAACTTTAATTTCGGAAGGCGGTGACTTTGGAGGTGTAGGTATTTCAATTCTTTGTCACCGCCTTCCGAAATTAAAGTTATTTTGCACTTTGTAGTGTTTTTTGGAAGTCGGTTGTTATTTTTTTGAAAAAAGTTTTTATTTTTCACTTTTTAGTTACCTACGCCACACCAATTCGAAATTTCATCATCCTCAGGGTCAAAACAATGCATATTTAGGCGATAGCCGCATTCGCGGTTGATTTTTCTGTAAAGTTTTGAAGAGTTCCGTTGTCTGTCTCCAAAACGCATCATCAGATCTATATGAAATTTATATGGGACCATTTCGGAACAAACCCCTTTCGAACAAAAAAATTATTTTGCAAATCCGTCTATATACGACGGAGATATGCCCGAACATACATAAAAAAAAATATAAACATGTCGAATTGATAACCTCCTTCTTTTTGAAGTCGGTTAAAAAAGAAATTGTTCGCCTGTGACCTCAGTGTAAACAAAACGTCTTGTTGAGAAATTTTATGATTCTTGTAAAAATTGATGAAAAAAAAAAACTGATTTTTGCTAAAAAAAAAACATGTTTATTTTCAATTGAGGGTAGTTTTTTTCCACAATTTTAATTTTATGAGGACGTCTAATTACTTCCAATCATTATGGAGTTTGTTTCATCACGATAGATCATTTAGTTTAAAAGTTACAACGTTTTGTTTACACTAGGGTCAATATAGCGAACCATTTTTTTTTAATTGCCTGATTTTTTTTTTAAACATTGAAAAAATATATAATTTTTCTGGCGATAAAATTAAGCATAGATTCCCTCATTTTGATATGTGCACATTATAAAGCATCACACTGTATTGTAGTTGGTTTGGTTTTTAAATTAGGCAGTGTGTCATATTCGTGTATTCCACATGTCGCACTTTGTGGTGAACCCCTGCGAAAAGTGGGTGCGGGTTCTTCGAAAGAGATATCGCCGCCCCTGGCATACAAGCTACTGAGGGTGGGTTTTAGTCAGTAAAAGTCTTACACGCCCCCCTGCTCCACCCAGAGCGGGAGAAGTTATTTGATGACTACCCACCCAAAAAAAAAACCCCTGCGGTGGACAAGTTTAAATATCTGGGCCACTGGGTCACTGAAGATCTTAACGACGATTGTGACATTGAAAGGGAACGCTGCAACATGCTGGCTCGCAGGTTTGCACGATGTATGAAGCCAGTAAAAATAATGCTTTACAACAGCCCTTTACACGTGCAGCCTGTGAGGAAACTTCACTCAGCGGCCATACAGCAATCTACCTGTTTTGTCACTATTATTAGGAACAGATGTTCATCCCTGAAGACACGTGATCGCGTTAGCATCAACAGTAAACTCAGTGTATTTGCAATTCGATGGTCGATCGCATGTCGATATTGATCACGCCTGCGAATTTTCGCTAGCTGACTTAAGGTGAATCTTGTCGGCATTTTCTATACTAAACTTCGGGTGTATATTACTCCACTGTTCGATGATGTAGGTACATCAAAAATTTAACATGGTATGGTTTTGTCTCATTATTAACATTATGTGTACGGAAACAGAATACTAAAATAAAATGCCATTGAAAAGTTATTAGCCAACCAAGATTAGTTTTTCTTGATAATTTAACCTAACTTTGGGCGTGTTTAAGTAATAAAAGAAGTGTAAAATCTCCAAAACCAAGTCAGTACCGAAAAAGCTCAAATACCGAAAAGCTCAATCAAGTTTATTGGTCATTGATTTATGTAGTGGTTTTTTCATAAAACCCGATCTTCCGAAGGCCTTTTCTTAATTTTTTACGCGCCTGTTTTACTATAACTGATCCTGCAGCTCACTCAATAACGTTGTGCGTGTAGACTAGAGTCTAACTGCTCATCACGAGTACTACCTCTGTCGGACACGAAGCCTGGTGAGACAGCGTGCTTTTTAGCCAGGCCAACCAGTGAGTTCGAGCCCGCGACTAGATTCTCCTAAATCTGTGTACAGATAGATATAATTATACTCACGTTATGTATTTCATGTAAGGACCGCATGGTGATGCCCGCCTGCGGGTCGGGCGGCGAGTACGTCACGTCGCCTTTGATGCTGCAGTTACGGGACAGTCCCTTGATCACAGTCACGCGTTTCCATCCTATAGATAAATAAGACTCATGTAGTACCATTTATTTATAGAAAACTAGCAGCGCTCCGCGGTTTTACTCGCGTAGTTCCCGTTCTCGAGGGAATACGGGGATAAAATATAGCCTATGTCACCCGGGAATAGTGTAGCTTCCCAACAGTGAAATAAATTTTCAAATCGGTTCAGTAGTTTCGAAGCCTTATTCTATGCAAACAAACAATCAATCAAATATTTCCTCTTTATAATATTAGTATAGATAGATATGCCTCTGAAAGTCATTTTTTAATGGATGGTCTGTGGCGCCATCTACATCGCCGCATGAGAACTACGCATCATACTGCACGCCGCGCAAAGTCTTGCATCGCGCAAGCAGTTTTACCACGCAACTGGCATCGAACGTCCTGGCATCAACCGTCCGGTAGTCGCCCACCAGACACAACACCCGTTTGGTCGGAGGATAATCCCTTTTCTATATAGGATGAGTGAACTTTACACCCTGTTCCTCATACCTCTAAAGTTGTTTTTAACACGCTTTCATTAGCTTCCTTTGGACTTGATTTTGACCCACTTCAAACGGTCAGATTTATTAAAACTTTGTAGACTTATCGAGGACCGATGACAATAATAATTTCAAAAAAGCGTGGCGTGCTTGATATTACTTGATTATGAAAATACTTCAAAAAGCTCCCCATGCTTTTGTGAAAAAAAAATCTGCTTATAAAGTTTGGTTTTTTAAAGCATGTTTTTTAGTTTTTTTAATCTATTTATTTATTAAAACAAATCTTTAATCAACAAACAACCTGATACCGACCTACATATTGTAAAATAACGTGAATAATTTTGCATTTCCCGAGATACCTTAGCGCATTATCTGTCCCAAATACCCATTATTTTGTCATAATATATTATGCTGTTCATAGCGCTCTCAACTTTAAAGAGTACATTAAGGGTCTCTACCAGTTATATCAGAGTTGTGTATCCCAGTAACTGGGTAGTGGAATTCAGATATCCAACCCCAACACAGTTGGAACAAGGCTAGACAGATGATGATCCTTATGGACTAAAAATTATGTTAAGACGGGAGTAAAAAGACGCTTGACGAAGCCGGGAGTCACTCATCCCGTCTTTGTCTTTTTTTTATCGGACCATTTCTGGCATTTAATCAGCAATAATTTTTGCTTTATATTAGTTGTATTAGCTTAGTTTGATATACAGAACGCCTCACTAACGGCTCAATAAAAATCAAACAAAAGGCATTTATTCAAACTAGGCTGAGAGTCAGTCCTTTTTGAACCTCAAAATTACATAAGACAGTCCCCCGGGATGCCCACCCTTCACCACTTCCTAGTGCTATAGCTGGGAAGAAGAAGTGGCGCAACAAACTCCCCAGCAGCACAGCTGTCTGTTAAGTTGGAAGAACGTGATTCTATACAATAGTAGGCTGTGTAACGGGTCTTGTTATTATACCCTCGGACTCACCCAGCGCTAGAGGCAGTCTAAGTTGCGCGTCGTTGGGTCTCCGACTGGTGTCGGACGCGTCCGAGTCGGACGGACAGCTGTCCGACGGGCACTCCGAGTCCGTGCTTGCAGTCTCGCCTAGCAGCGCTTTTAGCTTCTCCTGGAACATTTAGTCAGTTTTAGGAAGTTTTATCAAGTCTTCGGTCAGTAAAGCTAATGTCTTCTTTCCACAGGAAAAGTTTTTATCCAGTGCGCAAATTTTTACCATGAATTCAGCATATCATTCTAGACCCTCTACCGCAGAATTTTTTCGCCGGTTATACAAAAAAAAAACCAGCTGTTTCATAGAAAAGTGCAATACCTATGCCGTCAAAATGTATGGAACAGCTGATTTTTTTTTTTTTTTTGTCATGATATGCTGAATTCATGGTAAAAATTTGCGCACTGGATAAAAACTTACCCTGTATAGTGAAATATTGTAATTGGTAGACTAAAATAACAACAACCCAAATCAGTTAACACAACCATTTTTATAAGGCATTTGATTTATGAAAAAGCCTGGCCATCAATAAATACAGATTCCTACGATGACACGATACACTTTAATTATTTTTCCTTTATCATACCAGGTCAGACTCAGCCAGTTACAGTGGCCCTGGTGTAAGTTTCTTTTAACCATCTCGACTTAACGAATAGAGTATTTTCCGATTTGATAAAAACCATTTTAATTTGAAGATAGGGACGATATATTTAACAGAAAAATAAAAATAAGTTTATTAATACACATTTTCTCAATTAAAAACGATTAAAATCGAATTTATTTTTCGTTGTTTTGAATTTACCGCCAAAACGCTCTTTACGATGACTTTTTATCACGTGACATGTGACATCAACTCTGTATAAACGGCACCGGTACAAATACTTAGTTTGGCGCCGTTTTAGTAGTATTTGTGCACAGAGGCACCGCACACTAATAATACCACTTTCTATCCATTAAAAATCTTGTTAACTATAAACTCGACATTCACTTGTTTACTTACTAACTACTTTAGTTTACACAAAGTAGACGTCACGTGATAAAAAATCATCGTAAGAAGGGTTTTGGCGGTAAATTAAAAAAAACGAAAAATAAATTTGGTTTAAATCGTTTTTAATTGAGAAAATGGATAGAAATCGATTAATTTTTATTTTTCTGTTAAATATCTCGTTCCAATCTTCAAATTAGAATAGTTTTAGAAAAATTGGAAAATACCCTATTGACCATGTTCGACGCTCCGATTGGTCCTTTGCTAATCCAGGGCCAATCGGAGCGCCGATCAAGGTCGATGCGTTAAGTCGAGATGGTTAAAAAAAAACTCACCTCACACAAGGGCCTCTGATGCGCTAACGCAGGCCTAAAGCCCCACTTTGTACCAGTGGCTCCCTAACCCAGGTTATTCTCACAGCAAAAAAGAAGAACCAATATAAGAAAGTATCTCACCAGGTCCGTCTCAGCCAGCAACTGATGCGCCAGCGCAGGCCTTAAGCCTAAAGCCCTACTCTGCGCTAATAAGGAAGCGACAGTATTCTTCTTTGGCTTGCTGACTCCTCTGCCCAAGTTGCGTGGTCGACCCTCGCGCCCTGCCCACCCCGCTACTGCTGTGGGCAGGATGGTGGTATTAAGTTATACCTAGTGCTTAGGATGGGAAATTATGGAGGTGAACCTTTTGAACACTACTAAGACACAATATGTCTTTGGCATTATTGGTGTTTGAGGCAATTTTAGCGTTCAAAGGCATAATCAAGTAAATGGCTACAATATTTATTATTATTTCCGTTTATTTATTTTCATACATATTATTATGTATCATCATCATCATCATCATCATTTCAGCGGAAAGACATCCACTGCTGGAAATAGGCCCCCCCCAGGATCCTCCGCTTCGACCGGTCTTGTGCTTCCCACATTCTGCATTTTATGATGTACATTTTTAAATATGTTTACAAAAACATATACAAATTGTGCCCCATCGGCATCAGGAGCTCAGGTATCAGGTGGTCTGGGCTCTAGAGAAAGGAACCTCCTGACTATGCGTGCTGTGTCCAGGAGTAGGTACTGGTTTCTAAATCAAGCCCTTGATCAAGCCGCGCAATGAGAGCCTCCGGAGGTGTTGGTCGTGGCTCTTCGCTATTAGGCCATTTATTGTACCCATTCTTATTATCAATACTAAACTAATTTACAAGTGATCATATTTTTAATACAAAATGAAACACTAAGGACAATGGATAACGTCAACTTTTGTATTAATTAAAAATATGCACATCTTATCAATAAAAAAATTGAGCTCATTTTTTATTTTAGAATTAGAAGTCATCTTTCGAAGATATTCATCCAATTTGAAATACATGTGTAATGGCCACTAAGTTGTTTTTTTTTTCTCAATCGTTTATTTTGGAAGCCTCGGGGTATAACCCAAAATATTACCAATTCATTTTTTTTTTTATAACATGATACTTTTATCGGTCCACAACATACACGATATTTCATTAAGTTTAATACAGTCACGTTTTGCTTCAACAAATATGGATAAAAAAAAAATTAAACGTTGCCCCATACTAGGAATTTCTCCTGTATTGTGGGTGCGTTTACAAACATTAAAACTCACATACACAAACAGCCCGACCCGGAACAACTACTTGTAGGTCACACAACATATTTGTTCCGTGCGGGAATCGAACCCGCGACACGCAGCACAGCAGTCAATTGCTTAACCACTGCGCACTATTAAGGTGTTTATTTATAAACGTTGCTTAAACTTAAGAGACGCTTAAACGTCAAAAATGTATGGTTAAAGAGTCGCTAATCATTACATAACTTTAAGCAATGTTTATGAATAAAGGGGAAAAAATTAAAATATTATTATAAATTATTAGATATAATCATTAATTCATTATAGAAAATTTAATAATAAAATGTCAAACTAAATAGGATCAAAATGCAGATATTTCACACTTAGCACAAAGATCTGTGTCCAACAACATGCAACATGTTACTAGAACAAGTGCTACGTACATTCGCTGTCCTCGCTGCCACTGGACTTGGGGCGCGGCGCGTCGGGCACCGGGCTCATCTCCGGGGCCACGCGCCGGGGCTTGGCGCCCGGCTTGCGGCGGGCTGGGGGGACGGTCAGTGTGAGGATTCATTTGTCAGCAAGTAGGTAGATATACATACTCAGCCTATAACGTTCCCACTGCTGGGACACAGGCCTCCTCTCCATGAGAGGGGGTGGGCCATAATTTACCACGCGGGCCCAGTGCGGGTTGGTAGATGTCACATGTCTTCGAATTTTTGGTTCTAAAACATGCCGGTTTCATCACGATGTTTTCCTTCACCGTTTGAGAGCAGTGGTGATGAAATTATTTACACAAAGTAATGCGCCTGGCTGGGTTCGAACGCACGACCTACAACTCGTAAGTCGCGGCCGTTACCACTGGGCTACCACTTGCTCTACAGATATACAGACCGAATTATTTGAGGGTAGTATACTGCCCTACTAAGCGCAAAAGCGGTATACCAAAAAAAAAAAATGCTTTAAAAAATACGCATCTAAGGAACTAAGCCTTTTAGCGCTATCTTGTTCAAAACATTTAAAAATCTTTCCCTGTCTCAGTTTTACCTTAAATCTAACTCCAATTATCTCGAAACTCGCTTTCATTAAGATACCGCTTTTGCGCTTAGTTGGCAGTATAGATAATGGCCAAATCACGCATGCTTTTAAGGTACATTCTGAAATATGCCATAATCACTCACAGCGCTGATATCAATAATTTGTGTTACGATTTAGATATAACGGTTGACAGTTGAGAGCTGTCATCAATTCAGAACGCTTGTGAACGCGAATCAGTCCTCGCGCCACGCCAAAGTTTCAAACTTTTTCTTTGGCTAGGTTGCGGCAGTGGCCAGAAATACAATTTCGATATAATGCCAAACAAAACAGCAGAACTGATGAGCACCCTCAAATCGATTACAGCACAATTCGGAATATGACATTAGTTCCGTGTGAACGATCACAGATCACACAGTAAAGTGGAGATAAGTTATACATACATATCCTGTCATGGCTGGAGGACGCGTTGAGCGAACTACTCAAAGACGTCAGTCGCGAGAGAGCGTCCGAAGCTTGCGAACTCGCTGTAAAAAATTCAACAATTATTAATATTACTCACTCTATTTATTTTCTGTTTATGTTGAAGTTATTAACCTAATTAACTCTGGTTGGTAAATATGCTGTAAAATCTTATGATAACTGTTGTAATTGATAAAAAATGTCTATAGTAAGAAATATAAGCTATATAGGTTTTGGATGTTGCTTGCTTGCTTGGCTTTTTTAAAAGGCAATGATGTACCATATTTCATGCAAAATAAAGATAATATATTCTACTAGCTGACCCGACAGACGTTGTCCTATCTTAACTATGAATATACAGGGTGTAGCGTAAATAATGGATAACCCTGAAACTGTCGATTGGCCAGATTATTATCCTTTATTTACCTCACTTATAACGCCATATATTTTTTTTCGATACAGGGGCCAAAACTTGCATAATTCCTTAGAAAAATTGTTAAAATTTGAGAATAAGTATTTTTTGCAATGTTATCTTAGAACGTAATAAAAAATCTTGATACTGATCTGATAATACAAATATTCAGGAGTGACAAAAAAAAAACAAAACGAGAAAAAATCACCAATTGTAGAAATGGCCGCTGATTTTGTAAGATATTTTAAAAATATTTAAAATATCAATAATTTGATCGTCCATGGGCATATGGCGATATAAGTGGGGTAAATGATACATGATAATCTGGCCAATCGACAGTTTCGGGGTTATCCATTATTTACGACACACCCTGTATATTAAGAGACTTTCTGATTTTTTTATTTTATAAGAACCTTCTACTGACAATAACAAACACAACAAAAAAGGAATTAGCAAAATTGGTCCAGCCGTTCACGTGTGATGCCGTGACCAAGGGATATAGGGATTTATTTTTATATATACTCGTATGATGATGGATGACTTTCCGATTTCCGATAAAAAATCGGATGAATAGTATATAATAATATTTCACTCTATACGAGAAAAAATCTAAAAATATACTATTGAGATTGCTTACGCAAAAAGCCGTCGGAAAATGTAAGTTTTAGTTCATGATATAACAAATTAATTTTTTAAATTTAATTCAAAGTCAGTTTTTTTATCTGTTTTTGAACACCATGAAATAGTAGCCGCCATGTTATTACGTCATACCACTGTTTAAACTAATCACCTGAACAGCTTTGTACTTTTATTATTCTCGTAACCAAAGAATGTTTTATTTTTATATTATCTTACATTCAGGAACAGCAAACCCATTATAAGTAGAAATAAAAATTAGAAGACATGTTACATCCCTAACTCGCACTGTCCCAGCATTGGGAACATTATAAAGAAAGAAAAAGTATTTATTAGACTCGCACACCTATATCACAAACATAACTACAACAAAATACAATTAAACACTAAAAAACTAAAACACTACTACGCTACGCTAGGTACTTAGTAAAATTAAAATTAGATTTATACAAAAAAAAAGGTAAAATAAAAAACAAGGTCCTGTACGTGGCCAAAAGGCCACTATCTCAGCATGATGCTGCGACATTTAAAAAGTGTCGCAGCACTGGTATTCTTATATGCCCCGCTGTGATGTCACGGACAGATACGTAAATAAAAAAGTAATAAATAAAATAAGATTATAAGTGTCAAATAACGAAAAACAAAACAATAATGTACATAGATGGTAAAATTATTGTAATCCGCGTGTCTGTACCCCACGTAACATCTATTAATTTCCTATGCCTTTAGTGACTGTGACACTATGGCATTTTAAGCTGATTATGCTAATAAGTTATGTTGCTTACCAGGAGTAGGTTTGAGCGACAGGTTAAGCGGCGCGTCGTCATCCATTGCTGAAGACTTGACACCCAGGTCTAACGGAGAGTCCTCACCCATCTTAGTGCTTAGGTTGAGACCTGCATCTGTAAGAAGGAAGAGTTTAGAAGCAGTTAGAAGGGTGGAGAGTGAGAGAGTGAGGAAGACAGCTGTATGAATGGTTTTATATGACATTTGTATAGGTACATGAAGTTTGATACTGATTCCTACGCCACTATGATTTTGAAAGTATGTTGTTTTGGTATACTTTTAACCTTGGCGTTTCACTACTGAAATTATGTTTATGGACGAAAAAAATTTTTGATGGAAAAATATCCGTGACATGAACAGATGAAGTCTATTAGAATTTATGGCTACTATATTCTGCTAAAATATTATGAATATTATTTTTATTTTATTTTATTCTGTAAATTTTATAAATTTGTACGCCATACGGGTGAAACATGTACGCACGAATCATTAATATTGTGACATCCTGCATGCTTAATTTGCATGTATACACATGTTTTTGACAAATAAAATTATCTTTATCTTTTATCTTTAACGATAAATCGTCTGCAACTATTTTTTTCGTGCCTTGACGCGGACGTCATACGGTGTAACTATGCATCCTACTAATATTAGGTCTTTACCTATGAAATTGCCGTTCTGCAGTACTGGCCATTTCAAATCAAAATAATTTTTGTTTGGCTAAGAATTCTAATTTCAAATTAATTTTATTTTAAAAACATGGTTTTTTTTTTCTAAAAGTAGTCATTTCTTTAATGATTAGTGTTACATTTTCATCGCATTTCAATCTTTTTCGTCATCATGGATACGTTAAAAATTCGAGTAATTATGGAATATGAGTACCGTCGTGGCAGCAACGCGGCACAAGCGGCACGCAACATCAACGACGTTTACGGAGCTAACACTACAAACCAACGCACCACCTGTTATTGGTTTGCTCGCTTCCGTTCTGGAAATTTCGACCTGAAAAATGAACCTCGCGGTCGTCCGAAGACTTTGGTCGACAATGACGAATTAAAGGCGATTGTGGAAGCTGATGATACACAATCTACGGCTGAATTAGCAGCAGTTTTCGACGTTAGCGTCAAAACAATATTGGTCCATTTGCGTCAAATTGGCAAGGTAAAAAAGCTTGACAAATGGGTGCCCCACGAACTCAATGATCGCCAGCGCGAAGTACGCGTCGAGACGTGCCTTGCACTGCTCAACAGACACACAAATTAAGGAATTTTGAACCGCATTGTTACCTGCGATGAAAAATGGATTCTGTTTGATAACCGTAAGCGCTCAGCAAGTTGGTTGGATCCTGGTTCAGCACCTAAACAATGCCCTAAACGAAAACTTACCCCTAGAAAAGTGATGGTCACTGTTTGGTGGTCTAGCGCCGGTGTGATTCATCACAGCTTCTTACCAAACGGGGTGAGCATTACTGCAGATGTGTACTGTGAAGAACTGAACACAATGATGGAGAAGCTGGCGCATCTCCAACCAGCATTGGTCAATCGCTCGTCTCCGCTGCTCCTGCACGACAACGCGCGACCTCATACTGCACAGCAGACGGTCTCCAAGTTGCAAGAACTGGGGTTGGAAGCTCTCCGTCATCCGCCCTACTCACCAGACCTTGCGCCTACAGACTACTACTTTTTCCAGAATTTGGATAACTTCTTGGCGGGAAAAAAATTTAATACCCGAGAGGCAGTACAAAATGCCTTTGAAGAATTTGTTGCCTCCCGTCCAGCTGATTTCTTTAAGAAGGGCATCAATAAACTGCCACTGCGATGGCAAAGATGCATTGATTGCATGGGTGATTACTTCGATTAATACAAATAAAAAATTCATGAAAAAAATTCGTTTAAATTTTTTCATACAAAACGGCAATTTCATAGGTAAAGACCTATTATTATAAATGTTAAATTTTGGATGTTTGTTACACAACCACGCAGAAACAGCTGAATTGATTTGGATAATTGTGGGATAATTTTCGACCTCCACACGCTGGCTGGCAAAAACTAGTATACTATAAAAAATCATACAAAACTTTGGTATCAGTGTCAGGCTGTATGTTAAACTATGATCGTAACATGTATGTATTAACAGAATTGTAATCATTAGAATTATCAATACAACCCCCTTAGTTCGTATAATGCCATTGAATTACTTTTTCATGAAATAGTCATTTGAGATACTTTATTTAAGGACCACGCTACCGCATTAGGAATTTAATGTAATGATAGCAGTGTTTGTGATAAATTAATAAACTATAAAAGATAAAAAAAACCTATTTCATGTACACTCTAGGGTATAAATGAGGCTTATAGCAAAGAAACAACTGGCATATGAATTATTTATCTATAATCTTTTTTTTTTCTTGCCAAACAAATGTGTCAAATATTTTAACGTCTCATTTTTGGGTTCCGTACCCAAAGGGTAAAACGGGACCCTATTACTAAGACACCGCTGTCCGTCCGTTTGTCTGTCTGTCTGTCTGTCACCAGGCTTTTTCCCATGAACAGTGATAGTTAGACAGTTGAAATTTTCACAGATGATGTATTTCTGTTGCCGCTATAACAAATACTTAAAAAACAGAATAAAATAAATATTTAAGGGGGCTCCCATACAACAAACGTGATTTTTTTGCCGTGTGTGTGTGCGTGTGTTTAAAACCTTGTATAATAAAGCAGTAATAAGTAGCGGTTGCGATAGACATACAATAGTCACCTGTGGAGCCCGCCAGCTGGCGCTCCAGCGCGGCCAAGCTCACGCCGCTCTGACTAGCTATCGTTTGTAGCAGCTCTCGGGATATGCCTGGGGACGAACAAACATACACAATTTAGAACTAGTGGTCAACCAGTGGTCGAAATTTGACCATAATTAAAAATACGAAAACGACCATTATGAAAAATATATTTCTGCCTTTCTTCACCATATATATAAACTTTAACCGTGCCTTTCATACTCCTACATCAGCGAATTTTCGTAAAAATAGGTAGGTACAAAGTTTTTGTTTCACGTATTAATATGTGTATGTCACCGTAAGATTGTGAACACTGTTAGTTTATAATCTATCAAGCGAGATTATAAACAAGTTAGTGGCAGTTACTTGACTATTTAGCGCAAGGTACTATCCGTCTTGATACCAGAGGGGCAATTCTGGTAATTTTAAGAACGTTCACAGTCTGATCTCAGTGTCAATCTGTCAAAAAATCCTATTCATTTTTGTAAAATTTTTGAAATTCGATTGTCGCCGAGATGACACTGCGAACGTTTTTAATTAGTAGAATTGGCCTTCAGTTCACAATTTGACGGACAGATTATAGACTACCGAAAAATAGTGCGTTAAATTGTAAATGGTTTTTGCAGTTCACAATTCATCGACAATTTATAATCTTGCGAAATAGCTTATAAACTAACGGTGTTCACAATCTTAGGGTGACATATACAGATTATTGTGTGACATGTGAGGGGTTTGTGGCTAAGTAATAACAACCCTAGAGGTCGATCGCAGCTACGCTTGCCGCAGATGGTGCGTGGATGGGTGACCATCTTTACATACCAAGACCCCTCCGTGCCTGGGAGAGTACGTTTAGCGGTTGGTCTCGGTTGTCATTCGTGGATCTTTGACAATCGTTACGGGTCTACAGAAAAACTCGCAGAACTGAGGGCCAATGGGGCCGAAAGGTTCTGTAGTGGCGACCGCTTACGGGAAGACGTAGAGTTGAAAAGCCTCCCACAAGATGGACCGATGACCTTGTAAAGGCCGCAGGATGCGAGTAGCACAGATCCGGTCGAAGTGGCGGTGCTAGGGCGAGGCCGTCTTTAGCTGAAATGATGATAGGGAGAAATGACAAAAGTAGCATCGCACATACCTGCATAATCGGAGAGATTGGGTGGGGGAGTGCCGGACATGGAGTTGTGTCCGGCCCGGTCCGGTTTGTTGGGCAGCCGGATCACTTCCACCGACGACCGGGAGTTGCCGTACTCGTCCTGTAAAAAAGTAGTGATAGTTAAGTTTCGTTTTTAACTATAGGTAATTACGTTTATTTCAAGAGCGTCGGTGGAGGTTGTTCAAAGATGAATTTGGTTGAAATTTTCTGGTTCCGATAACTTACAATATTGCAGTTTGTTTACTACAGTGACCACGCACTGCGGACAGTCCTTAGTCACTCACAGCCTCTAGAATCATGTGCTTAATGTTATTACACAGTTTAACTTAAAAGATTTAATGTTCTTTTTTTATTGTTTTCTCGATTATGTTAGACTTAATGTTCTTCTTCTTCTAGACAAAATAAAACTGGTTGCTAATAGTGTAGCTTCCCAACAGTGAAATATTTTTTCAAATCGGTTCAGTAGTTTCGAAGCCTATTCAATGCAAACAAAAAAACAATCAAATCAAATAGGCACTTATAAGGCACTTTTGAACGTCAACCTTTACATTAAAATTGAATTGATTCTAGTCGCCCCTTCCTAAATGTAATTTCGTATGGAGAAGAATGAGCCAGAAACTCCACCGTTACTCTTTTAAAATGTTTTAAGAACAATATTTAACATGTCATAGTACATTCATTATAAAATTATGTGTGAAAACGATGCACCCAGAATAAAATTACCATACCAAAATAGGTACAAAGAATGCCATTGAAGCAATACAGATACATTAATTTTATGATAGATACATGGTGCTCACATATTTACAAACATTGTAAGAGTAAATATACGATTTTCCTAGAATATTAACAAGTAATAAGTCAGTGTATGAATTAAAGTAATCACTGAGTGTAAATCAATGTCATAAATATAATTATTTAATTAGCTACCATTTTGATTTTGTCTAGACTCTAGATTGTCCTATGGAGCAGGGTCCTGACCCTGCTGTCATAATACTGTGACATGCAAACATAATAAAAGGTAAAGGAGGAGGTAAGGGTAGAGGGTAGGGGTAATGGTAAAGGGTAAGGGTAAGGGTAAAGGGTAAGGGTAAACTCACAAGTTTAGGCCGTTTGCTGGGCATAGGCGCGTTCCGGTCGGCGGGGTGCACGCTGACGTGTGGCGGGTCCAGCGATATCGTCTTCTTGCGGCCGCGAGTCGTACCCGAGCCCGCCTGGAGTACAAACAATAAACAATCGTAAGTATTGATACAAGAAGTCTTTGGAACGTGATTGCACAGAAGCATCCTACTAATTCTGGCTACAAAGACATAAATACCTTATAGACTAACATACCTATTTATAAAAATCCACAAACTTGTGTTAATACGAGTAAATATGACTAAGTTACTAGCACTTCACTTTGTTCTAGCGTTACTTTGTTTTGTGTAAAACTATGTTGGGGCCGGCTTCCAGTCTAACCTAACCGGGTACATCTGAACACCAGTAATTGACATGAAGCGACTTCCTATCTGACGTCCACAACCCAGTTACTGGGTAACACTGGTTGTCACACTTTCAGGATTCTGATGACCGGTAACGACTGTCACAGATCCACGTATGACAGCCGGGATAAACGAGTTAACGTGCGTTCCGAAGCTCGAAGGTCTTGGTATGTAAACATGGTCACCCATCCACGGACCAACCGCGGCAAGCATAGCAAGTTGAATAGGTAATCTGCTGTCTAAGGAACTACTCACACTTATTCAGCTCTGTTCAGCTTTTGTCCATCAAAACAACGATTTTGTATATAGTCTGTTCAGCTTTCCGCGGCTGAACGGATGCGTACGCATCTCATACAAAATCGTTGTTTTCTATTGACAAAAGGTGAACAGAGCTGAATAAGTGTGAGTAGTCCCTAATGGTATTGTTGGTAATTAGATCATTTCAATTCAGTAGGTGCAAGTTATATTTGTAGCTGGCATATTTGAATCGTCAACCCACCTGCCAATCGTGGCGATTATGGCAAAACCCCCCTTTTGGGGGAGGCATATATCCAGCAGTGGACGTCTTTCGGCTGTAATTATATTTGTACTTATCTGCTTCCTAAATTCATACGGACGTCTGTCAATCGTTTGCACCGCACCACAAAAAATACAGTTCACTAAATTAGCCCCAGCGACACCAAAAAGTATAAGTAAAAAAAAATCAACGTACATGTGCTTTTACCTTGGGCCCCGCTAACGAGGAGGTATACTTGATAATTTCCGTGTCGGGAGGTAATCGGACACCGCCGAGCACTGACGAAGGATCACTGGAAAACGTAAATATGTTATTATTTATGAAAAGTGTTTAAAATTAGAAGTAAGGGCTTGTTTCATTACCTTTGAATAATTTATCTGGCAAACATCTATCTACAGGGAAAGTTTTTATCCAGTGCGCAAATTGTAACCATGAATTTAGTATATCATTCTAGACCCCCTAGCGCAGAAATTTTTCGTCGAGTATACAAAAAAAATCAGCTGTTTCATACATTTTAACTTTTCTGTGAAACAGCTGATTTCTTTTTCTATGACCGGCGAAAAATTTCTGCGCTAGGGGTTCTAGAATGATATGCTAAATTCATGGTTACAATTTGCGCACTGGATAAAAACTTTCCCTGTATACATTAATACGTGAAGCAAAAACGTTGTACACCTATTTACGAACATTACGCGGACGGAGGGATGTGAAAGGCACAGCTAAAGTTTATATGAAGGAATGCAGAAAACATTAATACAGGGTGTAAGAGGAACGGTTCCGAAGCCAGAACGTAGGTTATATACAACCTAAATGCAAACGGATACCAATAACATCATCATCATCTGCCTAGCCTTTTCCCAACTATGTTCCAGTCTAACTGGTTGCAGGTAAATACCAGTATTTCACATGGAGCGACTGCCTATCTAACCTCCACAACCCAGTTACTGGGTAATACGATACCCTTTGGTAAGACTGGTTGTCAGACTTTTGGGCTTCTGTCGACCCGTAATGACTGTCAAAGATCCACAAATGACAGCCGGGACCAACGGCTTAACGTGCTTTCCGAGGCACGGAGGGGTCTAAGTATGTAAAGATGGTCACCCATCCACGGACCAACCGCGGCAAGCGTAGCTTAACCTAGTCGATCGACCCGTGAAGCTATTGTTATTTAGCCACAAGCCCCAAATATAATATAAATATTCTAAATGCTATTGGTCGGATACCAATAACATTTAGAATAAAATTGGTTATTTTGTATCAATTTAAAACGTTTGACGCTTCTGTAATGTTTCTACTTATTTTGGCGGCGCTTTGCAAAGGATGCCTGACCCCAAAGTCGCTTCCTGGACTTAGGGTCGTTAAATGTGTTTAATCTCAAATACTGGTTCATTTGATTGTCCTTACAGCTTAGTGTATTAAAAATGCAAAAAGAAATTGTAAAAAAAAAATAGATTTTTTGATGGTACTGTATCGAGAATCACCAGCCTTATCACATGTGTTCGTTTTCGGAAGCGTTTCTTCCCTTACACCCTGTATTCAATAAATTTAATTGGTCATTGATTTATGCAGTGGGTTTTTCAGAAAACCCGATCTTCCGAAGGACTTTTCTTAATTTTTTCGCGAATGTTTTGCTATAAATGCTCCTGCATCTCACTCAATAACGTTCTGCGTGTAGACTAGCGTCTAACTAAATTTTCTCATGTTACGCGCAACTTTCTATTTGGGGTGGGCGCAATACTTGTCTGGCAGATAATTTTGATTGTATTTGTTTATAAAAGTGTAAATAGAAAAAAGAAAAAGAAAGAAAAAAACGTTTATAGAGGTTTCTTTTGTACACGTAGTTACAATACTGACTCCTAGTCGCAGGGTTCCTCTAGTTTAGGTCTAATTGTGCAGCGTTTTCCCAAAATCCAATGACCCTACCTATGTGAAATGTATTGATATTGTATACAAAGTTGTTTTGTGTGAATAAACTTTTTTTTTATCTGTTAGATAGTGCCTATCCAAAGGTGGTAAAACAAGCTCTAAGAAGGTTAGAAAAGTGATATCTTACCCGCCCTCTAAAGCAGCACTGATAGAACAGAAATAGTGAGTATTAGTTATGTATTTACAGCTAATAAAATCTATTTAACTTTATACATAAAAACACATAATTTTAATTAACACAATATCCAACCCCATATTTTTTTGTAAACAATACAAGATTTTTTATTTCTCATTTGTAATAATATGCCATATATTATATAATTATATAATCGAAAAAAAAAACTAGGTATGGTAAGGGGGCGTCCGTTAATTACGTGAGGCAATTTTGCCGATTTTTCGAGCCCCTCCGCTCTGGGGAGATGTCGTGAGACGTTCAAAAAAGTGTAAAAACGTTAATCTGTGCTTATTTGCGTTGGATTTATGCGATGCATTTGCCGGCTTGGCTGGCCGGTGGCCGTTTAACCATCGAGGAGCTACTGTGCTACTTTGTGGCGTTCGCATTACCGCGATAAATATTATTTTGTTGAAATTAGCCATAGTGGAGGAAAACATGTTTTACACAATTTAATTCGGTTTTCTCGTAATGTCACACTGTTTCCTTGCGGGAAAAAAATTATATTAAGTGATATTTGCCGAGACCCCCCGTCACCCCCACTTGAGATTGGGTGAGATTCGACTCGACCCCCTCCCCCCTAAACGCCTCACGTAATTAATGGATGCCCCCTAAGGGGTCAATCAAAAAGGGGAGAATCATCTGCTGAATTCAGGTTTTCAATTTGCGCATAGATGTCATACCACCCTGTATTTCGGTTCTAGGTTCAAACCCATATACCGTTACTCTAGCAGTGTAGCCGTTGGGCTATAGCTGTGTTAATCAATCTACCTTGGCTTTTTGCCAACTATGTTGGGGTCGGCTTCCAGTCTGACCGGATGCAGCTGAATACCAGTATTGCCTATCTGACCTCCACAACGGGGTAATACGATACCCCTTGGTAAGACTAGTTGTCAGACTTTCGGGCTTCTGACAACCCGTAACGACTTTCAAAGATCCACGAATTACAGCCGGGACCAATGGCTTTACATACTTTCCGAGGCACGGAGGAGTCTCGGTATGTAAAGACCCCACCTATCCACAGACCAACCCCGGCAAGCGTTGCTTAACGACTTGTAATTACGTAGCCACAATTACTTAGTAGTAATTAAGGTAAAAAAGCAAGCTCGTTAGATTACCTAGTTGTTTTTGTTGTCAATTAGCTTGCCCATGTACACTTTCCCTTTTATTTAAAAACGTTACTTACGAGTTAAGTAATGATTAGCGACTGTTTAACCATACATTTAAGACGTTTAAACATCTCTTGACTTTAAAAGTCCCCTTAGTCTTAAAAAGCCATTTAAAGTAAATAAGAAGAAGGTATAGGTATTCTAGTTTTCAATGTGTCTCACCTGAGTATTGTATGGGGCAGCCCAGTGAGCGAGTCTATCCCACCATGCCGACCATCCTTGTCTGATCCCGGCATGCCGAAAGGGTACAGCGGTGACATGTTCTAAAAAAAAAAAATAGATTATGAATAGTAATCTTAATCTACACTAATACATTATAAAGAGGTAAAATTTGATTGTTTGTAATGGATAAAATCAAAACCTACATAACAGATTTCAAAAAAATCTTTCATAATATTGAAAGCTACATTATTCCGGAGTAACATGAGCCGTACATTTCCAGCAGACATAGTCGCGGGCGAAGTGCTAGTATATAAATATCGTAAGGGTAGTTCGCTGGTAAGGACCAAGCCCGGGTCAACGACGCGTTGTGTTCCACGCGCGTCTCAAAGAGATGTCAGCACCAACTGGTGGGGTCGCAAAGGCCGATGCCTGCTAGGGGTGCGAGTTGTTCGAAAGAGATACCTACCGTGGTCCCTGGCACACAGGCAACTGAAGGAACACGGGTGGGTTTTAGTCAGTAAAAGTCTGAGTCCCGCTCCACTCAGAGCGGGAGAAGTTATTTGACAATTTCAAAGTCAAAAAAAAAAACAAGGGTAGCTCGCTGTGTGTTCCAGATGTGCTGAATCGTTGCTATTAGCAAACAATTTTATAAGTGAAACCTTCTTTAGGCGCGTTGGGCATTTTTTGAGATAGGAAAAAAACAATTGAACTCGCGACACTCTTACTGTTACCGACAATTCTGCATATAAATATGTACATATACAGGGTAAGTTTTTAACCAGTGCGCAAACTGTAACCATGAATTCAGCATATCATTCTAGACCTCCTACAGCAGAAATTTTTCGCCGGTTATAAAAATAAAAATCAGCTGTTTCATTGAAGAAAAGTACAATACCTACGCGGTAAAAATGTATGGAACAGCAGATTCTTTTTTGTATATTCGGTGAAAAATTTCTGCGCTAGGGGTTCTAGAATAATATTCTGAATTCATGGTTACAATTTGCGCACCGGATAAAAACTTTTCCTATAGATACACATGCATGTTGGCATTTTAAGAGATGGAAAAAATACCATTGAACTCGCGACACTGTTACCATTACCGTTATCGACACCACTGTACCTATGAATTTGAAGTGAAAACTTCTTTAGACGCGTTGGGCACTTTTTGAGATGGGGGAAAAAACAATTTGTCTCGTGACACTGTTAAAAAAATACACACATAATTGTTCAAGTTTCTACTTCTGTCGGCACTCCCGGAGTGCCACTGTTTTTTCGAACATTTATGAAAGAATGGATTAACTCTTCAACATGATTCAGATTCCGAGTAAGACGTAGTGTGTTGTGCAATTTGAGTGCGGGTTTGTTTACACGTTTGACACATGTTTTTGGAACACACTTCACTAAGGTATTTTCCAATTTTTATTTGAAAAGTATTCTAAATTGAAGATTGGGACGAAATATGTAACAGAAAAATAAAAGTAATTTGATTTATATCCATTTTCTCAATTAAAAACGATTTAAACCGAATTTACTTTTCATTGTTTTGAATTTACCGCCAAAACGCTCGTTACGATGACTTTTTATCACGTGACGTCAACTTTATAAGTAGTTAATAAGTAAACAAGTGAATGTCGAGTTAATAATTAACAAGATTTTTAATGTATAGAAAGTGGAATTACTGGCGTACGGTGCCTCTATGCACAAATACTTCTAAAACTGCGCCAAACTAAGTATTTGTACCGGTGCCATTTACACAAAGCTGGCGTCACGATGTCACGTGATAAAAAGTCATAGTAAGGAGCGTTTTGGCGGTAAATTCAAAATAACGAAAACTAAATTTTATTTTAATCGTTTTTAATTGAGAAAATGGACTAAATAAATTTATTTTTATTTCGTTCCAATCTTCAAATTAAAATTGTTTTTATCAAATTGGAAAATACCCTATTGGGCTTAATAATCTACTCGCACGAATTAAAGGGCGAAACGCCACTTTTAAATAATAAAATATTTTCTATAGGCAACTCGCACGAAGTTAATTTATTTGTGGTCATCATCATCATTTCAGCCGAAAGACGTCCACTGCTGGACATAGGCCTTGCCATAATTAGGTTTTGCCATAATCGCCACGCTTGGCAGACGGGTTGGCGATCGCAGTATGGTGGTAAAATGCATAAAGAACGCTGCTTGCCCATTCTCTAGTAAGTCCCTTAGCCGCCTTCTACGACACCCACGGGAAGAAATGGGATGGTGCTATTCTTTTACGTCCGGCACCACACGAAACGTTATTTGTGGTGTATATTGACAACTCCAGAAATACGTATCAGGTAACTGGCATGTTTTGAATACAAAGTTTGTGTTTAGTAATGTTAATTACTTATCTACCATTGTATGGAATCAAGTTCTACCAACTTAACAGACAGCTGTGCGGCTGGGGAGTTTGTTGCGCCACTTCTTCTTCCCAGCTAAAGCACTAGGAAGTGTCGAAGGGTGGGCGTTTTTGGGGGACTGTCTTATGTAATTTTGATGTTCAAAAAGGACTGACTCTCAGCCTAATTTGAACAAATGACATTTGATCTGAAACGTATGCCGAGTTTGAATCCTGGGCTTGGCTGCGCGCTAACGCACTGCGCGCTGAAGATCCAGTACGTGAAAAAATCCCACTGCGATATTTTATTACGTCCGCGTAAACGTCTGAACGGATTCGTATGCATCTCATACAAAATCCTTGTTTTCTATGGACAAAAGCTGAACAGAGCTGAATCAGTGTGAGTAGTCCCTAACGGGGCAGACGTACAGTTGACGATAAAAAAAGTGCTGACTCATAGCTTTTTTTTTTGGGTGGGAAATCATCAAATAACTTCTCCCGGTCTGGGTGGAGCAGGAGGGCGTGTCAGACTTTTACTGACTAAAACCCAACCGTGTTCCCTCAGTAGCCCGTATGCCTGGCATGCATGGATATGATATGGATATCTTTCGAACAAACCCGCACCCCTGGCAGGCTGACTCTCAGCTTAATTTGAATAAATGGCTTTTAATGGTACCTTCCCCTTGGCGGCGGCGGCGACGGCGGCGTGGTACGCGCCGTGCGCTGCCGCCTGCGCCAGCATGAGGTCGCCGCGCAGCAGCGCCAGCTCGCGCTCCTTGCCCTTGGAGCTGGAAGACGACGACGACGACGGCTTCTCTGGAAAAGGAAAGCAAGGTATTAGAATTAGTCTCCGACCAAGATTATGTATGGACTTTAAAAGAGACTGTGACCTCTGAGTTTGTTTCGGCCTTTCTTCTCAGAGTAGTCAGATAGGAAACGCCGACCACATCTAGTTAAAAAAATATATGATTGACGTGTAACAGTGTTTTTACATACCTACTTACAGAAATAAAATCATTTATCATTTACTATTAATTATTATTTGACATATATGTGTGGACAACAATTTCATTTCTTCACATACATTTACCAGCAGGCTTAGCACGCTTTCTATTTCTACTCTACCGTAGAACAGAAATCTCTTGTCTACATTTCTCGGTTCAAAACTGTCAACAGTCTACACGGAAACGTCATTTTTGTCTACTCTTCCGTCGCTACGGTTCTCGCGCTAAGCCTGCAGGGGGAAGTCTTCTGTGAATCTCCACCTGAACAGGTTTTCTTTGCTTCGACCTACGTCCGAAGTCTATTTAAAGACTTCCATGAAAGCCGAGGCAACTAATGTCGAATTGCAAGATTGCGGTTAAAACAGCTGATCCAGGTGTGATCACAACATCAATTTTTCTGTCTATACAGGATAAGTTTTTATCCAGTGCGCAAATTTTAACCATGAATTCAGCATATCATTCTAGAGCCCCTAGCGCCAGTCATACAAAAAAAAAAACAGCTGTTTCATAGAAAAGTTAAATACCTACGCGGTCAAAATGTATGGAACAGCTGATTATTTTTTTTTGTATAACCGGCGAAAAATTCCGCGGTAAAGGGGGGCTAGAATGATATGCTGAATTCATGGTTAAAATTTGCGCACTGGATAAAAACTTTTCCTGTATTGCTGGTTAAACTTACTGCTTGGTTGTGGCGCGGCAGACGGCTTGCTACTGGGCTTGCTCTGATGAGGAGCAGACACCAGACTGTTGAGGGAAGCCAGGCTCGACAGAGACGCAGAGTGGTGCATAGCGGACGGAGAAGAAGTCTTCGGAAGACCGTATGAGGATCCTGGAAACAAGAATTTAAAATGAATGTATGTTAAATGTACTTAAAATATTTTAAAAGAGTAACGGTGGAGTTTCTTGCCCATTCTTCTCCATACGAAACTACATTTTGGAATGGGCGACTAGAATCAATTCTATGTATTTTTAATGTAAATGTTGACGTTCAAAAGTGCCTTTTAAGTGCCTATTTGAAATAAATGCTTTGACTTTGAAGAAAGTAGTGAGTATATGGAAGATTTTGGTATTAAAACAGTGAGAGGCCATATTTTAGGTCTATGCAAACAATGAAAAGACTTGCCATTTTAAATTGTTAAGTAAATGGTGTCATACATATGTATTTTACATTATCTCTCTCCTGTAAGAGGGAGATTGGCAATAGGCTAGCCCCTATTATATGGCGATAGGCTCGCTCACAACAGGTCTTATCAGAAGGCTAACAGACACCCAAAGGGCAATGGAGAGGGCTATGCTCGGTGTTTCCCTACGTGATCGAATCAGAAATGAAGAGATCCGCAGGAGAACCAAGGCGACCGACATAGCTCGAAGATTTGCCAAACTTAAGTAGCAGTGGGCAGGGCACATTGCCCGCAGAACAGATGGCCGATGGGGCTTTAAGGTTCTGGAGTGGCGACCGCGTACCGGAAGACGTAGAGTGGGCAGGACTCCCACAAGGTGAACCGATGACCTTGTGAAGGCCGCGGGAATCCGCTGGATGTGGGAAGCACAAAACCGGTCGAAGTGGAGGAGCCTGGGGAAGGACTATGTCCAGCAGTGGACGTCTTTCGGCTGAAATGATGATATGATCTACCTAGTAGTGCCTACCCGCACTGGGCCCGCGTGCTGGATTACGGCCCGCTCCTTCTCACAGAGAGGGGGTCTGTGTCCCAGCAGTGGGAACATTATAGGCTGATTATGCTATGCTTATGCTATATGCAGGTCCAGTTGAAAACCACCGTCAGACACAAATTGTCTGGCATTTTTGCTGAACTGGGCCTTTTTAGTGCAGCCGTAAGGCACACTTTGATGTTAGTTTCTGATATCGCACTTTACACTATTTGTTGGTTTTTTATTTATATTTCTCCACCCGCGTGGATGTCGGATAACGCGTAAAAAAAATAGCCTATATCCTTCTCCATATCCCAGGCTATATATCTGACAATTTTCATGACGATCGGATCAGCGGTTTAAGCGCGAAAGCGTAACAAACGCATTTATAATAGTCGGAATTATTTTGCTGTGTATTGTGTGCCTTTTTAGTCTGTGCTATTTAGCAAAATTATTATTTATTTAAATGTATTTTCTTTCTTTCTTTCTTTCATATAAAGTTAAAGAAAGGGTTTTATTGATAATTTTAATAATTAGAACTCTGTAAATCCATATTTCTTACGGTTGTGAATAATATTTTAATCAACATATGATCAGGGGCGTAACAATAGAAAATCACGTCAAAGGGCACGCATCACATTTGCGCTCCTTCGTATATTATCATCTCGGTCTACAGTGAGCAAAGCTAGGTCGTATAACCTTTCTTGACCAATTTTAGCCTTCAATAACGAAGGTATTAATTTCAAATTGCTGAAAAATCGCTCACAACTAACAATGCTGCAATTTTAAACAGTAGTTTAATAGAAGTAGGAAGATTTGGAAATCGCTTTCATACCACATACTACAAAAATATGTTCAAGTAACTCTTCAGATTTCTTAGATATAGGTAACAGTGTGAAATAGTTCATTGAAGGTTTTTTTTTATTGGAGACTTTTCGGGCCCCCCTTCGATAGACGCCCAGGGGTCGCGCCCTGCCTGCCCCACCCTAGTTACGCCTCTGCATATGACACAAGTTGAAACTGACCTACGAGTACATTTCGCTGTCTACCTTATTCGTTTACTACATCACTAGCACACAATGATGAACAACACAGACACACATATTATAATAGTAGATACGTGCCCCACTCACTCATGTTCTGCGAGTTGGCGGTGCTGGTCGACGGACTCTTGTCTTTTGTGGAAGCGCTTGATGATGTACTGCTTCTGCCTGACCTGGAAGAAGAAAAGCGACGTTAAGTAAAACTAGGCCAAGCTCGAAAGGTTACAATAACAGTTGTAGCCTAACAACAGCAAAAAAATACAGAGTTGGAAAGTTATAAAGATGCCTATGTACAACACTAGTTTATTCGATTTAAATGTTTATTTACGTCTGATCGAAGTAATAAAAGAAGTGTAAAATCTCCAAAACTAAGTTCGTACCGACAAAGCTCAATTATCGAAAAAGTCAATAAACTTTATTGGTCATTGATTTATGCAGTGGTTTTTATTTTTCAGTAATCCCGAATCTTCCTTTTTTTATTTTTTTACGCGCATGTTTTACTAAAACTGATCCTGCATCTCACTCAATAATGTTGTGCGTGTAGACTAGCGTCTAAATGCTCATCACGGGTACTACCTCTGGCGAACACGAAGCCTGGTGAGACAGCGTGAGTTTTAGCCAGGCCCATCAGTCAGTTCGAGCCCGCGAATCGGTTACCCTTAATTTTAAGCATCATCATCATCCGCGGAGCCTTTTCTCAACTATGTTGGGGACGGCTTCCAGTCTAACCGGATGCAGCTGAATACCAGTATTTAACATGGAGCGACTGCTTCTGACCTCCACAACCCAGTAACTTGGTAATACGATACAATTGATATAACGACTGTCAAAGGTCCACGAATGACAGCCGGGACCAACGGCTTAACGTGCTTTCCGAGGCACGGAGGGGTCTTGGTCTCTACGTAAAGATGGTCATCCATCCACGGACTAACCGCAGCAAGCGTAACGTTTATAAATAAGAGGGATAGTTTTTAGTTACGTTCTACGTAGGATCTTCTTACCTCTCATTTCGACTAGACAACTTCCCAGGTTTCTGCGGCTGTTTCAGCCCCTGACCTCCGGAGAGAGCGGACAGCGCGGCGTAAGGGTCTGCCAGGGGTGGGAAGTTTAACCCTGAGGCCTGCAGTCGCGCTAGGTAGTCTTGAGCTGCTAGGTGGGAAGCCATCGACCACCAGGCTGCACCTGGAGGTAGACGAAAGGCTAATCAATTCCAGAATGCTTAATTGGAAAAAATTTCATGGATTCAATCATCATCGGCAGCGTTGTTCCACTTATGAAAGCCTTTTTACACTACACGATATTTGGGGCCCGATATTAGCCGGGCGATATTAGTCGTAACGGCTTCGACTTTGAATTGTAGGTCATTGGTTCGAACCCAGACAGGCCGCTTTACTTTGTGTATATTATTTCATGCCACTTCTCTCAAAACGGTGAACGAAACCGTTCACCGGAATGTCCTAGAACGAGACATTCGTAGACATTGCGCCGCGTGACAGATTATGACCCCCTCCCTCTCACAGAGAGGAGGCCTGTGTCCCAGCAGTGGGAACATTTTACTTACTATTTAGGTGGTATTTAGGGCCCTTTTAAAAGAATCTCTTTCTTCTGTTATTAAAACAAATAGGTAGACATTACAATTACCAGTTGATAGTTACCTTTTAACATGAGTCAACACTGAGACCCAAGACAAGTGGCCATCGCTTTCAAACCGATTCGTTTTTCTACAGCAGTTTTCAACGGAATTGACATAAGCGTTTCGGTAGCTTATGTCAGTCCAATAAATTGTTGACTGCTCCAACATCGTTTTTACTGTTAGAATACCACTTTGTCCTTCTGGTATATGATTTTTGTAGATCGTGAACATACCAGAAGGCCTGAAGGCCTTTCGTTTTTCTGAAGCTTTTTTGGTTTCTCCTCATTTAGAGACAGAGACCAGAAATAATCAACAAATTTGCTGTCGACTTGGCCATTCCAAACCATGACAAATTCCCAAAGTTGAACAAAGACCTTGCCCATCTCTAGGACAGTACGAACTAATTAAAATAACTTATAATTACTTACTTACTCAATAATAGCAAAAAATCAAGCTATCGTACCGTTGTACTTACTGGCAGCTGGATGCAGCCCGAGGGACGCTGCCTGATTGGCTGCCACGCCGAGAGTGGTGGGGGGCGGGTAGCGAGACCCGAAGCCGAAGAGCGCGGCTTGTGCTTGTGCTTGCGCCTGCGCAGCCGCCGCGCCCCCACCGCCGCCGCCATCGCGACCCCAGTATGCTGGAAAGGAGAAGGTGGAAATTAATATCATGATGGCGGAAAAGTTTGACAGCAAATTGACATAAATTATTACAATGGGAACGATGATCGCTTCGCTACAAAACTTATTTGTGTCGCAGCTATCAATATACTAATGTTCGGTAGATGTCTACCTATCCTAAACTGTCTAATTTTCCCAATTGAACATGAACCTTATTCCTTTGTAATAAAGTTGAAAAACTATCAAAGAAATTTGACAGATTGGGGTAGCTTGATGCGCTGGCCTCTGTACATAATAATCAAAGGATTGGCAGATAGTTGTGAGAAGAAACTGACACCTATATAAGGACGTTGATCTCCAAGGTTACTGCTACAGTACGCTAGAGTTGCTGATGTTAGAGTTTCATCATCATCATTTCAGCCGAAAGACGTCCACTGCTGGACATAGGCCTCCCCCAGGCTCCTCCACTTCGACCGGTCTTGTGCTTCGCATATCCATCGGATTCCCGAGGCCTTCACAAGGTCATCGGTCCACCTTGTGGGAGGCCTTCCCACTCTATGTCTTCCGGTACGCGGTCGCCACTCAGAACCTTAAGGCCCCATCGGCCCACTGCCACTTAAGTTTGGCAATTCTTCGGGCTATGTCGGTTACCTTGGTTCTCCTGCGGATCTCTTCATTCCTGATTCGAACACATAGGGAAACTCCGAGAATAGCCCTCTCCATTGCCCTTTGGGTGACTGTTAGCCTTCTGATAAGACCTATTGTGAGCGAGCCTATTGCCATATAATAGGGGCTAGCCTATTGCCAAGTGTGGCAAGCGTGGCGATTATAGCAAAACCCCCCTTGGGTTTTGCTATAATCGCCACGCTTGGCAGGCGGGTTGGCGATCGCAGTACGGTGGTAAAATGCATAGAGAACGCTGCTGCCCATTCTCCAGTAAGTCCCTTTGTCGCCTTCTACGACACCCACGGGAAGAAATGGGATGGTGCTATTGTTTTACATCCGGCAACACACGGAACATGTTAGAGTTTAATGGTGTGCCACTGTGCCTATTTCCAGCAGTAGGCTGGTGATAAATAAAAGCCTTAAAGGTATAAAAATAATTTGATTAAGTAATTTAGGTCCGAATTTGAAAGAAACCTTCAGGGATGTTTTGGAAGATTCTGGATATATCAACCGAATCATCTTCTTAGCGTGTTAATGCCAAAAAAAGAAACACAAAACGTAGAAGTCTTTTTTAATTCGTTCGTCCTAAAATTCAGCAACGTGAATACAGTTCCCTGAAGCAGCAATTAGGTCGTTACGTCTGCAGGTGACGGCGCAAGATGGAAGGTGACTCATTTTCTATGGAAACACGCCGAAGAAGAAGTGGAATAAAATATGTCTACCAAAAGCCAGTCACTTTAAAAGTAACCTTGAGACAGACACTCCCTCAAGTGCGCACTATATAAAACGAAGATCTAACTCCAGCAAGAACGATATCGATAAAATAACGATATCGGATATATTTTACATTCACACTACTTCGCACATTTGCTACCACAGTAAAGAACTAACAGTATACAAGTCGTATCAAATTTATCAATTAATCTGCCTAGACTTTTTCCAACTATGTTAACAGAACCCCTTGGTAAGACTGGTTGTTAGACATTCGTCTTTTGACTACCCTTGACGACTGTCAAAGATCTAATTATGACAGCCGGGACTAACGGCTTAACATAAATTCCGAGTCACGGGCGGGTTTAGACATTTAATTAATCATAGTCACCCATCTACGAAACGACCGCGGCGCTCAAGTCTTATCAAATAATCTAACAATAAAAGTTGACTTCCGAACTACAAAAGGAAATAAGGCGCCATTCAAATATCTTGTCTAGAGGTCAAAAGGTGTAGGAAAGAATAAACCAACAATTATGTAAAAAAGGAATAAATAACTTCTTTAGAATAAATTTAACAAGCCAAAAACGAATAGTACAAGTTTCAATGGCCCTAGTGTGTGTTTCATTTAACTATCTCAATAAAACGCATCGAGCGCGTTCGTCGCTCCGATTGGCCCTGGATTGTTGAAGGACCAATCGGAGCGCCGAACGTGTTCGATGCGTTAGATCGAGCTGGTTAAAAGAAACTCACGCTAGGGCCACTGATAACGTCAAACTGCTAAGAATACACGATCATTTGAGTGCTAGCCCACGTACGCACGGGCGCTTATTTTGCCGCTCCTTGTATTTTCAACTCTTAGTGTTGAGCTGGGCGTTAAGAATCTAACAAAGCTCATCCCTCCACCAGCGATAGCATTGGTGGGCCCAGTGGTAGCTGCCGCGACTTAAGAGTTGTGTCAATTATTTCAACACAACTGACCTTATAACGGTGAAGGAAAAAATCTTGACGAAATCGGCATGTCCTAAACCCAAAACAGTGAAGTTCTTATTTACATAACAAACATCGCCCTATTGTTCACGACTCCTAGATCATTGATCTATCTTTTGACCTTAGCAAGTCCACGAGCGTTTTTCCCTATGACATTTTTTTTTACAGTACACTAAATTTTCAACGCTCGGCTGAGAATTGAATTAAATATCCAAACAGTCAGCTTTTTAAAAGCGCTATGGATGCATAACACAATCAGCCTATAATGTTCCCACTGCTGGGACATAGGTCTCCTCTGTGAGAGGGAGCGGGCCGTAATCCACCGCGCGGGCCCAGTGCAGGATGGTTTCATTCCGGAAGCTACGTTAAATATTTATCTCCCGACCTTTCTCAACTCAAAATACGTTCATACGTTTTTCAAGTTCCAATATAACACGGTCAAACAAAACTTGACATACTGTTCAAACATCTACTATGGCACGACCAGACAAGACAAGATTCTCATAGAACGATAAATCATTCATTACATTCACGGACGAATACGTTGATGTGTTAGACTATGAGTCACTGTGAAATACTTTTGAGAAATACTTTAGTTAATGATGCGGTTGTGTATTGTTTATCCCTGGATTACTATCCGAAAACTTCGTTTTTTTACTAGTGTTTTTTACGTGACCTTGGGGTTACCTCACTAAACCAACATCAGCGTCTCTTCCCAATTTATTCAGGGTCGGCGCAACATGTCTTCATCCATACTCTATTTCGTTACCTCAATAGTCGCCTCCTTTCTCGCTAAATCATTTTTAACACAGTCCATTCATCCTTCCATGAGCTAGGCGTCAAATCAAGGACGTGCTCAAGAGAAAACTAACACTATCTAACTTGGGCACACCACGATTGCGGCGGTAAGTTCCCTCTTAGAGGAGTGCTTGAGAGGCGGCATGGCGTCCTCACCTTCCGCCTGACGCAGGTCCTCACCGGACACGGTTGTTTCGGGAGGTTCCTGTTTCGGATAAGGCGGGAGGAAACGCCCGGGTGTTTCCACTGCGAAGATCGCCCTGAGGACTCGGTGAAGCACACGGTGGCAGTCTACCCGGCTTGGGCCGAGCACCGCCGTGTCCTCGTGGAGGCGATCAGCGGCGGCGATTTCTCGCGTCCGCCCTGGTCCAGGCCATGATACGGAGCGAGAGTGCATGGGTAGCCGTCACCTCCTTCAGCGAAGCAGTAATGCTTGCGAAGAGGGAGGCGGAGCACGTGAGGAAGAGGCAGTATATGCGACCTCACGGCCCTAACCGCCGCAGGAGACGCTCTGGGCGTCGGGAATTCAGGGCTGATTTCCGGCCACCGTAGGCGTGAGCTTGTGGACGGTGAATAATGGATAGCTCGCTGTCCGGTAAGGACCATGCCCAGGTCGACGGCGCATTGTATTACACGCGCGCCTCAAAGAGATGTCAGCACAAACCGATGGGGCCCGCAAGGGCCGTTGCCTGTGGGTTTTAGTCAGTAAAAGTCTGACACGCCCTCCTGCTCCGCCCAGAGCGGGAGAAGTTATTTGATGATTCTCCACCCAAAAAAAAAACCCCTATCTAACTGAACTTCAGCTAAAACTCAGAGGTTACACTCAGTCTCTTTTAAAGTCCAGACATAATCTTGGTCAGATCCCGACCATGTAAATTAGTGTCTGAAATGGTCTTTACAAATCAAATCAAGCCAAAATGTTTTATTTCACATAAACGTACATGGGCACTTATGAAACGTCAGAAGCTAGATACACAATTATTATTTTTAGAGTAAACAAACCACACAGTTTGAGTGGACCTTCCCAGTCAGTGCCCGCATTTATCAGTAACTAGCTTTTGCCCGCACGGTCCGCCCGCGTGGATGACGGATCGCGTAAAAAAGAAGTCTATGTCCTTCTCCATATCCCAGGCTATATCTCTAGCAAATTTCATGACAATCGGTTCGGCGGATTAGGCGAAAAAGCGTAACAGACAGCCAGAGTTACTTTCGCATTTATAATATAGGGATCATGCAGTATACCTACGTAGCACTTTTTCAGAACGAAATAATGCTATTAATTTTAATGAACACTTGATTTTAGTGTTTCATGTACTTGCATTTGCTAAGGCTAAGTCTTGGAGTCCTGAAGATCAGACACCAAAATGCCAAATCTCATCGACATCGCTCTCGCAGTGAAAACCTACCAAACAGACAGACACACTCACTTTCGCATTTGTGAATAATACGCTGAAATTATTATTACACATCAATAGTCTATTAATAAGTAATCTTCCGAGCCATTACAGCCATTAGCGAGATACATAGATGTTATAAATGTAGATACAATCATCCTAAAAGATTTCTCTGACTCATACATCACTCTGCTGAACATTACAGAATAACACATGAACGAATACCGTTCATGTGTTATTCTGTAATGTTCAGCTTTTATTTTTAAACAAATAAATCATTAATCATCTTGCCTAGCCTTTTTCCAACTATTCTGGGGTCAGCTTCCAGTCCAACCGGATACAGCTGAATACCAGTATTTTACATGGAGTGACTGCCTATTTCACCTCCACAACCCAGTTTCTGGGTAACACGATACCCTTGGCAACTGGTTGTCAGACTTTGACGACCCGTAACGACTGTCGAAGATCCACGAAAAACAGAGGGTTCTTGGTCTTGGTATGTAAATATGGTCACCCATCCACGTACCAACCGCGGCAAGCGTTGCTGATCCTGTTCGATCGACCTGAGCGGCTAATAGGAAAGGCTAGGTAGATGATGTTTACACAAATTCGTGTACCATACTACCACTTCACTACTTTCCGCCTCTTTGTTTCTGAGCTGGTTAAAAAGAAAACAAGAACATTAATAACAAGTGACTTACAATAAAAACACTATAACCAATGTAACGTTCCATCAAGTACCCATGAGTCACCTAACCACAGTTTTCCTATGGCGTTTAAAATCGCAATAATGCGTGCGAGTTGACAGTTAACATATCAAGTCTCATAGAACTTGTTCTGAAGAACATTTTTACCACTAGCAACTCGCGTTTCTTTTGTTTTTACTACTGGCAACTTGCATTAGTTTTGTTTTTTCTCTCATTCCCGTATGTTAACTTGGTGGTGGTGGTCGTGTTAAATGAGTTTCTTCGGTGTTTATGTAAATGGTAAGGTAGATATAACAGTTTTTTAGGTAGGTGAATGATTGTGGGGAGAATATAGCGAGCAGTTGGACGAATTTTATAACAAAAGTGGATAAATTATACTAAACTCTATTCAAAATAAGATTGGACATTTAATATATTTTTTTGTTTGTTTTTTAAAAAAAACGTTGCCCCACACTAGGAATTTCTCCTGTATTGTGGGTGCGTTTACAAACATTTAAACTTACATACGCAAACAGCCAGACCCGGAACAACTAATTGTAGGTCATACAAATATTTGTTCCGTGCGGGAATCGAACCCACGACACGCAGCGCAGCAGTCAATCGCTTAACCACGGCGCCAACCGTGCAGTAAATAAACCTTTTTACAGTCTGTTGAACCGATTTTGACTTCTACTGCAATGGTATCATGATAAATGGTATCTCCAGTCAACAGTTGGTATTGTAACCACTTTTTATACTTTTAATGCCATCCTTATGCTTACGGAATATAAGTCAAAATCGGTTGAACGGAGTGAAAAAAGGTTTGTTTAAATGCCTTATCTTATTTTCAAATGGAGTATAAGCCCCATACAGTTTCTTGATCTCTACCTACCAAATCCAGCTGCCGTTAATGAATCTCTCAACCTTCCATTACCTATTACATAGTCAAAGTTAAATATATTTTTTCTAATGATTAATTCTAATTTCCCCTTCCAAAAGGTAGTTTGTTATAGAGAAGAATGGGCAAGAAACTCCACAATTACTCTTTTAAAACACACATATAACATTACGCCTTGTTTTCTTCTTTTAAAATGTTTTACAGTATTATTTTAATTCTTTAACGTGAATCTAGTTGACATTTTTTCCATTCAAACTTCGGGAGTGTCCACCTACTCCACTGTTTGACAATATAGGTACATCAAAAATTAAACATGGTATGGTTTTGTCTCATCATTAATATTGTCTGTACGGAAACAAAATACTAAAATAAAAAGCCATTAAAAAGTTATGAGCCAACAAATATTCGTTTTTCTTGCTAATTTAACCTAACTTTGGGCGTGTTTAAGTAATAAAAGAAGTGTAAAATCTCTAAAACCAAGTCGGTACCGACAAAACTCAAATAACGAAAAGTTCAATAAACTTTATTGGTCATTGATTTATGCAATGGTTTTTTCATAAAACCCGATCTTCCGAAAGACTTTTCTTAATTTTTTACACACCTGTTTTACTATAAATGATCCTGCATGTCACTCAACAAAGTTGTGCGTGTAGAGTAGCCTCTAACTGCTCATCACTGATACTACCTCTATCGGACACAAAGCGTGCTTTTTAGCCAGACCCACCTGTAAGTTCGAGCCAGCGACTAGATTCCCCTTAAAACTACTATATCACAATTGAAAATGAAGCAATGAAATAGATATCTCTTTAAGGAACTACAGACTGATTTCATACTGCGCTAGCTATAGGAAAAATCTGAATAAATGTTTGCCCAAAATCAGCCTTGTAGTATTACTACACTACCCACAGTAACACAGGCCTGTTGTTATCCTCAGACCACACAGAAAACGCCTAAAAACCGTATCAAAATTCACATTCATGTCACCAAAACGTCAAATATTTCACGAAACAATATATCCTAACACGATACCTGAGCATTCAACTAAAAATCGGTTACCACAGTCCTTAATAAGAAGGAAACCGCCTTACCATCAAACACATCAATCAACACAAGCCATTTTGGTTATTATTGCTATCGAGGTAAGAGTTAGTTGAGCGGTAATGTTATGTTTGTACTTTGAGAAGCGCTGGGTGCGGGGTCATCGAACTCGCCGAGTTTGCTTATATGGTGTAATATCACGCGAACGCAGGGCTGTCTCACAGAGGTTGAACGAGTTTCTAGATAAGAGGTAGTTCACACGTTTCTAATGTAGATATCGATTTTTGTAAATGGAGCGAATTATGATTGCTCGTGGCTAAGTAATAATACCCGCACGGGTCGATGGATCAGGTTAACCTACGCTTGCCGTGATCGCCCCGTGGATGGGTGGCCATCTTTACACAACGAGACCTCTCCGTGAAAGCACGTTATGCTGTCGGTCTGGGCTGTCATTCGCGGACATTTGAGTGTCGTTACGGGTCATCAGAAGCCCGAAAGTCTGACAACAAAATATCTTTTTTCATAGGGTATGCCTCAGGGGTGGTCCAATATACATTTTTATTAACTTTGCTTGTGCAGTTTTTGGGTTAGCTTCGATGAGACGTATTTAATCCACTTTGTGTATCTTGATAATGTTCTTACCAAAATAAAACTTCGTATCACTATTGTCTACATAGCAAGTAGTCGTATACGTGTGGGGTAGGTACAAAATAAACATTTTAATACAAAAAACACAGTCTCCCATAAAAAACACTACGTGTTTTTTTTTTTTTAATCATATTCCATCAGTTTGAATATGATTTTTTTTAACAGAAAGAAGTTTTTATGGCTTTAACCATTTTTTTACATCATCACCATAACGTGCTCTTTACAACCTCTAGAGCACAACCCTATGTAGTGATGTGTCTCAACGGTTTAACGACAATGCATGTAGTGGAAGGCACGGACAAAAGACTAAGTTATTATTGACCGTAAAGTGCCGACCAATGATCGGATGCCACTTATTGCCAACTCGCGTCTTGTAGGGAAACATTGGCTGACTATAGCATGTATGGCCAGTATAAGTAAAACACTGCAAAGTGAAAATAATTTATAAGTTTGTTTTATATTCTATCAGCTTGAATATTGAAAAAAAGTTTTACATAAAGAAATTTTTCTGGCTTTAATAAGCCATTAACATGCTGCTAATTAACCATTAACCATTTTTTTACATCATCACCATAATGTGCTCTTTACAACCTCTAGAGCACAACCCTATGTAGTGATGTGTCTCTACGGTGCATGTAGTTGAAGGCACGGACAAAAGACAAAGTTATTATTGACCGGAAAGTGCCGACCAATGATCGGATGCCACTTATTGCCAACTCGCGTTTTGTAGGGAAAAGTTGGCGGACTATAACTTGAGCTAAGTAACGAATATCGACGTGGGTGTTCGCAGGTGGGATGAAGCGGAGTTTACGCTCTACTTAAAGTGAGTCGCCGAAATTACGTTGCCAAACACTTTAACTTCAGTTTCGATTTTATTTCACTTTTATATCCTACTAAAATTAAAATCCTACTTCAAACTAATATTATAGATGTGTAAGTCTGTGAGGATGCATGGATAGATGGATGTTTGTTACTTTTTCACGCAAAAACGGTTGAACGGATTTGGATGAAATTTGGCACACAGATAGATTATAACCGAGATGAACACATAGGATATTTTTTATCCCGGTATTACGTTCCCGTAGGTTATTTTTCGAACTCCACGAGGGCGAAGCCGCGAGCAGAAGGTAGTAAAACATAAAAAACAATGTAATTAATGCCAAAAGGGCCTCAGCTCAGCATAATATCAGATGGCAACACAGTATAAACCACCTGACGCTGATTAAAAGAAAGAAAGAAACTACATTTAGCACAGGCACAAAATATACAGTAAAACAATAAAAAATAAAAACCAACAAAAAGTGTAAAGTGCGTCAAAGTGTGCCTCATGGCTGCAAATTACAGTGGCTATGCCTTTAATTTCGTTAATACAATAACATTCATTGCGTCGTTGAAAAGCAGATTAATTTTTCAATGAAACATTATGGAGCAATGGTTCAACAATTTTCTCCAAAATCTTTCGGATTGAGATTGAAAGTGTCTTAAGGCGGAGATTTCCTGAAAACGCTCAAAAAGGTGGTTTTTTAAACCATTGTATCTCTTTAACCGTTAATCATTTTGAAAAAAAAAAAGTATTTGATATTTTCAAGGCTTTATTGCATACAGTGATCGAACTCAAAACATAATTAAACATATTTTAATGCATCAAAAAAATCATCAAAGTCACCTCTTTAATTATCTTTAAAACCAGTTTATCCCTTCAATAACAATTATGATTATATTAACAAATATACCACAAAATTCCAAATACCAAACTGCATTCAGTGATGAGATATTTATTATCAAATGGTTAATATCTAATTTTATACGATTTTATTTGCATTTTTACGACAATGCTTGCTCATTTATTATTCAAATTTATTACAACTGATTTTAACCCGTTTCGGATTGCAGTAAGAACTATTATCGCTCATAACGACAATACGACGAGTACATTCAAAATTACCAGGGCCTTAAGCAAATGGTACTGGAGAGATACGATGAAAGAAGAATTTGAGTATCATCCCATTCATGAAATCATGAACGAAGCCGTAACAAGTTAGAACGGTAAATGTAATCGTAGCTAGAACGAACCCATCAATATTAATTGTGAAGACTTGAGACCACAAATATAACATTTCAGATAGTGGATAGAAGTGACATGTTTATTACTTCCGGAAATAATAAAGTCTTTGTCGAGACTTATGATCGTTGGAAAACTTAGATTATTAGATATTATCAAGATAGATATACCATACTAGCTTTTGCCGGCGGCTTGGCCCGCGTGTGGTTCGAAAATTGTACCACGAGTGGTTACAATATTAATTGTATTAACTTTTCTTGTGTAGTTTTTGCGTTAGCGTCGGTATATAGGGTGACTAGTAATTAGTAACCGACATTTAAACAAATATAAAAAATAAAAAATCAGCTGTTCCCTACATTTATGTTCGCATAACTCGTCAAAATTTAGGGAACAGCTGATTTTTTTTTCGCGATTTCAGGTTTGGTCCCATAGTAAAATCATGTGTAAATCATGTTAAATGTCGGTCACTAATTACCAGTCACCTTATATAGATACATATTTAACACAATTTGTGCATCTTGTGTAAGGTTTTGTTAATATAACTGAAACTACACGGTAGAAAATTTACTAATCATCATATCGATCTAAGATTTAAAGTTTTTTATACTGGCCATACTGACGACGGAAATGCGTATTTAAATAAAACCGGCAGACTTAATTGATGGCACTGGAAACACTGGTAGTGACAGTTGCAGTGGCTTTGGTTGGGATAATATATTACTAATCCTAGAGTATAAGGTGTGTATCTACTAACAAAATTGGTTCCTATGTTGTCCCGAATAAAACAATTTGAATTTAAATTTGAATTTGAAAATCAGCGAATGGTCTTGGTTATACTGTGGTGATTAATTTTAGGAATTATAAGTTTTGATCAAAATATGTTATGAGAATAATAAATAAGTTTTGAAGGTTAACTGGAGTTATTTCTGAGATATCCTATACTTGTTATTGTTCTAAAAAAACCATCGGTGACTTATAATTAAATACATATCCAAAGTCACCGACTTCCGAACTTAGTTATTGGGGTTGGACAAAGCAAGTTTATTATTTTTTACTTTTCGGTTTTTCGGCGGTTTAATTTTTTTATTAAAAAGTTTTTATTTTATAATTTTTTTGTGGCTATAATCTACTAATTACTACATGCTTAATTTTTGATTACTTTTTGTAATACACAACTCAGTATTAAAATCTGTGAGTTAACAATCAATCATCCCCTGTTTTCTTACCCTTATGGTTCGAAATTTATATGGGACCTACTTTGGGGTATACCCTTTCCAATAAAAAAAGAATTGTCAAAAACGGACTACTCTGGAAAAAGTTATGCGTGGTCATACATAAAAATAAAAAAAAATATACGCGTCGAATTGAGTTACCTCCTCCGGTTTTTCGTCGGTTAAACAAAATAAAACTTCGTGTCACTGTAGTTTACAAAGCAAGTAGTGCCAGTTCCCAGCGGCATCACTCGCGTGGAGGCGAGAATTACGGCGCTTACACGAGCAACTAAAATTGCTCCATCCTGGTCAATTCTCATCAACTATGACATCTCGACTACATCCATCAATTTACGGCAATGGCAACATGTAGCAATCTGTTGCAAGAGATACGGCCACACAATACGGAGGAATCTGAACAAACTTAAAAAACTAGACACAAACCCCCCCCCCCCCCCCCTCCGCCACCAGCCGATTTCTCTCGCAAAAATAAGACGTACCAACGAGATAGAAAGAAAATTGACAAAAAAAATTCAAACCGACTGGATAATTCATGAAATGTGAGGAGCAATCAGCAGCAATATTCCCGAAATATATCCGCAATTTATTGTTGTTGCTCCACTTAATTGATCCTGATTGATCCATTAGTGTTGCCGAGCAATAATTGCTCAAAAAATTGCCCGTGTAAGAGCACCTTTACATACCCCTTTTGCTAGCATATTATTGTCATAATAAACCGGACAAGTGCAAGTCGGACTCGCAGACGACGTACCACAAAGCAAAGAACGCCGAAAAAGAACACGTTTCTTGAATGGCAAAATAAAATTGGTGGTGTGAGCTATTGATATAGATAGGTACATAGTAAGTTAGTAATACATACAAACCAATCACTACTCCCATTTCCCTCTCATTCTCCCACAACTTTCCACCCAACCTAGCCAATCGATACAGCCTTTCCTTGGATTCCCAGATCAATATGTTAATCATCTGGAAATACCCGAGGTGATAATAAATTCTGCGCGAGTATGAGAACGGATTCTCCGCCAACTGTCTCTAGGTAGAATTAGTGGGGTGTCCAATGTGTAACAATTCGTGGAATGCAAATGGCAGTGTGAGAATTTTTGTAGGAATAACAGAAGTTGTTGTTAATTAAATGCGAAACAATGTGGCTACTTGCGCCTAAGTAATAACAGGCGCATGGGTCGATTGCTCAGGTTAAGCAACGTTTGCCGCGGCTGGTCCGTGGATGGGTGACCATCCTTAAATACCAAGACCCTCCGTACTTAGAAAGCACGTTAAGCCGCGTTAGTCCCGGCTGTTATTCGTGGATGTTTGACAGGTTGGCCCCGAATTGTGAAGGGCCAATCTGAGCGCCGAACACGATTGATGCGTTAGATCGAGATGGTCAAAATAAATTCACACTAGAGCCACTGATGTATGGACGTTAACGAGACAAAAGGAGAATTTAAGAATCGTAGCAAATGACGTTTTGGGCCCAAACTCACTGTGACCACGTCAATTCCTTAGATGACACGACATCTGTTAATAAATATCGACAAATTGTGTTGGAACATACAGAATATGACATTTCGATTCCTTATCGTTACATTGCTTTCTACAAAACACGATATTGACGTAGTTTAAAGTAGTAAGATCCTGCGGGGAATTATTACCATACAGAACTGAAGCCCTGTAGCTTCTGCCTACCCCATGAGAAGAAGGCGTGAGTTTATGTATGTGTGTAATAACTTCAAAATAAATATGTATAGGTATACAAACAAGAAAATAATCACAATGCATCAAAATATACGTCCGCATCGTTGTCAATGGGAAAAGTGCCCAAAAGGCTGGCAGCATTGCCACGTTGTATGGCAATGCTGATTCTTTGGCCGAAAAATAGGTCAGCCCTCTGGTCACGTGAAGAGTCGTCTAACCGCTTAGCGATGTCTCGAAAAGCCAAGTGGGCACTCAGACCCCATGGCCCAAGTGTTTCAACCCCAATCGGCTTGAATATATAACTTCTAATAAGATTGAAATATTTGCGCCGTTTGAGGTTTTCCGCACCTGCAGCAGCCGCCCCAGCACAACCCGCCGTACTAGAAAAATGGGATGAAGATTGAAGATCATCTCCTAAGAAATGAGCTTTATGATCACAAACAACAAGCATCGTCCCACCTTCCGGTTATGTTTTTTTTTTTTTGTTTGGGTGGGAAATCTAAAAAATGGCCCCTGGCACACAGGCAACTGAAGGAACACGCGTGGGTTTTAGTCAGTAAAAGTCTGACACGCCCTCCCGCTCCACGCAGAGCGGGAGAAGTTATTTGATGACAACACAACCTAAAAAAATATTCCCTAGGGTTTTCCTCTTAACTTAAGATAATGTAGTATTAACTTACCACCAAACAGGTTAGCGGCATCGAGCAGGCCATCGGGGGGCTGCTTGCCCGCCGCGTCGCCGCCATCCCCGCCTTCCTTGTCCATAACACGCCTGAAACACCAGAGGAACACACGTGAGGATATGACACTCATCCATTACAATTTATGACTGCGTCAGTCAATATTCACACGGACGTAATAAAATCACAATCATCGCAAACCTTTGTTTCAAATGGGTAATAAATAGTACATGTACCTAACAGAGGAAAAATAATCACAAGGCATCAAAAAATTCGTCCACATAGCTGTCAATAGGAAAAGTGCCCAAAAGCCTGGCAGCGTTGCCACGTTGTATGGCGATGCCGATTATTTGGCCAAAGAATATGCCAGCCCTCTGGTCACGTGAAGGGACGACTAACCGCTTGGCGATGTCTCGAAAAGCCAAGTGGGCACTCAGACCCCACGGCCCAAGTGTTTCAACCCCAATCGGCTCGAATATATAAATCCTAATAAAATTGGAATAATTTCGCCTTTGGAGGTTTTCCGCACCTGCAGCAGCCACCCCAGCACACCCTGTCGTACTAGGAAGATGGGATGGCGCAAGGGTGACGACACATGTTGCGTCCCACACCAAAGGCCTGCCTAACTTCCAGCCCATTATGGTCTCTTCCCATCGTCGCGTGCCAGGCCGTTGGGTTCGTCGTTCGACGAATAATGTCAGCCGAGCCTGCGCTCTTACTGCAAGGTAGGCCAGAAGTCCGAAGTAGTCGACAGCTTCACCGCACTGGCAGCGATGCGGAGCCCCCGCAAGGAGAATTTAATTGAATCTGACATTGAAATGCTATACATCCACCCGGTCCGGTTTCCAGCGCGTGTTTTTTGGTATATTTTTAAGACACATGTAGGCCGCATCAAGGGGCTGTTTTTAAAATTGGATCGGGCCGCAGGCAACTGCGTGAAGGGCCGCATGTTTGACATGTCTGCTTTAAACCCTTTTTAGCATATTTTTTCCAATATATATTATATTTGAATTGCAATAAAATTTTCTTGATGTTGCATGAGCAACAATTTGCATCATAGCATGATCTCCATATAGCTTATGAAATAACCTTTCCTGATACAAGTTAGCTAAGTTTAATAAATATATACAAACATATTAACTAAGCATAAATATACAAAAATAATTAGACAGTATGTACAAGTATATATAAAGTAAAAAAGGGAAGAGTTCACTGGGCAATTGGGCATCAAAGAATTCGTCCGCATCGCTGTCAGTGGGAAAAGTGCCCAAAAGGCTGGCAGCGTTGCCATTGCAATAAATGATTTGATAATTATAATATGAATACCTTGGCCTATGTGCTGTTCGTGGACATTTTCGGCCCCATATATGTTTTCGAAGATTATTCAGGTAATAACACCTATTGCTTGAAAACAAGTCATCTCGAACCTCGAAGATATTTAAGCAAGAATCCCGTAAATGATACTAAACTTATCTGTCCAATATATTTTAATGTAATGTGGGTATTTTTGTGATACACAACAACATAAACCGGTTCTTGATTTTGGTAGATTGAATATAATATAAGTAACGAGGTCAAGGTCAACCGCATTATTTATTTATGTTTATTGTACTATAGTTATGTATCCGCGAGTAATAAAACTTTATGGGACCACACCTGAGGCGAACCCTATCCATTAAAAAAGAATTGTCGAAATCCATCCACATTTACCGGAGATATCGCGGAACATACATACAAAAAAAAACAAAGACGGATTGAGAACCTCCTCCATTTTGAAATCGATTAAAAATAAGTTCGAATCCACTTTCGAAGCACTTTTAACGTATTTACGTACTGAACTTTGTTTTCATTTCAGCATTTTTCGTAAAACGAGTTATCTAACACGAAACCATAATTAATTACCTACGTAATACCAAAACTAAAATTATCTTCCGTAGTCATAATCAATGACGCGTATTGCGCGTAGCACCCACGCTCCCCCGCGAGGGTACATACAACATCAATGGGGACAATGGGGGTGGAATCTCCCCGCTTCTGAATGGAGTTTATTTTTTAATGAAACCGTACTCTGCTCCCACGCGACCTAGTGAAATAATTTATTAATTGGCAAGGGAATCATTTTATGGTTGTTTGAGTATTATATTTACAAGCCAAATATGAATTTTTGGTCGAGTGGTCGCGAGAATGTTGGGTGTGGGGGACCTCGGTTCGATCCGCAAGTCGGCTAAACAGGATAAGTTTTTATCCAGTGCGCAAATTTGAACCATGAATTCAGCATATCATTCTAGACCCCCCCTACCGCAGACGTTTTTCGCCGGTTATACAAAAAAAACAGCTGTTTCATAGAAAAGTGCAATACCTACGCGGTCAAAATGTATGGAACAGCTGTTATTTTTTTGTATAACCGGCCAAAAATTTCTGCGCTAGGGGGAATAGAATAATATGCTTAATTCATGGTTAAAATTTGCGCACTGGATAAAAACATTTCCTGAATTCTTCTGGCGAAATGAAGAAGGAGGAGAAATAAAACAGTTCAGTCTGTTACTTACTGCTTTGGGAAATTGAGGCGTAATGTTGTGGTTACGAGTACGTCATATAGGTACTGTATGAAAAATCATAATTGACATCCCTAGTATCCCAACATGCCTAAGCCCATTTCTTTTTGTATTAAAAACAAAATAAAATGTCATTCAAACTAGGCTGAGAGTCAGCACTTTTCGAACGTCAAGATTACATAAGACAGTCCCGCCGCACGCCCGCCCTTTACACTTCCTAGTGCTAAAGCTAGAAGAAGTGGCGCAACAAACTCCCCAGCAGCACAGCTGTCTGTTCAATTAGGTATCTCTTTTCGACGCAAGAGTGAGTTATGTCGCGTGTGTGATGTTAGCCCTGCACAGCAGACTTACCACGAGCACCGAATTGTCAACAGAAGAATAGACATGACTATTAACTAAATGATGTACAATAGGAGAAGATGTTTTTCTATTAATTATCACAGTTATTCGTTCTAAACGAATCATGATGTTGTGGGTAATCGTATATATTTTGTGACCGTCGAGTAGAAAGTTTGTTGTCAGTGTGATTTTCACAGTTTGGGAAGAAATATTCTTCTGAAATATTCTACATTTATAAGGACCTAGACAAAGATCGTTGGCAACGAAAGACAAAATGACAGATTGTAGAAGGATATCTACGGTGCGATGTCAAAAATGGAGAAACGAAATGTCACTTTTTATTGAAAAACTACTGTCTATTCTTCGTAGAAATAGAAAGCGTCATGCTAAGCCTGCAGGCTTAGCACGAGCACCGATTTGTCGACGGAAGAATAGACATGACTATTAAATAAATGATGTACAATAGGATAAGATAGCTATGTTTTTCTATTCATTATCACAGTTATGCGATCTAAACGAATCATGTATTTGTAGAAAATCGTATATATACTTTGTGGCCTTCGAGTAGAAAGTTTTATTGTCAGTGTGATTTTGACAGTTTGGGAAGAAATATTCTTCTGAAATAGTCTGCATTTATAAGGACCTAGACAAATATCGTTAGAAACGAAAGACAAAATGACAGATTGTAGAAGGATATCTACGGTGCGATGTCAAAAATGGAGAAACGAAATGTCACTTTGTATTGAAAAACTACTGTCTATTCTTCGTAGAAATACAAAGCGTCATGCTAAGCCTGCAGCAGGTCATCTCGCCACCCCTTCCTGTGTTCAAGACACAAAAATATTACTTTCCATCGGCTTCTTTGAAAAATCAACACCACTGACTAAATCCAACGCTTCTTGAGTATTAAATTTAAACATGTAAACATAATAGGTAAAACCGTAATAACACGCTCAGAAACCGTAATCCCATCAAGTTTAACACACATAACCGTAAACGCATTCGCTATAGTTGTCGCGCATTAACCGCTCACCCATCATTATACAAGCCGTGAATTACGACGCTTTACCTTGTATTACAACTATGTTTTACTGTGAGAACTTAGATTGAGTATGACCAATAAATATAAATAGAATAATTATGCTTCAATTCACACCAATGTTAATTAAGTACCCTGAAGTCCGAAAAAGGCACCGATTAAACTGAAAACTTATGCGAAAAAGAACAGACTTCCAAAAAAACACTAAAAAGTGAAAAATAACTTTAATTTCGGTAGTCGGTGACGGTATTGTAATTTTTGTCACCGCCTTCCGCCATTAAAATTGTTTTTCACTTTGTAGTGTTTTTTGGAAGTCGGTTGTTTTTTTTTAAGCTTTTTTTTTTTCACTTTTTAGTTTAAGCACCTACCCCACACAAATTCGAAATTTCATCATCCTTGGGTTCAAAGTGAAAAACTCCTGAAAAAGCCGTACACAAAATGAAATTACATCGTCCACGTAAACAAAAATGTTCATAAAATGAAAACTGCTGGACCAAAACTATGTTTAATTTTTATGGCAACTATTCCGCATCAAACTAAAGAAGAATCACGTAAATCGGATCATAAATCTCAGTGTAATCGGTGTACATACATTTAAAAAAAATCCAATCGAATTGAGAATCTCCTCTTTTTTGAAGTTGGTTAAAAATCGGTTGTCATGGTATAGGAGTCCTCATCAGCCTATAATGTTCCCACTGCTGGGACACAGGCCTCCTCTCGGTGAGAGGGAGTGGGCCGTAATCCACCACGCGGGCCCAGTGCGGGTTGGTAGATGTCACATGTCTTAGAATTTTTGGTTCTAGGACATGCCGGTTTCCTCACGATGTTTTCCATGGTATAGGAGTGGAGTGGAGGAATGAGGGAAACGGCATCGACGCTGTAAAAAATATTATGTATTTTCTGTAGGCGACTTGCACAAAGTTAATTTGTTTATGGGGGAATGGACAAATCCAGAAATACGTAGTAGGCAATTACCAGGGTTTGAATTGTGTGCACTTTATTGCATGTACTTGCAGTAACCTCTTCTCAAAACTTTATTGCATAAAATTGTGTTCGATGGACACAGGCTCGCCTCATGTTACTTAGGATTTCTGGCGAAATGTGGGTAAACACAAGCCTCTGTCTACCCCTTAAACGAATATTAGCGTGATGTTACGTTAGAACGACCTACAATCTTCACTGCAAGTTCATCAATTACTGACCAATTCTACAGATACAATCTTATTTAAATTGTCCGTATTAAATTATATTTTTGTCGTAGTGTGCGTGTACATAATAAAATAAGTATACTTAATTCAGGGAAATTAATTTTAAGGCAAATTGACACGCTACATCAATTTGCCGTGTTTAGCCATTTGGTGGCAGCAGTGCAGTGGTTGCCTTGATAACTTACGACTTGTAGTTCGTGAGTTCGAAGCGCTTTTCTATTAATTTCATCACCACTGCTCTCAAAACGGTGAAGGAAAACATCGTGAGGAAACCGGCATGTCATAGAACCAAAAATACGAAGATATGATGACATCTGTCAACCCGCACACGGCCCGCGTGGTGGATTACAACATTTAAAACCCACTCCCTCTCTAAGAATCGAGTCCTGTGTCCCAGCAGTGGGAACATTATAGGCTGATTATGTTTTTCACACAACTGTCAAAAAGTGTTTTGTTTAGGCCTGCTGTTCAGCTGTTGTCCGTAGAAAACAACGATTTTGTATGAGATACGTACGCGTCCGTTCGCCGCGGAAAGCTGAACGGATTAGTGAGTAGTCCCTTACTCGACATAAGTCCGCCTTTGTAACTTTTTTTTTGAGTTCGAAAAGTTTATATCAAATAAATAAATTTAAGTTGTTAACCAATTTGCTTAACAAATAGTTTCTCTATGTGTGTTTGAAGATCTTATCAGAAAGTTTATCGAGCGTAAAATATCATAGACAATAGAGTAGGAAGTTCTCAGTTCGTATGAGTACTTACTTTACATTAATGTCTGTGGTCGGACTTGGATATTAGAATATGTTATAATATAAATAAACTTTATGTTGTTTATTTTGCCTAGGTTATGTGGACCAGCCAATCTATTCTGTAATGTCAATGTCACACCGTAAAAACGCAAGTGAAGTGAGCTTCAAGTGACAGGTGGAATGATAGCTCACGTCAATGACATTTCACCTAAGGTAGCATTTTTTTTTTTTTTTTTTTTTGGGTGGGAAATCATTAAATAACTTCTCCCGCTCTGGGTGGAGCAGGAGGGCGTGTCAGACTTTTACTGACTAAAACCCACCCGTGTTCCTTCAGTAGCCCTTAAGCCAGGGCCTGTGGTGTCTCTTTCGAACAAACCCGCACCCCTGACAGGCATCGGCCCTTGCGGGCCCCATCATTTTTTTTTGTGCTGACATCTCTTTGAGGCGCGCGTGGAACACAACGCGCCGTCGACTTGGGCTTGGTCCTTACCGGACAGCGAGCTACCCATTACTCGCCGTCCGCAAGCCCATGCCTACGGTGGCCGGAAATCGGCCTGGGATTCCCGACGCCCAGGGCGTCTCCGTATCCTGCGGCGGCTGGGGTCGCGAGGGCGCATATGCTGCCTCTCCCTCACGTGCGCCGCCTCCCTCTTCGCGAGCATCACTGCTTCGCTGAAGGAGGTGACGGCTCCCCATGCCCTCTCGCTCCGTACCATGGCCTGGACCAGGGCCGGACGCGAGAGATCGCCGCCGCCGATCGCCTCCACGAGGACACGGCGGTGCTCCGCCCAAGCAGGGCAGACCGCCACCGTGTGCTCCACCGTGTCCTCAGGGCGATCTTCGCAGTGGAAACACCCGGGCGTTTCCTCCCGCCCTATCCGAAACAGGAACCTCCCGAAACAACCGTGTCCGGTGAGGACCTGCGTCAGGCGGAAGGTGAGGACGCCATGCCGCCTCTCAAGCCACTCCTCAAAGAGGGGACTTACCGCCGCAATCGTGGCGTGCCCAACCTAAGGTAGCATGAGTCGATTGCCACGAATTTACTCGCCAGAAACGGGAGAATCGACAATTTGAAATAATATTGTATTATTTTCTGTAGGACAACTCCAAAAATACGTATTAGGCAATTGGCACGTTTTGAATTTTACAATAAGAAAAAACATTAAGTAGTTCCATTTTCTCCTAATGTACCGTCAACTGTGGTATCTTTGCTTTCCATGAGCAACTTTTACTAAACGATTACTAAAAAAATGTTACAAATAGTAGATTATTCTTCTTCTGTATCGGTTGGATATTAAATGACGGCCACAGATTTTTAGTTGTCGAGTTTAGTTCTCATTGGTAAAGTTGCTCAAGGGAATTAAAGATGCCACAGTTGACTGTGCCTATTTAGTAAGAAAAAATCATTTATTCATTAATTAAGTAACTATGTTACATAAAATTCACAAGCCAGATTATTTTTCCTAGTCCTGGTGGACCAGCCGATTTATTCTGTAATGTCACACTCTCAGATTATAAAACAAAGGCAGATAGACCGCGCGGAACACCAAGAGTGAGGCCAAAAAACCAAATACTAAAGCGTGGCATTTTATGATTTTATGTAACATACAATGCGACGCTTTAGCATCTGTTTTTTTTTTTTGTTTAGATTATAAAACAAAGGCAGATAGATCGCGCGGAACAACCAAGAGTCAAAAAAACAAATACTAAAGCCTCGCATTACCTATATACAATACGACGCTTTAGTATTTGTTTTTTTTGGCTTCACTTTGGTGTTCCGCGCGGTCTATCTACCTTTTTTTTATAATCTGAGGTCACACTGTAAAAATTTAAGGCGGAAATTTCTTGAAAACGTTCAAAATGGTGGTTTTTTAAACCAGTGTATCTCTATAACCGTAAATAATTTTGATATGTTCTTTTATAAAAATATATGATATTTTCAAGTCTTTTTTGCATACAGTGATGGTACTCAAAACATAATTAAACATACTTTAATGCATCAAAAAAATCATCAAAGTCACCTCTTAATTATCTTTAAAACCAGTTTATCCCTTCAATAACAAATTATTATGGTTAAAAATAAACCATAAAATTCTAAATGCCAAACTGCATCCAGTGATGGATTATTTATTATCAAATAGTTAATATCTAATTTTATACGATTTTATTTGCATTTTTACGACAATGCTTGCTCATTTATTATTCGAATTTATTACAACCGATTTTAACCCTTATCGGATTTCAGTAAGAACTATTATCGCTCATAACGTCAATACTAGTACATTCAAAATTACCAGGGCATTAAGAGAAATGAGCTTGAAATGAGTTGTCAGTATCGTCAATTCTTAGCATCATTTGCCCATCCTTTTCCCAACTATGTTGGGGTCGGCTTCCAGTCTGACCTCCACAACTCAGTTACTGGGTAATACGATACCCTTCAGTAAAACTGGTAGTTAAACTTTCGGGATTCTGACGCACGTGAACGCCTGTCAAAGATGCACGAATGACAGCCGAAAACAACGGCCTCACGTCTTGGTACCTATATAAAGAGTCGTGTCCCCCATCCAAACACCAACCGCGGCAGGCGTGGCTTAACCTGATCGATCCGTACTTAACAAATGCCTACTCCCAACTCGACAACGACACGACCGAAAAAAAAAAAAGCTAGTAATAAAATCAGGTGACTGACCCAGACGCCGTATTTTTTCAGAAATAATAAATTCATTCATTGCACCCCCCCAAGGTTACATACAAGGATAATGCAATAAGGAAGCCCCCACCCCTCCCCCGTACTGATTCATACCCCCCCCCCCCCCCCAACAACTGATAGGGGCAACACCCCCAGTAGGGAGGTACACCTCTGTATAGCATTAATATATAAGTAGGTATGTATGTCAGTTTGACCTAGGTCAGGAATTTGACGTCTCTTCTGCGGTAAATAATAAGTTAAATATCTTAATTATAATAAATTTCGTAATTTTAAGAACGTTCACAGTCTGATCTGTCTCAATCTGTCAAAAATACCTCGGGTTTCCATACATTTTTGACATTTGTTTGTTGCCGAGATGACACTGCGACTAGATTGGCCTTCTTGGTACTTCTTGGTCTTGGTGATTCAACTGTAAACGGGAGTTTTTAGCGGGATCGCGTTGGAACATGTCGCACGCATTTTCATTTTCATGAAATTTCATGAAATAGTGAATTAAATTGTATAATTTTGGTAGTGAATTATTCAATTTAGTTACGTGTGAGTGCACAAGTGTAGTGAAGGTGAAAATAAGTGACTAACGTGGACTTTTCGTGCTCTCCCCAAAAACTCCTAATAGGTTGTTGTAAAGTTACTACCGCTTTATAATAACTTTGACTTGACTATGGCTTTTTTATAACTTCGTGCCTGATATCGGACCATGTACTTGATTGAAAAAGAAATTAGCTTGACACTGGCCAAATGTACAAACCGTGCGAAGCCAAAACCCAAAAAAAAAAAATACTGTAAACGGTTAGACTGGAATCGTACCCTAATTTAGTTGGAAAAGGGCTTGGTAGATGTTGGATTATCTTGAATATACGTGGTTTGTTTTTTTGGAAAGGATATATATTATAAGATATTATGTCTTGGTCCATTCAGGCTCGGCATCATGCTGAGTGGAAGCCTTCTTTTCACAGTCACAGCGTGTAGCTGCCGACTATTTATGTTCTATGTGCCATTTATCATGTTATCATGTTTTTTTTTAGTGTTATCTCATCTTAATGTACGCACGTGTTTCTGTGACAAATAAATCAAAAACTTTCTTTCTTTGTTGGCATCGCATCGTGCGAAGCACAGAGCTGCACCCTAATTGCGTAACTTACGATTAATCATAATCAGTTTCGTTTTCACAGTTCAACAATATTCATTGCGTTATTTACGTTGTTGAGCAGACACTTTTTTCGAACATATGAAGCAATGGTTTAACAATCCGTTTCAAAACGATACAGATTATGATGAATCGGGAGTTACGCAATTAGGGTGCTGGTCGAAATGACGAGCAGTGGATGTCTTGTTTACTGAAATGATGTCGATGATGTAGGCATATAATATAATGATGTAGCTGGCCAAATATGGGTGTACTACATATACGACTTACACTTCTGTCTGTCCCTTCGGGGAATTTATACAGGCGTGATGTTATACAGGACAACATTTTAACCAGTGCTCAAACTGGAACCATGAATTCAGCATATCATTCTAGACCCCCCCCCTAGCGTAGAAATTTTTCGTCGGTTTTACAAAAAAAAATCAGCCGTATCATAGAATAGTACAATACCTACGCGGTCAAAATGTATGGAAACGGTTCTTTTTTTTTAAATAACAGGTGAAAGTTTTCATTTCAACGCACGTGGGTTTAGAGACATGTACAGACGCCAGCACATCAGGCTACCCCAAACTGTCAAATTTTCCCAATTAGACATGAACCTTATGCTTATGTTTTAAAGATGAAAATCATTCAAAGAAATTTGACAGATGGGGTAGCTTGATATGCTGGCGACTGTACTGGATCCATGGTAACAAGTTATGGGTCTATGTCCCTGCCAACCTGTATAGTATATTACTTCGGCCATGTCCTTTATATTTTCACATAAATAAAGTGGCACGATTTCACGACATTACATAAACTTTTCCTTTTTATTAGACTTGTCAATAAGTACGGTTTTATTCTACAGCGTGAAGTGGGACACGCATCAAAGTAACACAGTCCCCTCATGAATATTTATCCATTATCTCCAACTCCTTTCATCACTCCAAGGATAAGTAAGACATAATGAGACTCATGGAGAACTGAAACCACTCACTTAATTACACACTTCCAACGTAATTAAAAGGTTTATGACACCTTTTTTATGAGGGGCTTGTGGCTAAGTTATAACAGCCGTATGGATTAATCGACCAGGTTAAGCTACGCTTGCCACGGTTGGTCCCTGGATGGGTGATCATCTTTATAAGCCAAGTCCTCTCCGTGCTCCGGAGAGCACGTTAAGCCTTTGGTCCCGACTGTCATTCGTAGATCTTTGACAGTTGTTACGGGTCACCAGAAGCCCGAAACTCTGACAACCAATCTTACCAAGGGGTATCGTATAACCCAGTAACTGGCTTAAGGAGGTCAGATAGGCAGTCATCATCATCATCATCAGCCTATAATGTTCCCACTGCTGGGACACATGCCTCCTCTCGGTGAGAGGGATTGGGCCGTAATCCACCACACAGGCCCAGTGCGGGTTGGTAGATGTCACATGTCTTCGAATTTTTTGGTTCTAGGACATGCCGGTTTCCTCACGATGTTTTCCTTCACCGTTTTGTGAGCAGTGGTGATGAAGTAATTTACACAAAGTAAAGCGCCTGGCTGGGTTCGAACTCACGACCTACAACTCGTAAGACGCGGCCGTTACCACTTGGCCACCACTGCTCTCTGATAGGCAGTCGCTCCATGTAAATTACTGGTATTCAGCTGGACCCGGTTAGATTGGAAGCCGACCGCAATATAGTTGGGAAAAGGCTAGGCCGATTATGATGATGATAGAGTTCGTTCTATTGATCCACCAATGTGATAACATTATTATAAGTACAGGAAAGTTAAAAAAAAAAACATTAAAAAGTAAAGAGTGCTTTTTTTATTAAAAATTAGCTTCTGCCAGCGGCTTCGCCCGCGCGAAAATTTCACCCCCTATTTAACTCAATTAGGGGTTGAATTTGGAAAAATCCTTCCTTATTCCTTGTCTACATTATAAAGGGAACCTCTGTGCAAAATTTCAGCTTTCTAGGTCCAAGGGTTTGAGATGGGCGTTGATGAGTCAGTCAGTCAGTCAGTCAGGACTTTTCTTTTTATTTATATAGATAGATAGATAATTCCACTTCAGCATCATGATAACATTATTATGTGCTTAATAATGGCTTAATGTAAGATGATTATTACAAATTATGATAACTTTTAATGTACTGTTAAAATTGTGTCACCTGCCTTATGTCAGGAAAGGTCTTTTCGAATTAAGTCGTCCACTGCTACGCAGGATGTACCACAGCGGATGCAGGTGGTAAAACACTTGTCATCCTTATAACTAAGGGCATAAGGGTGAAAAGTGGTCAACCGGCATTGGCCGCGGATGTACACGGAGAGTTCGGGCACGCTAGACCACATTCGAACGGACGTAAAAATATCGCAGCGGAATTTTATCGTGCACTTTATTTTTAACTTTATTTTTGAAACGAGCATTGAGATTTTCATCTTTCTTTCAGCGTTGAAGACGTAGTGCGCGAAAAAATCATCATCATCATTCATCATTTCAGCCGAAAGACGTCCACTGCTGGACATAGACCTCCCCCAGGCGCCTCCACTTCGACTGGCATTTTTGGGGGGTTTTGCCATAATCGCCACGCTTGGCAGGCAGGTTGGCGATCGCAGTATGGTGGTAAAATGCATAGAAAACGCTGCTGCCCATTCTCTAGTAAGTCCCTTAGTCGCCTTCTACGACACCCACTGGAAGAAATGGGATGGTGCTATTCTTTTACGCCCGGCGACACATACGGGACTGCGAAAAAATACCGCTGCAATATTTCTACCTATGAGTTTGGACTAGCTTCATTTGTTTCCTAGATACGCATCCGTGCGTAGTGTGGCCATGGGTCAGTCATTAGATTTTTTTGACTGGATCTTCGCCGCACTGCTAATCTAGGTTATAATATGTATAATTAAGTTAATCTAGGTTATAATCTATCCGTGTGCCAAATTTCATCCAAATCATTTCAGCCGTTTTTGCGTGATTGAGTAACAAACATCCAAACATCTTCACAAACTTTCACATTTTATAAAATTATGTATTACTAGCAGCGCTCCGCGGTTTCACCCGCGTAGTTCCCGTTCCCGTGGGAATGCGGGGATAAAATATAGCCTATGTCACCCGAAGATAGTGTAGCTACCCAACAGTGAAAGAATTTTTCAAATGGGTTCAGTAGTTTTGGAGCCTATTGCCTGTGGACTCGGGGCCCACCAGTGAGTTCGAGCCCGCGACTTGTGTACCCTTAATTATCACAGTTATGCGTTCTAAACGAGTAATGATTTTGTAGATAATCGTATATTCTTTGTAGCCGTCGAGTAGAAAGTTAGTTGTCAGTGTGATTTTGACAGTTTGGGAACAAATATTCTTCTGAAAAAGTCTACATTTAAAAGGACCTAGACAAAGATTGTTAGAAATGAAAGACAAGTGACATTGTAGTGGATATCTACGATGCGATGTCAAAAATAGAGAAACGAAATGTGACTGTATAGAAAAAGCACTGTCTATTCTTCGTAGAAAAAGAAAGCGTCATGCTAATCCTGCAGCAGGCTTAGCACGAGAACCGTAGAGAAGTCTTTTATCGACGGAAGAGTAGACAAAAATTACGTTTCCGTGTAGACAGTTGTCAGTTTTGAACCGAGAAATGTAGACAAGCGATTTATATTCTACGGTAGAGTAGAAATAGAAAGCGTCGTGCTAAAGCCTGCTGGACAAAGATTGTTAGAAACGAGAGACAAAATGACAGATTGTAGAAGGATATCAACGGTGCGATGTCAAAAAAAAACCGGTCAAGTGCGAGTTGGACTCGCGCACCGAGGGTTCCGTACAAACCTGTGGGTATATAAATAAAAGTTCAAAATTGTCAAAAATATTTTTTTTTATATGACGAAACTAAAAATTTTCGGTTTTCGTAATTTTTCCTATATCTGTACTATAAGACGTGACTTCGTACAAAATTTCAAGATTCTAAGTTCACGGGAAGTACCCTGTAGGTTTTGATTCCCGTGCGAGTTTCGAAAATTTGCGGAATTTTGCAGCCTAAATGGCTGTATCTTTTGATTGCGTTGACTTAGAAGGTTGATTTTTCTACAGCTTCCAGGGACAGTAGAACTAAGTATCATATAGAAATTTCAGTTTGATACCTCCACGCGTTCCTGAGAAAAACGGTCTTGACAGACGGACGGACGGACGGACGGACAACAAAGTGATCTTATAAGGGTTCCGTTTTTTTCCTTTAGAGGTACGGAACCCTAAAAAGCACTGTCTATTCTTCGTAGAAATACAAAGCGTCATGCTAAGCCTGCAGGCGGCGTACTGTAGTTACTGCCTATCACCATGCGATGGGAACAAGACGTGAGTTCATGTATGTGTATGTATGTATTTCGCCAGTTATGTTTGAGGCCCAAGTAATAGCTTGCCAGGGGTGCGGGTTGTTCGAAAGAGATACCGCCGCCCCTGGTGCACAGGCAACTGAGGGAACACGGGTGGGTTTTGGTCAGTAAAACTCTGACACGCCCACCCAGAGCGCGAAAAGTTATTTGATGATTTCCCACCCAAAAAAAAGGCCCATATAATATGTCTACGAGTCTATTGCCATCGTATCGTTATGATACCGAATTGAGGAGGAGATAATGTTATTCATAACCACAGTTAGCAGATGAATTGCATAAAAGTGTGACAGTGTAAACAAATTCAAACATAGATTAAGACAATACATCACAACATTTGAAACAACATAAGGCTAAAACAATGTTTCTAACACTCTAGAGGTGAGTAATATTAATACTAAGTACCCATCATCATAGAGAACGCTGCTGCCCATTCTCTATTAAGTCCCTTAGTCGCCTTCTACGACACCCACGGGAAGAAATGGGATGCTGCTATTCTTTTACGTCCGGCACCACACGGAACACAGTAAGTACTAGTTATAAGCGAACTGTTATTTTTAAGTTCTTATTAGATATTCTTTAGATCCATGTAGTGTCATAAATTATAGTGCTGTTGATATATAAAGTGAATGGTAAGTCTGACGTAATACCGTCGTCGCATCTTTCGTCACACAAGCAGAAAGAGATAGCACATAAACGTCTGTCGTCACAATGCACCAAGTCACGAAATGAAGTCATCATCTCATAATCACCCTTTAATATTCTCACTGCTGCGACACAGGCTTCCTCTCTGTCAGGAGTGGACCGTAATCCACCACGCGGGCCCAGTGCAAACTCAAACTCAAACTCAAAGCATTTATTTCAATTAGACCTTTCACAGGCACTTTTGAATTGTCAAACAAAAATCGAAGTTGAAGCTAGGTGCCCATTCCAAAAACGTAGATCTCTCTGGAGAAGAACGGGCAAGAAACTCCAAGGACACTCTTTTAAATCGTGGGTATTACAAAATTTGTGTGTGTGGGAACATTATTCTTGGTGCTTCTATATGTGAGAACAATGTAAAAAAATGTAATAAAATAAATTAAAAAAAAAATAAGATTCAAAATAAGCCATGGCAGATAAGAGATGACCAGTCTCAACCGACGGCGCCCGTTCACGAACTTGACGCATGGATCAGCACCATCCAGCTCAACCATTTTCTAGGGAACCGAATGATCCAACACACACGCCACCATCAGTGAGACATTTAAGTGAGCATGACATACTCTCAACTACCACGTTTTTTCAAGTCGACGTACATTAAAACAACATATTATAAGGATGCATGGTACTCACATTTACAAAAATTTGACAAAATGCTTCTAAATTATACAAAACTATAGTTTCAATCCTATTTGAGAAATTCATAAAATTTGACTTCCAAAAAGAAAGAAAAATATATAATAAGTATCTATTGAAATTTTAATAAATAATACTTGGTTCAGTAAAATCAAAAACAAAATCGTAATGTCACAAAATTAATAAAAATAGGAACAGAAATGTTCGCAATGTCAGAAAAATAATAATAATAGGAACAGAAGTGTTCGTAATGTCAGAAAACATAAAAAAAAAGGGGAAGCATCTCTTCTAAATATTAAAATGTTAATTAGTAAGCCCAGGTGGCTGTGGAGCAGGACCAGCATTAAGCCAGGCATTTTTATCTAAGATATAATCATCTAACTTATAATATGCTTGTCTACATAGTGTGCGTTTAATGCATGACTTAAATTTATTTTCACTTAGTTCAAGAATATCGACTGGTAGTTTATTATAACATTTTACACAGTACCCCATAAAAGAAGTATGTACTTTAGACAATCTGAAACGTGGTTGATCTAATTTGTTCCTATTTCTAGTGTTAAAATTATGCCTGTCACTTATCTTACTAAAAAGATGTAGATTTTTCCGAACATACATAATGTTCTCATAAATATATTGAGAAGGTACCGTCATGATGTTAATTGTTTTGAACAGTTCCCTTAGAGATTCGCGTCTGCGGAGGTTGTAAATGGCTCTGACAGCCCTCTTTTGCAGAATAAAGATCGACTCAACATCCGCAGCCCGTCCCCATAGCAAAATACCGTAAGACATGATGCTATGAAAGTAACTAAAATAAACAAGTCGCGCGGTATCCACGTCTGTTAATTGGCGGATCTTCCAAACAGCGTAAGCGGCAGAACTTAGCCGCCCTGCAAGTGATGTTAAGTGAGGACCCCACTGTAGCTTTGAGTCAAGCGTGATCCCCAGGAAAACCGTTTGTTCGACGAATTCTATTATCTCCTTATTCAATACAACGTGACATTCACTACTTCTGACATTCGGCAACGCGTGCGTGTTGGTAGATGTCACATGTCTTCGAATTTTAGGTTCTAGGACATGCCGGTTTCCTCACGATGTTATCCTATATCATTTTGAGAGCAGTGGTGATGAAATAATTTACACAAAGTAAAGCGCCTGTCTGAGTTCGAATCCACGACCTTCAAGTTCTGCTACAGTGACCAACTACTAGTCGCAGCCGTTACTACAACTGCGAAGATCGCCCTGAGGATACGGTGGAGCACACGGTGGCGGTCTGCCCGGCTTGGGCGGAGCTCCACCGTGTCCTCGTGGAGCCGATCGGCGACGGCGATCTCTCGCGTCCGGCCCTGGTCCAGCCCATGGTACGGAGCGATAGTGCATGGGTAGCCGTCACCTCCTTCAGCGAAGCAGTAATGCTCGCGAAGAGGGAGGCGGCGCACGTGAGGGAGAGGCAGTCTATGCGCCCTCACGACCCTAGCCGCCGCAGGAGACGGAGACGCCCTGGGCGTCGGGAATCCCAGGCCGATTTCTGGCCACCGTAGGCATGAGCTTGCGGACGGCGAGAAATGGGTAGCTCGCTATCCGGTAAGGACCAAGCCCAGGTCGACGGCGCGTTGTGTTCCCAGTGCGGCGCGTTGTGTTGAGCACAAAGTGACGGGGCCCGCAAGGGCCGATGCCTGCCAGGGGTGCGGGTCTGTTCGACAGATATACCGCAGCCCCTGGCATACGGGCTACTGAGGGAACACGGGTGGGTTTTAGTCAGTAAAAGTCTGACACCCTCCTGCTCCACCCAGAGCGGGATATTATGTTATTTGATGACTTCCCACCCAAAAAAAAAAAAGCCGTTACTACAGGGCCATCACGGCTCTCACGTAGTAAAATCCTACTGATCCTTACTTATATAATATTACTAGCAGCGCTCCGCGGTTTCACCCGCGTAGTTTCCGTTCCCGTGGAAATACTTGGATAAAAAATTTAGCCTATGTCACCCGTAGCTTCCCAAAAGTGAAATAATTTTTCAAATCGGTACAGTAGTTTCGGAGTCTATTCAATGCAAACAAACAAACAATTAAATCTTTCCTCTTCATTAATAGTATAGATATAGATTATAAACGCGAAAGTTTGTATGTATGGATGTTTGTTACTCTTTCACGCAAAAACTACTGAATGGATTTGGATGAAATTTGGCACACAGATAGATTATAACCTAGATTAACACATAGGATACTTTTTATCCCGGTAGTACGTTCCCGTGGAATAATTTCCGACCTCCACGCGGGCGAAACCGCGGGCGGAAGCTAGTATTTTATACATTTATGTTTAGTGCGCGAAACAATCCCGCTGCAATATTATTATGTCCGTGTGAACGTCGACTTAGCCAATAACGATCGGTCAATAAAAGGAATGTAATATTACTAACGTTCATAGGTTTACCCAGCCCACACACAGTTTTAAGTACCAAGCCTTCTCTACTTAATACAGCCCTCAAGCCGTAAGTCATATGACACAAATAATAAATGCTCATATTATTAACGATCCGTAGAATATAGGAACCATCATCAGTATTCACAACCATTCGACAGGCTATCTTATCGAAAATAACACATTTCGATGCCTTGTCACAAACAGTTGTCGGAAGAATAGCGGTCGTCTATTTGATTTACATACATACATACTTATTCAGCCTATAATGTTCCCACTACTGGGACACAGGCCTCCTCCTTTGTCATAGGGAGTGGGCAATAATCCATCACTCGGGCCCAGTGCAGGTTGGTTGGTTGATGTCACATGTCTTCGAATTTTCGTGTGTTCTTCACAATGTTTTCCGTCACCGTTTTTGAAAGCAGTGATGAAGAAATAATTTACATAAAATACCGCGCCTGACTGCAACTATCCCTATTTGAATAAACTGGCAAAATGTTCGGATTTGGTTACTGGTTGATGTTCGATTCGGAAGCAATCAATCAATCAACTTTATTTTCTCATTACTCTATACCACATAAATTATTTTACATAGGTCAGATTCGACAATGATACCTAATTCAGGTAAGTATATAATTATATGTATACTGTGGGAGATTGGTGCCTAAGCTAGGCTCGTAGCCTGTTTTCAGGACACCAGGATCCCACCACAAGCGTATTGAATGGCTGTGAATAGCTGCAGATACAGATACAATCGATGTGCTAGGTACAATAAACGCAAGTTTAACAGACTAACGATCCAAGAACGTCATACAACGCAGGCCTCGGGTCAAATGACACAAATAATACATGTCCATATTGTATCGGAGCCGCCATGACACCCACTCGCTTGAATTTCTCTATACCTCATGCCAACCGAATTTGGTTGCCATTAGTACAATCCAGGAACCGTCTGTCTTGTTGGTGGCAAAGATTAAGTTGGTGAGCAGATGGGACTGATTTCAATAGTGCCTACGGGCAGAGAAGTGTAATTTGCACCTTTGTGTGTCTCTATTGGATCTTAGATGAAAAAAGAGACCTTTATTTAGCAGTGGATGGATATCATCACGATCTTCTTAGGTTTTTGTCAACTTTTGGAAGGTCTTCTCCCAGAAGGTGGATCGATGACCTTGTGAAGGTCACAGGAATTCGCTGGATACGAGAAGCACAGAACCGACCGGTCGAAGTGGCGGAGCTTGGGAGAGGCCTTCCGGCTAAAATGATGATGATGATGACATGGAGCGACTCCTTATCTGAGCTCCAGAATGCATTTACTGGGTAATACAATACTCCTTGGTAAAACTTGTTGTCAGAGTTTCAGGCTTTTCTGACTTCCCGTAACGACTGTCAAAGATCTAAAAAGGACAGCCGGGACTAACGGCAAGGCACGGAGGAGTCTCACCATGTTACCCATCCACGAACCAACCGCAGCAAGCGTAGCTTCTAAACCTTCTCTTCTACTTTTGGAACAGACATTAAATAGAATAATCTAAGTAATGAATGAATCGAGCAGGTATTTAATTTAATCGCACAGGACATATTCAAGTGTCTATGATAAGAACAACAAGCTGCTATTGTCGATAATCAATTAGTCACCGTTAGGCTCTGTTATTTATTTCAACGATACGTTGTTTACATTTTGTAGCAGCCTAGTAGTCAAGATTTTTTTTTTGAGGGTGGGAAATCATCAAAAAACTCCTCGGGAGGGCGTGTCAGACTTTTACTGACTAAACTCACCCGTGTTCCTTCAGTTGCCTGTGTGCCAGGGGCCACGGTATCTCGTTCGAACAACCCGCACTCCTGTTCATGGGACTGCATTGGTCTGTACCTACACTTCTGTCTACCTCTATATGAATAACTTACATTACATCTGCTCGCGAATTTGTCCGCGTGACATTTCGGTCCCCGAACACCATGTAACGCACATGGCAACTTCGTTGTCGCTTAGCGTTGTTTCTGACTTTTATTCCCTTTGCACGGCTCTTTACGGTCGCGGTAAGCGTGATGTTAAATACCCTATAACGTTCTTCAAGGCTATTTAATGCAAAAAAAAAAACGAATACGACTGGAAGTTCCACAGATTAGCCCGTTCCCACGTTATGTTTAAGGAAAGGTCTGGGGCCCAAGTCTGCTATTTTTATAAATTCGTTATTCCAACACGACCCCGATGTCATTTTGCTAAAAGTTCGTTATCGTTGCCAAATTCATAATGGTCGATCATTGGTCGGTCAATGGTCTCGTAATAGAATTGTGTTATAATGGCAATGTCGTATTGCCATTATTATAAAACCCGTTAGTAGAAATGATTTTAGAAAAAATACTACTAAATTTGAACATTTATTATTCAAGCGAGATTTCATTTACTTATATATTTTTACATATTATTTTAGGTACTGTCAAAATTTTTGCAGATTACCGCCTAAGTCAGTCATTCATTTGTCATTATGTACGAGATTACCAATAAATAGCATTTTTTTCAATGGAGTTTCAGAAGCTGACCATTACAAAGTCATAATGACGGCATTATATTAGTAGATTACCAAACTTGTCAAAACCAACAACTATGAAATCAATGATAGACCATTCTGACACTATTGTAAAGCAGACTTGAGGCCCTGGTCGGATGTCCACTGGGCCAGTAAAGAGTAGCTAACTTAAAAAGTAAATTTTTCACAATTCCATTATGACTCGACAGCTAATTTACCAACCTAACGCACATAATTATGATGTCAAATAAAAAAGAACACAAACAAAGTAGAACGACTAAGTTGCAGGCTTCGTATTGAAATGCATTTCAATATTGATAAATGATCGATATCTATACGACCAGTTAAGTAAACATGTTTCCACAGCCAATCATTTATTTATGCAGCCAATGGAAAAAAAACACAGTAGACAATAAGGCTCAATAGAACATACGAGCTACAGAAACAGTCTAACGGTGGATTTCATCAGTTGAACTGAACGCGATCAGCACATCTAAATCGCGTTCAAGAACTGTCAGTGTCATCATAAAATTCATTGGTGAAATTGGCACTAACTCATCTAGATCTATGGTCTGTTCCAAAAGTATGTTACGAAACTGTAAAATGTGCAGGTTAAATTCTTGCGTAAAGCACTCACTAAAAGGAATTAGTAACACATTCATCTGTATTTAGGTTTCAACTTAATACATATCTCACAACTTTTTCTAATGATTCTTGTTTGATAAACATGGTTGAATTGTAATTGAAAATTATCGACGAAAATTTGAGGATGTAAAATTAATTTCAAATGTCAAATTAAAAACATCTTCAAGGCATTGAAAGTTAGATTGTCGCGTTTCAATATTCACACTGAAAATTCCTGTTTGTAGTACCAATGAGTATTTGTTTTGCAGTTTACTGATCCAGTTGCTTACATTTTCATCCGATACTTTTCGAACATACTATAAAACATTCCAAATAAAAATTCGCACAGTCCTCATCCTCACAGAGGCATCACCCGTATTCTACCTATTCGCGCATCTGTCCACGCCTAATGATTACCGCTGGTCACGCCGGTCGCCAGGTCACTGACCCCTCATTGTCTCAACTCTTACCGAGCTCGGATCAGTCGTGTTTAACAACTGGTTAGAATTAGAAAACGATTTAATACGCCGTGAGAAACGATACGGAATAAGGACATCACAGAGTAGTGTAACGTTTTAGTACAGAGGTTACATGAGACAAAATTATTTTGAAGTATGTAGTTATAAACAGTTTATTTGGACAAAAATTTAAATTACTTCGACACTTACCCCCTTATTCATAAACGTTGCTTAAAGTTAAGTAATTTTGACATTTAAACATCATTTAACTTTAATCATCGTTTATGAAAATGGCCCTTGGTAAATATAGTTTACCTTATTCGTGATGTTCTTCAGAATGATCAAGTGCGTAGTACTCGCAAACGGCGGCGTGCGTATATACTATAGAGGTCGAAATCGAAAACATGCGACAAAGCATTTCGGTTTATCGCATGTTTTATGTATGACATGTATGACAGATTTATGAGGCAAAGGGAGTTCAGTCCGATCCAGTTTGTCCCTTGCTGCCCCTCTACCAGCGATGTCCTAAGCCGAGGTCCGTACCCCACAGGGGGTGCCCTTAGCGAGTAGTCACTATAGCTTTTTTTTAAGCTCTGGCTGGTAATCTTAATTTATGAGGATGAAGCAGACGACAACCTCATTGGTTGAACTGCGAGATGACATGCACAAAAAAAAAGATGCAAATGGACTATGTCATTTTATCAGCCACTCTAATAGGATAGGCAGAGGTACATACAACAAGGGGCGAGCCTATTGCCATAGGGGGCGTCCATTAATTACGTGATTTTTCGACCCCCACCTCCGCTCTGGTGAGATGTCGTGAGTCTCGACATAATCTCATGTGAGATATTTCAAATACATGTTTTTAGTGTAAAAACGTGTATTTGAAATATGTTTATGTGCTGTGTTTATTTGCGTTGGATTTATGCATTGCATTTGGCTGACCTGGCTGCGGTTTAACCATCGAGGAGCTACTGTGCTACTTTATGGCATTCGCATAGCCGCGATAAATATTATTTTGTAGGATTTACCCATATTGGCGGGAAAACATGTTTTACAGAACTTAACCCGGTTTTCTCGTAATCACACTTCAGCCGAAAGACGTCTACTGATGGACATAGGCCTAAAAGCCATAATCGCCACGCTTGCCAGGTTGGTTGGCGATCGCAGTATGGTGGTAAAATGCATAGAGAACGCTGTTACCCATTCTCTAGTAAATTCCTAAGTCGCCTTCTACGACACCCACGGGAAGAAATGGGATGGTGCTATTCTTTTACGTCCGGCAACACACGGAATGTTACATTGTTTCTTTGCGAAAAAAATAATAAAAAAATTAGGTGATATTTGCCGAGACCCCCCTCTCCCTCACGTGAGATTCAGTGAGATTCGACTAGACTACCTTCCCCCCTAAACGCCTCACGTAACTAATGGACGCTCCCCAACCGGGCAGACTCTACTCTGCTACTGATGGTAAACAAACCAAATAAACATTTTAATGACTTGGGCATCGAACTCAGGATCTCATGACCTACTCGTAACTCTCATTGTTTTATGGAGTAAACTCGGACGAAACAGAATTTCCGTTTTTCACTCGGAAGCAATAATTCCAACTGACTCACAGTTATATTGCGGTCAACTTCCAGTCTAACCGGATGCAGCTTATTTTACATGAAGCGACTGCCTATCTGACCTCTACAGTCCAGTTACTGGGTACAACCACCCCTAGAGTACTTAAATAAACTCTGAAAGATCAGATATTTCATTTTTTCTTAGCCTAAAAGCCGATATTTCTAAATGACTCTCGGTGAAATTGCCCAAAAACAAAGAGACCAACTTGCGGAGACTAAACTACTTGATAACTTAAGTGGATAAAGTCGGTTTACCGATGGAATTACCAGTAATTTGCACGATCTACAAATAGTAACACGATGTTACAAATTCGTTTATTCGTCATTTCGATGAATGTCGAAAGAAATGACTGAAATTATCCAAGTCTAGACTATACCGAAATCAGTTATTGTTTTTTTTTTTTATTGAAAATAAAAACTTAGTAAAAATAGAAAGTCTCCGTAGAGGAAGTTAAAGTTAAGGTGGATGGATGCGCTAAAGCAACCCGCGAAATTCAAATTTTCTCCGTTTTCTTTTTCAAAAGGACTTTTTCATAATATAGTCATTCAAAGGGAGGGGCTTGTGGCTAAGTAACAATAGCTGCGCGGGTCGATCGGTCAGGTTAAGCTACGCTTGCCGCGGTTGGTCCGTGGATGGGTGACCATATTTACATACCAAGACCCCTCCGTGCCTCGGAAAGCACGTTAAGCCGTTGGTCCCGGCTGTCATTTGTGGATCTTTGACAGTCGTTACGGGTCGTCAGAAGCCCGAAATTCTGACAACCAGTCTTACCAAGGGGTATCGTATTACCCAGTAACTGGGTTGTGGAGGTCAGATAGGCAGTCGCTCCATGTAAAATACTGGTATTCAGCTGTATCCGGTTAGACTGGAAGCCGACCCCAACATAGTTGGGAAAAGGCTAGGCAGATGATGATGATGAGTCATTCAAAGGGATTCATTGATTATAATTGTGTCATTACATTCGGATTACGGTCGTGAATATTATTTTATTCAATATACAGGTTGATTGGGCTTGCGCTTGCGGACGGCGAGTAATGGGTAGCTCGCTGTCTAGTAAGGACCAAGCCCGGGTCGTCGGCGCGCTGTGTTCCACGCGCGCCTCAAAGAGATGTCAGCACCAACTGGTAGGGTCCGCAAGGACCTATGCCTGTCAGGGGTGCGGGTTGTTCGAAAGAGATTTCGTGACCCCATACAGGCAACGGAGGGAACACGGGTGGGTTTTAGTCAGTAAAAGTCTGACACGCCCTCCCGCTCCATGCAGAGCGGGAGAAATTATTTGATGATTTCCCACCCTCAAAAAGAAAAGCCGGTGGACCAGTAATTCGCACGATCGAGTATCTACAAAGTGTTACAAAATAAACTTTTTAACAAAAAAAATTTACCGCCGGAAAAACTGAAAAGTAAAAAATAATAAACCTGCTTTGTTTAACCTTAATAACTAAGTTCGGAAGGCGGTGACATAAAATTAAAACACATCTAAAGTCAGTAAAAAAAAATTATCAAAATCGAACTACTCTATAAAAAGATATGTGTGGTCATACATAAAAAAATATATACCTATACGCGTCGAATTGAGTAACCTCCTCCGTTTTTTCGTCGGTTAAATGATTCGTCTATTAGTGCATATACTGCCTCGTTGGTTCTGGTTTCCGATTCCTGGATCGGGCAAAGTGTTATTGGGTTTTCCTATCTGACATTTCTCAGAACAGCCCGGAGTCTGGTTTTGTGCCCGGCTCTATTACATGGAAATTAAACAAAACTGGCGAACTGTCCTCTAACTGCCTCGAACTCACCTCTAGCTGTGAAAAAAAAAAAAAACATCTGCTCCAAAATGTCTCTGTATCGTAATAGGGTATTTTCCAATTTTTCAAAAACTATTTTAATTTGAAGATTGGAACGAGATATTTAACAGAAAAATAAAAATAAATTGATTTCTATCCATTTTCTCAATTAAAAACGATTTAAAACAAATTTGTTTTTAGTTGTTTTGAATTTACCGCCAAAACGCTTCTCACGATGACTTTTTATCACGTGACGTCAACTTTGTGTAAACTAAAGTAGTTAGTAAGTAAATAAGTGAATGTCGAGTTTATAATTAACAAGATTTTAAATGGATATAAAGTGATATTACTGGTGTGCGGTGCCTCTGTACAAAAATACTTCTAAAACGGCGCCAAACTAAGTATTTTATATATCAAAGTTGACGTCACGTGTCACGTGATAAAAAATCATCGCACGGAGCGTTTTGGCGGTAAATTCAAAACAACGAAAAATAATCAGATTTTAATAGTTTTTAAGTGACAAAATGTGTATTAATAAATTTATTTTTATTTTTCTGTTAAATAAATCGTCCCAATCTTCAAATTAAAATAGTTTTTATGAAATCGGAAAATACCCTATTGTGAAGTTACAACCTCTCCTTATGAGTGCTTATTACCATTTACCACTCAAAATTCAGGTTAAGTCCATAAAAAATAAAAGACTATCGCATTCAATGTTGCCTGTTATGATTATTATCTTTTAATTGCTTGTCAACGAAAACCTACTACAACACAGATTACTTCAAACCCTAACTTCCAAGTTTTAAGGTGTGTTTTTCATTGTAAGTTCAAAACACTTGTACAAATGTGATTTCTTTTCTATTTCTACGTAAACGTTGGTAGTTGGAGTTATTAGCTATGTAATATTCAATGCAGGGTATCGATTATATACCGTAAAGGCTTCTTCAAACAGGCGCGGCGCGACACTCGTAGAACAATTTCTATGAAAACTTCGTCGCGCTGTCGCGTTGCGCCTGTTTGTAGAAGCCTTTATGTTGTGTAATGAGGAAATGTTGTAACTTGTGTCTATGGTTTGAATGACATCATCACCTGCTTAGCCTTTTCTCAACTATGTTACATAGGGTGGGTCGGCTTCCAGTCAAACCGTACGCAGCTGAATATCAGTATTTTACATGGGCAACTGCCTAATGAAGCGACTGCCTATCAAAATCAAAATTCATTTATTCAAAATAGGCTGCGAATCAGAACTTTTCGAACGTCAAAATACATAAGACCGACCCCCAAAACGCCCACTCTTCACCAGTTCCTAGTGCTTTCGCTGGGAAGAAGAAGTGGCGCAACAAACTCCCCAGCAGCACAGCTGTCTGTTTAGTCGGATAGACTTGATTCTATACATCCATTGGCAAATTAATAAACATTACGAGACACAGAACATTAATTAAGTAATTAGTCATATATGTCAGCTAGCCATGCCTACCTACTTATCTGGCCACCACAACCCAGTTACCGGGTAATACGATACAGCTTCGTAAGACTGGTTGTCAGACTTTCGGGCTTGTGACGACCCGTAACGACTGTCAAAGACGGGACGTGCTTTCCGGGACACTGAAGGAGGGGTCTTGGTATGTAAAGATGGTTCGTCGACAAAAGTATGTAATAGGTAGGTTATAGCGACAAGTGACCTCACTGGTGATGTTCTTCAGCTCAGGGGCGTAGCACTCACAACTGGCGTGCGTGTATGACCAGAAACGAGGCAAAAGGAGTATGTAAAGTTGAGTAGTAAGTGGCGTTCTGTAGTTTCTGCCTTAAGGCCCTGGTAATTTTGAACGTACTCGTCGTATTGCCGTTATGAGCAATAATAGTTCTTACTGCAATCCGATACGGGTTAAAATCTGTTGTAACAAATTCGAATAATAAATGAGCAAGCATTGTCGAAAAACTGCAAATATAATCCTATAAAATTAGATATTAACTTTTTGATAGTAAATAATCCATCATTAGATGCAGATTGGCATATGGAATTTTATGGTACATTTTTTATTATAATAATAATTGTTATTGAAGGGATAAACTGGTTTTAAAGATAATTAAGAGGTGACTTTGATGATTTTTTTGATGCATTAAAGTATGTTTAATTATGTTTTGAAATCCATCACTGTATGCACGAAAGACTTGAAAAATATCATATATTTTTTTGCCCTCAAGATACACTTGTTTAAAAAACCACAATTTTGAGCGTTTTTAAGAAATCTCCGCCTTAACCCGTGGGAAGGCGTCAGTTTATGTAAAAGTAAGTGAATAATACTTACAACAAAATTTCAGAAAAGATTTAAGAATTAATATTTTACATCACATGGGAAGGGATCTGGGATAGGCAGAGCGATGTATTGTACATCCACATCTCACCTGCCAGTTTATAATAGGTCCAATCTAATACCTCAAAAGGAGCAACTCTTGTGTATAGGTATAATTATATAATCGGAATCTCGGAAACGGCTCCAACGATTTTCATGAAATTTAGTATGCAGGGGGTTTCGGGGGCGACAAATCGGTCTAGCTTGGTTTCAATTTTAGAAAAAGTCAAACAAAAAAAAACCGAGCTAAGCTCGGTCATCCAGATATTCTTTACTAATGATAAAGGCGAAGAGTTTGTTTGATCGCGAATCTGGAACGACCAGTCGTATATGGAAAATTGTTTTTACAATTGATAGCCCAATTTTTCAGGAAGCCTATAAGGCTATTTAATATCACGGGTGAATCTTGTCGACATTTTTTCTATACAAACTTCGGGAGTATATTACTCCACTGTTCGATAATGTCAATCAAAAATTAAACATGGTATAGTTTCGTCTCATTATTAATATTGTATGTACGGAAACAGAATACTAAAATAAAATGCCATTAAAAAGTAATGAGCCAACAAAGATTAGTTTTTCTTGCTAATTTACCCAACTTTGAGCGTGTTTAAGTAATGAAAGAAGTGTAAAAATCTCCAAAACCAACTTTATTTGTCATTGATTTATGCAGTGGTTTTTTCATAAAACCCGATCTTACGAAGCATTTTTCTTAATTTTTACGCGCCCTTTTCACTATAATTGATCCTGCATCTCACTCAATAATGTTGTGCATTTACACTAGCATTTCATGTAGCGTAGTTTAAAATATCTAAGCGTACAAACACGAAAAACGACTAAGCATAAGGATAAAGGGCGAATTTGTGTCTTTAGTAATTAACGGGGCACATATCCTGCCTCCAAATTACTAGGTACCAAAAGATTCACAATGGAAAAACTCAACATGGCAGTCAAAATCTCAGCAGTCGACAAGTAGACTAGTACAAACACACAGTGACATAAATAGTCCCCAAATACAATTTATCAAGCACACGCGGTGAATCCTAAGCCCCGAAACTCCTTGCTTCAGGTGGCACAAAATCGATATCCGCATCGAATATGAATATCACATACATTGAGGTACAGTACATATTTGAACGGTCATTGCTTTAATAATGGCAGTCTGGCAGTGGTATAAATTGCTGAACGTATTTGGATAGGGAAATGAATGATATGTCTAGAAAGGACCCTCGTGGCTAAGTAATATTAACCGCACGGATCGATCGATCAGGTTAAGCTTCGCTTGCCGCGGTTAATCCGTGGATGGTTGACCATCTTTATATACCGAGATCTCCGTGCCTCGGAAAGCACGTTAAGCCGTTGGTCCCGGCTGTCATTCGTGGATTTTTGACAGTCGTTACGGGTCTTCAGCAGCCCGAAAGTCTGACAACCAGTCTTACCAAGGGATATCTGCATTTTATATTCAGCGACAGCCTATCTGACTGACATCTCCACAACCCAGTTACTGGGTAACACAGTATCCATTGGTCTTACAGATTTTACTATGCAAATAATTAATTTAAGTATATTGAAGGAGGAAGCGCTAGGGTAGCCTTGAAATTCAAATAATCTTAAATTTTTTGCAATTTGCAGGTCAGTTTTTTTTTTACGTAGTATGATGAACAAAATATTATTCGCAACCATAACAAACCGTTTATTGGGAAACAGTTCGTGAAACATAAAAAAAAACCAAATACATCCCTTTTAGTTGATTTTAATTATAAATAATGGATCCGGATCCGTGTTTCACCTAGGTTCTCCAACTGGGTGAAGCACGGGTACTATATAAGATCCCGTGCTCCAACTGATGATCAGTACAGTCAAGTAAATAAGAACAATACATCATTTAATATTCAGGATAAGATTTTAACCAGTGCGCCAAACTGTAACCATGAATTCAGCATTTCTTTTCAGAACCCCCAGCGAAACTCAAAAAAAAATTATCAGCAGTTCCATACATTTTGACCGCGTAGGTATTGTATTTTTCTATGAAACAGCTGATTTCTTTTTGTATACCGACGAAAAATTTCTGCGCTGGGGGGTCTAGAATGATATGCTGAATTCAATTCATGGTTACCAAAGATGGCCCAATTAAATTTTATTTTTAAATTCTGCAAAGCCATATTTGTTACCGTTGCAAATCATATTTTAATCAACAAACAACAGATTGACCTGTAAATTGCAAACACTAGAAGAAAATTTGAATTTCCCCGGCTACTTTAACGCCTTAAAACTTTTCCCTCCCCTGTCTACTCTAGCCGTATAAATCACAGTTTATAAATGAAAATATCTTTTATTGTGACACGAACTCCACCCACACTGTGACGTGTGTCCTTGTGACCTTACACTAATTGACCTGTGTTTGTTATTTAGAATGAAGGTTACCTTAAATTATGCACACAAGCATAATGAGAGGAGGTGAACACATTGCGCAGGACTGCGAGGCGCCAATTGACCAATTCCATAGGTTTTCTAATGGCAGATTCCTATAATACGGACCGTTTGGTTAAAATTTAGACTCTTGTATCTTTGCCAGTGTGTTCCGTGTGGTGCCGGACGTGTTCCGTATGATGCCGAACGTAAAAGAATAGCACCATCCCATTTCTTCCCGTGGGTGTCGTAGAAGGCGACTAAGGGACTTACTAGAGAATGGGCAGCAGCGTTCTCTATGTATTTGACCACCATACTGCGAGCGCCAACCCGCCTGCCAAGCGTGGCGATTATAGCAAATCCCCTTTTTGGCGGAGGTTTATGTCCAGCAGTGGACGTCTTTCGGCTGATATGATGATGATGATCTTTATCAATAAAGAAGAAAGACATAGCTGCAGACCCTCCAATATGGACTTAGCTATCACATCACAGGTAAAATTAGCTTACGAAGCTATTTATATGCCCAGTTTGGTAAGAAAGAATTCTACCATTGGTAAGCAATACTATTCGTTTTTCGAGCCGACGAAAAAACGGAGGAGGTTACTCAATTCGACGCGTATATTTTTTTTTTTTTTTTTTTTTTATGTATGACCACGCATAACTTTTTCCAGAGTAGTCCGATTTTGATAATTCTTTTTTTATTGGAAAGGATATACCCCGAAGTTGGTCCCATATAAATTTCGAAGAAAAATTCCAACCCTAAGGGTAAGAAAACAGGGGATGATTGATCGTTTACTCACAGATTTTAATACTAAGTTGTGTATTACAAAAAGTAATCAAAAATTAAGCATGTAGTAATTAGTAGATTATAGCCACAAAAAATGATAAAATAAAAACTTTTTAATAAAAAAATAGAACCGCCGAAAAACCGAAAAGTAAAAAATAAAAAATAGCTTTGTCCAACCCCAATAACTATGTTCGGAAGTCGGTGACTTTGGATATGTAGGTATTTAATTATATGTCACCGCCTTCCGAACTTAGCTAATGGGGTTGGACAAAGCTATTTTTTATTTTTTACTTTTCGGTTTTTCGGCGGTTCTATTTTTTTATTAAAAAGTTTTTTGTTCATAGAAAACGACCATAAAGGCTTCTTCAGACAGGCGCGTAGTTTTCGTAGAAATTGTTCTACGAGAGTAGCGTCGCATCAGTTTGAAGAAGTTTTAGTTGTATTTCTGATTGTAACTTGCATTTGTTTTTACAGCATAATCTGCCTGTAATTTTCCCACTACTGGGACTCAGGCCTCCTCTCTGTAAGAGGGAGTGGGTTGTACTCCACCATGCGGGTCCAGTGCGGGTTGGTAGATGTCACATGTCTTCGAATTTTTGTTTCTAGGATATGGCGGTTTCCTCACGATGTTTTCTTCCACCGTTTTGAGAGCAGTGGTGATGAAATAATTTAGACAAAGTAAAGTGCCTGCTAGGGTTCGAACTCACGGCCTACAACCCGTAAGTTGAGGCCGCTACCACTTTTCTTTCTTTCACTTTTTTTTTTTTCTTTCTTCACTGGGCCACCACTGCTCTCCTTCCTCATAAAATCAGCACCAATCTTTGCTTACGTAGGTATTGCGAGACCGAAGCGACCTCAGCCTACACGACGACTGTGACTAGGGTTGCCACCTTTTATTCATGCAGTTAAAGTACATTGGTTGTTATAGGTAAGAAAAAAAAAGTACGTAGTATCAAAATAAAGTACAATTTATTTTTCTTTATTATTATGATTAAAAACATGTTTTTATTGCTTTTTGCAATTTGTATCAAATTAGTATCTCTAATAACAATTGCATAGCATCAGCAGATCCGTTTCACTATCAAAATTACGTTTTGTAGGTGTATGTGGAGTATTCTTGTCCATGATTTACTATAGTATGAATCTAAAAAACTCTAAATCGTTTTCATATTGCACTCAAACCGCTTCGCACAAAACAAACAAGAAATTGTGACAGTGATACTGACATTATAGATATTTGAGGTTAGGTTGCATTCATAAATTGTTACATAAGAGTGCCTTTGTGATGTGGCGCTGGCGAGTGGCGACATCGATTAGGCACCAATAGATAAAGTTCGTTTAGCGAAAAAATGCTTACGACTAAACTTTTCAAAATCCCAAAGAAATCAAATCATGTGAAATAAAGTATTTTGGTGTACTTTATTGTTCTCATAAAGTATAGAGTACAATTACCTGAAATAACGTACAATACTTTATTATAAAGTACGGGTGGCAACCCTACCTGTGACGTATTCTTAATTGGCCCACGAATGTCATTAGCATCATTCGTTTTTTCCTACTTTAGGTAACGCCATCAAACGTGGGAGTCTAAACAGCTAATAAAATAACCATGTCAACCTTTACATGGCCTCTCGGAGTATTAAAAAAAAGCAAAAACGACTTCTAGATTTATTTTCAAACTAGCTGTGCCCGCGACTTCGTTCGCGTGCATGTCGGAAAACAATAATGTGTCGCTTTGACGGTGTAGGTACCACTCCTCCGATCTTCCGATCTATCCTGGTAGGAATCTACCACAGCTTTCGAATGCAGTCCAGAGCCTAGAGTCAAAACACATTACTCTTGGCGTTCACGCTAAACGGTACGCCAAAATGTATGGGAATGACATTACCTGCGGAAAGGACACGGTAATGTCATTCCCATATATTCTGGCGTAGAGTTTAGCGTGAACGTTAACAGAAAGGTGTTTTGTCTAGGCCTGCAGGCGTCTTTAGGGGTTATAATGATATTGCGACGAAGTCTCACTCAGATTTTTAAGAATAAATATAGATCAAAGCGCCTGGTCGAGGCTCATTTTATAATAAATGTGCACCTGCCGTAGGTACAGTAAAAGCTCTTTATTCGCGAGGTATACGTTCCGTAAAATACCTACCGCGAATACAGAAACCGTGACTATGGAATGGTAATTTATATGGGATTATAGGGGATACGTTCCTAAGTGACAAAAAAAAACAATTTAATTGAAGTTTTTGACCATATTGATTAATTGTATGAGCGTGATATGGATGCAAGCGACTCTCCAAGGCGTAAACGATCAAGCATTTCTATGCGTTAAACAGATTTTTTCGCGTCGAAAATCGTTTTTAAGTAAAAAAAAAATTTCAACATTTTGCAATAAATGGAAAGATGAAACAATAGGTTAAACACGCAAAGCGGCTCGTATCAAAGGATGGAATGTCTATTAAGTCGCAGCATTTATAAATGTGGGGGAGGCCTATGTCCAGCAGTGGACGTCTTTCAGCTGAAATGATGATGATGATGATATATAAATATACTTTATGGTGATGAGGTTGGTTTCATTATGTTTGTTTACATTCTCAAAAAACTTTTTTCAAAAAAATACCAACCGACTTCCAAAAAACACTACAAAGTGCAAAATAACTTTAATTTCGGAAGTCGGTGACGTTGGATGTGTATTTTAATTATTTGTCACCGCCTTCCGAAATTAAAGTTATTTTGCACTTTGTAGTGTTTTTTGGAAGTCGGTTGTTATTTTTTTGAAAAAAGTTTTTATTTTTCACTTTTTTGTTACCTACCATACACCAATTCCAAATTTCATCATCCTTTGGGTCAAAACAATGCATACTTATTTATGTGATAGCAACATTCGCGGTTGATTTGCTGTAATTTTTTGAAGAGTTCCGTTGTCTGTTTCCGAAACGCATCATCAGATCTATATGCAGGGCCCAATCTAAGGGGGGGCAAGCCGGGCAAATGCTCAGAGCGGCAAAAATGAGCGGCGGCAAAATGTATACTTACAAACATACCTACTCTCATGAATTTTTGTATACTTGTTCAGAAGCCGTAGTAGACTAACGTATGTGAATATTATATAGTTAAAAGAATATCACATAATTATGGTCATACCATCTTTGATGGTGTTAGTGCAAAGGGCGGCGAATGTTATTTTTGCCCGGAGCGGCTAAATAGCTAGATCGGGCCCTGTCTATATGAAATTTCAATGGGACCATTTCGGAGTAAACCCCTTTCGAAAAAAAAAAAGAATTTTGCAAATCCGTCTATATACGACGGAGTTATGCCTGAACATACATTAAAAATATAAACATGTCGAATTGATAACCTCCTTCTTTTTGAAGTCGGTTAAAAACACCGACCGCGGCGAAGGCGGCTATTGTAGATGTCAAAGGCCGAACCAATACAGCGGCGATATCATTTGACAATGTACTTTAGGCGAAGTTGTAATAAGGTCTATTTCACTTTTTTATAGTCCATCTGACGACGCGTTTACAAAGGATATTGGGTTGGATACGTAGTGGAATCCTTTTTGTTATTTGTTAATATGTATGTACCGATTAGACCCGCAAATAAATAAATCTTTAGCCGCGGATATAGGAATTGGGTCGCATTTTTTTAATCCGCGAATAGTGAAAACGCGAATGAAGGAAGCACGAATAAGGAGCTTTTACTGTACTTACTCAATAAATCGACTGCGCGTCTGGTTGAGTGTGCTGAAGCATTATTCCACGCGGGGGCGGGCGCCTATCTCGGCCCGTACAGGCGCGTGTCTTTTAGCTTTGTTTATCAAACGTTGACCACTGAATAAAACCACAGCAGTGGGAATGCTCTGCACGGACTGCGATAGGCCTCGACAGGTAGCAGTGCAGTAACACCTGACGCCACCTGTCAGTTAACGGCCCGTGGGACCATGGCGTTATCACGATGAAGAAAGATCACGCTGTAAAGGTGGATACTGACCGGCGTCACGGGTCAAAATGCACCTAATATGTTACCAAGCAAGTATTCGTGCAGTCAGTAGTACCTACGGCAAAACATGCGAGCGAGCAACACTGATTTTAGCACACGGCGTAAAGACATGCTCGCTGCGAATGTTACCATTACCTACGCCCCGTAACGTCGGTCATTATCCACATTAAAAGCGCTGTTGAAAAAAAAAACCAAACCAGGCAAAAAAAACTATTTAATTGTATAGCACGGGTTTTCTATGAACATAGTAAGTACGATGTTGTTGCTACGTAGTGCCATACCTCGCGCGCCCCCACCTCTCTCCCCGCTGCTGACGCAGGCAGCAGGAAGAGAGAGAGCCCGATCCCGGGGATAATGGACGTAACAGAGCGATCCTCCGCGACTCTCAGTTACGATGCCTTTTTATTGTAAATTGTAATCAAAAATGTTTCAGTGTTTCTTTTGTTCAGCCATACATTTATTTGTAGACCAATAAATAATTATATTTAAAGAAGCGATTTTAAAATTGTCAATATTTTACTATTGTGATTTCTATTGTTCCTGTGTAGGTAATGTATCCTTTGTTGGAGATGCCAAATGGATAAATAAATACATTTTTAAACTTGTTTTAACTAAGAAAATGCTTCTCTGTAAGCGATGTTGCTCGGAAGAGCATCGACATAACTACAGTTGCCCGTGTGAAAACCTATCTATTTACTCAAATCCACCAGTAGTTATGGTCGCAATTTTGGATTTTGTTTCCTGACTTTCACCATCCGACCTCGCTTGAACCCTTCCCCACCTCGAAAACTAACATCACGAAAATTAGCACATAAGTATTTACAACTCTTTACTCCTAAAACTCCCATTATTTGAATCGAGTAATGCTGTAAACACGCATTATCAAATTTCGCGCGAAATCAAGTTGTTGTCTTTGCATGTTTGCTATTCAAACCTAGATGGCGTTACTGACGCTAGAGATTATGAATTTCTATGGAGATGTTCCTCTAGCCGCTCTAATTTTGCTATATTATGTTAGATGGCGCTACTAAGACTTTTATGACAATTAAAAATGAGATTTCTTCCCCTCTATTTGTATTAATTTGATTGATAAAACTAATAAATATTTATCTAAAATTGCATTCTAGGTATATGACTCAGAACACCACGTCAGTTAATATTATCACAACTTTTTATTTGAAATTCTTTTAGCTTTTTTGATTCGTGGGAATCAACCACCAACGGAAAGCAATTTTAGTAATCAGTATCATTACTTTTTGAAAAAACACAGACACAGTAAGTAACTTAAATGAGAATGACGTGTGTTATTATTAAGTATTCGTTAGTACCGTTTCACGCCAATAGATGTCGCTAAGTGTTTCAACATTACGTAAATAAATTCTTCTTGAACACTTTAAATTATTTAGATAGCGAAGCGATTGCGATGAAACAAAGACTAATATAAACTCTGAGTTATAAACAATATTTGAGTATGAAAGATAACCATATTAGTTTCGTTCTTTTGACGTGATACTTGATCTAATCAACATAGAAACTGAAAAACCGAGCTACAGACAAAAATTTTGATAAGAGTTAAAATGTCATCTGTTGATTATCCCTTACCACCCCAAGCAATTATTTTCGAAATATTTTAAATGTACAGAAAAAGTTCCTTTACAGATTTATTATATGTATAGATGTATTTTTGGATTTCCTGCACTGAACTTTGGTTGTCATAAAAATGAGTTCATTTGTCAGGTGCAACCGGGACATGGTAACTTTACAATCTTAACTTGTAAATTAAAAACAACAATTACTTCATCATTTAATATTTTAAACACTGTCTTGTACACGTACACAACAGTAATCACTAATCACTGACCTCACAAGTGGACGGTCCACCCAATGGTGCGCTCCTCCGGCAATTTCTCCATAAGGTCAATCTAACAACAGGAAGTCAGCAGTTCAATATATTAAAAACGGGAAGTCAAAGCAGTGTTTGTTTAATCATTTGGTAGGTATTATTAAATGACAACATATACAGAAGAAGTCAATGCACGCCAACATGGGACACTTTCACATTTTGTTTATATGTTAGAAACTAGCAGCGCTCCGCGGTTTCACCAGCGTAGTTCCCGTTCCCGTGGGAATACAGGGATAAAATATAGCGTATGTCACCCGGGATAGTGTAGCTTCCCAAGGTGAAAGAATTTTTCAAATCGGTTCAGTAGTTTCGGAGCCTATTCAATGCAAACAAACAATCAAATCTTTCCTCTTTATAATATTAGTATAGATTTATTATATGTGTAGATTATTATATAGCATAGAGTATGGATAACAAAACATCACGCTTGTATACCTCCAAAGGTTACGCAGAAGTGTACCTTAAAGTCTGTACTTTAAGGTACACTTACTTACTTACACTACACTTTAAGGGACTGAAACAAAACTGGTGAAATGTGGCTGTCCACATTTCACCAGTTTTGTTTCAGTCCCATGTAACAGGGTACGAGCCTATTGCCACCAACCGTCCATACTCCAGGCTGTGGCCTAGAAATTCATGATATTCCTCAGAAGTAACGGTTTTATAATCCTATGCTTGACATTTGTACTAACCAGTTTATAGCGGACATAAACACGGGCAAAACCAGTACTAATTGTAGCGACTTCTTGAGACCCGAGGAGTAGCAAAATACGTAATAGTCACTTTATACGCAGAATAAGAATGGAACTGACTAACAACCGTTGAGTTTTGTCACAGTATAACTACTGACAGTAGTTCAATGGGAGCAGTTTTTGCAGAGGAATCGTGCTGCGGGTCGGTCTGCCTAGCCTTTCCCTAACTATATTGGGGAAGGCTTCCAGTCTTACCGGATGCAGCTGAATACCAGTATTTTTATAGCGGACATCAATCAACACGGGCAAAACCAGTTCTAATTGTATCGACTTCCTGCGACCCGAGGAGTAGTAGAATACGTAATAGTCACTTTATACGCAGAACAAGAATGGAACTGACTAACATCCGTTGAGTTTTGCCACAGTATAACTACTGACAGTAGTTCAATGGGAGCAGTTTTTGCAGAGGAATCGTGCTGCGGGTCGGTCTGCCTAGCCTTTCCCTAACTATATTGGGGAAGGCTTCCAGTCTTACCGGATGCAGCTGAATACCAGTATTTTTATAGCGGACATCAATCAACACGGGCAAAACCAGTTCTAATTGTATCGACTTCCTGCGACCCGAGGAGTAGTAGAATACGTAATAGTCACTTTATACGCAGAACAAGAATGGAACTGACTAACATCCGTTGAGTTTTGCCACAGTATAACTACTGACAGTAGTTCAATGGGAGCAATTTTCGCAGGGGAATCGTGCTGGGGGTCCAGTCTTACCGCATGCAGCTGAATACCAGTATTTTACATGGGGTGACTGCCTATCTGACCCTGGGCCCTGGGCCAGAGTGCCCAGAGTGGCCAATGAAAAAGACGGCCCTGACGATACCCCAAGCCAGGAGCTTCAGGTATACGATGGCAAGATACTGAGGAATGTTAAAAACGTTGACATTTCTCAGGTCCAGTCAAATGTATGTATGTTTGAAGGTTGAACCACTGTAAGTAGTTACACTGTGGTTTTACTAGATTTTCGTTTATATGGCAACTTAGCAACACACGAATTGTCGTTAAATCAATATTTTGATAAGAGGTGTGTAGAATTACGTGTATTTACATTATGTCGTGTGTTTACATAAGGATAAGAAAACGTCGTATATGGTATTTCGAATAGTATAGTAAATCTGAAATGTAATTTTATATTTACAGAATCATGATCATAAAAATCATCAATTCCCCCCTCTAGTTCATATAATCCGTTTAAATGATTATTTCATGAAATAGTCATTCGACACAGTGCACTCACACATATAGCAATTGGACTCTCATTGCGAAACACTGTCTCTTAAGATACAGGGTACCCTAGTTCAGGGATGGCGAACCAATGGCACGTAACAAAATAATTTGGGCACGACAGCCTAAGTCACAGTATGGTAGGTTCAGTATGATAAGAGTATGGTAAGTTCATCTTCTTTATTCTGAAAGTTGGCGACGTCGCAAATGGCAGTCAAATATTTACCTGTTTTTATTAATATCTTAATATTACTGTTTGGAAATATGAAATATCGCTAACTAGTGACCTAAAATATGAATAATGATTTGCAATTATAACACTGAATTTGATATTGTAACCGTTTTAGGTGTAAAAAGGGCATTTGGAAAGTTTCCAAGTTCTTTTTTAACATCTTAAACTAAACATTCGGTGTTAAGATATTAATTATTGCATTTCATAATCAATATTTTGTGTTACTAGTTACCGACATTTCATATTTCCATACAGTAATATTGCCAAATTAATAAAAACAGTGAAATATTTGACAGATAATTGCGACGTTGCCCATTTTCAGAATAAACGCTCTTAAGCCTGATTCGTTACTTTTAGAAACTTTACCTTCACATGAATCTATTCTATGTCATTATGACCTAAATACCAAATACCAGAAGTTGCACTAATTTGTTCTTTCATTTAAATAAGGTGGTGTGATGTTCATTACTATACAACATTATTTCTAGTATATGCGAAACCCGAATATTATATCGACGCTTGAAAGGCAAACCTTACTAAGCGACATTGAGCTAACTTTACAGGAGAGTGATTTAAAGTTCAAATTAAAAAAAAAACCCATGAAAATTCACCTAATTGTCCGATTAAAATGATTTTAACCCTCTACCACCTACCACCTAATCTTGTTACACAACCACCTACCATACGTCTCACAGACGGGCGAGTACAAAGACTTTCGTATGTAAAACCTAAACGTGAAAGGTTTATTTTTTAATTAAAATCAATTAAAATACATATCAAGGTCTTTATTAAAGCAAACAAGGCACATAAAAAATTAACAGATTTTCTTAAAATCTGAATTTGTTTGGAACAACTCTTAATTCTAATGTAAAAAATATTTTATTCAAAAAACGAGATCTACAAAAATAATCACAAGACATAGGAACTTATTTCTTTTTGTTTATAAAAATATAATAATCAGTAAGTAATATAAAATCAAAACTTTTTCATCATAATCATATCTTTTGCAAAATTGCAAAGCATCAATCTTATAGATTTTCCCGACAGTGAATGCATATTTTTTGGGAGCATTCGATACAAATCGGCTTTTTGGACTGAAAACACATGTATTGTGTCCTACGTTTCTTTTTAGGGTCGCAGGTTGAACAATTTTTTCGAGAAGCCAATCTGTCTTCGGAACTGCTTCCACCTGGTAGAGCTGGTGGGGTCGAGTCATTGCCGCGGTGAAGTATGCGCTGAAGTGCGAGTCGAATATCTCGTTGAATCTTCACATTGTTTTCTCGACGCTCCATATGCGGTCTGGTGAGCTGTTCAGCTAGCCTCTTCATAAATTTGAACCTGCTCTCAATTTTTTGTCCTTGGGCTTGAGCAGATAAACTGACGACGTAGCAGTTTGACGCCGAAATATCGAGCAGCCTGTAAAATACTGCCAATGGCCACCTACGCGTTCGACGACCTGTGGTATAATTGGAACACCTTTGGTCGAGTAGGTCCACTCCGATCTTGGTTCGATTGTAGAAAAGGATGATTTCCGTTTTCTTGGTAACTTCATCTACGTCTGGCATATGATGCATACTTGACACGGCGATCACTGCTTTATTTGGCTTAGGGACGTAAGATGATATAGTTATATCCTTTGTAAACCCAAAGATCGTTGAATCAAGAGGTCGGTGACGGGCTGGTAAGAATTCTTGAGGTATTTCTCTTTGTCACGTAACCACCTACCATACGTCTCACAGACGGAACACGAGCATTTTTTACTTACCAGTGACAAACGCGCGCACCTCCGACCACGACGAGCGCTTGGGCGGCACTGAGGGACGCGGCGGGAAGGTACAGGGACGAGCAAGTTGATACGCGTTTTGCGCGCCAAATTATTAACGTTTTTAATTTCCTTGCGTCTGAGAGACGTATGTCAGGTGGTTAAGGGTTAACATTTCTACGAGTGTTAAAATCATTTTAATCGGACAATTAGGTGAATTTTCATGTTTTTTTTATATATTTGAACTTTAAATCACTCTCCTGTAAAGTTAGCTCAATGTCGCTTAGTAAGGTTTGCCTTTCAAGCGTCGATATACATACATACTCAGCCTATTACTTTCCCACTGCTGGGACCTGAATATAGTTTGTTCAGAATAAGGAACTGAATCGATTCCAATCGTTTTTACACCATGTTATAAATTTTTTTTTAGTTATCACCATTTAATTACAAAACAATTGCCATACGATTAGGTACCTACTGCCTAATTATTATTAATGAGCGCAAACCACGCTGGACGCGCGGGTGGCGCGTGGGCCTTATGGTGACCATGTTTCTGTGGACAACTAGGTAACATAACAAGGTTATATATTATAACTTTGTGATTTTTCATGATACAAGCTTTGAAATTTTGTACGTAGATTCTTTACATAAGAATACTAGACACAAGTTTCGGGTTTCGTATTACTAAAAATAAGCTTGTATAATAGTTCAAGTTTATTTATGTTTGCATATAAAGACTATACCAATGATTGTGAAAGTATTTAGTTTTTTTCTAGTAGACAATAAATCAAGAAATTTTGTTGGCACGTCAATGCCATATACCTACATTTTTATTTTGGAAATAATAGCTCGTAGAGGTTAAGAGGTTCGCCACCCCTGCCCTAGTTTAAGAGACAGAGTCTAATGTATTGTGTACAGATTTCTACAGCATCCAAATGTTTTATGTAATTAATCTCTACCATAAATTCAAAAATTGTAAACTTAACGTTCAATTATCTGTATTTTTTGGGAAATAAAGATAATCTATTTAATATAAAAGGAAGAAACTGACTGACTGATCAATCAACGCACAGCCGAAACTACTAGGACTAGGAACGTGAAATTTTGTACACGGCTTCCTTTTATAAAGTAGAGGAGCACTAAGAAGGGTTTTTTTGGAAATTCGACCTTTAAGGGGGTGAAAAGGGGGTATTTTGTTTGTATGAAAAATCTTATTCCTTGAGTTAATAAACTTGAAACTTTGCACAAATACTTATGTAAGTAAATTATAAAGTTGGTTTTTTATTGTTTTTCTAAACTACCCCCTATTGAGGGGTGTCAAAGTTTGTATGGAAGAATTTTAACGCGCTGTTTGATTACCTCAAAATTCAGTTTTTATACCTTAAACCAAAAATAAAGAACAACGTGTATTAGGGTTTTTCGAAAATCTACCCCTACAGGGGTAAAATTTGCACACGTATTGATTATAACCTAGATTAACAAATAGGATACTTTTATCCTGCTGGTACGTTCCCGCGAGATAATTTCCGACTTCCACGGGGGCGAAGCCGCGGGCGAAAGCTAGTACATATAAAGAGGAAAGATTTGATTGTTTGTTTGCATTGAATAGGCTCCGAAACTACTGAACCGATTTGAAAAATTCTTTCACTGATGGGAAGCTACACTATCCCCGGATGACATAGGTTATATTTTATCCCCGTATTCCCACGGAAACGGGAACCACGCGGGTGAAACCGCGGAGCGCTGCTAATTGTTATTATTTAATAGAATTAAGTGATTTGAATTGCGCCGATAACAAATTATATTTTGTTCAACATACAATAGGGTATTTTCCATTTTGATAAAAACCATTTTAATTTGAAGATTGGGACGATATACCTATATATTAGGTCTTTACCTATGAAATTGCCGTTCTGCAGTACTGGCCATTTCAAATCAAAATAATTTTTGTTTGGCTAAGAATTCTAATTTCAAATTAATTTTATTTTAAAAACATGGATTTTTTTTTCTAAAAGTAGTCATTTCTTTATTGATTAGTGTTACATTTTCATCGCATTTCAATCTTTTTCGTCATCATGGATACGTTAAAAATTCGAGTAATTATGGAATATGAGTACCGTCGTGGCAGCAACGCGGCACAAGCGGCACGCAACATCAACGACGTTTACGGAGCTAACACTACAAACCAACGCACCACCTGTTATTGGTTTGCTCGCTTCCGTTCTGGAAATTTCGACCTGAAAAATTAACCTCGCGGTCGTCCGAAGACTTTGGTCGACAATGACGAATTAAAGGCGATTGTGGAAGCTGATGATACACAATCTACGGCTGAATTAGCAGCAGCTTTCGACGTTAGCGTCAAAACAATATTGGTCCATTTGCGTCAAATTGGCAAGGTAAAAAAGCTTGACAAATGGGTGCCCCACGAACTCAATGATCGCCAGCGCGAAGTACGCGTCGAGACGTGCCTTGCACTGCTCAACAGACACACAAATGAATGAATTTTGAACCGCATTGTTACCTGCGATGAAAAATGGATTCTGTTTGATAACCGTAAGCGCTCAGCAAGTTGGTTGGATCCTGGTTCAGCACCTAAACAATGCCCTAAACGAAAACTTACCCCTAGAAAAGTGATGGTCACTGTTTGGTGGTCTAGCGCCGGTGTGATTCATCACAGCTTCTTACCAAACGGGGTGAGCATTACTGCAGATGTGTACTGTGAAGAACTGAACACAATGATGGAGAAGCTGGCGCATCTCCAACCAGCATTGGTCAATCGCTCGTCTCCGCTGCTCCTGCACGACAACGCGCGACCTCATACTGCACAGCAGACGGTCTCCAAGTTGCAAGAACTGGGGTTGGAAGCTCTCCGTCATCCGCCCTACTCACCAGACCTTGCGCCTACAGACTACTACTTTTTCCAGAATTTGGATAACTTCTTGGCGGGAAAAAAATTTAATACCCGAGAGGCAGTACAAAATGCCTTTGAAGAATTTGTTGCCTCCCGTCCAGCTGATTTCTTTAAGAAGGGCATCAATAAACTGCCACTGCGATGGCAAAGATGCATTGATTGCATGGGTGATTACTTCGATTAATACAAATAAAAAATTCATGAAAAAAATTCGTTTAAATTTTTTCATACAAAACGGCAATTTCATAGGTAAAGACCTATTATAACAGAAAAATAAAAATAAACTTATTTATATAAATTTTCTCCATTAAAAACGATTAAAATCAAATTTCGTTTTCGTTGTTTTGAATTTACCGCCAAAACGCTCCTTACGATGACTTTTTACCACGTGACATCGTGACGTCAGCTTTGTGTAAACAGCACCAGTACAAATACTTAGTTTGGCGCAGTTTTAGAAGTATTTGTGCACAGAGGCACCGCACACCAGTGATTTCACTTCATATCCATAAGAAATCTTGTTAATTATAAACACGACACTCACTTGTTTGCTTACTAACTACTTTCGTTTACACATAGTTGACGTCACGTGATAAAAATTCATTGTAAGGAGCGTTTTGGCGGTAAATTCAAAACAACCAAAAATAAATTTGGTTTAAATCGTTTTTAATTGAGAAAATTGATATTATATCAATTTACTTTTATTTTTCTGTTACATATTTCGTCCCAATCTTCAAATTAGAATAGTTTTTAATAAATTGGAAAATACCCTATTACTGAACTGCAAATTGCAATAAAACGTAAGAAAATTTAAATTGAATTCGCGACATACCTGGCAATTCCACTTAAATGTCAATTACTAGTAAAAATGATAGATTGCCATGGCGGCTGTTATAATTTGACAGAAGCGGTTCCTATGAAACCAAAGTGTAAGTAAGGACTGCCAGGGGTGCGGGTTGTTGGAAAGAGATACCGTGGCCCCTGGCACACAGGCAACTGAAGCAACACGGGTAGTCAGTAAAAGTCTGACACGCCCTCCTACTCCACCCAGAGCGGGAGAAGTTATTTGATGATTTCCCACCCATTAAAAAAAAAGCGTAAGTAAGGAAACGATTTTTAATTAAAAGGTTCTTGTTTTCCACTTCAAGTAAAGAAAAAGACTTTTATGTGGGTGGGTTGCCAATACTAGAAATTCAGTTTAATATAATACCCATTCCTACTGTGGATGGATGGAATAGCAAGGCACGTGAAGAGATAGATGGATTGTGTGAGGAATGAAAAACTCAACTCAAAGCATTTATTTCAAATGAACCAATATTACAGACACTTTTGAATTGTCAAGGTCGGTGAGTTAGAAAGATGAAGCTAGTTGCCCATTCCAAAGCGTAGGTACCTATGGAGAAGAACGGGCAAGAAACTCCATCATGAAACTCCATCAGAAATGAAAGAGAACGGAGTGAATGGTAGCGTGACGGTTGACAGGGGAGAATGGAAGAAGAAAACGTTTTGCATCGACCACAAGTCCACAAGTAACATAAGACATGGGCAGGAAACCGATGATGATGATACCCATTGCCTTCATGGCCTCTGAAAGGCTAAATTAATAAGAAGGTTTAACTCAAAGGCAACGACCACATTAGAATATGAAGTCATATCCTTAATGTTCCAGGAATACAAAAAAAAAAAAACACTTTGCTGGCTACATCCTTAGTACAGTCAAACACACGACGTAGTAACACTTGAAATACCAAAGCCAGCCTTATTGCTATGAAAGCAACGCGCTCTCAAAGTCAAATTGATGACATGGGTATGTGGATGACTGTACGATTTTTACGTAGTGTAAGAATGAGGGACGTGAGTCATTTTAGTGCCGGTAGTAAACGTTTTTTTTTTTTTGGATCCATGTTATTAGAAAATTACAAATTAGTTCTAATTAACCTGTCTGTACGGATTAATTGGTGATTTTAGGACATGGATTTATAAGTCTTTTCATCCGTATTTCAAGGTTTCTTATTGTCCCCATACACGCACTGGGCCCGTGTGGTGGATTACGGCCCAGTCCTCACAGAGGAGGCCTGTGTCCCGGCAGTGAAAACTGCTATGCAGCTTAAAGTGGCGTTGCGACACCAGTCGCGGCGTCTGTGACCCACCGAGGCTTGTAAGCCAACGAAGAAGGTTACGTGATTTTATGAAAATTACCGATCTTCTCCGTAAATTCCACGATTCGCAATAATCAAGATAACTATAGATCAAGGCCGAAATTCACATTTCTACATTTACAAGTCACCGTTAAGTCTCGTGCTGTCCTTGTCAATTCAAAGTATATTGTATTTTAGCAACAAATGGACTGGCCAGCCCGGAACATGTGATCGAGTCCATATAAGACCGCGCGCAGCGTGACCACCGATTGTCCGATTCATTCCTAAACCCGGCGGCGCGCACTTTACTATCGGTTCACTTAATGAATACTTCTCAAATGTTGTAACTTAATTGTTTTCATTAAAAAGCCTTTCTTTGTTAACTTTTGATTATTCATTAATTCAATTCCTAAAATAAATTGACTAAAAAATTGGGGCATATTTCCGTCGATATTTTAATAGGATATCTGGTTGATTGTATTTGATTTCAAAAAAATTGCTGTTGGAAGTGGGAATATTTGAGTTTTTTTTTGGAAACGGCGGATTTTTTTCCCCACGATAAATTTCCAAGGTAGTGGATTCTGAATCATTTACCTACTGAATGCATAGTTGCAGTTTACGCAACGACCCTATCACCCTGTATATTAAAAGTCAGATCTTTAACCGTCGCTGGTGAAACAGCCCCTAAAAATACTGTCGACAAAATAACAGCGATCATAGTCCATTGTGCATTCTAAAAGAACTAAGGTCTTACTTGCGGTAACACACACAGACATGAAAAGCGACTTTCTTTAATTATTCAAAAAAGGGACTAAGACTAAGGAGGGTTATTACTATTTTAATAGACATTAAAGACATATTTCTCACCTTTAGCGGCAGCTATCATTCAGAGCCGGGGCCCCGCCTGCGTCGTCACTCCACCACTCATATTGGTCACTAAGACATGTCACTGCACTACACTACACTAACACACTCACTTTGTCACTTAGCACATTGTGGGGCATCCAATATTTTTGATCTGAAACAAAAGAAAATCACAAATAAGTATTTGTCTACAAAGGCTTTATGACAGAAATTTCATATATCAAAGTTTTTGTGAACAAGCCACATTGATGACTGATGATTCTGTTATGCACCAACTTAACTTAATTTAGGCTATTGCTATCTCTTTCCTCCTAATGAAACAAGAAAGAGACGGAAATGAGCAACAGCTGTCAAATTTAGTTGAACTAAGATATTTTCGAAGCAACTACGACAAACTAAATTCATCATCCTTATAATCCATTGAGGTAATATGTACTAGTACGTTAGTACACTGTTACCTCAATGTTATAATCACGCCAAGTTCAAGGCGATCGAGACATAGATACTTAATTCAGTTTGACAGTTCTATATCGTCACTTGTCTTTTTCTTTCGCGGTCCGTCAGTAAGAGATAGCAATACTCTTGTTTTAGTTTAGGTGGTGAAAAAAGAATCGGCACCTGTCACGAAGCATAAAGATCACATAGCGTTGGGGAATAGAAAGGCCATGGTAAGATCGAAGGATCACTGACAGTAGAAGCAGAACTTGTCCTGCCAGGGGTGCGGGTTGTTCGAAAGAGATACCGTGGCCCCTGGCACACAGGCAACTGAGGGAACACGGGTGGGTTTAGTCAGTAAAAGTCTGACACGCCCTCCTGCTCCATCCAGAGCGGGAGCAGTTATTTGATGATTTCCCATTAAAAAAAAAAGCCATGACAAGTCATTCGTGTAACGCCTTACCTAATCCCATACTAACATCATATGTAAATGCGAAAGCAATTCTGTGTGACGATCGGTTCAGCGGTTTAGGCGTGATAGCGTAACAGACGCTATCACGCCTAAACCGCTGAACCGATCGTCACGAAATTTGGCAGAGATATAGCCTGGAATATGGAGAAGGACATAGGCTACTTTATACGCGATAACCGACATCCACACGGGCGGAGCCGCGGGCAGGAAAGCTATAAACCCTATAAGTTAGTAAAAGATCAACTATATGTATATAAATTTGCCTTCTCAATTGAGACTTTCTGGAAAGAGCTCCGGTTATTGTACAAGTTCTAAGCTATGTGTTTTTAGTGAGTGATTGTTCGAATAATGCTCTCATTGTATCTGGGGCAAGAACGTGTCAATATAGCGAATAAATCGCTATTATTTATAGTGCTGACATCGTATGCTTAGTTATTTGAACTGGGTGAAATTAAATTAATCTCTTTGGATAGTATTGTAGTCGAATTTACATTACAATAGAAAATAATACTCTTTGTCACAGAACATACGTGCCAAGTGCCTAGTCTTTTCCTAACGATGTTGGGGTCGGTTTCAAGACAAGCCGGATGCCAGCATTTCACATGGAGCGACTGCCTATTCGGCCACAACTCAGTTACTGGGTATTACGATACCCCTCGGTAAGACTGCTTGTCAGACTCGAGCTTCTGACGACTCGTATCGACTGTCAAAGATCCAAGAATGACAGCCGGGACCGACGGCCTAACGTGCTTCCGAGGCACGGAGGATTATGGTAGGTATGTAAAGATGGTCACCCATCCACGGACCAACCGCGGCAAGCGTAGCTTAATCTGATCTATCGACCGGTTCGGTTGTTATACCAATTACAGAATAAGAAGGATGACAATTTGCTGTCGCAAAATACGATCTTTCAAAGATAACCTTTCATTAGCCAGGCAAGCTGAAATGAAAATAGAATTCAATTGGATTATACTCAAAAAGTGAAGCGAATACAGACACAAATATTATAATCCTAAAATACCACAGAAACACGAAATTGAAACAATAATTCACGACAAAAAACACGGGTCCGACATCATACAAAAATTAAACGCGCACAGAATCACCCTAATAAAATTACCTTCGCTACTATTCAGCGAAATTATCGTTCACAATGCCAACCACCCTTATTGGGCTTTCCTCCCCTTTGTTTACCCTCTCCCTCACTCCTACACCGTGAAATAGCTCTGTTCCATTCTAGCTGACTCTAGGATTTCGTTGGAAGTACAACACGTCAATTTTATGTTTAAATGGTTAGGATGAAGATGAGTGGGATTGTTTAAAAATGTTGGTTTTGTTCTCAGAAATAGGCCAGTCTGATTATTACTTACCAAGAGATCAAATTAGAAGCATTCAAAAGGATCAACTCTGATACACAACATATGTATAGTAACACTTATCTACGTTTTGATAACTTTATTTATTTTGATCATCTGTTAGAAAAGAAAATAATTGTACAGCAATATTTTCAAGAGATCCATTTCGAGCGTATATCGGATAACCAAATTGACTTTAAACCTACCGTTACTGTGGTGCCAGGGACTCTGTATCGATCCTTTTGCTCGTGTCAAGTGTAATTAAGGGACTCCGGTCAAAATTTCAGTAGGTGAGGGTAGACTGAGATTGCCGCGAAGATTTCTTCGTCTGTGGCTCCAAATTAGTTACAGGTGTTATTTTAGCACTAATTTTTGCCTTAATGTATAGAATCTTCAACATAAGATTCAGAGACTGCAACAGATCGTCATCTGCCATGACGTATTTTCAAAGGTCCAGAACCTTGGATGACCAGAGCCAGCGAAAATACCACTGCTTATTATTTAGTTAATCTTCATGATTAAAAGTCATCATAAAAAATCTTTGAATACCGTTATAAGTACTTAGTTTGATGTTATTGTAGAATATGACTTGCAATATTATAAATGTTAAACGCACTTTTAGCAAGTACACAATAACATTATATATTTTTTTAATTGACAGCTGCTAATTGTTTTCCCATTACTTGAACATTTTGTGTCAGTAGGCCAAAAACCACAGAACCATTTCGTGTAACATAACCCGGTTCTATACTTATGAAACGTGAAATCGAAAAAAAAGTGGTGAAAGGGCCATGTACAGGGTAAAACTGAGTAAGCTAGCTAAACTCTATAGACGTGGCGGGTATCGCTATGATCAAACAAAAACGATCAAATAAAATCAGTTTTCTTTGTGTAAACTTCACAGACGCTATGGACATCGATATAATAAGTACAATAAGACAAATAAAACCGGGAGTGCCGACAGAAGTGAAAACTTGAAAAATTACGTGTGTATTTTTGAATCGTCAGTAAATATTTTTTCAATCTTCAGATTAAAAAAAGTTACGCGTACGTTCAACGTTTGTCGTTCGTACGTTCGTGTTGTCAGTAACAGTATCGCGAATTCAATTGTTGTTTTCCGAAAGAAGTCTTCACATCAAATAAATCTGAACTCCAACCAAAAACTGTCGTTGGCCCAAAAAAATATCATCGAAGTTTGTATTATGTCGTGTTTAGACAGATACTCATCACGTCTTGGGAGTTTCGCTAGCTAATTTAATTTGACCCTGTACTGGTTTGCCAATAGAAAGAAATACACCACACATACATCCTTTATACCTCACTACCGACTCGCCCCTGCTCGCATGGTTGCAATGTTCTTATATGGCAACATTTCAATTCATTGATGTGCTAAATCCAAGTTAAACATTAACGTATTTTCCAAAATAAATTCTCTAGATGATGGCAAATCGACACCAAAATCCATTTTGTAGTTTAGAAGAAGTAAGCACAAATAAGGATATACATTAAACACAGAGTAGTAGATCGATACCCGGTTCCGATTCTTTCTGACTCAGTCAAGGGCAATCTTCCACGGCGAAAAAATAGAGCCACCTATGAAATCCACATACACTCCATTTTAGTATCTATTCCTTAACTATCTTCCAATCTCAAGCCTTTCAGTTTAGATAAACCATGCGTCGTCAAATTATTGCGGTGCTAGAAGTGCACAGTCGTTAAAACCTTACTGAGCAGCGTCGGTTTATGACTATCGGCTTTCTAGTACAAAGTAAGTCTTCGTTCGCTTGGGTTTTATGACTTGCGCGGATGTTAGGCAAAAGCTAAAAGGTTTATTGTTATCTGTATCCCCTGATGAAGGTGAAACGATTGGTTTACAGTAAAAGTAAAAAGAATGCAAGTTTGAAAGAAGACAGGGCCTAGTTTAAAACCTTGCGGTACACCCTTTTGGTCTACCAATTATTTGTAGTCTATAAATATTCAAAATCATTTAGGGCATTTATTTAGACTCGTGAAACAGATTAAAATATAATTGGAAACGTTTAATCTAGGCTGATGATTATGGGCTTATTTTTTTATTCTAGTAGGTAAATCGAATGTGTTCAACAAGTCCTCTCTCATTCTGACATATCCGTCAATTCATGCTTCTAAATAGAATGAAATTGATCTACTATTTATTTCCCGGGGCTACAGACCCCGTAAAACCCTATTATCCCCGGGCATGTGTCCTACATCAGGCTAACATTTACATGCAATGTTGCTTCCGGGAATATTCCCACCTTAGGGAAATACCCGGGTACGGTGCAGTTGATACACCTACAAATAAGAACTTTCATAGCTTGAAATGTAAGGTTTATGGCAACACTGACTCACCAAGAATAAAAGTGAATTCTAGGCTTTTGTATAAGTAAGGATATCTTCAGTAACTATTCGCAATCAAATTGCTTTCACAATTCAGAATAGACACGCCTGAAACTATTTATGACTCAGACTCTATGAAAGACGTAACAGTTATTGTGATCTCAACAAACAAACCTCAGATGATATTAAAATGTCACTAATATCTCAAATAAGCCAAGAAATAAAAGGTAAGCGTTACATCCAATTCTAGCGAGGTTTGTTAAAATATTCTGTATTAGCTTTTCCCAGCGACTTCGCCTGCGTAGAGGTCGGAAATTATCCCACGGGAGTGTACTTCCGGAATAAAAAGTATCCTATGTATTAAACCAGGCAATAAACTATATGTGTGCCAAAACATCCAAATCCCGTCGGTCGTTTTGGCGTGACTGAGTAACAAACATTCAAATTTTCACATTTATGATATTAATAGGATAGGATAGGATTCAAATAAATCAAACCTCCATATCCTAGATTGAAGCCCGACTTCAACCGATATTGTTGACACAAACCTAACCGTTACCGGACAATAGCGGGGTTCATAAACGTTAGCCATAAAATCACTTCATGCGAGGGGAGCTACCCCTATATTCCAGTGGTGCCAAATTATACCAAATGCTGTGATTCGTAATAATACACCGTTTTATTTGCAGCTGAATTTATAATTTGCATGTTCCTCTATTGTATTGTTTTTTGCTTTATTTTTTGCTGTAGCAACGTTATGTGATCGATGGTTTAGATATAACTATAGTTGTAAATAAACCGTTTTAAACCTATAATCCGTTTTACGACCACGTGGGCCGTACGTTGATTACGTATGAGTACCTTTAAAAACCAAATTTAAAACGCCGATGGAAATCATTCACAATATTACGAGAAGTCATATCTCATATATGCCACTTTTCTTAGAATAAAAAGATTAAAACAATCATTATGAAAATATACATTTAAAACTATGGTGTTGCAATAAAAAATAGAGGGGTGACTGAAGTTTTTTAGAATGTATTTTTAATTTATATATTTATTTTACGTGTCCTTGATTCTAACTCAGGAAGTAGGTGTGGTCTAGGTCTAGATCACTAAGTGTGGAGCCTCAGTGCGTTCCGGTAAAAAAAAAAAAACGTTTTTATCCACAATATTAAACCGATAAGTGTTGTAAACCCTTTAAAACCAAAAATACAGTATAACACCAAATGGTTCGAAAAACGTTTAAAATTTTACATCTAACCGCTGTTTGGGCTAAAGTATGATTCCATTGCCGTTGTTTGAAACCTTATTCGGGTGTCTCGATGTGATGAAAAAGGATTTGAAGACATTTTCAATTTAAATATAACCATAATTTAATTTCACAACATTTGTCTAATGGTTAGAATTGAAATTATAAGAGTTGGTAACTGCTAACTCAATCATGTTACTATGTTTAAATAGATTCATTTTATTTATGGAGATTATTTTACATATTATGGTGAATGAGAGAACGTTGTAGGCCTTACAAACTGTAGATTTGTAGACGATTTTCTATTCGTCTAAGTACCTGGTACTTATTGACAAGCCTGCACTGTCCTCCCATACATTTTATCTCTGTAATTTGAAAACGTTTATTTTTAAAAGAGTAACCGTGGAGTTTCTTGCCGGCTCTTCTCCATAGGAAACAACAATTTGGAACCGTGCACCTAGCTTCTGACGTTTCATAAGTGCCCATGCCGGTTTATATGAAATAAAAATATTTTGATTTTGACTGCTTAGTGGTGCGTTTTGTTCACCTTAACTGTTCAAACATAAGAAAATTGGAAACAAAATTCCGTAATCCAAACCCAAACCAAAGATCGGATGAGTAAAACCAAAGAAAGACGCGTTCTGTTTATGAGTAACGTCGAATAAACGAAAACAAAAATTTCATCAACATACAAAACAATGCGTATCTTTACTCTGACAGGTTCTATAAAACTGACCCTTTTAGTATTACTTTAGTTAACAGACTACTCAACATGAACTATGACTCGTGAAATTCGTTTAACTTAAACCCTATACATTTAGCTGCACTTACATTTCAACTTAATGCTTAAGTGTGAGCTGATGATACCTTACTCCGTATCCAACGCCAGCGCTATCCCAAAACGTAGAATTAACATGTGAAAAGCCAGCGTTAGGAACCTACCTAGCCATACCGTGCGGTCCAGCCACTCACACACGCAAAACACTATAGCTACACAAGCAAAGATGTCTCCAACAAAATAAAACACCGGCCCCTGTCATATGGTATTGATTCCGACCCTTCGATTGCCGTCCCTCTCGCACACCGGTCAGCAACGAAAGTGCGAAAAGGACAGGTGTAGATACTTTCTTCTTGGCGACTCGGTTTGAGATGTAATGTTTACTTGTGTGCAGATTAATACTCGGGTAACGCCCTGCCTGGGATGATTCTGTATGGCTTTTACTGTCCCCGAGTCGGGTTTTGATCGGTTCGAGGAAAAGTGATGTTCGTTTAAGTAGAACTATAATGCTTCTTATATTACTGACCCTTGAAGTGAACGTTTTAAGTGTTTTGTATGCTTTCCTGTTTATGTTTGTATGTGTGCGAGGAAAGGTGCAAAGAACTCTTTGTCTAGGACGACGCTATGTCTTTTTAGCTGTATGTTCTTGTTGGGTAATCATTTTGATACAAATGCTGGAACATTATGAAGGCAGTTTACATCAGTAAAGACATTGAATAGAAACCATCCCATTTTAATAAAACTATAGATTACTGCGAACAATTAAAAAACTCGATTGTTAAACGATTCGATGGCAATTGTTCCAAGAAGTTAATGCAGACAAAACTACAATTCCAATTTAAACTTTACGTGTTTGCAAATACGATGCATTTTACATAAAACGAATACCAACAATAGAAGAGACGAGATCACCTTTGTAGCTACCTAGCAATTGTATTTATGGCGAACGCATTTCAACATTGGAGATCGAAATGTCCGGAGCCCGATAAAGCGGCGCAGCCAACGGACGACCAACCAGTACCTATAATATAACCATTACATATACCTACATTATTTTGATGGATAGACCCAGTACACTGGGGTGACAACTTCGCCCCTAATTTAAGTGTATAGTTAGGGGTGGTTAGGGGTACAATAAAGGGTAGAATTAATCCACGCTTGTTTTAGGGCGCGCGTACAGCAGATGTATTGAAAACTGGACATGAAAGGGAAGTTTTAAATTGTAATTGTGTAGTGCTTTCGGCTGAGGATTTAGTAAGCAAATGGCGGAATCAGGATTCAAATTTTAACAGACATTTGTGTTGTTTCTGTTGTGCAGCAACTAAACTCAATTTAGGCTGTTGCTATCTTTTTCCTTCTAATGAAACAAGAAAGAGACGGAAATAAATACGACCAGTAAAATTTTGTTGAACTGAGATTTTCTTTGACGAACAAAATTCATCATGCTTAAAATCACGCCAAATTCAAGGCAATCGAGATTTCATTTAGTTTGACAGTTCTAAAGTATCACTTGTCTTTTTCTTTCGCGGTCTGTCAGTAGATGGGAATACTTATGTTTTAGTTCACGTGGTGGACAAAAGAATCGGCACTACATATGTATTACCAAATAGTATGGCTATTTATCTGAATACCAAATACAAGGATTTTTAAGGAGTCTTTAAGACAACACTGCTCCAGTGCTCATACTTTTATGGATAGAACATTACCGTTATAAAATGGCTGATATTCAAGGGCGCAAATCTCAAACCCATTAAAAGAGGAGCCAACAAAGCTCTCTTGCTAATTTAACCTAACTTTGGGCGTGTTTAAGTAATAAAAGAAGTGTAAAATCTCCAAAACTAAGTCGGCACCGACAAAGCTCAATTATCTAAAAGTTCAATAAACTTTATTGGTCATTGATGTATGCAGTGGTTTTTTCAGAAAACCCGATCACCTAGTCGCGAACCTAGAACCGCGAACCGAGGAACCTAGTCGCGGGTTCGAACTCACCAGTGAGTTCGAACCCGCGACTAGGTTCCTCTTAATGTATTCTAGAATCGATCGGATTCACTCTCACACCTTGTAAAAAATAAAACTGCCTAGGCTCCACACGAAAATAAACGCATTCAAAATCAATACAGTCTGGTCCAGTCACTATGCATTTTTTATCACTTGATACACAAAAGTAAAAAACTATAGCAAAACGACCTAATTCCAAACCAGATGACACTCAAAAACCATCTCTAAGTGTTCCCAGTTAAGTTGTATTCAGAAAAACTGGTTTTGGGAGTTGTGACGGTTTAATTGATGTGGATCCACAGATTGATTGACGCAGCTTTCGTCATTATTACTCGGTGTATGGACCCTTATTATGAGGGTGCCGCCATGGGAACCGGTTTTGCTTCAGACATAATTGTTTTAAAAGTTGCTATATTATTGCAGTGTTGTTGTGTGACGCCATCTAGCGGACTGTATATCACAGCGGTGACACATGAACATTTATTGATTGACTAGCGGACCGTGGGTACTCTCCATTCACCGGGTCGACGACGTAATCAGTTTATTTGTGTACCTAATTGAGACATAGATTAGTGCTTAAGAGTTTGCAGACACGACAGGTGGAAGAGAAGGTCATTGGGTGTGGTCAAATGACACTCTAATAGTGTCTTTCTATTTTAAAACGAATAAAGTAACGCCTCAATAGTATGTTAAAATCATCTGCCTAGCCTTTTTCCAACAATGTTGGGGCAGATTCCAGTCTAAATGGATGCACCATGCCTATCTGACCTCCACAATCCAGCTACTGGGTAATACGATACCCCTTGAAGAGTCTGGTTTCAGACTTTCGGGCCTCGACGACCTGTAGCGACTGTCAAAGTTTCACGAATGACAGCCGGCAACAACGACATAACGTGCTTTCTGAGGCACGGATGGTCTCGGTATTTTAAGATCCCGCCCAACCCATCTACGGACCAACCGCGGCAAGCGTTGCTTAACCTGATCGATCGAACCGTGCAAATGTTATTACTAAGCCACAAACCCTTCAGTAGTCTGTAATATTCGATAAAAGATTATGTGCAAACGTGAATTATATTAGCGATCCTTCTATAAATGGTAAAATAGTATAAGGCACGTAGCGAGACAAATAGATGTTACTAAATATAAACGCACTTTCTGTAAGAGTAACAGTGTGTCGGACTAGTAGTGACTAGTCCTATACATAGACGATGTAGTTTATGTAGATAGACACACACATACAAACGCCAAAGGGATCACTAACATCGGTGATACAATAAAACCTTTAAAAGCTTCAAAAATTCAACGAACAGAATCGACCGCTTCACTGGAAAATGTGGCAAAAGCAGCACAACACAATCTAGCTATAAATTCTTCCGTACATGTACACGGACAAAAGAAAGTAGCTCTGAATCAAATCGCCTATCAATTCTCACACAATTTGCATGTTCACACGGTAAATAACAGTTCACTGGCACGACTAGGGTTTACAGAACACTAAAATAAACTAGAACTGGTAATGTAACCTTTGGACCTAATTAGCATAAGAATTGAGAACGTACATGACTCTGTCTTTATGAAATTGTTGATATTAATAAGACTAAGACCATACTTATCAGAATTGAATTAGGCGGTCCTTAAATGCCCAAGGATCAGGAGTATGACCAGGAAGGAGGTTGTCGGTGGAAGTGGCGAAGTTTTCAGGTAGCAAAATTTAAAATACTCAAGCCATTGACACGAAGAATACAAAACAGACTTAAAAACCACCTTAATTGACCAAAGCAGTAACCAACATTAGCAATAGCTTTTGAGTAAAAGTTATGATGTAACTATAACCTTTCTACTAACCAAATCCAGCCATAGTTTATACAGACATACATTTTTGTGAGTGGTTTTTAATTCAAGTAGAAGATTGTGTACGCTGAGATCTAAAAATAAACCTATTATAGGGGCACTTAAGCAATGCCAAAATAAATTGGTATAAGGGCAAGAATTGGATTTATTATTTATTTGGAAGAACAAACAATTACACATAATATTTTACAAATAAATAGTACATAAGGAGGTACATAAATGTGCAACCAACAACGTTATCCACAGATACACAAAAAGACAAAGACAATGTTGACAAAGTAAAAGTCGGGTAGAATAGATAAGAACATGAAATGAAATATACATATATTGTTGCCCTTATCTTCATCTTAAAAGAATATCATCCAATTATTATATTTGGATGAGATTATTAGGCACTACGCAATAGAAAGCATCAGGTTTTGAATTACAAGAAACAGGGATTTACCCTTTTCTGGCATTTAAAGTCGGTCAGGCAGCCCTGCGCAAGAGCATGTCAAAACGACAAGACCGCACGTTACCATGGGAAAACGGAATCGAATTATATTGCACTGTGCAGGTCACTTTCTACTTGTTGCCTAACCTACGGTCCTTCTTAGTTTGGCCATCTAAGACGATGCCAAAGTTGAGAGTAATATAGGATAGGCTAAGGCTACACCAATCTTTGAACCAACCTATGAATGGGTTGAAAAGTTGAAGGATTCTAATATACGTTTTCATGTGACTGAATCAAGATTATCACCAAATTTCTTATCGGGTCATTTTTTGTTGATCAGGATTTTTCTATCAATCGTCATATTGGTATATCTAGAGGATGTGCCCTCACGTTAGCATTTATGCCATATTAGCGTATTCTTCTATTTTTTCCGGGTTAATGATACTATCCCAAATATTTTTTTACTATAAATATTTATGCCATGTCGCTATGTTTTGTTTCAAGTAAATGTCAATGAACGTCAGCGACCGCGTTCCCTCTCAATACAGATGGCAGAATTTCATGTACAACTGTCACCTTGTGTAATGCTCAAAAAATCATCAAGTAAAGCCAACGTTTAACATCAAAATAGAAACAGTTATGTAAGAGCTTCACAGAAGCCAAAAGTAAAAAAAACTTTCGTTTTTCGAGCTAAGTATTTAAAAACGTGAGTTTGTTTGGAAGTTACGAGTTTTACAAGTATCCCCCTTCTTGGCAGGAAAAGTTTCCATGCTAAACATTTAGAAACTGCGTTTTAAGTCCATTTTGGTAACATTTATCTTGTTCTTATCACCGTTAACTTCGTGTTTCTGTACCTTGAGATTATTTATTTTTGTTTCCATAACAGTATTTTGTTCTCCTGTTCTGTGGTCAATCTTTTAGTCTATATTTTCTACATTAGTATCGACTATGTGTCCTTTACTCTCAACATTATACTTATTTATCAGTATAGTTCAGTTAAGGATAGAGGGCTTTTGGCCAACTAATAACAGCCACACGGGTCGATCTATCAGGTTAAGCTATGCTTGCCACGGTTGGTCCGTGGATAGGACACTCCTCCGTTCCTCGAAAAGCACGTTAAGCCGTTGGTCCCAGCTGTCATTCGTGGATCTTTGACAGTCGTTACGGGTCGTCAGCAGCCCGAAACTTTGACAACCAGTCTTACCATTAGGGGTACGTAATACGATATCCCGATTTATTGGGTTGTGGAGGTCAGATAGGCAGTCGCTCCATGTAAAATACTGGTATTCAGCTACATCCGGTTAGACTGGAAGCTGACCCAACACAGTTGGGGAAAAGGCAGATGATGATGAGTTCAGTTAACGATATTGATAATTTGTAAAATTTCTATCTATTTTATAATGTGCACTATTTAAATTGAATGCTAGCGTTTAAGCTATATTATTGAAGCGTCCAAAATATGGTTCATTCGGATCCTTCAGACGGACATAATACATGACGTCACGGGTAAACACCCGTGACGTCATGTATTATGTCCGTCTGAAAAGTTAGGCAGAGTTCTATAGTACCTATATAGTTCACTAACATTTAGTCAGTTATGTTCAAGTCTCATTCAATAGGAAGCGAGCCTACTGCCATCAACCGGGCATAGCTCCAGACTTCGGGCTGCTATATAATTTACGAGTAGTAAACGGCATCTCTGTAGCTAATATATGGGTTCCATGTGGTGCCGGACGTAAACAATAGCACCATTCAATTTCTTCCCGTGGGTGTCGTAAAAGGCGACTAAGGGACTTACTAGAGAATCGGCAGCAGCTTTCTCTATGCATTTTACCACCATACTGTGATCGCCAAACCACCTGCCAAACTGTGGCGATTATGGCAAAACACCGATTTTGGGGGAGGCCTATGTCCAGCAGCGGACGTCTTTCGGCTGAAATGATGATTTATAATATATTATGATGACAAACATAATATTGAGTTTTGTCAGAAAACAATGATTTGCTCTTTGGCACACTAGCCGAATTAACTCCATCGTCAAAGACACGTCATATTACCCACTAAAAATCGATCTTTTTCTAGTCTAGTGACTAATACAAACATACGGTCATATGTCATTTCGGTTCTGCATCATGGATTCATATTGTACTATTATAAGTGTCATTGAATGACTTTCATTCGTGTCTTTGTCTGTACATTGATAATTTTTTTGGAGATCACGTGAGGCATCTTGAGTTTATACGGACTGGAAAATTTTACTTGGTTTAAGGTCTAATGCCGAGATCTTTAAACGTTACTTAGCACATACTTTGGCTAGACGTTGTTCATGTCCCTGTAAAACTACAAGCGCAAGATAGAGACAAGACGATGTCTAAGTACGAGCAAAGTAACTTTTATAGATCTCAGCTACATTCATGGAGGACCATACTACATTGATGTAATGTGCGTATGTAACTTTTATTTGACGGACGGACAGACAAAACGTTCTCGTTAGGTTTGTGATGACTTCATGTGCCTTTGGATGTTAGAAGTTCATGGGTTTCATCAATCTATCATAAAGAACAGAAAAGAATATTTTTATTTCAGACAAAAGTCCATAGGGTTAGTAACAATTTTGATTATCCTCCAGCGTTAGTACAGATACAGATTACTATTAAAAACTTAAAATTCAGCGTGGAACTGCATCCACCTTCGCAACGTCAGGGAATCCCGCCGATCAGCGAATACACTGAGAACACTGGAATTTAGAAAGATTTTTTTACCAGTGTGTGAACTGTAACCGTGATTCCGAGAATACAGTATATGACTAGAATTTTTCGTTGGTTAAAAGAACTGCTGTTTCTTAGAAAAGTGAACGCGTTACCTTCTCGGTCAATATGGGGTCTTAAATCATATGCCGATCTCATGGCACTGGTTAAAATGTTATCCTATAGAGAAAGCCACTGTCAGTTGAACTCTAATATGAAGTAGGTACTTAAAATATGAAATTAATAATTCAAAGAGGTTAGTCAAAATCTTCCTTTTAATGAACCTCTTAGTTTTTAAAGGCAGGTGTAAATACTGCTATCCAAAAGCCAAACTGTATTAGAACAAGCATCTAATAAACTCCTATATCACATGAAAAACGAGAGTAGGAACGAAAGTGGTGTCTCGTTTCCTTCCTCCGCTCGTCGATAGAAAATAAAAGAACCATAGAGGTTATTAGCCTCAGAGACAATAACACCAACCGGGAGAGAAGTCCTAACAATCTATAATTGATAGACATAGGGCTGGCAATCAGAGACAATGTGAATAGTATTGAATTGGAGAACAACCATTGTACTGCAGATAATTATACAGAAATGAATGTCTGGAACTAAGAGGAGCTTGTGGCTATACAATAATAGCCTTAAAGGTCGATTGATCAGGTTAAGCTACACTTGCCGCGGTTGGTCCGTGGATGGGTGACCATCTTTACATACCAAGACCAATCCGTGCCTCGGAAAGGTCCCGTCTGTCATATGCGGATCTTGGAGTCGTTACGGGTCGTCAGAAGCCTGAAAACCAGTCTTACCAAGGGGTATCGTATTTTTCAGTTAATGGGCTGTGGAGGTCAGATTAGTCGCTCCATGTAAAATACTGGTATTTAGCTGCATCCAGTTAGACTGCAAGCCGACCCCAACATAGTTGAGAAAAGACTAGGCAAATGAGATGAGATGAATGTCTGGAATCAAATGCCATTTCGTCACCATAATCTCCTTCTGAATTTAACTGGAACATATTCATCCACAAACTACGTTAAATTCATGCAAAAATGTATTCTGTGCAAAGTTATTCGCAATCGGATCCAACATATACAATCAATCCTGTTTATTGTGTACCGACCTGAACGAGCGAGTGTCGCCTAAAATAACAATGGCCGCACACCCGCATCGTCCAGGTGTGTAAGGAACAGTAGAGGCCCTTTAGACGAAAAAAAAAAACTTCATCTGCATATCCGAGACCACTGCTCTCCTATTAACAACCTTACGCAACACTAATAAAGTCTTTAACACTCCCAACGTAACCTGAGTGAAAAAACACACAGTCATTGTCCTTAGTTGCAGTAGTGTTCTATCTCTTACACTTGCATTGAATTTGAGAGAGATGGAAGAAGGGATTATGACAAAAAATGATCGCTTGCGCAGTGTGGGGACTTCGATCGAACAGTATTTGCATTTTTTTGACGGTGGCGTATAACAGATTGCAGAGGGAGTTTGTTCTATACTCCGTTTATAGCCGATTTCTATAATTATTAACGGATAGTTGTAGGTGAACATTAAGACTCTTTTATCTTTACAAAAAATTAAGCAAATGCCTTAAAGGACCGTCTACTTTGCAAATCTGCAGAGTAGACCGTCCTATATGGAAGTAGCTGTCACAGGTACACAAGGCTACACATCAAGCTATACATTTCCAGTATTAGCTGATCTCGCATCAGCGTAAACTGGAAATGCATAGCCGTGCCGTGTGTGTAAGTAGCTATACAGCTATCAAAATAATTAGCTTACGAAACTATTTATTTGCCTAATTTAGCAATAAAAGATGCTACCATTGGTAGGCAAGACGATTCGTTTTGCTTATAGGAACCAAGCATTACTTCGTAATGTGAAGGACCAAAATAGGACGTACTAACTGTACTATAAGGTACACTTCCAACGCTAAATCGTGAAAGCTGAGAGAAAGGCTATTGTACTTATAGATAGACTGACGGTCACAGCACAGTGCAGCTAACCATATTCTGCAAATCCGGTTTCAAGGTCAAAAGAGCGGTTGTGAATCGTCAATATTTTACAATCATTTTGTGGGTATTGTTGGTTAAGAGTTTAACGAGTATCGACTTTCATTTTAGCTTCAAAAGGAAATACGGGCACTTGGTACGCGCACATTTCGTACTAACGTCATCTTAAACAGCCTTAGATCTTAACAGTATAATGTTCCCACTGCTGGGACTTAGGCCTTCTTTCTGTGAGAGGGAGTGGGCCGTTATCCACCACGCGGGCCCAGTGCAGTTTGGTAGGTACATACTAACGTATTCCTCTGTTTTCTCCCTGCCTGCAGGCTCTAACATGACGCTTTCTATATCATTCGTATGTTTGATTTCCTTGTCATTTTTAGGGTTCCGTACCTCTAAAGGAAAAAACGGAACCCTTATAAGATCACTTTGTTGTCCGTCCGTCCGTCCGTCCGTCTGTCAAGACCGTTTTTCTCAGGAACGCGTGGAGGTATCAAACTGAAATTTCTATATGATACTTAGTTCTACTGTCCCTGGAAGCTGTAGAAAAATCAACCTTCTAAGTCAACGCAATCAAAAGATACAGCCATTTAGGCCGCAAAATTCCGCAAATTTTCGAAACTCGCACGGGAATCAAAACCTACAGGGTACTTCCCGTGAACTTAGAATCTTGAAATTTTGTACGAAGTCACGTCCTATAGTACAGATATAGGAAAAATTACGAAAACCGAAAATTTTTAGTTTCGTCATATAAAAAAAAATATTTTTGACAATTTTGAACTTTTACTTATATACCCACAGGTTTGTACGGAACCCTCGGTGCGCGAGTCCAACTCGCACTTGACCGGTTTTTTTTTATTTTATTTAATAATTTATATACGTACGCCATAAAACAAATCACTACTGGGACATGGGCCTCTTCTCTTTGAGAGAGAGTGAGCAGGAATCTACTACGCGGGCACAGTGCGTGTTGGTAGATGTCACATGTCTTTACATTTTTGATTCTAGGACATGCCGGTTTTGCTCACGATGTTTTCCGTCACCATATCGAGAGCAGTTTATTAGATAATTTGACAGTCAAAAAACGTCTATTTTTGACCTAGGAAACCTTTAGACTTTACTGACAGCTATATCATTATCTCTACATATTATAACGTTATACAGTACAGTTTCTATAGTATATCTTATTGTCCATGATTTTATTCTAATTATGCTTAAAGAGCGGGTAGGAAATAGTAATTATGCTCGAGATCTCGGCCTGGCAAGGTCGAATCAATCTCAGTTGTAAGAATCATGTATGATATTATAATATAACATTACGCTGTTCATAATCTAGTACATTGTCTGTTGTGAATAAATGCTTTGTCATGTTAGTAATTTGATTTGTTCAGGCGATGTCGACGTTTCTTGTGAAAAAAAAAAAAATTGCTTCCACGATTTATGGTCAAGATGTGAAAATGTTACTAATTTCAAACATATTCCTTTTGCGGTTCCATGTCAAAATTTTGAACTGTCGACATTTTGGATGACCTATTTGGTGAAATCGTATACAATGCGACGCTTTAGTATTTGTTTTTTTGGCTTCACTCTTGGTGTTCCGCGCAGTGTACCTATATGCCTTTGTTTTATAATCTGAGGTTAAAATGATTACGGTGTAAAGAAAAAAAAATCTTTCTTTATTCATTTCTTTGTTACTATGAAAACTTCATGAAATTGTTCTGCGAGTGTCGCGTCGCGTCTGTTTGTAGAAGCCTTAAACATGTTGTATTAAAGAATCTACATAAATAATAACCTAGAATCACTGACTATATTATCTTCACGGTACATCTATTGATTTTCCAGTCACCAAGTAGGAGTCTCTAATTAAGTAATAGATAACGAATGCATAATTAAACAGATATGTGTATAGGAAGTGAAAATGTCGCATGCGCTTACGTATTGGATACACGCATGCATACGATTATGCTTCTACCTTGGGCTATACTTTCGTATCTTGCAATTATATTATGTACTTGTTGAAGTTTTTCGCTAATTCAGTTACTAGGCTGTAATAATGTTCCCAATGCTGGGACACAGATCACACAGGCCTCCTCTTCGTAAGAGGGAGTGGGTAGGTAAGTAGATGTCACATGTCTTCGAATTTTTATCGGTTTCCTCACGATGTTTTCCTTCACCGTTTAAGAGCAAGAAAATGATGACGGTGATGAGGCAAAACTTTTTTTTTTTTTCACTTTCTTATAATTTTATTTTCTCTTCACAAACAAGGGTATAAAAAGCTTATAAATTAAGTGACACAAGTTTGTGAGAGACTCGTGTCTGCACTAGGAATACCTGTATAGCATAATCTGTTAATTTGTTTTTTATCAGCCTCAGATTATAAAACAAAGGCAGATAGACCGCGCGGAACAACAAGAGTGAGGCCAAAAAACCAAACACTAAAGCGTCGCATTTTTTGTAACATACAATGCGACGCTTTAGTATATATATTTTTTTTGGTCGCTTTAGCATTTGTTTTGATCTGAGTTATCAGCCTACTCACTGCTATCTACCAACAGGATAAAATTTTAACCAGTGCGCAAACTGCAACCAAGAATCCAGCATATCATTCTAGACCTAGCGTAGAAATTTTTCGTCGGTTATGCAAAAAAAAAATAATCAACTATTACCCCTGACGTATAATTGCGGACAGTTTTACAAAAAATACAATAATAATAGGTCTTTACCTATGAAATTGCCGTTTTGTATGAAAAAATTTAAACGAATTTTTTTCATGAATTTTTTATTTGTATTAATCGAAGTAATCACCCATGCAATCAATGCATCTTTGCCATCGCAGTGGCAGTTTATTGATGCCCTTCTTAAAGAAATCAGCTGGACGGGAGGCAACAAATTCTTCAAAGGCATTTTGTACTGCCTCTCGGGTATTAAATTTTTTTCCCGCCAAGAAGTTATCCAAATTCTGGAAAAAGTAGTAGTCTGTAGGCGCAAGGTCTGGTGAGTAGGGCGGATGACGGAGAGCTTCCAACCCCAGTTCTTGCAACTTGGAGACCGTCTGCTGTGCAGTATGAGGTCGCGCGTTGTCGTGCAGGAGCAGCGGAGACGAGCGATTGACCAATGCTGGTTGGAGATGCGCCAGCTTCTCCATCATTGTGTTCAGTTCTTCACAGTACACATCTGCAGTAATGCTCACCCCGTTTGGTAAGAAGCTGTGATGAATCACACCGGCGCTAGACCACCAAACAGTGACCATCACTTTTCTAGGGGTAAGTTTTCGTTTAGGGCATTGTTTAGGTGCTGAACCAGGATCCAACCAACTTGCTGAGCGCTTACGGTTATCAAACAGAATCCATTTTTCATCGCAGGTAACAATGCGGTTCAAAATTCCTTCATTTGTGTGTCTGTTGAGCAGTGCAAGGCACGTCTCGACGCGTACTTCGCGCTGGCGATCATTGAGTTCGTGGGGCACCCATTTGTCAAGCTTTTTTACCTTGCCAATTTGACGCAAATGGACCAATATTGTTTTGACGCTAACGTCGAAAGCTGCTGCTAATTCAGCCGTAGATTGTGTATCATCAGCTTCCACAATCGCCTTTAATTCGTCATTGTCGACCAAAGTCTTCGGACGACCGCGAGGTTCATTTTTCAGGTCGAAATTTCCAGAACGGAAGCGAGCAAACCAATAACAGGTGGTGCGTTGGTTTGTAGTGTTAGCTCCGTAAACGTCGTTGATGTTGCGTGCCGCTTGTGCCGCGTTGCTGCCACGACGGTACTCATATTCCATAATTACTCGAATTTTTAACGTATCCATGATGACGAAAAAGATTGAAATGCGATGAAAATGTAACACTAATCAATAAAGAAATGACTACTTTTAGAAAAAAAAATCCATGTTTTTAAAATAAAATTAATTTGAAATTAGAATTCTTAGCCAAACAAAAATTATTTTGATTTGAAATGGCCAGTACTGCAGAACGGCAATTTCATAGGTAAAGACCTAATATTTATTTCATCATAAACATTGTGTCAAACATAAATTGAGGCAGCCCGATAAGGCCGCCCATTGTATATTTTGTAGTGTACCTTGTTTTTTTTGTAATGATTTTTTGTGGTGTACAATAAAGTACATATAAATAAATAAATAAATAAGAAAATAAAAATAATATAAAATTAAATAAGAATAAAACTTTAATTTAGCAGCTCTTGGCGTGTGTTTGTGTATGCGTGTGTGAGTGTGTTCAAGTGTGTGTTAGTGAGTATGTTTTTTTTTTTTTAGCTTATCCTGGTCAGAATATTTTCTGTTTCATCGTACGTTAGGGATCTCAACCATTCAGTTATTCTTTTTTTACAGTCGTATAAGTTTAGCTTATTATAAATGTAGGTGGATTGTGTAACATATTGACGTCTAGCAAAGATAGTTCGAACCCCTGGGGAACTTGCCACTATATCCCTGCGCCTTCTGTTCTGAGATGCTGAGTCATAAGGAAGACACTCGTGCCTGGTTAAGGACACGTACAGAAGATAAAGTTTTCTTATTGAGAGCAAGTTGCTAACCTTATAGAGGTCTGTGGTAGGGAACCTAAATGGTTTAAAATACATCACCTTTATAAGGGATCGCTGAGCTCTTTCCAGATCGAGGAATTTTATTTTGGTAGCTCCACCCCAAATCGGAATGCAGTAAGTTAGTTATTACAGATTGCGCCAGAGCTATATAAATCTTGTTTAATAGTTGCGCGGACATAACATGTCGTAAATTTTTAAACACCCAGATGAGCTTCCTGATCCTTTTCACAAGGATCTCAATGTGAGGGTGCCATGACAGTCTTTGATCAACAATGATGCCCAAATATTTTGTGGAGCTGAATTTTTGGATCGATTGACAGCCACAACTAAGGTTTTATCAACTATTCCATACATTTTGACCGCGTAGGTATTGCACTTTCCTATGAAACAGCAGATTTTTTTTGTATAACCGACGAAAAATTCTAGAATGATATGCTGAATTCATGGTTACAGTTTGCGCACTGGTTAAAATTTAGCCTGTATAACCACATCAGTAAATAAAGGATGATCTACATAAGTCTGACGGATGTTGATGACTGCACTTAGCAATTTGTTACAATTAATCCGCTGATGTTCAATAATAAAATAATTAACTATGGGAATCGTTTTGTTCATTGTCCTTTGATATTAAACTAACATGCTTAGGAGTTTTTGTATTTACTGTGTCGTTGATCTAGCAGTCGCAAGCGATTCTCAAGTGGGGCAATTGTTTGGCTATAGGCACATTGATAAGAGAGCGCAGTGGTGGCCAAGTGGTAACGGCATCGACTTACGAGTTGTATGTAGGTCGTGAGTTCGAACCCAGCCAGGCGCTTTACTTTGTGTAAATTATTTTCATTACCACTGCTCTCAAAACGGTGAAGGAAAACATCGTGAGGAAACCGGCATGTCCTAGAACAAAAATTCGAAGACATGTGACATCTACCAACCCGCACTGGGCCCGCGTGGTGGATTGCGGCCCAATCCCTCTCACCGAGAGGAGGCCTGTGTCCCAGCAGTGGGAACATTATAGGCTGATGATGATGATGATGATGACATTGATAAGGAGGGAAAAACGCACGTGTCTAAATGAGTCATGAATATAAATGTTCATGGATGAAGAGTGAGCTTGAGAAGGGTTTGTGACACAGCTGCAGGGTCAATCGACCAAGGTAAGCTTTCCTTGTCGCGGTTTGTCTGTGAATGGGTGACCATCTTTACATACCGAGACCCCTCAGAGCCTCAGGAAACATGTTAAGCCGTTGGTCCTAGCCGTCATTCGTGGATCTTTGACAGTCGTTACGGGTCGTCAGAAGCCCAAGTGTGTATCGTATTACCCAGTATCTGGGTTGTGGAGGTCTGATAGGCGGTCGCTCTATGTAAAATACTGGTATTCAGCTGCATCCGGTAAGACTGGCACCCGAACCTAAGATAGTTGGGAAAGGGCTAGGCAGATAGATACATTGGATGGAAAGGGAGAGGAAGAAAAGATGGACAGAACGTGTGAGGAATGATTTAAAAGAGCAGGGAGTAAATGATAACGTGACTGTTGACAGGGGAGAATAGAAAAAGAAAAACGTGTTTCACCTACCCCAAGTAACATGGGACACGGGCAGGAAACTGATGATGTCATGAACATGATACATGTTCTTACTTTGTATCAGTTAGTGAGACACCGTTCAAGTAATAGGGCGCAATAAATTGAAAAATGGCTGCTTCAAGCAATTTGCCCGTCTTCATCTTTGCATCTGCATGCATGTCTTCAGAATGTCAGTCACAATCAAGTTTAATTACAGACAATAGGAGGAAGGATAGGGAGGTAGACGAAACAATAGGATACAGTAGTGTTCTGTAGTTTATGTACCTGTACGTAAGTGTGGACAAATAAATAATAGATTTAAAAAAATAAAAAACACGCTTTAAAAACCATTTACGTATATAACACACTTTTAATTTTTTTAAATCAATTTTTTGTTTTTTATTTTTTAGCTTTGCTAACTACAAAAGCTAGATTTTTCAGTTTATTTTTTTACATCATGGAACAAATTTAAGAAATTATTGATTTCTCATCGGTCTTCGATTAGTTTACAAAGTTTAGATGAAATCTGACCGTTTTAAGTGGGTCAAAATCAAGTCCAAGGGAGTCGGTTACAAACATGCTTACAAACATACAGGTGAAGCTTTTAAAAGCGTGTTAAAACAATACAGACAACCGTGTGATGCTGCACACAGACAAAATTGTGTGTGAAGACCCAGTGCGCGAATTTTTTTCGCACACTTGATCTTCAACGCTCTGCTTAGGGCCGAGAGTTGAAAATCTAAGTGTGGTTTTTCGACGCGCTGGAATGCATTCTGTTGAATAGGGTATTTTCCAATTTACTAAAAACTATTCTAATTTGAAGATTGGGACAAAATATGTAACAGAAAAATAAAAGTAAATTGATTTATATCCATTTTCTCAATAATTAAAAACGATTTAAACCAAATTTATTTTTCGTTGTTTTGAATTTACCGCCAAAACGCTCCTTACGATGACTTTCAACACGTGACGTCAACTTTGTGTAAACTGAAGTAGTTACTAAGTAAACAAGTGAGTGTCGTGTTTATAATTAACTAGATTTTTTATGGATAGAAAGTGAAATCGCTGACGTGTGCGGTGCCTCTGTAATACTTCTAAAACTGCGCCAAACTAAGTATTTGTACTGGTGCTGTTTACACAAAGGTGACGTCACGATATCACGTGATAAAAAGTCATCTTAAGGAGCGTTTTGGCGGTAAATTCAAAACAACAAAAAATAAATTTGATTTTAATCGTTTTTAATGGAGAAAATGGATTTCAATAAATTTATTTTTATTTTTCTGTTAAATATATCGTCTCTATCTTCAAATTGAAATAGTTTTGAATAAATTGGAAAATACCCTATTGTGTCTGAAGACCCATTTTTTCGCGCACTGGGTCTTCAACGCTCTGCTTTAGGGCCGAGAGTTGAAAATCGAAGTGTGGTTTTTCGACGCGCTGGAATGCATTTTGTTGAATTCTCAATGGTCGGTTCTCGTCGCGATATTTTTACGCCCTTTCCTATCGACACGTGTTTTCTTTAGAACTTCTCTGTCAGTGGCAGAAGTACAAAAGAGAACATCGTGTCGTTCGTAAAAAACTAAAAAAAAAACCGACTTCCAGATAAAACATTACAAAGTGAAAAATAACGGAAATTTTGGAAGTCGTTGACTTTGGATATGTGTTTTAATTTACACCAATTCGAAATTTCATCATCCTTGGGGTCACAACAATGCATATTTATTGGAACAATCGCAGTTGATTTGCTGTCATTTTTTGAAGAGTTCCGTTGTCTGTCTCGGAATAAACTCCTTTCGAACAAAAAAATAATTTTGCAAATCCGTTAATATATGACGGAGTTATGCCCGAACATACTAATATAAACATGTCGAATTGATAACCTCCTTCTTTTTAAAGTCGGTTAAAAATCGAGCAAATCAGGCTGTAAGCTTTACGGTCTTATTCATAAAAAGTTATCCAACATATGTCTGGTTTCGTATTGAAAATCAGACTTAAACAACTGTTTAGATGTTCGATAAGTTTTATGAACAAAACCGTTAGCATAATGTATTTTCATGCGTACCTTTTCACCCTAAGCCGATACATTTTGAAAAGGGAAATTGTGTACTCTTTGAAATCTTGTCCTTCTTGAGTTTAGGAAATACCTTTAAATAGGCTAGGTAACTGAACAATGCACACCCATTTTATCATCTACACCAGCCAACCATTGTCCTTTGGTTTTTAGGGTTCCGTACCTCTAAAGGAAAAAACGGAACCCTTATAAGATCACTTTGTTGTCCGTCCGTCCGTCCGTCCGTCAAGACCGTTTTTCTCAGGAACGCGTGGAGGTATCAAACTGAAATTTCTATATGATACTTAGTTCTACTGTCCCTGGAAGCTGTAGAAAAATCAACCTTCTAAGTCAACGCAATCAAAAGATACAGCCATTTAGGCCGCAAAATTCCGCAAATTTTCGAAACTCGCACGGGAATCAAAACCTACAGGGTACTTCCCGTGAACTTAGAATCTTGAAATTTTGTACGAAGTCACGTCTTATAGTACAGATATAGGAAAAATTACGAAAAACGAAAATTTTTAGTTTCGTCATATAAAAAAAAATATTTTTGACAATTTTGAACTTTTACTTATATACCCACAGGTTTGTACGGAACCCTCGGTGCGCGAGTCCAACTCGCACTTGACCGGTTTTTTTATCTTTTGTTCTTCTACGTTACGGAGGTCAGATAGGAGTCGCTTCATGTAAAATTAAATATGTACTGTTTAATAAAGATAATTATTTTAATTTGTTACTTGTTTTTGTATAAATTGTAAAAAACCTGGCTTGATTTTCGTACGTTGTTTTCGGGTGACCACTGAAAATCAGCGCTGTGCTGTGGATCCCATAGTACAGCATAATGCTGAGTGGAAGCCTTCTTGTCACAGTCACGGCGTGCAGCTGCCGACTATTTGTGTTCTTTATGCCTTACTATGTATACTTATCTGTGTGTTGTTATCATGTTTTTTTCTTTATTTTTAATGTTGTCATCTTTTATATGCACGTGTTTCTGTGACAAATAAAACTATTTTTCTTTCTTTCTTTCTTTCTAAAATATTGTTAGTCTGATGCACCTTGTTAGACTAGAAGCCGACCTCAACATAGTTAGGGTTGTTTGAAAGAGATACCGTGGCCCCTGGCACACAGGCAACTGAAGGAACAGGGTGGGTTTTAATCAGTAAAAGTCTGACACGCCCTCCCACTCCATCCTAGAGCGGGAGAACTTATTTGATGATTTCCCACCCTAAAAAAAAACATAGTAAAGGCTAGGCAGATGATGATTCGCCAACGTATCCCATAACCAGATCATCAAAATCGCTCTCGAAAGCTCAGATACAAATAAATAAAGGACATAATAAAGAAAACGTCACGCCATGACGTGGTAACAGAGGGGCAATTCTGCTAATTTTAAGAACGTTCACAGTCTGATCTCAGTGTCAATCTGTCAAAAATTCCTCGAGTTTCCATACATTTCTGACACATTTTTGAAATTCGAGTGTCGCTGAGATGACACTGCGAACGTTTTAATTACGAGAATTGGCCTTCTGGTCTAATGGAGATATTTTCCACGCAATCGACTTCCTTGTTATATGACTGTATTGTTCGGCCATTTCCGATGACTCGATTACGAAGAAACAGGTCGATGATGAGAAGTCGTTTAAACAATTTGCGCGGTGACAGTTTTATGGGAAGATTAAAGAATTTTTAATCTGTAATCCTTCTACTAGCATACTAATATTATAAATGCGAAAGCAACTCTGTCTGTCCGTTACCTTTTTGATTAATGTGATAAGACGTCGAAAATGGTTCTAATACGATTTTTAATAGTTTTTTTACGTTATTAATTTTGTTATTATAACATATAAATTATTATGTTAAAATGTGAGCGCTTTCTAGCTGACACAACTATGTTAGGTGTGCTCCTACCGAGTTATGTCAGCCTAGTAGATACTTCGACTTTATAAAGCGTTTTCTAGCTGACACAATTACCTACCTATATTAATTAGTGTGCTCCTACAGAGTTATGACAACCTGGTACTTCGAAGGCATAAAGCGTTTAAAAAGGTGACTAAAAAAATGTTATACAGTAAACTTTGCCCCGTTTTTACAGTAAACTTTGCCCCGTTTTTCACACCTTAAAAAAGGGGTAGAATTTTGGAAAATCCTTTCTTATCGGATGCCTACGTCATACAAAGAATACACCCTCCAAGTTTCAGGTTTCTACGATCTGCGGCTGTGCGCTGATCCGTCAGTCAGTCATTCAGGACAAAGCATTTTATATGTATTAGAATAGATAGATGGCAGAACACAATTATATAAGACAGATGACAGTAAGAGAGACGACTAACCAAAAGTGACAGAAGACGATTGCATTCCGTTAACATTTCTAATATTGTACACGCCTAAACCACAGAACCGATCGTTATGATAGACAGTTAAGTATTAAGACTTACTGTCACACTTTCGAGCTTCTTACGACCCGTTACGACTGTCAAAGATCCACGAATGACCGCCAGGACTTTACGCGCTTTCCGAGGCATAGAGGAGTGTTGATATGTAAAGATAGCCATTCATAGACCAGCCGCGACAGGGATAGCTTACCTTGATCGATCGACGCGAAAATCTGTTATTACTTAGCCAAAAGACATATGAATAAAATTTGGCGTAGACCTGGGTTAGGACAAAGGACTTTTATCCCTGTAGTACGAAGCTGCGGACAACAGCCATTAGGATGTATCGTAGTCAATAGAAGCAATTGTGGGAAAGTGAGTTCAGTTTAAACATACGCTGGTGCTTCGGCAAACAGTTTACCGTGCGCGTCACTGACGCACCCTGTCCCTTTGTCTACTAATAGCAAACGCGCCTTTGACATAACCTCGTGTGGTCGATTGTCGGCTGGGAGGCAGGCCGAGCCTGTATTGGCTATGTATCCTACAGTTCACACAGAAACCGTAAACTCGTCTGTTTTACCTATAGTTTGCAGCTAAACTGGCAGATATTCTCAGCAAGGTAACTTGTAACCCGAATAAATTGCATGAGAAACTATGGACAGTGGTAGTGTTCTAGCCAAAAAGCCATCGTAAGACGTCATCAGAATCAGCCTATAATGTTCCCACTGCTGGGACATGGGCCTCTTCTCTGCGAGAGGGAGTGGACGTTAATCCACCACGCGGGCCCAGTGCGGATTAGTAGATGTCACACGTCTTATAATTTTTGGTTCTAGCACATACTGGCCATCTTAAGACGTATTCCAGACCAAAAGTTTGGCAGGTATCTTAAAAGGCATTAAAACCGCAAAACAGGTGATTACAGAAATACAGATTTTATTGCCGATTATTTGGACAGACATTGCTACATACACTTTAATCAAAATATGCATGAAAAGGAAATAATCAAAGAGCTTTTCTGAACATAATTTAAGAATAAATGATTTTATTGCTGTAAGTAGTTTTGTAAAAACACTTTAACACGTCAATCACGTTTTTTTTTTAAACTAGATGAGGTCGGCGTTTCCTATCTGACAACTCTGAGAAGAAAGGCCGAAACAAACTCAGAGGTCACAGTCTCTATTAAAGTCCATACATAATCTTGGTCAGATAAGATAGTATTGACATGTGCTCTTTAGTTTTTTGCCTACTAGCAAATGATGACAAACCGCACCAAAATCTACGACAACGGTGGTGTACCAGCTTTCAAACCTACGAGAACCTACTTATGACACATCCATGTCGGCACACACGACTATATAGCACAGCAGTTCACTTCTGGCAAGGTTTGTGCCAACCGTAGCTGGATGCCTGCCAATCCGCCAGAGAATTGATTTAATAATCTTTCATTTCACTGCGACAATTCCTGTTTACATCGTTTTATTTGTCAGTCTTTTGTTTTAGTGGTTCTTGAAGGTGGTGTCAGCAGAGATAGCCAAAACGAAACGTGACGAACTTCGCTTGCGATTTTATAGAATCTGAGAGACGTCACAACTACACGAGAACGGCAATGGTCGAGATAAATCTAAAATATTGTATGAAAGAAGGTACATAGGCCAGCACATCAAGCTAGTCCAATCAGTCAAATTTCTTTGATAGGTTTTCAACTTTATTCCCAAACGCGTAAGGTTCATGTTCAATTGGGAAAATTTGACAGTTTGGGGTAGCTTGATGTCTTGGCGTCTGTACACAGGTCATCAACAACACCGGTCTAACCTTTTCCCAACTAAGTTGGAGTCGGCTTCCAGTCAGACCGGATGCAACTGAATACCAGTATTTTACATGGAGCGATTGCCTATCTTACCTCCAGAACCCAGTTACTGGGTAATATATAAAGATCCTTGACCCCTTGGTAAAACTGGTTGTTAGACTTTCGGGTTTCTGATAAGATAGCCGGGAATAATGGCTTAACGTTGTGTTTTTTTATTACGTCACACCTATAGGTAAGGAAACCCATTAGAGCATGGTACACTTACGCTCAATACACACGCATGCGATTCCCCAATCGACCGAAGATACATCGAATCAAAAATAGATATGACGAATCTAAATCATTTACACTTCAGTTTGCATATTCTGAGAACGAAAGAAAAACAGCTGTTTATCAATCCACAATCCAAGAATTCTTGAGGAAAACTTGGAATATGGAAATCTTGAAGACAAACTGTTTATGAGTAGGCTGTTCTTTGTTATCAATTATTGGTTATTTCTATTAAACGGACCGTTTTTGGTCAAAATTGACTCTTGTATCTTTAACGCTGGACTTCAAGAGTAACGATGGCCAGGTCCATCAGGCCAAAGAAAGAGAGGAAGGCCCATAGCTCGCTGGTGCGATGAAATCGTTACAGTTGGGACTTGCTGGATGCGAACAGCAGAAGATAGAGACCGCTGGTCATCCCTGGAGGAAGCCTTCACCTTCGAATACGAGGGATTCTTGCTAGTGAAAATTTGAAATAATCGTTAAAATATTTATAAAAAATAACAACCGACTTCCAAAAAAACACTACAAAGTGCAAAATAACTTTAAGACGACTACAAGACCTAATGTGGCCTTGAAAAACGCACGCACACATTTACATAATCGACGTGTATGCCATCTAACGACGACGGCCATAACAAGTATCACACAAAACAAATACGAAGTTTAGCAGTAGCGGTAAAGGGAGATTACGTTGCCGCGCCATCTATTGGAATACTCGGGAGTATTCTAATAAATGGCGCGGCAACGGCGCGCAAGCAGTGCTTATGCCTAAGGTATAAAAGTCATAATCGGTTGAATGGACTGTAAAAATGCTTGTGTACTTAAATGTTTTATTTCAAATGGAGTTTAAATACCTAACATTCATACATAATTATAATTCCTATTTACTAAAAACAAAATCAATAAAATAAAGTCTTACACATTGGAAATAACTTCTGTGTTGATATTATCAACTTTCTTGCTCCTATAAAAACAATTACATTTTCAATGTTTTTTCTAGTTATCTATAAAAATATTTAATAAATATATCTAAATAAAGTAGTTCTTTAAATAAAAAAAGAAAAAGAAAAAACTATATCGATATGTCCTGGGATTCGAACGCGAGCACTCTTCATTGCAGGCCTAGACTTATACCTAATACGCTACTGTAACAGCTAAACACGATGTTGAAAAAACGGATGGTATGCGAACTGTCTGTACAGTCAGTTCGTAAAGATTTCGACATTTCCAAATTCTTTATATGCCTAACATTCATACATAATTATATTCCTATTTATTAAAAACAAAATCAATAAATTAAAGTCTTACACATTAGAAATAACTTCTGTTGATATTTTCAACTTTCTTGCTCCTATAAAAAATTATAAAATTTTCAATGTTATTCTCGTTATCTATAAAAGTATTTATTAAATATATCTAAATATAGTAGTACTTTAGATAAAAAAGAAAAAATTATACCGATATGTCCTGGGGTTTGAACCCGAGCACTCTTCAATGCTAGACTTGACTTCAACCTAATACGCTACTGTAACAATCAAGCACAATGTTGAAAAAATTGATGGTATGCGAACTGGCTGTGCAGTACATTTCCAAATTCTTAAATATCTTGATATGAAATTTGTAATCATAAAATGCTCTCACCTTTTAATATTGTTCATATTATGTTCGGCATTTGATTTATATGAACGTTTTTTACTTCTCGTAACGGGTTTAACTTTATTTCCCATATTTACAAATGATAATGATTAAAAACTAAGTACAAGGTATTTTACGCTATTGAACTAAAAGTATTTTATAATTACAAGAATGAAGAATTTTTAAGGAAAGAATATAAGAATCAAATAATTTACAAAATAGCCTACGAAAACAGTAAACAATCTCAACGGAAATAATGCGGCAAAAAGCGCGACACGTCCTACTAGCATCAGGCATCGGCCGGCACTGTCGGTACACGGGCGTTTACGCACACATGTATACGTATTATGTTCGAAAATAGGAAAATGCGATTTACGAAAAATCTATTGATCGGACTAAAAAATTGAAACACTATTATGCTAGTATTTTGCTTGTAGAATAATCTGACAAAAAATCAGAATGATTGCAATATTATTAGTATGGTTTTTAATCGTTAAAAGAAATTTTTAGAGGTAACTTCGTGATTTTTTTCTATCGTATGAAATTAGTTGTATTATGTTTTCAACACAATGGTGCCGATTCTGTTGTCACAAAATTCTCTAAACTAGACTAAAAATCACCAAAATTTAGTTTATTCCTGTCAAATGACGATTTCCTATTCTAAAATTGACTAAAGTGACACAACTTAACTATATTTTAGTTTGACAGCACTAAGATTGCACTGAAATATTAGTTTAGTGAAAATGGTAATTTTGCTATTCTGTTGTTGTCAATTTCATTATTGTATTCAACCTAAAATTTTGGTTGTCTAACTAAATCTGACTATTTTTAATCGCGATTAAATAGGTGTGGAATAAAATTAGTTGTCAAGAACTAAAATTCACACCGACAACTCGACTTCTGGTGCAAAAATAGTACTGTATTTTATTTCTTTTCTTTTGCTTATATCTCGAAAACGGTGTCCTATCGCAAAAATAATGAAAATTTCGACCCCCTTTATAAAACCCCAAACACATGTAAAACTCAACATGTGGATAATAATTTTTCATATTTTCCATGAAAAAAGTGAGAATTCCAAATAAATCACGTCGAGGCTGCCGACCCCGGCGCGCTGCTGGCTCTAAAAAAAAACACGGGGTAGGGCAAGCAAGTACCACGTTGCGAAGCCAAAACATACCACGTGCGAGTCGCGATTGTCAAATTCGATTTTAGTTGTGTCAAAATAGTTTTTAAATTTAGAGATATTTTTTTGCAGAATAGCGTTTAGATTCTCATAGTAAAAAGTAAGGAATTTTAGTTATAGTTTAGTTAGTTTAGTTCGGTGTACAACAGAATCGGCACCACTATCTAACTAGCATATATCCTGAAGATTATCCTATATTTTTCTGATTTTGTTTACTGCAGTGGATCATAATCTTTTAGGCATTACAAAACCTGCGTTTAGCTCATCTAAGCCCCTTAATTTCGGAAGTCGGTGACTTTGAATGTGTATTTTAATTATTCGTCACCGCCTTCCGAAATTAAAGTTATTTTGCACTTTGCAGTGTTTTTTTGGAAGTCGGTTGTTATTTTTTTGAAAAAAGTTTTTATTTTTCACTTTTTAGTTACCTACCCCACACCAATTCGAAATTTCATCATCCTTGGCGTCAAAACAATGCATATTTATGCGATAGCAACATTCGCGGTTGATTTGCTGTAATTTTTTGAAGAGTTCCGTTGTCTGTCTCCGAAACGCATCATCAGATCTATATGAAATTTCAATGGGACCATTTCGGAGTAAACCCCTTTCGAACAAAAAAGAAGAAATTGAAAAAAAAAGAATTTTGCAAATCCGTTTATATACGACGGAGTTACGCCCGAACATACATTAAAAAAAATAATATAGTATATAAACATGTCGAATTGATAACCTCCTTCTTTTTGAAGTCGGTTAAAAAATTAAATGTTTCAATGCAAATAATCGTTATCATTAATACCTATATAAGATTAAAATAATCAAGTATTTAAATTTATTTTTATTGTGACAATTACAAGATAGGCCATATTAGTAAAGAAAAATACAAACAATGTGATTTTATGAATTGAAATGTTAAATTATGATTGCATGCAGTATTTATATTTTTAATTCAAACAGCAAGAAATAAGAATAAAGAATTGAAAAAGAATAAATTTATTTTGCCAAGATTACATTCAAATGGATTGAATTCCTGGACCTCACACTAGGATTCGGGATGTGTTGTGAGATCCAGGCTATCCAGGTTCCGTCAACTCGAAACGTCATAAAAGGCTATTTTATTTTAATTTTGTGTATCTTTACCAATAATGAATCAAAGACCTCATAGTTTTGCATAGTACACCCTTCCATATGTAAGTAGCTATCACAGGCAAAATTGGCTAACAAATCTACGAGCATATATGACCTGCACCCTAATTGCGTAACTCACGATTGATCATAATTGGTTTCGTCTTCACAGTTAAACAATATCCATTGCGTTATTTATGTTGTCGAACAGACACATTTTTCGAACATATGAAGCAATGGTTTAACAATCCGTTTCAAAACGATACAGATTATGATGAATCGTGAGTTACGCAATTAGGGTGCTGATTGGACATGAAAATGCTACTATTGGTAAACAAAACAATTCGTTTTCGTATAAAGGAAGCGAGCATGAAGTAATGCAATTAAGTGCATACTTTGTAACTGGTATGCATATTCAGCGGGCTTAGCATGACGCTTTCTATTTCTACGTAGAATAGACAGTGCTTTTTCAATACAAAGTGACATTTCGTTGCTCCATTTTTGACATCGCATCGTAGATATTCTTCCACAATCTGTCATTTTGTCTTTCGTTTCTAACGATCTTTGTCTAGGTCCTTAGAAATGTAGACTATTTCAGAAGAATATTTTCTTCCAAAACTGTCAAATCACACTGACAACAAACTTTATACTCGAAGGCCACAAAGTATACACGTTTAATTACAAAATCATGATTCGTTTAGAACGCAAAACTGTGACAATTAATAGAGAAACATAGCTGTCTTATTCTATTGTACATCAATTCATTTAATTTAAAAGTCATGTCTATTCTTCCGTCGACAAATCGGTGCTCGTGCTAAGCCTGCTGATATTGGTTTTATATCACTAGTAGTAATACACACGGCGACATATCAAACCATAGGTACATTTCCAGTTTTGGCTGACCTCGCATTGTATAGGCTTTATGAACAATGAGACGTCAGCTTATACTGAGTGTCCATCTTTACATACACTCCGACTCTCGGAAACCCGGTGGTCGTGTCTGTCATTTGTGGATCTTTGACCATCGTTACGGTTCTTCAGAAGCCCGAAAGTCTCTCAACAAGTCTTACCGTGGAGTATCGTGTTACTCAGTAACTGGGTTGTGAAGGTCAGATAGGCAGTCGCTCCATGGAAATTACTGGTGCTCAGTGCACCCGGTTAGGCTGGAAGCCGAACCCAACATAGCTGGGAAGATGCTAGGCAGATTGATTTTGGTTCCGTAGCGACAAATCAGATCGTAGTGTTACTATGTTTACCAAATTAACATTTATCTTTTATACACAGTGATTAGATGTATCCACTTCTATCGTTGGCCTCCTAGCCTTTTCAAAATTTTTAGTACATTATGTATTGAACAGTCAATAAACGCAGTACTACAATGTAGCAAAATACTGCATCCGAATGGCGCAATAACATACATTGACAGCTTGTCGATTCGGCTACGAATATTTCAGTGACCCATTTTGTTGTAAATCCTCTATAAGTAACGTACAATGGATTGGTGCATAGCTCTCCACATATTAAACAGTTTCGTTGTAAGAATCTTTGGCCAGGAATGTGATTTATTACAGCACTTTGCTGTACTAGTACATAAATTGACAGTTTTCAAAGCCGAAAGACGTTCACCGCTGGAAATCGGCCTCCTCCAGGCTCCATGTTTGGTTGCCATAATCACCTGACTTGGCAGGCGGGTTGGTGATCGCAGTATAGTGGTAAAATGCATAGAGAACGCTGCTGCCCATTCTCTAGTAAGTCCCTTAGTTGTCTTCTACGACACGCACGGGAAGAAATGGGATGGTGCTATTCTTTTACGTCCGGCACCACACGGTACCACGGTAGTTTTCAATACTAACAGTTAACCTATGTTCAAGAGTATTTTCCATATTATCTGGTACAGTATCATGAGAGCAGTGGTAACGGCAGCGACTTACCGAGTTGTAGGTACTTTTTGTAAATAATTTCATCACCACAGCTCTCAAAACTGTGAAGGATAACATAGTGAGAAAACCGGCATGTCGTAGAACCAAAATTTAGAAAACATGTGACATCAGCCACAAGCCCACAAACAAAGACAAAACACTTCTCCCTCTCACAGAGGGGAGGCCCATGTCCCAGCAGTGAGAACTGTATAAGCTAATTTATGATCATCCAGTGCTGTTATTTTTAGCAATATGAATACATATATTCACCGATAGATGATCAATAGTCTAAAGAGGATTTTGAAGACTATTTACCCAAAAATACTTTCTTATATGATGCTCACGAGAAACAGGTGGGAGTTAATCCAGGACACAGCCGTTCTAAAGCTGCTAAGCTAGATAAAAATAATTAAGAAGTTACAAGAAATTATAACATAGCAACCAGCACCCTAATTGCGTAACTCACGATTGATCATAATTGGTTTCGTCTTCACAGTTAAACAATATTCATTGCGTTATTTATGTTGTCGAACAGACACATTTTTCAAACATATGAAGCAATGGTTTAACAATCCGTTTCAAAACGATACAGATTATGATGAATCGTGAGTTACGCAATTAGGGTGCTGTTTAAAGATAAATTCTTTTAAAAAATCACTTCCATCGAAGAAAGAAGCAGTTTAAGCAGAAATAGAAACAATATCCTGTACCAATAACGATGCAATGAATATCACTATATCGCACGATGGATTCTGTAGCGCTGCCCTGAATATCTGCCTGAAGTAATGTCGCATCAACATATTGGAGAACAACGCAGATGCTGCACTTTACGATGTAACACCGTATGATATAAATAAAGAAATATGTTCGGTAAGATTGTTAAATAAATTAAGACAGACATTAAGACATACATCATCATCTGCCTAGCCTTTATCTAAATAACTTTAACTATTAATACGTATTTTATAAGTTCCCATAAGAATAAGAATTTAAGAACTGTAATTTTAAATTATTTTTTTCTTTGAATTTTAATTGTAAGTTAATACTATGTTTCTGTGTCCTGACAGAGTCCATAACTGTACTTCAGCTTCAGCCTTATGTATGCGGTCCATGGGCGTAGGCAGACACTATAGAAAGCCACCTGCCAGGATCCTTACATACTCTTTTGCTCAATTTACGTCCATACGCCATCACCCTGGTTGCGAGACCCACGCAGCGGTTATCTCATTGGTAAATATTAGGTCTTTACCTATGAAATTGCCGTTCTGCAGTACTGGCCATTTCAAATCAAAATAATTTTTGTTTGGCTAAGAATTCTAATTTCAAATTAATTTTATTTTAAAAACATGGATTTTTTTTTCTAAAAGTAGTCATTTCTTTATTGATTAGTGTTACATTTTCATTGCATTTCAATCTTTTTCGTCATCATGGATACGTTAAAAATTCGAGTAATTATGGAATATGAGTACCGTCGTGGCAGCAACGCGGCACAAGCGGCACGCAACATCAACGACGTTTACGGAGCTAACACTACAAACCAACGCACCACCTGTTATTGGTTTGCTCGCTTCCGTTCTGGAAATTTCGACCTGAAAAATGAACCTCGCGGTCGTCCGAAGACTTTGGTCGACAATGACGAATTAAAGGCGATTGTGGAAGCTGATGATACACAATCTACGGCTGAATTAGCAGCAGCTTTCGACGTTAGCGTCAAAACAATATTGGTCCATTTGCGTCAAATTGGCAAGGTAAAAAAGCTTGACAAATGGGTGCCCCACGAACTCAATGATCGCCAGCGCGAAGTACGCGTCGAGACGTGCCTTGCACTGCTCAACAGACACACAAATGAAGGAATTTTGAACCGCATTGTTACCTGCGATGAAAAATGGATTCTGTTTGATAACCGTAAGCGCTCAGCAAGTTGGTTGGATCCTGGTTCAGCACCTAAACAATGCCCTAAACGAAAACTTACCCCTAGAAAAGTGATGGTCACTGTTTGGTGGTCTAGCGCCGGTGTGATTCATGACAGCTTCTTACCAAACGGGGTGAGCATTACTGCAGATGTGTACTGTGAAGAACTGAACACAATGATGGAGAAGCTGGCGCATCTCCAACCAGCATTGGTCAATCGCTCGTCTCCGCTGCTCCTGCACGACAACGCGCGACCTCATACTGCACAGCAGACGGTCTCCAAGTTGCAAGAACTGGGGTTGGAAGCTCTCCGTCATCCGCCCTACTCACCAGACCTTGCGCCTACAGACTACTACTTTTTCCAGAATTTGGATAACTTCTTGGCGGGAAAAAAATTTAATACCCGAGAGGCAGTACAAAATGCCTTTGAAGAATTTGTTGCCTCCCGTCCAGCTGATTTCTTTAAGAAGGGCATCAATAAACTGCCACTGCGATGGCAAAGATGCATTGATTGCATGGGTGATTACTTCGATTAATACAAATAAAAAATTCATGAAAAAAATTCGTTTAAATTTTTTCATACAAAACGGCAATTTCATAGGTAAAGACCTATTATTAGCCTGATATTAACTTTAATCCGTGTGGTGCCCTGGACGTAAAAGAATAGCACCATCCCATTTCTTCCCGTGGGTGTCGTAGAAGGCGACTAAGGGACTTACTAGAGAATGGGCAGCAGCGTTCTCTATGCATTTTACCACCATACTGCGATCGCCAACCCGCTTGCCAAGCGTGGCCATTATGGTAAAACCCTCCTTTTTGGGGGAGGCTTATGTCCAGCAGTGGACGTCTTTCGGCTGTAATGATGTTGATGACCCTGATTGCAAGAAGAATATTGCATTAGTACCGAAATACCGACCAGGACTGGACCCGCGTAGTGGATTACAGCCCACCCTCTCTCACAGAGATAAGACCTGAGTCCCAGAACATTATAAGCTGATTATGCTTAAATGCAGCATGACAACTAAACTAACAAGACAGAAGTGAAGAAGTATATAAACGTTAACAGCTCAATATTCTCATCAACTACAACCGCACTAGCATATTTAACTCGTTTATTAGCTACAATAAATAATTCAAGTGGTCGTGTGAACTCGCGACCTTTCGTTCGTACCTATAGTCTGTGGTCTAGTCTAGTCTATATATAACAAGACTGATTCGCCCACGGGTCTGTACCTGTAGCGGTTATTTAAGTACTGAGAAATTCCGGTAACGGAGGTCGACAAGGCTCGAAAGACGTGTCAGGTAGCAAAGATTGGATAGATGTTTGTGACTTGTTAATTTTTAAATTTCGACATCTTCCTACCCTTTTTCCACATAATGGTATGAGTCAGCTTCCAATCTTACCGGATAAAGCAGAATACCAGTATTTTACGAGGAGAAGGAGATATATAGACGTATGAGGAACAGGATGTAAAGTTCGCTCATCCGGGTATTGTGTCTGGTGGGCAACTGCCCGACAGTTGATGTCGGGATTTTGTATGTGTTTGAGTGTCGTGGTAAACTCTGACTGCGCGATGTAGAATTTCTGAGAATAGTTCGCCTGTGGCGCCATTGTAGATGGCGCCACTTTTCTTTTTGCATTTTTCAATATTTGTTGTGAAGAATTTATTTTTGCAGTGCCGCTACAGACACAACCCACACGTGGGTAACACCCCTTACTGGTTGTCAGACCTTCGGGCTTCGAACGACCCGTAACGACTATCAAAGATCTTCGAACAACAGCCGGGACCAACAGCTTAACGTGCTTTCCGAGGCTCGGAAGGGTTCTCGATAAGTAAAGATAGTCACCAATCTACGGACCGACCGCGGCAAACGTAGCTTAACCTGATCGATTGACCTATGTGGCTGTTATTGTAAAAACGGACACATGGGTCAGGGGTCATGGCTATGTAAAGCCACGACCCCTTTGATATTTACATGGAATTTAAAATATTACTGGCGAAATGTGGGTAGACTATTACAAGCTGTCATCTTTGCATACCAAGATGGCGGCTAATAAAAGAAGAAAAGGAGCCCAAATAAATTGGGAAGATAATGATGCTGACGATCTTGACTTAAGGTGAACCTAGTCCACATTTTTCACATACAAACTTCGGGAGTGTATTACTCCAATGTTTGGAAATGTACATCAAAAATTAAACATGGTATGGTTTTGTCTTATCATTAATATTGTCTGTACGGAAACAGAATACTAAAATTAGAAACCATTAAAAAATTAGGAGCCAACAAAGATTAGTTTTTCTTGTTAATTTAACTTAACTCTGGGCGTGTAAAGAAGTGTAAAATCTCCAAAACCAAGTCAGTTCAAACTTTATTGGTCATTGATTGCAGTGGTTTTTTTCATAAAACCCGATCTTCCGAAGGACTTTTGTTACTTTTTTACGCGCCTGTTTTACTATAACTGATGCTGCAGCTCACTCAATAATGTTTTGTGCGTGTAGACTAGCGTCTAACTGCTCATCACGGGTACTACCTCTGTCGGACTCGAAGCCTGGTGAGACAGCGTGATTTTTAGCCAGGCCCATCAGTGAGTTCGAGCCCGCGACTAGGTTCCCCTTAAGTAATCTTAAACCTTAATCGATAATATCGTATCTTAATAGATACGATATTAATATTGAAGTGAATGGAGTTTACTTGTTAGACAAACAATAATAAATAATACACATATCTCCACAAAAGACATAGGCGTGTCAAACGAATTCCACATACACATTACCTTTAGAATACAACGTCAAATAACTTGAAACATGCATAAGAGTGTAAGATGTGGCAACCAAATGCGAATTGGAAAGAACAAAGAACTAAGAAAGGCAATGCTAACCTATCACGATCAATACAAGCGTACATGCAAGAGTTAAATATATGTGTTACGGAAATGTGGAGAAAGATGTTAAGAGTAAATCTGAAGAATTGCCTTCTTACAAAATAAGATTTTTCTATTGACATGGTTTATACTATTATAAAATAAATAAATTATGTATTTATTTGTATAGAATGCAGTTGTTGTAATAATACATTCAGTAAATTCTGCCTGTTGGCATACAAATTTTTTGTGGCTAACTTACAGATAATTTATAAACTAGGTACCTACTCGTACTTAAATTCAAAATGAGATCATGAATCAGAAGTCCAAAATTATTTACATAATAATTAACATATAAATTAGATAAAGTGAACCAAATATTACAATTTATCATTTATAAAATCGGTAACAAAGTAATAACATTTCTCTATCAGCAACGACGACAGGAGTTTCTTGAATTTTATCAAGGGCTGGTCCTTAATACAATTTACAATTGAAATAGTTTTTGTTATTCGAACGTTAGTCGACGTCCACACGGACGTGATCAGCACCCTAATTGCGTAACTCAAGATTCATCATAATCTGTTTCGTTTTGAAACGGATTGTTAAACCATTGCTTCATATGTTCGAAAAATGTGTCTGCTCAACAACGTAAATAACGCAATGAATACTGTTGAACTGTCAAATTGAAACGGACTATGATTAATCGTGAGTTACGCAGATCGCGGCGGGATTTTATAGCGCACTGACTTTGCTATCATTTATTGAGGAGTTCCGTTGCCTATCTCCGAAGCTCTTCATCAAATTGAAATGGGAACACTCCGAGAAAGCACTCTTCCAAAATCTACCCAAATCGCTTCAAGTGTGCCTATACATTTTGAAGAGTTCTCTCTATTTCTCCAGGATCCTGAATTGATGATCATGGGACCACCTGGGAAGTATACCATTAAAAAAAAAAAACAATTCGTCCAGCCATCTTCGAGTAATCGGGGAACATGTAACAATTATTTAAAAAACTCCTCCTTTTTGAAGTCGGTTAAAAATGAGAATGCACTTTTTAATTACTTTGTCTATTTAGAGGTATTTCTTAAATTCAAGAAGGACAACAAAGAGTACACAATTACCCTTATCAAAATGTATTGTCTTATGAAGGGACCTGCAGGCCTAGACAAAACACATTTATGTTAGCGTTCACGCCAAACGCTACGCCAAAATGTATGGGAATGACATTACGTCTTTTCCGCAGGTAATGTCATTCCCATACATTTTGGCGTAGCGTTTGGATTGAACGCTAACAGAAATGTGTTTTGTCTCTAGGCCCTGGTGTCCTGAAATACAGACCTCACGTCTAGTTTAGGCAACAGTCTCCCACAGTATAATTATTGCTGTTACGTATTTTGTAACGATACCTCTCTAATGACATATATGCTGAAAAAATAAATCATTATTTTATGACAAAACGCGTACGCAAGAAAAACCGTTAAACTAAAGAATACAGCTTATTTGAATACAGCAGATTTGCTCGATTTTCGACGATTGACACGTGTTCTCTTTTGGACACACGGCTACACATCAAGCTATAGGTACATTTCCAGTTTACGCTGATCTCGCACAGTACGGAAATCCTATAGTCCTATACAATGCGAGACTTATACTGGAAATGTATAGCTTGATGTGTAGCCGTGTGTACTTCTGCCCCTGACGAAGAACTACAGAGGCCAGCACATCAAGCTACCCCAATCTGTCAAATTTCTTTGATAGGTTTTCAACTCTATTCCAAAGGAATAAGGTTTCTGTTCAATTGGGAAAATTTGACAGTTTGGGATAGCTTGACCTGCTGGCGACTGTACTTAAGAAAAAACGTCTCGATGTGTCAACAGTGTTGAAATATCGCGGCGGTATTATATTGCGCACTGGAATTTCAACACCCGGTGTTTTTTTTTTTTTTGGTGGGAAATCATCAAATAACTTCTCCCGCTCTGGGTGGAGCGGGAGGGCGTGTCAGACTTTTACTGACTAAAACCGACCCGTGTTCCTTCAGTAGCCTGTGTGCCAGGGGCGGCGGTATCTCTTTCGAACAAACCCGCACCCCTGGCTGGAACAACCTGCACCCGCACAAGCGGTGTTGAGCCAAAGCTTTTGAGAATCTATCAGGGTGCATCCCAGCGCGTGGAAAAAACTCACTTCGATTTTCAACTCTTGGCGCTGGGCAGTGCGTTGAAGATCCCGTGCGCAATATTTTTACGGTTCACATGTTCATATAACGTCATTGCCCAAATTGGTCCAAACACAGTGGCGAAATGTAATAATTAATAGAACTTTTTCAACTATGAACAAAGATATCATCATCATCATCATCTGCGTAGCCTTTTCCCACCAATATTGGGGTCGGCTTCCAGTCTAACCTGATGCAGCTGAATACAAGTATTTTACATGAAGCGACTGCATGCCTGACCTCCTCAACAAAGTTACTGGGTAATACTGGTTTCTGACGACCCGTAACGATAATCAAAGATCCACAAATTACAGCCGGGACCAACGGCTCCTAGGCACGGAGGGGTCTCGGTAATGTAAAGATGGTCACCCATCCACGGACCAACAGTGGCAACCGTAGCTTAACCTGATCGATCGACCCGTGCAGCTAATATTACTTAGCCACAAGCTCAATGAACACAGATATCATCGACACAATTAGATGCCATGTTTAAAAATAAGCTGTAAGAAGACAATACTGCATATAGCTAAATCAGCGAAAACGATGATCAATAATTTAAGGGACAGACATAAGCCACCGTTTTTTTTTTTTTGGGTGGGAAATCATCAAATGACTTCTCCTGCTGAGTAGAGCAGGAGGGCGTGTCAGACTTTTACTGACTAAAACCCACCCGTGTTCCCTCAGTAGCCCGTATGCCAGGGGCCGTGGTATCTCTTTCGAACAAACCCGCACCCCTGGCAGGCAACGGCCCTTGCGGACCCCATCGGTGGTTGCTGACATCTTTGACGGCGCGCGTGTGCCGTCTATCACTTTTCGGCCGCAGAGGATAGGGAGAGCGGCTAACGCTATACCGACACTCCTCTTCCCCTGCGGCCCCACCGCGTCCGCCATCAAACGGTGGCGGCCCCGTCCAGGCCACGGAAGGGAAGAGCGCTGCTCAGAAGCACCGGCACCCCTCCTCTACCGCAGCCCGTAACCCTCAGCCGCGATGCCTCCCATTCGACATCGCGGCCCACCTCAGTTGCGGTGCACCTCACCGCAACCTACTTTTTGGCCGCTACGTCGTCGGCTTTGAGGCAAAAGCCCTGACGAGCGGCCCCACCTTTGGGTTCCTCTTGGCTTCACCGTGGCCGGCATCCACGGTTACTGAGCCCCCCCGCAACGACAATGCGGGAACCCACTCGGGGGGGACATAAGCCACCGTTAAGCTTGGTGTTAGTTCTGTTGAAATTCGTTGTAGACATACAAAAAGCTTTAAAACCGATTACGTCTTGTCTAGGCCCCCCGGTTATGTGGAATGATCGCGTGACCACTGCTTCGATTTAAATACTAATTAGACCTCACTTGGACCTCCATCCCCTAAAGGGATGTAATGAAAAATAGGTAAAAGTATTGCAATTAGTCGTAATAAGAACAATTAAAATGTCTAACATTATTTATTATGTCTGTGGCTACATTACAAATGTAAGGCGGAGAAGGTCCATTCTATGCATAAGTCAATTACTTACTAAAATGCACCATAAAAGTATTTTTACGGAGATCACACTAACGTTTTTAAATGGTATCATTTAAAAACTCCACAACATAGGTAATAGACAAAGCAAATGCAATCGCCTTCTTTCTGAGCTATGAAAACCCATCTTGCGTTCAGTCTATTCCAAAATTATTTGATAGTTCATAATCAGCCTACAATGTTCTCACTGCTAGGCTACATCCTCTCTGCGAGAGAGAGTGGGCCATAATCCACCACGCGGGTCCAGTGCGGGTTAGTAGATGACCCATGTCTTCGAATTTTTGGCTTTAGGACATGCCGGTCACCGTTTTGAGAGCAGTGGTGACGAAATAATTAATAGAAAGTGTCTGCTTGGGTTCGAACAACGACTACTCGTAAGTCGCGGCTGTAACCACTACCACTGGCTGCATGTAAGGTAAGATAGTTCATTGTATTCTATTATGGAATGGCATTATTAAAGCAGTCGGCAATTCTAGGGACATTCGCATTTGATGCCATCTCCTTAATAATTCAAGATTGGGGCTTACTAGCCTTAAAAATCGATTTGAACATTTTCTGCCAGTGCTATTTTTATACATGCAAAATACATACTAACCTTTTGTTTCACCTAGTCTTTCTATTCTCTGCTCAGAATTGAATAATCCTATTTATTATGTACACCATTAAAATTACAGATTTAAATGTAGGAATTTAACACAGAGTGACACAATGGTCGGTCTTATCGCTAAAAGCGATCTTTTAGACCCAACCAGAGAAGCTAAAATCCATTCGCGCGTTTTTTGCCATTTTCTCGGAAACAAGCTTTTAGGGTTTAAGGTGAAACAAGTCCACATTGTTTCCATAAAAAACTTCGGGAGGTTTTACTCCACTGTTGGACAATTTACATCAAAACTTAAACATGGTATGGTTTTGTCTCATTATTAATATTGTCGGTACGGAAATAGAATACTAAAATAACAGCGTGTTAATAAAAAGCCATTAATAAGTTATGAGCCAACAAAGATTAGTTTTTCTTGATAATTTAACGTAACTTTGGGCATGTTTAAGTAATAAAAGAAGTGTAAAATCTCCAAAACTAAGTCGGTACCGACAAAGCTCAATTATCGAAAAGTTCAATAAACTTAATTGGTCATTGATTTATGTAGTGTTTTTTTTCAGAAAACCCGATCTTCCGAAGGACTTTTCTTAATTTTTTACGCGCCGGTGTTACTATAACTGATCCTGCAGCTCACTCAATAATGTTGTGCGTGTTGACTAGCGCCTAACTGCTCATCACGGGTACTACCTCTGTCGGACTCGAAGCCTGGTGAGACAGCGTGCTTTTTAGCCAAGCCCACCAGTGAGTTCGAGCCCGCGACTAGTGTACCCTTAACGCCTTTTTAGTTAAAGGATGGCAGTATTGGTGTCTGGTAGGGTAGTTGCCTATCGCGTGGAATAGAACTTCTGTTCATATTCCATGTGTGACCTTAGCGATTCACTAAAGTTTAACATGTATGTTATTTTTATGGCATCATTTATCATTGCATGACCTTTTTCATTGCGAGTCGTACAAGGAAATTATGTTCATGACCAAGTTATTACTCGTTAGATTTATAGTAAGGAATAAACGGGGAAATTGATTAGCACTGTGTTAAAAACGTAAGTCTTGATATATTTTTGTGTTTGGAAAAACGGGCGTTAGTAAAAGTATTATTTTGTAGAATGACTCGTTTTTTTTTTTGCTTTCTCCACCCCGTATAAGATATCGAAGGACTGATGGCCTGTGGAGAAGACGAGTCCTGGTGTGGAGACAGCATATTGGCAAGCGTATTGTGTGGGACGCCCCACTGGCAAATGACAAAATGAACCATTTATTACATGTACAGACGCCAGCACATCAAGCTACCCCAAACTGTAAACTTTTCCCAATTGAACATGAACCTTATACTTGCGTGAGACTCTGAACAGAGACCCGTGGGGACGCCCCTACAAAACGGTGCGAGATAAAATCCGCCCGTGGGCTCCCCCGCTGACGCAGAGTCTCCGGCCTCATCTCGTGCAGGACGTGGTGAGCGCTCTGTTCCTCTCGCGAGGGGAGCACGCTCCCCCGCCTATGGCTCCGCCTCCTGCGGTGCCCGATGCGGACCACACCGACGACGACGACGACTCTCCAGAGGTGACCGAGGTAGACCTGAGAGTGGCGGTACGTAGGCTGAATGCCAAGAATACCGCCCCAGGACCCGACGGCTTGCCCGGCAAAGCCTGGGTCCTGGCCTTGCAGGCTCTCGGGCCTCGACTAAGAGGGCTCCTAAGCGCATGCTTGGAGGAGGGCCAGTTCCCACTTCGCTGGAAGACGGGGAAACTGGTCCTCATTAAGAAGCCGGGGCGCCCAGCGGACTCTCCGTCCGCTTACCGGCCCATTGTGCTGCTCGACGAGGTGGGCAAGCTCTTTGAGAGAGTAATTGCAGACCGCCTCGTCGGGCGGCTGGTGCGGGTGGGGCCGGATTTGGCGGAGAGCCAGTTTGGTTTCCGCAAGGGGCGCTCCACGGTGGATGCCATCATGCGCGTGCGAGCCCTCACGACGGGGGATGCTGTGGCCCGGGGTGGGGTCGTCTTGGCGGTGTCATTAGACATCGCCAATGCCTTCAACACCCTGCCCTGGAGTTGCATAAGGGAGGCACTCCGGTATCACCGGATGCCGACCTACCTCTGTCGTGTGGTCGAGGCCTATTTGACGGACAGGGCCGTCATCTACCCCGGTCACCTCGGAGAGTGGAACCGGCGAGAGATGTCGTGCGGTGTCCCACAGGGATCGGTCCTGGGGCCGCATCTGTGGGACATCGGATACGACTGGGTGCTGCGCGCCGACCTCCCTGACGGCGTCAGTGTAGTTTGTTACGCTGACGACACGCTGGTCCTGGCGCAAGGGAGGTCGTACCAGGCGGCGGCCGACTTAGCGACACAAGGGGTTGCGACAATCGTGGATAGGATCCGGCAACTGGGACTCGAGGTGGCCTTGCACAAGTCCGAGGCCATGTGGTTTCATGGTCCTCGGAATGCGCCACCGACGGGTTCCCAGATAAAGGTGGGAGGGGTTCACATCGGCGTCGAGTCGACGATGAAGTACTTGGGACTCGTCCTCGACAGCCGGTGGAACTTCGCGGAGCATTTCCGCCGTTTGGCTCCCAGACTGGAGCGGGCTGGGGCTGCGTTGAAGCGGCTCTTGCCCAATCTAGGGGGGCCAAACGCCTCCTGCCGGAGGCTCTACGCGGGGATCGTGCGGTCCATGGCCCTATACGGGGCGCCGGTGTGGGCGCCTACATTGAGGCGCCAACCAGCTCGCAAGCTGAGGGCGTCCCATAGGGTCATGGCCATACGGATGATCCGAGGATACCGCACGATCTCCGGCGAGGCGGCGGGCCTCCTTGCCGGATTACCGCCATGGGATCTGGAGGCAAAGGTCCTCGCGCAAATATGGGAGTGGCGCGAGGAGGCCAAACGCCGGGGCGTAAGTCCGCTGCCGCAGGAAATCGCGGCACAGCGGACAGAGCTCCGGCGGGATCTCATGGTGACATGGAGAGAGCGATTGTCGCAACCCAGTGCTGGGCACGCCACGATTGCGGCGGTAAGTCCCCTCTTTGAGGAGTGGTTTGAGAGGCGGCATGGCGTCCTCACCTTCCGCCTGACGCAGGTCCTCACCGGACACGGTTGTTTCGGGAGGTTCCTGTTTCGGATAGGGCGGGAGGAAACGCCCGGGTGTTTCCACTGCGAAGATCGCCCTGAGGACACGGTGGAGCACACGGTGGCGGTCTGCCCTGCTTGGGCGGAGCACCGCCGTGTCCTCGTGGAGGCGATCGGCGGCGGCGATCTCTCGCGTCCGGCCCTGGTCCAGGCCATGGTACGGAGCGAGAGGGCATGGGGAGCCGTCACCTCCTTCAGCGAAGCAGTGATGCTCGCGAAGAGGGAGGCGGCGCACGTGAGGGAGAGGCAGCATATGCGCCCTCGCGACCCCAGCCGCCGCAGGATACGGAGACGCCCTGGGCGTCGGGAATCCCAGGCCGATTTCCGGCCACCGTAGGCATGGGCTTGCGGACGGCGAGTAATGGGTAGCTCGCTGTCCGGTAAGGACCAAGCCCAAGTCGACGGCGCGTTGTGTTCCACGCGCGCCTCAAAGAGATGTCAGCACAAAAATGATGGGGCCCGCAAGGGCCGATGCCTGTCAGGGGTGCGGGTTCGTTCGAAAGAGACACCACAGCCCCTGGCTTAAAGGCTACTGAAGGAACACGGGTGGGTTTTAGTCAGTAAAAGTCTGACACGCCCTCCTGCTCCACCCAGAGCGGGAGAAGTTATTTGATGATTTCCCACCCAAAAAAAAAAAAAAAAAAAAAAAAAAAACCTTATACTTGCGTGCTAAAGTTGAAAATCTATCAAAGAAATTTGACAGATTGGGGTAGCTTGATGTGCTGGCGTCTGTACTTCCAGTGGCTTTTCTCATAACTTTATCGCATAAAATTCAAAACGTACCAATTGCCCAATACGTATTTCTGGTGTTGTCGATTGGCCTCCAAATAGCAACCAGGGACCGGACAACCCCGCTTAAGAGTTAAGCCTTTTGACAGGGTAACCCGTACATGGGGTAATTCATATCGCAGTGTTACCTTTTGTTCGAGTTTCATGCGCGAAACCCAGCGAAGTGGTTAACACCTTTATTATGGTAACCACGTGAAGGGGTTAACCCCTTCAACGTCTTAAGCCTTTGAAGGGGTTACCTTCACGAAAAGCTTTTATTCGTGTTACCCTGAATTACCTAATCAACTTGAGCTGCATGTTTATACTTGTACCCTAGCGGCGACGCGGCGCGGCGGTGTGGCGCCTCTTCGTCTTACTATTTTTATTTAGTTATTGCGAATTTGACAACAAAGTGACGATAGATGCATATCTATCGTCACTTTGTTGTCAAAGTTTTTTTGAACAATAGACATTCACCCTTGCATAAATTCCTAAGAAGCTGAATTTTTACATAAACGTTAGGGATACCATTATAATGAAAAGTCTCCACCGATCCCATGTGTGCAATTTGTTTTCATTCAAGGTCAAACTTTGCTAAAATGAGTTTTTTGGATTTTTTTGCGATAAAAATAGGTCAGATAAAAATTGTAGGTCATGCAATTATGTCTCTACAAAAATTTACCTTACACTTTATTCCCCTTTTTTTTCTTTTTTTTTTTTGGGATGGAAAATCATCAATGACTTCTCCCACTCTTGACGGAGTGAGAAGGCGTGTCAGAGTTTTACTGACTAAAATCCACCCGTGTTCCTTCAGTTGCCTGTGCCAGGGCCACGGTAACTCTTTCGATCAAATCCGCGACCCTGGCAGGCATTGGCCCTAGCGGACCACTTTCATTATTGCTGACATCTCTTTGACGTGCGCGTGGAACACAACATGCCGTCGACCCGGGCCTGGTCCTTACCAGACGGTGAACGATCCATTGCTCGCACTGCGCAAGCCCGCATCTACGGTGGCCGGGAGTCCGCTACGGAGTCCCGATGCCCAATCCGTCTCCTGTGGCGGCTAAGGGCGCGAGAGCACACGGATTGCCTCTCCCTCACGCTCTCCGCCTCCTTCTTCGCGAGCATTACTGCTTCGCTAAAGGAGGTGACGGCATCCCATGCACTTTCCTCCGCACCATGACCTGGACCAGAGCCGGACGCGAGAGATCGCCGCCGCCGATCGCCTCCACGAGGACACGGCGGTGCTCCGCCCAAGCAGGGCAGACCTCCATCGTGCCCTCCTGGCGATCCACACAATGGTGACACCCGGGTGTTTCCTTTGGCCTTATCCAGAATAAGAACCTCCCGAAGCAGCCGTGTCCGGTGAGAACCTGCGTAAGGCGGAAAGTGAGGACGCCGAGACCCCTCTTTCCCTCCGTTCCCAGCACTGGGTTGCGACAATCGCACTTTTCATGACGTCATGAGATCCCACCGGAGCTGTCCGTTGTGCCGTAATTTCTTGCGGCGGCGGAGTTACGCCCCGGCGTTTTGCCTCCTCGCGCCGCTCCCACACATGCGCGAGGACTTTTTGTCTCCAGATCTCATGGTGGCAATCTGGCAAAGAGGCTCGCTGCCTCACCGGAGTTCGGACGGTATCCCGGGACTAGCCGGAACACTTTATCTCCTAAGATTCACCATTTCTGAGAAAAAGCGATTCTAAAATTTACTTAAGTTGTAGGTATTTGCCATAATGTGCACACATTTCCACGCCACCTACGAGGTAGTGTTACTTGACGCGTTTTTTTGACCACCAGACGAGCAGCAAGGCATGCACGAAAGATAAAAAAGCTGACTCAAATTGTAACATTGGGCCCTCGAAGTCAGCTCGCTCACCGCCCGCCGACAATAACGCCCAGGAAAGGGCTAACGGGGAGGTGATAGTTACCCAGTAATAGAAAGAAAGAAAGAAAGACCCGGCCCCAGACCTTCGTCTTCTCCAAGCCAATATCAATCTTTGCGCCAGGGCTCAGGACCTTTTGCTCCAGGCACGGCCAAGTGGTTGATCAACGTTGCCATCGCCGCCGAAACATACTTTGGTCCTCCCAAGGATGACAGGATGGGTGACATTGATGGCTTGGCGACACTTATCTTGAGGCTGGCCGCTGGCACTCTGTCCCTAGAGACCTTCAATCGGGACGGGGCTTTTGTAGCGGCCTTAGTCGAAAATATTATGGACGTGGAGATTTATTTCTCACCCAACCGACCTCTGATTTTGAGACTTTATTTCGGAATTGAACCCAGTCGTCAGTCGAAGCCGTCCCCACCCCGTCCTTTTCATGGGGTACTTCAACGCCGAGTTCACAACTTGGGGTTCCCCAGCAACGGATGCACGGGGTGTGTTATTACAAGAGTGGGCGATGGAGTCAGGCTTACTGCTCCTAAACCGGGGATCTGTTCAGACATGTGTGCGGCAGTGGGGTGGGTCTATAGTGGACTTATCGTTTGCTAGTCCTGCTGTGGCACGCTCTGTTCAGGACTGGCGTGTATTATAGGAGGTGGAGACGTTGTCGGACTACAGATACATCCAGTTTGACGTTTCCGCCCAGACTTCGAGTGGCCCGGTCCAAGCGGCCCCGGCCCGGGTTGAGGATGACTGGCGATGGGTGGTCAAGTGACTGAACCAGGAAGCTCATCTGGTGGCCTCAATGGTGCATGACTGGTTAGACTCACCAGTCAGGTCTATCGATATTAAGGACGAAGCAGAATGGTTCCGGGAGGCCATAACCCAAATTTGTGATGCTGTGTTGCTCCGGACGAATTTAGAATCAATTGATGCTGTGTAGCGTCTGACATCTTATATTTGTACGCCGTTCAGGCAAAACATGACTGTCTTAATCATAATTTGCCGTAACATCTTGCATGCTGTGTGTGCTATACTCATGTTTTGGACAAATAAAAAAATATTTTATCTTAAGAAGGCTCTTCACCTGGAAATTAAGCGGGCAAGGACCGAAGCTCATGATAAATTGCTGGCAATTCTAGGACGGGATACGTGGGGGCGACCTTACCGTTTGGTTAGGGGCAAACTTCGCTCGTGGGCGCCCCATAGCATTGTCCCATAGCCTCCAACGCTGCTAGAGAGAGTGGTGAGCGCTTTATTCCCCTCTCAAGGGGAGCACACACCACCTGATATGGTTCCGCCTACTATAGTGCCCAACGCGGAAAACGAGGATGACGACGCGCCTGACGTGACCCAGGTAGAACTGAGAGCAGCAGTACAAAGGCTTAAGGCCAAAAACACTCCAGGACCAGACAGCATTCATGGCCGTGCATGGGTTCTGGCCATGAGGGCTCTCTGGACCCGCTTAGTAGGACTCTTGAGTGCATGTTTGGAGAGGGGCCAGTTTCCACGCTAGTGAAAGACTGGAACGCTGGTCCTGCTAAAAAAAGAAGGGCATCCTGCGGGCTCTCCATCCGCTTACCGACCCATTGTGTTGCTGGATGAGGTGGAAAAACTCTTCGAGAGAATTATTGCAAACCTTCTCATTCAGAACATGGCAAGAGAGGGCCCGGATCTGATCTGATCGGAACCGGTTTGGTTTCTGTAGGACCCCCTACAGAAACCAAACCGGTTTTATAATAGTATATGCAACAGTTTTATGCTTCTTGGGAATTTACGCAAGAGTAGGTACGCCTATTTTTCGGGCTAATTTGACCGGGCTATAATAACGGTGTCCAGCATCTTGCACCGGCTGTGCATTTTCACAGAAACAGTAACTAAATATACATATATAAGAAATATAATAGGCAGTAATACCACACACACTTAAACAAAAACATCGCTAAATTGCTTTTAATATCTTCAGTAGTTCCGTCCGAGTTTCGAATTAAATGACGAATGATGAGAATGTAAACAAGTATAGACACGAAAAAGAAACATTACAATGTTTAGCATGTGCGACAAACAAAATTGAACTGTAAAATCATATTGGCAATAATTAGTATTCCATGTTTACAAGTCGCTCGGTACATGCAACCATGGCGCCGCCGGGCAGAAAGATGTCACGTGCGGTCGTGGTTATAAAATTTTCAAACTTATGTCGATTACAAAGAGTGGATATTACAATGTGTTGGAATGGAATGGGTTACCCTGTTACAGTGTTACAGGGTATTGAAAGGTTAACTTGTTCGGAAGGGGTTACATTGCACCCATTCGACGGTGTAACATGTATCAAAGGGTTTATTTTTTAAGCGCTTAAAAAAACCCCTTCAAAAACCTTTTCAACGAGTATCCGACCGTTCCCTGATAGCAACTTCGTGCAAGTCGCCAACGGAAAATAACATAAATTATTTAAAAGTGTCGATTCGCCCATTTCGGGCGAGTAAGTGCGTGCGAATGGACTAATAAGCCCAGAATTCCCATCAACATCTCACAAAAATGTCTTGATTACCGTATCAATAAAGGTTCCGAGTTATATTTTTATCTGGGCAGGTAGTCTGACCTTGGAAACTCCTTGCGATTCGTCTGTTGTGTCCATACGATTCCTTTTATTAACTTGAGCAGTCGTGACATGTTTTATAATAACTTGTCTTGGGTTACAAGCCATATTGGTGTGGTTTGTGAGAGCTCCAAATTTTTTTAAGTAGGTACTAAAGTAAGCCATTTGATGGTGGTGAAAAAACTGGTGCTAAAAGAGGTTTTTAAAGTTCGTTGAAATTTTTCGTAGTCCATAAAAGAAAAAAAAAAAACAGCTGTTTCATACATTTTGAGCGCGTAGGTGGTGCACTTTTCTATGAAACAACAGACTATTTCATTTTGATAACCAACGAAAATGTATATGTAAGTGGGGAGATCAAACAAGGCAAAATAAAATGATCAATTCAGTAATAATATCTAAACAAAATATAAATCAACAACAATCTTATCAAATAGATAGATCATCTTGAAATCAATTTTACAAAAAGTGTTAGAGAGTATGACTGTGTTTGTACTTGTACTACAATCCTTTGTTTGAGTTAGTAAATATAATGAAAGAAAGAAAAATAAGACCACTAGAATAAAACCTAATCCCAAAGAAGTTAGGACAATGTTCAATAATAACATTTGTAGTAGATCTTCTTCTAATCCCTTTTTAACCATTGAAGGTTCAGCAAAACAGAGGTTTATACAAATCTAAGTCAGAAATATTCGGAAAGCTTAACTCTGCAGTGTAGTCTTGTGCCTGCTCGGTCATTTTTGAGATCGCTCCGTACTAGTTCTTTTCTGTCAGTGAACTAGTTCATTCTATTAGTAATATTAGCTCTATTCTTCGCTCTCAGTCAGTACTTCCATAGATCACAGAGCAAAAAAGTCTCACTGAAATCGTATCCGTCAAATCAGTCGCTGTCATTCTCGTTCTCGTTCGGTCATATGGTATAGTTTTTTGTAAATGTACGAGGAGCTATTAGAATTAATAGACCGATTACAAGTCAGCTTTCGGAAACGTTTCTTTTAGTACAGTGCAAAGAAACGGTTCCTATTCGTTCATCGTTCGCGAAATACACAAGACTACTGCAGTGGTGGCCATATAGTAACTGCCCCAAGTAAGTCGTAGGTTTCAAACTTTGAACCCAGGCGTATTACTTTGTGTAAATTATTTCATCGCCACTGCTTTCAAAACGGTGACGGAAAACATCGTGAGGGAACGGGCATGTTCTAGAGACAAAAATTCGAATACATGTGACATCTACCAACCCGCACTGGGCTTGCGTGGTGACTACGGCCCACTCCGCCTCACAGAGAGGAGGCCCGTGTCCCAGCAGTGAGCACATTATAGGCTGATTTATCATCATCGCGTGCAGCTTTTTTTTTTGGTAATATGAAGACATCTACAGGCCGATAGATGATCAATAGTCAAAGAGGATTTTGAGGAGTGAGAGACAGAGAGGAGGCCTGTGTCCCAGCAGTGGGAACATTCAAGCCTGTTGATGCTTAAGCATATCAATCTAAGATATAAATATTCGGAAAGGTTAATTCAGAGGTCGTTCTGTTATATTTAGTGGATACTAATTATTAATTCAAAGTATTCGCTCCACTGACTGATAAACAGGATAAGTTTTTATCCAGTGCGCAAATTTTAACCATGAATTCAGCATATCATTCTAGACCCCCTACCGCAGAAATTTTTCGCAGGTTATACAAAAAAAAATCAGCTGTTCCATACATTTTGACCGCGTAGGTATTGCACTTTTCTATGAAACAGCTGTTTTTTTTTTTGTATAACCGTGGAAAAATTTTGGCGCTAGGGGCTCTAGAAAGATATGCTGAATTCATGGTTAAAATTTGCGCACTGGATAAAAACTTATCCTGTATTAGTGTCACACTTATGTATTCTGACTCTGACGACGACTACGTTACGACTTTAATTTTTTGTAAGCATTTTTCGTGGAACATTTTTAAGAAGCTTGAGAGAGAGATGGCAGATAATCGATGCTTGTTTCTCAATCAATACAGAATAACGGAAACTGATGATTAGTATAGAGCTAATGATGCAGGTAGGAAATTAACACCTAGACTCATATTAAGAGCCCAAAAGAGATATCTTTAATGGCCGTTTTCTATAATTTTGGACGGTTATTGGTTAAAATTAAGGCTCTTGTGTCTTTACCAATAATAAAGAAGCAAAGACCTCATAGCTTTGCATGGTAGACAGCTATCACAGGTAAAACTGGCTTACAAATCTTTTAATATGCCCAGTTTGACAGTAAAAAATTACAGATAAAAAAAAAAAAACTAAAAAACACGCTTTAAAAACCAAACTAAAAAAGCAGAAAATATTTCCAAAAAAGCTATGCTGCTTCACCTGTATGTTTGTTTGTAACCAACTCCTTTTTTTGGACTTGATTTTGACCTACTTCAAACGGTCAGATTTCATTTAAACCTTGTAGACTTATCGAGGACCGATGACAATCCAATATTTAAAAAAAGAAAGAAAAAAGTACGCTTTTGTAGTTAGCAGAACTAAAAAATAGAAAATAAATATTAGTTTAAAAAAAACTAAAAAAAAACAAGTTTTAAAAACCCAAACTAAAAAGTAGAAAATAATTTAAGGGTCTTTTTTTTTTTTTTTTGGGTGGGAAATCATCAAATAACTTCTCCCGCTCTGGGTGGAGCAGGAGGGCGTGTCAGACTTTTACTGACTAAAACCCACCCGTGTTCCTTCAGTAGCCCTTAAGCCAGGGGCTGTGGTGTCTCTTTCGAACAAACCCGCACCCCTGGCAGGCATCGACCCTTGCGGGTCCCATCACTTTTTGTGCTGACATCTCTTTGAGGCGCGCGTGGAACACAACGCGCCGTCGACTTGGGCTTGGTCCTTACCGGACAGCGAGCTACCCATTACTCGCCGTCCGCAAGCCCATGCCTACGGTGGCCGGAAATCGGCCTGGGATTCCCGACGCCCAGGGCGTCTCCGTATCCTGCGGCGGCTGGGGTCGCGAGGGCGCATATGCTGCCTCTCCCTCACGTGCGCCGCCTCCCTCTTCGCGAGCATTACTGCTTCGCTGAAGGAGGTGACGGCTCCCCATGCCCTCTCGCTCCGTACCATGGCTTGGACCAAGGCCGGACGCGAGAGATCGCCGCCGCCGATCGCCTCCACGAGGACACGGCGGTGCTCCACCCAAGCTGGGCAGACCGCCACCGTGTGCTCCACCGTGTCCTCAGGGCGATCTTCGCAGTGGAAACACCCGGGCGTTTCCTCCCGCCCTATCCGAAACAGGAACCTCCCGAAACAACCGTGTCCGGTGAGGACCTGCGTCAGGCGGAAGGTGAGGACGCCATGCCGCCTCTCAAACCACTCCTCAAAGAGGGGACTTACCGCCGCAATCGTGGCGTGCCCAATAATTTCAGGGTTGGATTTTAAAACGAGTCGCCCGAATTTGAGGGTATTGGAGGTGTAGGGGGCTTAAGGGAGGTAGTCTTAATCCCCCCAAAGTAATTTTGGCTGCCGGAGTTGCGTCTAAATATTTTTAAACAATTTCCAAAATTCTTAAATACTATTGCAATTATGCAAAACGGAACGTAATCTTTATGCTTTGGTACAGTTTTTCAAATGTAATTTTTAGGTTTTATGTGAAAAACGTGAAACGAAACGCAACCCGCCATCTTGGATGGATGATATTGACAGTTATTGTCAAATTTGTGCGTCGGCCCCGGAAAAATTGTCCATATCGATTAATCTAAATTTGGAAGAAGAAAATACAATCGAGGTAATTATATTTTAAATATTATGTGTTATAGGAAATGTCTAAGAACAGGATATAATTCTTAGGTAATTAATAGCAATGTATTACTCCGAGTTGGCACAATCCGACTTCATTGGGTTAGGTTAGATGGCTAAGGCGGGAGCGCAGCGCAGCGAAGCTCCCGCCTTAGCCATCGTGGTTATTTTTTTTTAAACCACCCAGAAGTCCTCCGAAGGCTCCGTCAACTCATAATTGAAGCCAGTTTTTATTTAAATATATCTTTTTTTGTTATAGGTCGCCATTTTGAGGGCCATTGGATTCTCTGGAGGATGGATCTGAAGATCTGAGGTTGGAAGTGTGCCCAGACAATATTCGCTCTGCTGAGGTTTTGGTGCCACTTATATTAAAGAATGTGGAAGTTGGCACCACTATCCACACGGATTTTTGGTGAGCATATGATTCCTTGTCAGAACATGGCTACATACACAAAAAAGTCAATCACTCGGATCGTGACAACCTATTCATAGCTGAAGATGGGACTCATACTCAACGAATTGAGTCCCAGTCATAGATATAAGAAAGAAGAAGATATGCCAAGTAGTAGAAAATGTATCGGAACCCGGTGTCTCCACTTGCTCCCCACTACCGCGCCACATCTACACATGCAATTTAGTAAAACCAATAGATACGAAGTCGCGCTCACACTCGCAATTTATAAATCAGAACGTACTACACAATCAAATATAGACCTTATCCCTTCAAACGCAGCGTGCATTTAAGTACAACTCACTCACACAAACAACGGTTACTACCGTTGTGCTGTGCAAAAGCAATTTATTTTACATATACGCTAGTGATTGACTAAATCGGAAAGTTGTCGATACTTCTATTTATTATTTTACTACCAATTTTTTTTGGGGTCCAGAAAATAAGATAAAATGAAAACGATAACCGTAATACGTCACTAATATATTATCTGAACAATGCCGATAACAATAACGCATACGAAGCGTTTGAAGACTTTAACGTAAGTAAAATGCCAAAACCATAAAAAAGTAAGGAAATAGCACGAGGATAAGACTTATTATACGATAATTCAAACCCAATAACACTCCACCGACATTATCTAAAATTTTGTTAACTTTACGAATGTTGTTAACGCATTTCTCTACTACGCTGTAAAATAATCAAATTAAGTAAAAAAACATAATTCACATCGATCTAGCAATAAATTTATTCGCGAATCGACATTATCGACAGCCTACGTTAGTGGATCTGCACGAACACATCACTAGCTCGACGCAAGAACCAGCGGCCGTACTACGGAATGCGTCCGCATAGATACTTTATCGTTTTGTGATTTTTACATTGCTTGTCCAGTCACTTAGCGACAAAATATTTAGGTAGTGGTTTAGGAGCAATGTATTTAGTACAAAAATAATACAGTCGCTGTGATATTTGAAAACAAAAATAACATGGTAAATGCAAGAAATGTTTTTCGATTTCTTGTTTTTCATGATTTTAAAGACAAATATAGAAAAATACTTGTACTTATTTATGGTAAGTGATTCCATGATTCACAAAGTTTTTGTTTTGGCTTTGGTTTTTACAAGAAACCACTGAACAACACGGCATTCTTATGATTTATCACGACAACGGTCGAAAGCACACTAGTTCGCAGAGACGGCCATTTGCTTTAGGAATGATCATGCTGATCATACCGCGCGGACACAGACACGCCCCTTTCCCACTTCTCCTGCTTTTAATATTTCTATGGTCCCAGTGGAGGGCTGTTAAAAGATTTTAATAACACAGAAAATTTTGCAGATGTTATTTTTTAATATTTGTGGCGTCGAAATAACTTAAAATACAGGAAAGATCCATTTATGGAATTAATAAAAGCGATAAAACATGTTTATAAAGTGGAATAAACAATTTTTGCACAAATTTCTGTTTTTTATTTTTTTCTAAGGAAACCAAGTATTTCCGGCGGGTGAAAATGGTGAGGGGTGGATCCGACACCTCCCCCCCTCCCCCCAACCACTCACAACCCCTTAAAATGGCGACGTATTTCGAAATTTTTACCTAATTTCATACTATTAAAAAGCGTGGGGTGCTTTTTGAAGTATTTTTATAATCAATTAATATCAAGCACCCCACGCTTTTTTTAAGTTTTTAAACTATTATTTATTTCGACAGACATTTGGGGGTGATCTCTGTTGGATTCTCAACCCTCGGTTCAACACTGAGAGTTGAAATTTCAGTGAGCGAAAAATCCCGCCGCGTTTCTGGTGGTATTTAGTGTTGGCCTCGTAAAGGTCTTGTGTGTGTGTCTTCGCACAAAGACCAGGACAAGATAAGCATCGTTTGTGATGTGGCTCCACAGTCACATTTTGGCTCATCGTAGTACTATTTTGCAATAGCCACACTGATGCGAATACCTCGCTGCATGACTAATCAAAATAGTTACTTTCTCTATTTATCAAGCGTGGCAGCACCTAGCTCCTATGTGGCTTTGGCCTAAGCCACTTCAATTAATAGTCAGAGGCTGTAGCAAGAACGCGAATTACAAACGATTTTTTAGTCGAAATTACTACAGTCCTAGAGCAATTTGGTTCAATTTTATTTGGCAAGCACATTCATCAGAATCTGAATCAATTTGAAAGTTATTGCTAATCCATTCTTTCTTATATTCGAAAAAAATGTCTGCTTAGAGTTCTTAGTAACGTAAACAACGCATTGATGATTGTGGAACTGGCAAAATGAAAGCGATTCCTACTGATACCCCTCTATATCGCCCATAGACATGATCAAAATCAAAATATTTTATCCCACATAAACCCACGTGGGCACTTATGAAACGTCTCAAGCTAGATGCACGGTTCCCATTAGTCACTTCTTATGGAGAAGAGTCGGCAAGAACTCCAATATATAAAATAGTATAATGTGCAAAAATAGTATTTTCAAATTCAGAATCGTTCGAATTACCGTTACGCGCGTTCATGCTAAGCATAGAGCAGACAATACAAAATGTTCTAAAAACAAATATTCTTTCAACAATGACCTAAGCACAAAAGTCATACTGTTTTCTTTCAAATTCTAATAAACGATTGTTTCTTCCATTATTTGGTCACACAGCTTAACTCACTGTACTGATAATGCCAATTCTTCAAACAAAAAGGTCTTACAAATGTTGACTCACATTATCTTGTGTCATGGACATATTTCTGCCAAATAAGCAAATTATTGTATCGTTTCCGTGTTATTACGAAATTGTGGTTTTATTATGGACTAGCAGCGCTCCGCGGTTTCACCCGCGTAATTCTCGTTCCCGTGGGAATACGGGGATAAAATATAGCCTATGTCATCCGGGGATTGTGTAGCTTCCCAATAGTGAAACAATTTTCGAACCGACGAAAAAACGGAGGAGGTTACTCAATTCGACGCGTATATATTTTTTTTTTTTTTAATGTATGACCACGCATAACTTTTTCCAGAGTAGTCCGATTTTGATAATTCTTTTTTTATTGGAAAGTCGAAAGTATCGAAGTTGGTCCCATATAAATTTCGAAGAAAAATTCCAACCCTAAGGGTAAGAAAACAGGGGATGATTGATTGTTTACTCACAGATTTTAATACTGAGTTGTGTATTAAATCAAAAATTAAGCATGTAGTAATTAGTAGATTATAGCCACAAAAAAATATAAAATAAAAACTTTTTAATAAAAAAATTAAACCGCCGAAAAACCGAAAAATAAAAAATAATAAACTAGCTTTGTCCAACCCCAATAAATAAGTTCGGAAGTCGGTGACTTTGGATATGTATTTGATTATATGTCACCGCCTTCCGAACTTACTTTTTTTAGCAAATTCAATGCAAACAAACAATCAAATCTTTCCTCTTGATAATATTAGTATAGATTAACGTTATCGAACATCTAAACAGCAGGCTTAGCATGACGCTTTCTATTTCTACGAAGAATAGACAGCGCTTTTTCAATACAAAGTGACATTTCGTTCCTCCATTTTTAGCATCGCACCGCAGAAATCCTTCTACAATCTGTCATTTTGTCTTTCGTTTCTTACAATCTGTGTCTAGGTCCCTATAAATGTAGACTATTAATTCTTCCCAAACTGTCAAAATCACACTGACAACAAACTTTCTACTCGACGGCCACAAAATATATAAGATTATCTACAAAATCATGATTCGTTTAGAACGCATAACTGTGATAATTAATAGAAAAACATAGCTATCTTCTCCTATTGTACATCATTTCGTTAAGTCATGTCTATTCTTCTGTCGACAAATCGGTGCTCGTGCTAAGCCTGCTGTTGTTTAAAGTCTGGTTTTCAATACGAAACCAGACTTTAGCAACTGTTTAGATGTTCGATAACTTTTTATTAATAAGACCGTAAGAGTTTATGTGGCTTATAGGCCTTCCACACGCTCAAGCTTCACCACAGTTTTGCCTGCGCAGGCCGGTTTGTACACGGAACACCGTGTAGAAATCGGCGAGTTTTAACAACCACACGCACAGTGTTCCGTGTACAAACCGGCCTGCGCAGGCAAAACTGTGGTGAAGCTTGAGCGTGTGGTAGGCCCATAAGTTATAACAGCCAGCGGGTGGCACTGATCGATCGATTAGGCGGTTACTGGTATATATCACTGTACACATCAAGCTATTAATTTCCAGTTTTAGCTGACCTCGCATTGTATAGGCTTTCTATAGAATGGGATGTCAGCTTATACTGGATGACCATCGTTACATACCAAGACGTCCGTGCCGCGGAAAGCACGAGCCGTTAGTCCCGGCTGTCCTTTGTCGATCTTTGACAGTCGTTACGGGTCGTCAGAAGCCCGAAATTCTGGCAACCAGTCTTACCAAAGGGTATCGTATTAGCTAGTAACTAGGTTGTGGAGGGTCAGATAAATACTGGTATTCAGCTGCATCTGAATAGGTTAGCAAGATGATGACATAGTACGTCGTTAAAACCTGTTACAGAACTCTCTGCTAATTCAGCATGACAGTCATACTTTATATTGTTAAGTTGGTACTGCAGTGAGTAATCTCCTTAGGACCCGCTTCATTGGACTCATTGGCATAGCTGCGGTTACTATGGCTTCGTAAGTTGTCGGCTTGATTTCCTAGGTTTAGCAAATAGTTCTTGCTGGTAGGCAATTGTTGCTTTATTGCAGTTATGATTCAGGTCGTAGGTCCAAACCCAGCCAGGCACTTTACTTTGTGTAAATTATTACATCACCACTGCTCTCAAAACGGTGAACGAAAACGTCGTGAGGAAACCGGCGTGTCCTAGAACCACAAATTCAAAGAGTTTTGACATCTACTAACCCGCAATGGACTCGCGTGATGGATTACTCTCAGCCCACTCCCTCTCACAGAGAAGAGGCCTGTGTCCCAGCAGTGGGATACGATGATACAGGCTGGGATTTGGTTTCAAATGGCAGATAAGACTGCTTCATTAGTCTAGTAGTCGGAAGCGATACTGGTGAGCTTTGGTCCTGGGTTCTTGACTCTCGGGTCGGGCAAATCGTTATTGGGATGATCTGTCTGGAATTTCTCGGTGGCAGCCCGGATATTTGTGCCCGGTTGATGGTATTAGGCGCACCCTCTATTACATGAGACTTAAGGTGAATCTAGTTGACATTATATCTATACAATCTTCCGGAGTAAATTACTCCACTGTTCGACAATGTACAGACGCCAGCACATCAAGCTACTCCAATCTGTCAAATTTATTTGATAGATTTTCAACTTTATACCATAAGCATAAGGTTCATGTTCAATTGGGAAAATTTGACAGTTTGGGGTAGGTTAACCTGCTGGCGTCTGTACACCTTGATAAAGTTTTTTTTTATCAATGTCTGTGCATCAAAAATTAAACATGGTATGGTTGTCTCATTAGTAATACTGTCTGTACGGAAACAGAATAAGTACTAAAATAAGAAGCCATTAAAAAGTTATGAACCGACAAAGATTCGTTTTTCTTGATAATTTAACCTAACTTTGGGCGTGTTTAAGTAATAAAAGAAGTGTAAAATCTCCAAAATGAAGTCGGTACCGACAAAGTTCAATTATCGAAAAGTTCAATAAACTTTATTGGTCATTGATATATGCAGTGGTTTTTTCATAAAACCCGATCTTTCGAAGGACTTTTCCAATTTTTTTACGTGCCTGTTATACTATAAATTATCCTGCATCTCTCTCAATAACGTTGTGGGTGTAGACTAGCATCTAACTGCTCATCACTGATACGACCTCTGTCGAACACGAAGCCTGGTGAGACAGCGTGCTTTTTAGCCAAGCCCACCAGTGAGGTCGAGGTCGCTACTAGATTCCCCTTAAGCATGACTGGCGAAATTTAGGTGTAATATAGTTGCAGCTCTGCTTAACCCTTCGGGTAATACATGCGTGATGTTATGAATTATGGCAAAAAAGTGCGGCTTTGTTAAAAAGGTCTTTTTATGATATCATCGATGACAAACAGATCTACAATATTTGCATCTAACGATGACGTAAACATCTAAGACCATAATTATGGTTGGTTTTCTTTAGACAATTTCCACCTTCTCTGAGTTGAGAAGTCATCATTATCATTTGCCTAGCCCTTTCCCAGCAAATATGTTGGGGTCGGCTTCCAGTCTAACCGGATGCAGCTGAATACCAGTATTTTGCATGGAGCGACTGCCTATCTGACCTCCACAACCGAAAAACTGGGTAAAACGATACCCCTTGGTAAGACTGGTTTTTAGACTTTTGGGCGTCTGACGACTCGTAACTACTGTCAAAGATCCACTTGAGAAGCATTAAAGCCCTGCACCCTAATTGCGTAACTCACGATTGATCATAATTGGTTTCGTCTTCACAGTTAAACAATATTCATTGCGTTATTTATGTTGTCGAACAGACACATTTTTCGAACATATGAAGCAATGGTTTAACAATCCGTTTCAAAACGATACAGATTATGATGAATCGTGAGTTACGCAATTAGGGTGCTGGTAATTTTTAATGTACTCGTCGTATTGTCGTTATGAGCGATAATAATTCTTACTGCAATCCGATACGGGTTTTTTTTTTTTTTTTTTTTTTTGGGTGGGAAATCATCAAATAACTTCTCCCGCTCTGGGTGGAGCAGGAGGGCGTGTCAGACTTTTACTGACTAAAACCCACCCGTGTTCCTTCAGTAGCCCTTAAGCCAGGGGCTGTGGTGTCTCTTTCGAACAAACCCGCACCCCTGGCAGGCATCGACCCTTGCGGGTCCCATCACTTTTTGTGCTGACATCTCTTTGAGGCGCGCGTGGAACACAACGCGCCGTCGACTTGGGCTTGGTCCTTACCGGACAGCGAGCTACCCATTACTCGCCGTCCGCAAGCCCATGCCTACGGTGGCCGGAAATCGGCCTGGGATTCCCGACGCCCAGGGCGTCTCCGTATCCTGCGGCGGCTGGGGTCGCGAGGGCGCATATGCTGCCTCTCCCTCACGTGCGCCGCCTCCCTCTTCGCGAGCATTACTGCTTCGCTGAAGGAGGTGACGGCTCCCCATGCCCTCTCGCTCCGTACCATGGCTTGGACCAGGGCCGGACGCGAGAGATCGCCGCCGCCGATCGCCTCCACGAGGACACGGCGGTGCTCCGCCCAAGCGGGGCAGACCGCCACCGTGTGCTCCACCGTGTCCTCAGGGCGATCTTCGCAGTGGAAACACCCGGGCGTTTCCTCCCGCCCTATCCGAAACAGGAACCTCCCGAAACAACCGTGTCCGGTGAGGACCTGCGTCAGGCGGAAGGTGAGGACGCCATGCCGCCTCTCAAACCACTCCTCAAAGAGGGGACTTACCGCCGCAATCGTGGCGTGCCCAATCCGATACGGGTTAAAATCTGTTGTAATAAATTCGAATAATGATGTAGCATTGTCGTAAAAATGCAAATAAAATCATATAAAATTAGATATTAACTATTTGATAATAAATAAACCATCACTGGATGCAGTTTGGCATTTGGAATTTTATGGTATATTTGTTATTATAATAATAATTGTTATTGAAGGGATAAACTGGTTTTAAAGATAATTAAGAGGTGACCGATGATTTTTTTGATGCATTAAAGTATGTTTAATTATGTTTTGAGTTCCATCACTGTATGCAAAAAAGACTTGAAAATATCATGTTTTTGTTCTTTCAAAATTATTTACGGTTAAAGAGATACACTGGTTTAATAAACCACCCTTTTGAGCGTTTTCAAGAAATCTCCGCCTTAATTTGTAATTTTGGCCTAATTACTCTGATCGTTTATCTAGTAACTACCTCGTTGGTCTAATGGTCTAAAGTGCTAGTGATGAACATGATGTCCAGGGTACGATTTCCGGGATGAGCAAAGTGTTGCTGGATTTTTGAATTTGAAATTGGTCATAAGCAGCCCGGTGTCTGGATGTGGGCCCAGTTGGTGGCAATCAAAATATATTTTATTTCACATAAACCTGTATGAGCACTTATGAAACGTCAGAAGCTAGGTGCACGGTTCCAATTTGTCGCTTCCTATGGAGAAGAGCCAGCAAGAAACTCCACGGTTACTCTTTTAAAAATAATTGGCTTTTACAATGTTTTCAAATCACAGTGATAATAGGTATGGGAGGACAGTGCAGGCCTGTCAATAAGTACCTTCAAGTACTTACGAAGAATGAAAATAAAGAATAGGAAGTCGTCTATTTCATGGATCTTGAACGTAACTGGCGAAATGTCGGAGTACTATAAGTACAACCCTGTCTAACTCTTCAGGGAAACAAGGCGTGATATATGTAATGTTTATGTAAAAAAAAAAAAATTTAAGCAGAGACGACTCATAGAGAGACCACCTGAACGAACCCGATGTGCTTCGCAATTTATAAATAAAACAACCATTTGGTCGTAATATAGTCAACATGACACATTAATTCGTCACATGTATTTTGGGCATCAAAAGGAAACAGACGGAATCGTATGATCAACTACTTTTGAATGTCTGCCTGATGCAGGAAATCTCATCAAAGCTAAGTACATCCTGGGTCTTGTGTTAGTGTTGCTAATGAAGCCGTTTTAACATAAATATGGCTTCTTTTGATTTAGAAGTAAAATATTGTTTGAAGAAACGTCGATTTGCAGTCTATGGCAAAAAAAAATTACTTAACACTAGCACACCCCACAAAAATACCTTAGCAAATTATACACCTTAACCTTCCTCGTGAATCATTGTCTATTGTTGAAATCCGCATGAAAATCCGTTCAGTACTTTTTGAGTTTATCGCGAACAAACAGACAGACAGACGCGGCGAGGGACTTCGTTTTATACGAGTATGTAATGATTGTGATGCCGGACGTAAAAGAATAGCACCATCCCATTTCTTCCCGTGGGTGTCGTAGAAGGCAACTAAGGGGCTTACTAGAGAATGGGCAGCAGCGTTCTCTATGCATTTTACCACTATACTGCGATCGCCAACCCGCCTGCCAAGCGTGGCGATTATGGCAATCCCCGTTTGGAGGAGGCCTATGTCCAGCAGTGGATGTTTTTCGGCTGAAGTGATGACGAATGATGAGCATAACATCACGGCTCTACTCCTCGAGGGTAAGGCAGAAATATTGGCTACACTTTTGCGTTACCCTCGGGGTGTAGACCAACATTTCACCAGTGACGTTTAAGACCCATGTAATAGGGGGTGAGTTTAGAAAAACTAAATAACACTTCGCCCGACCTGGGAATCGAGTCCAATACCTCTTGCTCAGCAGTACCGCTTGTGGGGCTGTCATAACAGTTTTTCTGCCTTTAAACTTACATCTTCCCATGGAGGTAGGCAGAATCTACAGAACGCAACCTGCAGGTTACGATCCTTACATACGCTTTTTGCTTCGTTTACGGTCATACATCTGGCCAAACACGCACGCCGGTTGCGATTCCTACGCACTTAACCTTCCGAAAAACATCACCAATAAGGTAACTATAAGGAAAGAAAACCCCTACAGATTGCGTATTATTTTTCATGAAACCGTATGTCTTTTCTTCTCAATCCGTCACGTGCGAGGGGCCCCAATCCAAAGGTCGCTGGGAACGATTGTAGGTGTCAATGTCGTTCTATGGCTTTAAACAATTTTCTAACTTAGTAATTCCGAGCTTGTAGTCTTCGATGCTCGCAGTGGGCCTAAGTAGAAGGCTAAAAGTCACTCGAAGGGCAATGGAGAGGACTATGCTTGGCGTTTTCCTTCGTGATCGAAACAGGAATGAACAGATCCGCAGGAAAACCAAGGTAACCGACACAGCCCGAAGAATTGCCAAACTTAAGTGGCAGTGGGCAGAGCACATCGCTCGCAGAACAGATGGCCGAATGTTCTGCGAGCAATGTGCCCTGAACAGGAAGACGTAGAGTTGGAAGGCCTCCCACAAGGTAGACCGATGACCTTGTGAAGGCTGCAGTAATCTGCTGGATGCGGAAGTACAGAACCGGTCGAAATGGCGGAGCTTGGGGGGAGGACTATGTCCAGCAGTGGACGACTTTCGGCTGAAATGATAATGATTCCTTCGATGAAATAGATTCACTTTGACAAGTAATTTGTATAAACCAAGTCAACTGCCTGTCTTTCTGGCCCCAGGATTCTTCTAGATTTATGATAAATGATTTTATTTCTATAAGCAGATTTGTACAAACACTTTTACAAATCAATCATGTTTTAAAACTAGATTAGATCGGTGTTTCCAATCTGACTACTCTGAGAAGAAAGGCCGAAACAAACTCGAGCGGTCAGTCTCTTTTAAAGTACAGACATAATCTTGGTCAGATCATGTGGATCTGATACCTATTGTCTTTTGGAAAAAAGAACCAGATAGATTGACTAGAACTGTCCAATCGCTGCTCGCATTTATCAGTAATCATGCAGCTCAAGAAACGGTTTTATTACTAGATCATCATCATTTTATCCGGAAGACGTCCATTGCTGGACATAAGCCTCCCCCAATTTGAGAGGGTTTGCTATAATCGCCACGCTTGGCAGGCGGGTTGGCCATCCCAGTATGGTGGCATAGAGAACGCTGCTGCCCATTGTCTAGTAAGTCCTTTAGTCGCCTTCTACACCCACGGGAAGAGATCGGATGGTGCTATTCTTTACGTCCGGCACCACACGGTACCAGATACCACTCCCAAAAATTCATTTAAAAAATCCAAAGATTCGGTACAAAAACTGCACCAACACAGCACTACATCTTTGATATTAAAATGGGATTTCTAAAAAGTGAAACGTGCCATGTACTGGCATGCAAATGTAGGTCGCAGTTGAATGCCGGCTTGCGTTGCGTCTCATTGCATTGTGGTGCACTGTATTTAACAATACTAAGTGCTATTTGTTTATTACTGCAGTATAGTTACATACATAAATTCACGCCTTTGTAACATGGGGGTAGGCAGAAACTACAGAACGTCGCCTGCAAAGATCCTTACATACTCCTTTTGCCTCGTTTACGGTCATAAATCTGGTCAACATGCACATGCACGCTGTTTGTGACTTTGGGAGTACTACGCACCCGACCTCTCTAGAGAACATCACCAATAAGGTCACTATTATTGTATTTCTAGGGCGTCCCCTCCCGTAGTATTGGTGTAGTACAGTTATGCAGTATAGATATAGATTTTTAATGTTCCTAAGGAGCCATCAGGGTAACACACGAAATTTAAATTTTCTTATGTATTCAGTTTACAGATCAGTGTCGCACTGTATATTGAACAAAATATGATTGCATCATCATCATTTAAGGCCAAAAGACGTCCACTGCTGGACATAGGCCTCCTCCACTTCGACCGGTCTTGTGCTGCCCACATCCAGCGGATACCCGCGGCTTTCACAAGGTCATCGGTCCACCTTGTGGGAGCCCTTCCCACTCTACGTCTTCCGGATACAGTGACAAATATGATTTTACAGAATTATAGTCATTAAAATCATCAATGTATTTGATGATTTTAAACCCCCTAAGCTCATTTAATCCCATTGTGTTACTATTTCATAAAAAGTCATGGGACGTGTCCGATTTTTTTGGTTCTAGGACATGCCGGTTTCCTCATGATGTTTTCCTTCACCGTTTTGAGAGCAGTGGCGATTAAGTGTAAGTGGTGAGTTTGTTTTTCAATACGAAACCAGACTTCTGTTAAATGTTCGATAACTTTTTATGAATAAGGGCCTAAATAATGTAGACAAGCAAAGCGCTTGTCTCGGTTGTTGGAACCTACGACCTACAACTTGTTAGTCACGGCCGTTATTAGGGCTAAATGCGTTCTATTCCTGAAAGAGGACAAATATTTGTATAACCTACAGAGACTACAAAGAGATGTCAGCTCAAAGGGACGGGGCCCGCAAGGGCCGATGCCTGCCAGGGTGCGGGTTTGTTCGACAGAGATACCGTAGCCCCTGGCATACTGAGGGAACACGGGAGGGTTTTAGTCAGTAAAAGTCTGACACGCCCTCCTGCTCCACCGGCCACCCAGAGCGGGAGAAGTTATTTGATGATTTCCGACCCAAAAAAAAAACCTACAGAGACTAACAGTCAGAATGTCTATATCTTTAATTAGGATTATTGTATTCTATCTTAGTTTTAATGTCACCTAGCAGGCATGGCAGTCTAGTGTGGGAATAGACATTAGCAGCTTTAAAATCTGCTAAATCTACATCATACCTTTCTTGTAATAAATTGGTATAATTACCATTTAAATTCTTGGACAGTCGTATAAATCAAGTGTCAATTTGGATAAGGTGAAAAATGCGACGAATCCAATTCGGGCGGAGCATGTCGAACAGTTTTGGGAGGCATGTCTCACATTTAAATTCTACAAGTTCTAATTATAAGGATAATTTTATGTCACCAGCTCGTTTGGTGGGAAAATTCAAAGACTTTGGAGTAAGAGGAAGCTTCCTACTGATTATAGTGAGGATGATTTCGGAAGGAGACTGGAAGGCTAGAACTTTAAGTTTTCTGATCGAGTTTTTTTTTAAAGACTTTGTTTTTTGTAATGTGAATAAAACTTATTTCATTTTTTTTTATTACCGAACATGTTAATGAAATAAATATTTCAATTTTAAACCTTGCATATTGGTTCCCTAGATACAGGGTTGCCTGGTTTGGGGCCAATTTAAAACTCATGTAATATTTTGGTCAAAAAAGTATTGTTTTTATTTTTAATTTTTGGGAGAGATGCGATACATTGACTACTTGAATTGATATTCATCATATCAGCCGAAAGACGTCCACTGCTGGACATAAGCCTCCTCCAAAAGGGGGGGATTTGCCATAATCTCCACGCTTGGCAGGCGGGTTGGCGATCGCAGTATGGTGGTAAAATGCTTAGAGAACGCAGCAGCGTTCTCTAAGCAACCAGCAGGCAGCAGCCCATTCTCTAGTAAGTTCCTTAGTCGCCTTCTACGACACCCACTGGAAGAGACGGGATGGTGCTATTCTTTTACGCCCGGCACCACACGGGACACACGAATTGTTATTCAGTTTGTATTAATTAATAATGATTATTGAAGTGGAATTTTCTGCAAAGGTGTCAAATCAATGAATATCTGGTGGGGAGTTTGTTGCGCCACTTCTTCTTCCCAGCTAAAGCAGTGGTAACGGGCGGGCATTTGGGGGACTGTCTTATGTAAATTTGACGTTCGAAAAGTGCTGATTCTCAGCCTGATTTGTTTATGTGACTTTTGATATTGAATAAATCATGATTAAACATATTATTATGACCGAACTGCACTGGGAGTAACCTGTTTCTCAGGACACGGTACAAAATGAGTCATTTGCATCGTAAGCGCTAACGCTCATGTGAACGACTTAACCTGTGCAGTCTTACTTCCCAGAAATACTTTTATTGCGCTTAATAGCACAATATTGCTATGCAGAATATCGTGTGTGATTAATGAAGGAAATCGTACGAATTTAAATGTACTTATCGCGTGTACACTACGTGAAAGATAAATGCATGATTGTGTAAATGTTTTAGGTAAGATTTTATTTCTGCTTGATTTTAGATTTCATAGCTTGCATTGTCATTAAACTTTGGTAGCTTGCCTTGAAGAAATCTCAAAAATTAAAAGACAGTGCCAGTAGCGACGGGTCAATACAAGCCGATTCCCTTCCCGCCTTCCAGTATTCATTATTTCAAAGTAATTTTTTTTAAAATGTGTTTCCAAGTATTACTGAAAAAATGTCTGCGCGCAATTTAAGCAAATCTTGCGTTGCGTACCTACAAAATTTTCTAATTCCAACTCAACATCAGTGAAAGTTTTATCTTCTGAAGAAGCTTAAAGCTTGCATGACGCGGTGTTTTTTTTTACATAATTCCACCCCGCGCCACTGCATAGTCCTTGTTTTAAGAGTTTCAAATGATCGAAAGTTTTACTAGCCGAAACTAACAAATTCAACAAAGCATTGACCAAAAAATCGATGAAAGGCTTAACAATACAGTCTGGCAATACTTTTTGTGGAGTGCATTCCACGTCTTTTGAAATGTCCACATTCCTCAATCTTCTGAGGAACCTAGGTATTTTAAATTCAATTGATTTATACCCTTATATGATGGCGTTGATTCGGTCAACGTTTTCAAACTCAATTTTTTTGGATTCTTTTACAATTATTATTTTCTGAAGAAGGGAGGAAGGAAGTATAGAAAAATTCTCACATTTCGCCAGTTAATTTAAAGTCCCATGTAATAATAGGGGTCGAACCAGTTGCCACCAACCGGGCACAAAATTAGACTCCGTACTGCTAATGAGAAATTCCAGATCGAAAAACACGAATAACACTTTGCCCGACGTGGTAATCGAACCAAGGCCCTCATGCTCAACAGCAGCACTTGCGACCACTAGACCAAAGAGGCAATTTGAAGGATAGAAGTCTTTTTAAAAGAACTTTTTAGCTCGTATAATCAGGCTTGACAATCATCATCAGCAGGGTCATGCCTTGCCAGAACGGTGGTACGTCACACATCATCGTCTGCCTAGCCTTTTCCCAACTATGTTGGGGTCAGCTTCCAGTCTAACCGGATGCAGCTGAATACCAGTATTTTACATGGAGCGACTGCCAATCTGAACTCAACAACCCAGTTACTGGGTAATACTATACCCCTTGGTAAAGACTGGTTGTCAGACTTTCTAGCTTCTGACGACCCGTAACGACTGTCAAAGATCCACAAATGACAGCCGGGACCAACGGTTTAACGTGCTTCCTAGGCACGGAGGAGTCTTGGTATGTAAATATGGTCACCCATCCACGGACCACCCGCGGCAAGCGTAGCTTAACCTGATCGATCGACCCGTGCTAGGTCGTAAGCAAGAGATGAAGGTAGAAGACCAATCAGGACCTTAAAAATTGAAGCAGATTGACAACGTAGACCGATTCTCCCGCAACTGTCGGTATTCGATAAATACCTTAAACTTGTAACGTCCCTGCTGAGGCAGGTAAATGAAATAAAAAAATAGAATACAAAAGTTTATTAGCAACTAAATTAAAACTATATAAAGATAAAAAATAATTAAATCCAGCAGTAAGCTGGCGTGAGTTCTCAATATCGAGCGCGTATTTGTTCTAGCCTGCCTAAAGAAAACCACTATCCTGGTAGTTCTGAAGTCGTAGGCGACCGGTGGCAGCCAGGTAGGTAGATCGGTCTTCTAACTGCAGTTATGTTAGCTGGTAGGGTTGTCCAGCCACAGCCCTTGCAACAGCGGTAATTAATGTAGGATCCGGTACGGCAGAACCCTGGAATCCGGAATTGGACATTTTAGGAAATGGCCGAATTCATGCTACTGACTGCAACATTCCGACAACCGTCGAACGTAGAATCTACGGTGGGAAGCGGTGTTCAAGCATCAATTAGCTATCGAGATGAAGCAGTCTAAGCAGCGTGGTACAATTTTGAAAGCGTGATAAATTACTAGCAGAAAAATGCTAACTAGTGATGGAAGGTAGATGGAAAAAATATATGACAAAAATTATTAAACTAAATTACGGAACCATAACCATCTCCTTTAATTCGCTACAACAATGAGATCACAATTACAAATTTAAAACAAGGAAAGAATACATTTAAAAACAGAGGATAATTCAAAAATACCTAACTGTCATAACCCGTTACACCTTTGTTACGGTCATTCAGTGGAATCAAAATGAATTACATTAAGTTGTTTAAAATACCAATCAACGCATGTACATTAATGCAATTAAAGCACATCGGCGTTTCGGTTGACATAATGATCTAGCAAGTCATGCAACGAATACTTAAAACTAGATAATAATAGGTTTTGCAACACTCACCCGATTTGGGGTTACACAGAATTTAAAAGTAACACTTCTTTAAAAATGTTGTTAGTTGTGAACTATGCGCAAAATAGTCGTCATAAAATTTAATATTCGCTAACAGTACGGTCACTGTGCTGCTCCGTAGTGTCAAGTGAATCCGTTCGAGATTGTTCCCCTGACCGCTGGAAGCGCGCGGTCGTTAACGACGTTATGGAGAGGGGAGACAGCAACAAACCGGTTCGTGTGCGAAGCTCGCAACCAGTAAATTCATTAGTTATAAGTGCAAATTCTTATATTGAGATAATAAAAGTAAAATTAAGGTACAACGTTACAGTACCCCCCTTTTTAGCGTAGGATTTTTCCTAATTAAAATCCGCTGCTTCCGCTTCTGAACACATATGATGAACATTTTATGATTTGATTAACGCTACTCATTTATTCCTACCCCTTTCATTCATCATTCTTCTTCTTTCATTCATCGTTTGATCGGCAGCAACACCTTAGCTTATGTGTTACCGCATGCTAGCATTCAAAGTGTCTTGTTTTAAATCTGCACAAAACACTCCCGATAATCAAATGTTTTTTTTTTTATGTTGAATGTACAGAGTAGTCAACATGTAACTAATCTCATATTGATAATATGATATTATATAGTATTCCGTAATATACCTATGGTGTAGAGCCATTGGTATAGGAACAAGAAATCAATGGGTTAGAACCATGATCGCTTCTTACTATGGTTGTAGGACCGATATTATAAATAGTAGGTACTATAGGAGTTTTGACCATCATCCTATAATTACTGTTTGTATAGCGTAGTAATACTCTTAGAAATATAAGTAGATAATAATTTAGCAATTAGATATATGTTACAAGTAGGTCGACGGTTTTAGCAATTCGTACATTTGGTTGACAATTTGGTTATTTTATTATATATATAGTTATTTTATTATAATGTTGTTTATGAATATTATTTTATTTAAATTTGTGCTAGTTAGAATCTTGGTACAGAAACGACAGCCAGGAAGTTGAAGTCATCGATTAGTGTTAAAAGTTCATCTTTGTTGTCTGTACTTTTTGGTTTAGTATTTAGTTTTAGGCTTTAGTCTTTGTAATTAGTTAACTTGATATCTTTAATATGCCATTGCCCGATAGATTTTCCAGATGTATCTGCTAATTCATAAACTAATGGTGATTTTTTTCTTATCACTTGACATTTTATAAATTTCGGGGCTAACTTCTTACTAAAATATTTATCCTTGTCACTTTGATAAAAAGTTCGTTTCCACACAACATCACCAATATTAAACTCTGCAGGTTTCCTACGTAAGTTGTAAGACTGGCAGTTTCTAGCATGAGCCTGGATTAGCGCTGCTTGCACCTTATTAAAGATGGAAGATAAATAGCCTAGATTTTCTGCATATGAATCGCGAGGTACAAAAACAAGGTCTTCATCGTTTTCTGACTTTATAAATTGTGAACCACAAGTTACTAGTTCTCGTCCGTATACAAGAAATGACGGCGTATAGCCCGTCGTTTCGTTTACTGAACTATTTACAGCAAACTGAATCTTTGGTACCAATAGATCCCAGACTCGCTGATCGTCTGCAATAAACGTTGAAATTGCGGTCATAATGGTTTTATTATAACGTTCAACTGTGTTGATGTGAGGTGAGTATTTTGGAGTAAAATGTAAATTAGGTATTTTATATTTGGTAATCATGCTTTTGAGAGTAGCGCTAGCAAACTGTTTTCCGTTATCAAGTATAATAGTAGACGGTATCCCATGTACGAGAAATACATTTTCTTCGAGGATTCTAGTAACGATTTCTGCGGTTGCTCGCTTGATAGGAAATAAAAGGCAATATTTACTGAAACAACACGTAATCACGAATATGTAGCAATTTTGTTTTCTTGAAGGAGGTAATGGTCCAACTAAATCTACACTAATAGTTTGGAATGGCCTAGAACATATTTTAGGCTCGCCCATTTTGCCTAACGGGGCATGGTTTTGATGCTTATGAGCTATGCATGCATCGCAAGCTGAAATAAATTTGTGTACATCCGCGTGCATGCCTGGCCAGTAATAAGATAAGGCAAGCCGTTTATATGTCTTAAAGACACCCAAGTGCCCAGCAGATGGTACAGAATGGTGCTTTTCCAATACAGCAGTACGGTATTCTGCAGGTACTACCTCTTTCCATTCGAATTCTCTGCGTAACGGACAGATCGTTTTCATGTACCTATATAGTTTCTCGTTTTTAATTATATAATTAGGAAACGAAGTAGGGGAAGACTGGCAACCATTATAGATGTTAAGATACCACGCATCAGTTGTTTGCGTATTAATAGGAAGACTATCTATAGCGGTGATAGGTACAGATCGTGATATTAAATCTGGAACTACGTTTTCAGAACCACGGCGGTGTCTAATTTCAAAATTATATGTAGATAGTCGTACACCCCAGCGAGCTAAGCGACCTGTAGGGTTATTTAATTTTAAAAACCATTTAAGGGCAGAATGGTCTGTGTAGACAATAAATTTTTGCCCATTTTCTACATAACAGCGCCAGTGCTCAACCGCTACTAGAACAGCAAGAGCTTCACGCTCGGTAGCACTATAGTTGCGTTCTTGAGTGGACAATGACTTGCTCATGTAGGCTATGACTCTCTCCTCACCATTAATATTTTGAGTCAACACACCACCAATACCGTAGTCGCTCGCATCGGTGTGAATCTCGAATGGTTTTGAATAATCAGGACACGATAGTACTGAAGCAGAAACTAAGCATTCTTTTAACTTATTGAAAGCGGTGTCTGATTCTTCAGACCACATAAACGCCGGTGCTTTTTTGCTTTGTGACGTAAGTTTGTTCAATGGTGAAGCCAAAGAACTAAAATTTGGTATAAACCTGCGATACCAAGAAGCTGCGCCCAAGAATCGACGAACTTCTTTTCTATTAGCCGGGGTAGGATAGTTTTTAATAGCATCTACTTTTTCAGGGTCAGCATGTAAGCCGTTAGCGTCCACTACATAACCCAAATATTTTAGTTTGTCTCTGAAAAATTGACTTTTTTTAGAATTTATAGTTAAATTTGCTGTTTTTAATTTATTTAAAACAAGAAGTAGTAGAGAGATGTGCTGCTCAAAAGTAGAAGACACAATGATAATATCGTCGACAAATACAAAAACGCGATGTTCAAATTCTGGTCCATAGAACAAAATGTCCACTAAACGTTGTTGTGTGGCTGGCGCGTTAGTAAGACCAAATGGCATAGATTTGAACTGGTAAGTACCACGGGATGGTATATAGAACGCGGTCTTGCATCTGTCCTGCTCACTGATCAAGATTTGCCAAAAACTTTTAGAGAGATCTAAACTTGTTAAATATTTTGCGTCTCGTAAATTATCAAGGATCTCGGAGATATAAGGTAAATTATACGCATCTTTTTTTGTGATGGCATTTAATTTTCTGCTGTCTAAGCAAAACCTAAGCTCACCAGTTTTCTTAGGTGTGAGTAGTACTGGTGATGACCATGGACTCTCAGCAGGTTCAACTACATCATCCTTCAGCATCTCATCTAGCTGTTCCACTAATATGCGTTGCTTCTCAGGGGACATTCTATAATACCTTTGACGAATGGGGGCAGCTTCTCCAGTGTCAATGGTATGTGTTATTAGGGAAGTACGACCTAGGCCTCGTACTTCGTATGATATTTCCCGGAACTGCGATATGATATTATCTGCTGTAATTCTCTGGTCTTGTGATAAATGATCATACGACTGAAGATGTTCTGAGCAATCAGACTTTAGTTCTGATAGCTGAGCGTCTGATGGGTTTAAAAATAGTACAGTATTTAAGTGACTAGGAAACAGACCGAATTTTCGCCAAAAGTCCATGCCTAAAATTAACGAATTTTTTACTTCAGGAATTATGTGGACATTTAAATTATGTGTTTGATTTTCTAGAGTGAATGACGATTTGTTAACTTTGAGGTTTGAGTTAGAACGAACTCACTCGCAGTAGAATAAAAGTAGTACTACTGAGTCATTTAATTGTATTGTGACAACTTGTCTGCATTTGTTACTTTTACGTGGGTAGATTTTTGTATCGCTAGTATTTTTATTTTTGTAGTTATTATCTTCGTTTGTATTTTTAGAGTAGTTAGATTTAAAATTAGAATTAGTGCTTTTATAGTTACTAGAATTACTACTGCTAGGTTGGTGTTTATACGCGAATTCTGGTGCCAAGGTCTCCGCACTGTCTTGAGGTGGTTCGCGGAACTGTTTAAGTTTAGTTTGTATGTTTTCGTAGTTCCTACATGACTTTTGCAGACTACTTATATCGGTAATATCCGTAGATGACGCTAGCGTACTTGCATAGCAAGGTCGAATGTTGTGCAGCAATATCTCTAGTTGATCTTCTTCTGCCAACTTTTTATCCAAGCGAGAAAACATGCCACGCATAATGGAAATGTAAATAGTTATATTTTCTAGTTCACCCTGAGTGCGTGCTCTTATTTCTGATAGAAATTTGTAGTCGAAGTCACCTTGACTAAAATCCTGTTTAAGCATAGAAACAATGTCATCCCAAGTACTGGCCTGATCTTTAACACATCTGAACCAATGAAGAGCATCGTCGGTGAATATTTCGAAAGCAAAAGAGATCATTTGTTCGCGAGGTATGGCTCTGCTTAAAATAAATTCGTCCACCCTCTGAATAAATGCTCGGACGCATGTTTTTCCGGAGTATTTCAGTTTACTTATTTCCGAAAACAGTCTACGCTCGCAACTGACAGCGACATTAACCGGGCTTGTTTCACGAACCAGTTCTGTTTGAGTAGACACCTGAGGCTGAGTTGACAAAACAATTTGTGGCCTTAGCAAAGTTATATCCTTGTATTGGGTATTAAAATTGGTCAAGCAAATTTTATAGACCTCCGCTACATCACCTGCAGAGTAATTAACTCGATTTAAACGATGATATACGTGGTGCAATAAGTTTTCGGTGCGTGTGAACAAATTCCTTTCAAATTTTGATTTGAGACTAATTATGTAATTATGAGACTTTAACAAAGACTCTTTGACCGCTTTTAAGTCATCAAAAGGATCTAAATGTGATTCTAAAATATCCTCAGAAGGAAGGATAGAAGTCAATTTTACTATTTGTTTTCGCAGCTCGTTGACAGAATCAGCACTTACACCACCACGAACTGCTACTTCGTATTCAAGTTCTGCTTTTTGTAAGGACAAAAATTTTATGGAATAGGACATCTTTGCCAATTTTACAAAAAATAATTAATATTATAGTTAAGGTTCAATTTTTTCAATTTACCCTAGAGGTGTGTGTTGCAAAATTAACAATAAAATTAATAAATAATATTATAAATAGATTAGCAAAGTAACAAAACAAAATCAAGTACTCAGACTACCAAAACGTGTAAATCACAAAAATATGTTTTTATATATTTTTATTAATTTGTAAATTTATAGTAAGTATCTTACGATTTTATACAACAGAGTAGAGAAACAACACCTTTGATAGCCCGTAATCAAGTTTTAAATACTAACACTACTGATATAGACAGCCAACACCAAGAAAACTAACAGAAATGCCTAGCAGAAAAGAACTAATACGGCCCCACGTTGGGCGCCACTGTAACGTCCCTGCTGAGGCAGGTAAATGAAATAAAAAAATAGAATACAAAAGTTTATTAGCAACTAAATTAAAACTATATAAAGATAAAAAATAATTAAATCCAGCAGTAAGCTGGCGTGAGTTCTCAATATCGAGCGCGTATTTGTTCTAGCCTGCCTAAAGAAAACCACTATCCTGGTAGTTCTGAAGTCGTAGGCGACCGGTGGCAGCCAGGTAGGTAGATCGGTCTTCTAACTGCAGTTATGTTAGCTGGTAGGGTTGTCCAGCCACAGCCCTTGCAACAGCGGTAATTAATGTAGGATCCGGTACGGCAGAACCCTGGAATCCGGAATTGGACATTTTAGGAAATGGCCGAATTCATGCTACTGACTGCAACATTCCGACAACCGTCGAACGTAGAATCTACGGTGGGAAGCGGTGTTCAAGCATCAATTAGCTATCGAGATGAAGCAGTCTAAGCAGCGTGGTACAATTTTGAAAGCGTGATAAATTACTAGCAGAAAAATGCTAACTAGTGATGGAAGGTAGATGGAAAAAATATATGACAAAAATTATTAAACTAAATTACGGAACCATAACCATCTCCTTTAATTCGCTACAACAATGAGATCACAATTACAAATTTAAAACAAGGAAAGAATACATTTAAAAACAGAGGATAATTCAAAAATACCTAACTGTCATAACCCGTTACACCTTTGTTACGGTCATTCAGTGGAATCAAAATGAATTACATTAAGTTGTTTAAAATACCAATCAACGCATGTACATTAATGCAATTAAAGCACATCGGCGTTTCGGTTGACATAATGATCTAGCAAGTCATGCAACGAATACTTAAAACTAGATAATAATAGGTTTTGCAACACTCACCCGATTTGGGGTTACACAGAATTTAAAAGTAACACTTCTTTAAAAATGTTGTTAGTTGTGAACTATGCGCAAAATAGTCGTCATAAAATTTAATATTCGCTAACAGTACGGTCACTGTGCTGCTCCGTAGTGTCAAGTGAATCCGTTCGAGATTGTTCCCCTGACCGCTGGAAGCGCGCGGTCGTTAACGACGTTATGGAGAGGGGAGACAGCAACAAACCGGTTCGTGTGCGAAGCTCGCAACCAGTAAATTCATTAGTTATAAGTGCAAATTCTTATATTGAGATAATAAAAGTAAAATTAAGGTACAACGTTACAAACTCTACCATAATATTAGCATAGTATAATTCGCCTATAATTTTCCCACTGCTGGGACCCAGGCCTCGTCTCTTAGAGAGGCAGTGGGCTACGATCTACCACACAGGCCCAGTGCGGGTTGGTAGATGTCACATGTCTTCGAATTTTTGGTTCTAGGACATGCTGGTTTCCTCATGATGATTCCATTCACCATTTGGAGAGCCGTGGTGATGAAATTATTTACACAGATAAAACCGCCCTGGGTTCGAACTCACGACCTTACAACTCAGAAGTCGTAGCCGATCCAGGCCACTAATGCTTTCGCCATAATATGATTTAACACTATTCCAGTTACGCCATTGACAAGAAAATTATTAAAAAGAAAAAGGTTTAAACTGTTACTTCACAACCAATAGGAGTATTTTATGAATGGAACTTCTGTAGAATTGGAGCATTAGACGATGAAATGGTTTAATCGAGCGTAAGGACGTGGTGGGAAGAGGCTCTGGCTCTTGGGTTGCCAACTTGGTTAAAGAACATACATGTGTATTTAAACTATAATATTTAAATTCCCAACCATGTTGGGGTCGGCTTCCAGTCTAACCGGATGCAGCTGAATGTCAGTATTTTACATGGATCGCTTATCTGACTTCCACAACCCTGTTACTGGGTAATAAGATACGTCTTAGTAAGCCTGGCTATTGATCTTTCGGGCTTCTGAAAACCCGTAGCAGCTGTCAAAGATCTAGGAAAGACATGCAGGACTTTGTCAGCAGAAGTGCCTAAAATGCTGGCAGTATTGTCACATTGTATGGTGATGCTGATTCTTTGCCCAAAACAGGCCAGTCCTCTGGTCACGTGAAGAGTCGAACAACCGCTTGACGATGTCTAGAAAACATGCGTTGAGTTTTGTGCCCAAATTGATATTATGAATGACGTGTTTTTTCTTAATGTAGCGTCAATTAAAAGTAATGGTTCGGATCGGCCCCCGGAATTTATATCTGTGCCCGATTGACGGCAATAGGCTAGCCCCCATTACATGGGACTTGATAACTGTCAAAATGTGGGTGTACTACAATACACCTTTGCCTTACCCTCCGGCGACTACAAGCATGATTTCATATCATGTGTGGATTTGACCCCTGACTATTATAACTTAATTATGTATCAAATTAGTTTCTAATTAGAAAGACATTTTCTTTGGTTCTCCAATTTAGGTCAAAAAAGCCTCATGTTTGTGAACTTAATTATTTATCTAAACGATAATTTATTTCTGTGAGTAGGTTTGTACAAGCACTTTACACGTCAATCATATTTTAAATACTAGATGGGGGCGGCGTTTCGTATCTGACAACTGTGAGATGAAAGGCCGAAACAAGCTCAGAGGTCACAGTCTCTTTTAAAGTCCAGACATAATCTTGGTGAAATCATATGAAGATTATGTAGATTGGTGTCTGAAATGGTCTATTAAGAATTACACAGATTAAGTGGATCTGTCCGTCAGTGCACACATTTATCAGTAATCATGCACTCAACTCATAACTTAAGGGAAATCTAGTCGCGGGCTCGAGCTCAGAGGTGGGCCTGGCTAAAAAGCACGCTCTCTCACCAGGCATCGTGTCCGACAGTAGTACCCGTGATGAGCAGTTAGACGCTAGTCTACACGCACAACCTTATTGCGTGAGATGAAGGATCATTTATAGTAGAACAGGCGCGTAAAATTTAAGACACGTCCTTCGAATTATCGGGTTTTATGAAAAAATCACTGCATAAATCAAAATCAAAATTTTTATTTCATATAAACCTGCGTGGGCACTTATGAAACGTCAGAAGCTAGGTGCACGGTTCCAAATTGTTGTTTCCTATGGAGAAGAGCCGGCAAGAAACTCCACGGTTACTCTTTTAAAAATAATTGGCTTTAACAATGTTTTCAAATTACAGAGATGTATTGGCGGACAGTGCAGGCCTGTCAATAAGTACCAGGTACAACGAATACAGAATAGAAAATCGTCTACAAATCTACAGCCTGTAAGGCCTGCAACGTTCTCTCATTCACAATATGTAAAATAATCTACATAAATAAAATGAACATTTTTAATCATAGTGACATGATTTCCATGACAATCACTAAAAATAGTCGATATTAAAATTGATGTATACTTAATGTGAAATAATGACGAGAATATGTCAGCATTGTAAAAATAAAAAGAATAAAATCAATGACCAATACGATATTTGAGCTTTGTCGGTACCGACTTGGATTTGGAGATTTTACACTTCTTTTATTACTAACACGCCCGAAGTTAGGTTAAATTGGCAAGAAAAACGAATCTTTGTTGGCTCCTTACTTTTTAATGGCATTTTATTTTAGTGTTCTGTTTCCATACAGACAATATTAATAGTGAGACAAAACCATACCATGTTTAATTTTTTATGTATATTGTCAAACGGTGGAGTAATACACTCCCGAAGTTTGTTGGGAAAAAACATCGACAAGATTCACCTTAAGGAGCTCAACGATTCTTGTATTACAAAAATTATACGGGAAAAGTTTTTATCCAGTGCGCAAATTGTAACTATGAATTCAGCATACCATTCTAGACCCACCCTAGCGCAGAAATTTTTCGCCGGATACACAAAAAAAATCAGCTGTTCCATACATTTTGACCGCGTAGGTATTGCACTTTTCTATGAGACAGCTGATTTTTTTTTGTACAACCGGCGAAAAATTTCTGCGCTAGGGGTTCTAGAATGATATGCTGAATTCATGGTTACAATTTGCGCACTGGATAAAAACTTACCCTGTATAATAGTAATTTGTAAAAAAAAAAAAAAAAAAACTGATTTAACTAAAATCTGCCAGCTGTTGTCAGAATTGTTTACTTAGCTGCCACTTGTCTCTAAAGGCACAATAATAATGTATTGTGAAATCCTTTACATTTCCTAACGATCTGTTAAACTCCTTCGTTGGATCGACACCGAAGATATGCCTAAGACCTTAATATATAACAAAAACAGTTTATTAGAATGACGCATCAAATGTACCGCTTTGAAGTCTATTCTTTGTAAACAATACCCATCTGTACAAATAATATCGTACAAACACTTGCTCACTTGTTTAAATTGTGTATGACAAAAATCTTAAGTGAATACCGAGACTTCTTGTTAAAAATCATTTAAAATTACCTATTAAACGACCGAAGCTTCGTTTTTGGTTTCGGCCAAAAGAAACATTTTTCGTCCATATTTTAGTTTTCACCAATAAACCAGCCGAAGCTTCGTCCAAAGCAAAATTGAAAAAAATATTGACTATTAATATTTTCATTGACAAGAAATACACGAAATTTTGTATTCTCTAACTAATGGATTTATCGTGTTTTGTTTCTTTTATAAAGCCTATATTTGCTCTTTCTTTATGGTGTTATAAAATAAAAAAGATTTGTGAACAGCGGAATTATTAATATTTTTCGGTTTCGTTTTCGGCCGAAAGTAAGAGTATAAAGGCCGAAACTTCTTTTTCGTTTTCGTCTAAAGATCCTTTTTTCAACCAGACACATACTTAACATTTTCGATGTTAAAAGAAACTCGTGTTCTTTTCCAGATTAGAGAAAGAAGTCAGGTAACATCACGAAAGACCTATAAACAAAACGAAGCGTTTGGTTTACCAATTGTATTAGGTCTTTACCTATGAAATTGCCGTTCTGCAGTACTGGCCATTTCAAATCAAAATAATTTTTGTTTGGCTAAGAATTCTAATTTCAAATTAATTTTATTTTAAAAACATGGATTTTTTTTTCTAAAAGTAGTCATTTCTTTATTGATTAGTGTTACATTTTCATCGCATTTCAATCTTTTTCGTCATCATGGATACGTTAAAAATTCGAGTAATTATGGAATATGAGTACCGTCGTGGCAGCAACGCAGCACAAGCGGCACGCAACTTCAACGACGTTTACGGAGCTAACACTACAAACCAACGCACCACCTGTTATTGGTTTGCTCGCTTCCGTTCTGGAAATTTCGACCTGAAAAATGAACCTCGCGGTCGTCCGAAGACTTTGGTCGACAATGACGAATTAAAGGCGATTGTGGAAGCTATCTAATCTAAATCTACGGCTGAATTAGCAGCAGCTTTCGACGTTAGCGTCAAAACAATATTGGTCCATTTGCGTCAAATTGGCAAGGTAAAAAAGCTTGACAAATGGGTGCCCCACGAACTCAATGATCGCCAGCGCGAAGTACGCGTCGAGACGTGCCTTGCACTGCTCAACAGACACACAAATGAAGGAATTTTGAACCGCATTGTTACCTGCGATGAAAAATGGATTCTGTTTGATAACCGTAAGCGCTCAGCAAGTTGGTTGGATCCTGGTTCAGCACCTAAACAATGCCCTAAACGAAAACTTACCCCTAGAAAAGTGATGGTCACTGTTTGGTGGTCTAGCGCCGGTGTGATTCATCACAGCTTCTTACCAAACGGGGTGAGCATTACTGCAGATGTGTACTGTGAAGAACTGAACACAATGATGGAGAAGCTGGCGCATCTCCAACCAGCATTGGTCAATCGCTCGTCTCCGCTGCTCCTGCACGACAACGCGCGACCTCATACTGCACAGCAGACGGTCTCCAAGTTGCAAGAACTGGGGTTGGAAGCTCTCCGTCATCCGCCCTACTCACCAGACCTTGCGCCTACAGACTACTACTTTTTCCAGAATTTGGTTAACTTCTTGGCGGGAAAAAAATTTAATACCCGAGAGGCAGTACAAAATGCCTTTGAAGAATTTGTTGCCTCCCGTCCAGCTGATTTCTTTAAGAAGGGCATCAATAAACTGCCACTGCGATGGCAAAGATGCATTGATTGCATGGGTGATTACTTCGATTAATACAAATAAAAAATTCATGAAAAAAATTCGTTTAATTTTTTTCATACAAAACGGCAATTTCATAGGTAAAGACCTATTATAATTTTTATTGAAAAACTAGGCATATAAACATATTAGATAGTATAATAGATTCGTAAGGTAATTTTAAATGTGACAGCTACTTCCATAAATGGAGGGTCTACTATATAAAGATCTGAGGTCTTTGCTGCATTATTAGTAAAGATACAATGGTATAGGAATCGACCTGGTTGGTAAAGGATTCGCCTCAAACTGCAATAGACCGAGATACATTAAGACAGGGATGGCCTTTGCTTTGACACGGAGGTCTAAAAAAGAAACACCCTTGCAAAAAAAAAAAAAAAAAACGCTTTGAGACTGGTAGATATTCAAGTGAATGTTCGTGTGCATTAGAGACAGGAGGCGCTATCTCCCATAAGATGGGAGGACCGTTGGCCCCTGGGACAAACCTGTCTTTGAGTGAGGACTGTGAATCGGTTAATGTAGTGTGGGATTTAAATCCCATCCATACTTAATATTACACTGTCTGTCTGTACGTCTTTCTGTTAACTTTTACACACCTTAACGACTGAACGGATTTCGATAATATTTGGCACATTAGACCATGACCTAGGTTATTCTGTTTCTCGCAGGAAAATAATAACCTAGGTAATTTTTTCCGACCTCCACGAGGGCAAAACCGCTGCCAAAACCTTTTAAAATATAAATGGAACAAGCGGCAAATCTTTAGGAAAGTTTAAAGAATAGAAGAAGACCAAAGGAACGGTGGATGGATTGTGTGAACGATGATATGGATAGAAAGAGGTGACAGGTGAATGCAGATACGATTTGTATGGAAGAAACATGGTCAGTAGTACAAAAAAAATAAAAAGGGAAATAGATTGAAGATAAGATTTTTATCGATGTAGATGAGGCAGCATGTCATCTGTGTATAGGGTTGCCACCCGTACTTTATAATAAAGTATTCTACGTTATTTCAGGTAATTGTACTCTATACTTTATGAGAACAATCAAAACACCAAAATACTTTATTTTGTACATGATTTGATTTCTTTGGGATTTTGAAAAGTTTCGTCGTAAGTATTTTTTCGCTAAATGAAATTTCTCTATTGGTGCTGAATCGATGTCGCCACTCGCCAGCGGCACATCACAAAGGCACTCTTATAAAGGTTCAATATGAATACGATTTTAAGTTCTATAGATCTATGCTATAGTAAATCATGGACAAGAATACTCCACATACACCTACAAAACGTAATTTTGCTAGTGAAACGGATCTGCTGATGCTGTGCAATTGTTTAGTAGAGATTTGATACATACAATTTGATACAAATAGCAAAAAGCAATAAAAAATATGTTTTTAATCATAATAATAAAGAAAAATAAATTGTACTTTATTTTGATACTACGTACTTTTTATTCTAACCTAAAATAACCAATGTACTTTAACTGCATGAATAAAAGGTGGCAACCCTATCTGTATAGTTTGTTAGGAATTTTTAGCCCCAAAATACCTGTTTAATTGATTTTCCGAAGATTTCTTAGCGAAAGCTCGTGATCGTTAAGATAGGTTCAGTGCTAGGATTTCGCCACTACTTTGTGGACTGAGATTGGTCTACTTCTTCTTAGCGTGTCGATAGCAATCTAAATATCCTCCTCCTCAAGTCGTGCTCCTCATTACTAAGGGTCGTGATCCTCCCTTGAAATCACTTTTTCCCTGACGATGTTTCGCCATCTCTGTCTATCTTGGTCAAGTGAAGAGCATCATGAAATTTCGTTTATCTGGTCGGACCATCGCAAAGGGCTGCGACCTCTTGGTCGTTTACCATCCACCTTACCGGTAACCATCAGTTGTTCGAGGTTATTGCCATCTTTCCTCGCTATATGGCCGAAAAATTCCAAAATTCTGCGGAGGCAGGTCGTAGAGAGTCTGGTCTTTATTTTGAGCTCGCGTAGGATGTACTCGTTGGTGCGTAATGACGTCCAGCGTCTGAAGCATCTTCCTCCAACACCACATCTCGAAAGCGTCTACGCGAGCCCGGTCGGCGTTTCTCAAGGTCCAAGTTTCTGCTCCGTATCCAAAAATTGAAAAGACCAATTTCACTTTGGTGTTTCGCGAAATGTTGCGATCTCTCCATACAATCTAAATATAGTCAGCCCAGAATTTGGCTTCGAGCTTGGCACTTTCAGCAGCGTCCATCCACCTCCTGTAGCGTGCAGACAACAGGACACGCTGGACAAGATATTAAGTGCCCCAATGTGGGACAGCACCACATTTACACTCCAAGGCGGAGTCATCTGTGAATCTCCATCTTAGCAGGTTCTCTTTACTTCGGCCTACCTGAGTCTGGAGTCTATGTAAAGACATTCAGTGAAGCCAAGGCAAGCTATGGCCCACAGATTTCGAATCCTACAGATTCCAGAAACAGAAGCAGCCAGTCAGTTTTCTGGCTAAATCCACCTTTCTGAACATAAAGATCGGACATACGTCCACCAAGATACGCTAAGATTTCCAGAATCAACCGTTCGTTTTACGAGTAATCGAGAACAGTGTTCAATATTAACAAATGCGTATGAGTGTATGAGTTAATCATAGATCTCATCGATCTTTAACATGTCTTTTATAGCAGTAACAGTATCGCAATCGGGGACAAGGCCTTACGTTACCCGTTTTCCAACTAGCAACACTGTGTGTCGATATTATTGTGTGGCTCGTATAAACTTTGCGTGATGGGACACAATTTTCGTAGTGTGTGTAGTTGGAGTGCAGGGCACATCAGTTTGTTAACAATATTTGTTTATAATATTCATATTAGCATGTTATTTTATGTCTGTCGCATATTATTGATGTTTTAGTACATAAATAGATATAGCGTTTAGTTTCTTTGCCTCGTTAAATTGTTTAGATAAAACATTATTAATCGTAGAGATAAACTTAATGAGTTCATCGGAATATAAATTTTTACACTTTTTGAGAGTCCCTTATGCCGTGGACTATCAATAGTTGTGGATAAAAATGCGAATTTCATAATAGTAAATGTACTAGAACACTTTTACAAAGCGTACAAAACAAACGATCATTCAATTCATTGTCGAAAAACGTTGACCAGGCCGAAGCGATAAAAATCTCGCGAACCATAACGACTGATGAATCAGCATTTAAATGGTAACCCTAACAGTTTATGGACGACATAGGTAATTACATTTATTCAAGTTGGAAACTGACGCTTTCCGTTGGTCGCATAATAAGCGGTTGAGCTGAGAGCACCTCGAGCCAATGTTCGTAAAAAAAAACAACGATGACCCGTCTTGTCTGAGGAGAGGAATGGAATGCAACGCGACAAAGTCGAGATGAGCGCAGCGCACCGCTCACTCGGGGATCGCGTTCACACAATTTCACGTATTCGGGTAATAACGATAGGCAGTAACTCTAAAGTACATGGGTATGTCTAGCTAATATGCCGGAGAGGCCGTTCACAAGGCGCGGTCGTGAACGAATGCAATTATTTCATGCTCGATGTGCTTGTATCCGCCATTACGGTGGACGCGTTCGAATTTTGAATATGCTCAAGCTCAAACTTTTTTTTTTGCTGCGTTCGTACTCACATGGAACTCGATTGTTATTGTTTTAATTTACATTTTCTCGTTATCTCTATGATTCAACGAATTTATCATGTAATATTACGTATTGTACAGATAGGTATACCTATTTATAATTTAATCTTTCGTAAAACCACGTTATTATGAATGAATGGTGATGTTACTGACCTTGTTTCACTATTATCAGTCATTAAACACTCTCATGGCAACCTCTTTTTCGTTTTTTTTAATTTTATTTTTATAAATTCGAGATACGATCATAGAGTGGTTGACTTATTTATGTAACCGTTTTGTATACATAATTAAAATTTGTGATTTTATAATGCAGATTTACCACCGTACCTGAGTAGGTATTTTGATTTCGTAATGTTTGTAGACACGTTTAGTTCACAGTGACTTTCCGAAAGGAAGTCTTAGTTAACTATGTAGGTAAGTAGGTAGGTAGGTATCTAAACTTGGAATAGCTATTTTACAAGGTAAATATCAACACTATTTAGATTATATTACAAGTAACAGCTATGATGATAAGAATAAAATAGTTAATAGTAGTACCTACCTAGTCTAGTTGGGGATAATAAAACGAAAACATTGAAAACTACTCACACAGGTGTACTTAGGTATTACAGTAATGATAAACAATAATAACTGTTGATTATTTTTCTCGTTTTAAATCACTTTTAGCACTAAGATCGGACCGGTTTGGCGTACCTTTTCAAAAGTTATCTGTCTCACAGATAATTCCCCTTTGTATGACATACTGCTGTATCTAAACACAAAATAATATAACTAACTAACAAGTACGGAGTGATGACCTAATACGATGCTAAACCTTATCTAAAGAGCACTTGAAAATATCGAAGCGTTGTGAAGCTAACACACACTTTTTATAAAACTATTAATTACATACTTTAAAACCGTTTGCTCAACAAATAAAAAACTGGTATAATGTCTAATATTAGACGTTGCAACGGTTCGGATTGATTTCCCAATCACATTACACACACCTGGCAACAATTTATAGAAAATAAGAAAACAGATTTGAATTTCGAACACAAATGAAAAACAATTATTGAATGTTATCGTAAGCATAGTATACCTGATTTTGGTGATCACTTTAACACTCGAGTCTTTACAGAAATAGAGAACAAACTTTCGCACCGGTTAGTACTCAATCGATGCACGTTATAGAAGCACGATTTAATTAAATAACTGTTGCAGAATTCACGGCAACACCTCGCCGTTACACGAATATTGTGTTAAGAACGCAAGGGACACGGCTAGCCGCCACTAAAATTATTGATTTACAAAACAACAAAAGATATAAAACGGCCCGACTGCACACCCCCGCGCCGGCCGAATCGATCAGAATGATAATTGTCGTTGTCGCGCACAAAGAGACTACTGACTACTCACCTAGACAGTTGGAATGCACACACACATAAAACAACAACACACAATTTATGTCAACAATGTTTCGGATCACGACGTTCAATACACTAATTAGATGTGTTACGACACTTATTTATAATGTTTTTATTGTGTTTAACTGTTAATTAGTGCGAATTAAAACCGATTTGTGTGTCGGAGACGCGAGCAATTCGACGATCACTAGCAAGATGGCCCCGCGTATGCCGCGCGGCGCCCACCCCCCCGCGCGTCGCGCGTACGTGCAATGAAAGATAGGTGGCCGGTACACACGGCGTGAGCAGAACGGACGCCTATCCCAAGATACATCGCGAGTTCTACCTGCACTACAATATAATGCGATAACGCACCATTTCGCACGCCATATTTGAACATTTGATTATGTTGGAATGTTGTCGGGTTAGCATAACAAAAGTAACTACCGTGTTATTGTATGGTGTATTTAAACTAGGTGCGGGTAAACTAGCAAATCTCAAATTTGCTGGGACGATTGCACTTTACCAAAGATATTTTAGGCTAATAATAAATTTAATTACAATAAGGAATGTTACCAATTTGTTTTATCTCGATTTTTGAAACAAACAGTCGGCGAGCGGCGTCCAGGATTTTTTATTAGCTCAGGTGGCATAATATTTAGCTAAAACTGTAGATTCTGAATACACCATACATCACTGCATACCATTTTGTAGCCCGAGCAAATAACTTAGGAATTTGTATAAAACAATAATGCACATAAATCCAAACGCCGCGCTGTACTCGCATGACGCATCAGATAATCCAAGTGACATTGATTTACGAGCAAAATATCTCGAGACCTATCTCGGGAAGCTTAACGCCGCGCGGACCGACCGCAGTTCTTTCCCTTCACACCGCTTTGCCCGTGCCGAGACTCCCCCCGCTAGCCCGCCCTGTCCTCTGCCTACCGACCTCTTATATACTGCTCTCTTTACAACAGAAAAAAACACCAATTTCCCAAATTCCCGAAGCGGACCGCTCTCTCGCTCGCGGCAAACCTAAGATGGCCGACGGCTTCCATTTTGATCGCAGATTACAACGCGTCGCGTCCCAGTGCGCTCAAAGCCTAACCGATGTAGCGTCCTGTAGTTAAAACACACTTTATACACTTATCGCACATGTTTTTAGGCTATTTTTTCGCGTCCAATGCGACGGTGGCATCGTATTGAGTCGTTTGTATGTGTATTTGCGTATGTTGGCGTGACAGGTTGTTTGATTGTTATTGTATTGATTGGCCGTACGATGTGAAAGAAAGTCCGTCTGTCTAAACGTTCGCGTTAAAATGTAGCGGTGGGCAATAGCTATGGTTTTGTCTCTTTTCACCGGTACGGTTGTGTCTACCTGTTAGTGGGCACAGAATGGCGTGTAGTCCCCTTTTGCGCTCGGCGTTGAACAATGAAATGTAGATATAATAAGCGATTAAGTATTCAAAACTCGTAATAATACTAATGCGGTAGGCATGAGCAGAAATAGTTCGAGAGGGGACTGTTATGTCACTTGCTAGAGTTATGCAGTTATATTTAGGAGAAAATACGGAAATTCCAGGTTCAATTCCCGGTATAATCAAAGATTGTTTGGCTATAATCTATAATTTCGCGTAATTCTGGGCTGCAATCAGTTTTATTATTGATTTTATGTCGAAAATTCGTGTAGTTTGACTTAAAAGTTAGTTGCAGTTTAGAATTCAGGATCAATAATACACATAGGTACAAACGCCAGCACATCAAGCTACCCCAATCTGTCAAATTTCTTTGATAGATTTTCAACTTTATGTCATACGCTTATGGTTCATGTTCAATTGGAAAAATTTGACAGTTTGGGGTAGCTTGATGTGCTGGCTTCTGTACATAAAGTCACGCTTTCTTACAATGAGGGAAGGCAGAAACTAGAGAAGGCCACCTGCTTCAATCAAATGAAACCTGCCTCCTATAATACTCATCAAATATTAATCATGGAAAACTTATCTTCCTACATACCTAACACTACTTAGATGTACTTACTCGTACCTGCCTACCCGTACCTACCTATTTACTGACATAATGATAACAACACACCAAGTGTGTAGACTTCTCAAACACATAAATAAATACATTTGACCTAGGACCAGAAAAATGTTTCCGAAATCTTTGATTTGACTCATTTCAAACAAAAAAGTTGCTCTCCTTTGTTTATGCTCCACAAGAACTGTGAAATTCAATAAAAGAACGTCCGTAAGTATAAAAAATATAGTAACCATAGATAAAACAAAACACAGTAAGGACCTTTGTAGACATACGAGCCTTCCTGTTTACCCAGCTAGGAAGCTAGCGTTATGTTTGTCTTTATAACTTCACTTACAAATGGGGGTGGGGGCGATTGCCATTTAATTTCGAAACAGTTGTTTTGGGCAGAGATTGAGCAAAATTCTGTTACAATTGCATCATTTTGCGTAAATACAATAAAAATTGTAAGCATTGACGTCAACTAGTCATGATGATTATTGTGGTTTTCAAAAATGGAACCTAGAGTCCTACAGATTACACTCAATACAGGCGTGATGTCTGATGTTATAGTGTATTCGAATAAGCAGTTTTACAGGAGAAGCCTTGTGTGCAATCCATGATGTGAAGAACTGCTATGGTTACAGAGGCTGTACAGAGCTACTAAGGTCATGTTGGCAATATGCACAGCATGTTAATTTCTATCTTTTTCTACTATGCCATGCAAAGGATCAAAATTCATTCACAATAACCACAATCCACAGAGAGAATCGTATTCCAATTATGAAAATAACGCCAAAAAGCACTGAATTTGCCGTATCTACAGAAGTAACCACAGATAATCTAGATACCAGCACAGGTACCAAGGCACAGATTATAAAGTCTTAGTATCAATAATATCGATGGGAGATTGATTCGCCGACATGACAGCAAGCGGTCACCACATATGCGAGGTCAACGCTCCCGTGAGGTAATGGCGGCCAGCTTACAAGAACTGTCATACTTCTTTTTATCCTTTTTAATCCAGATCCGGTTATAATGGACATTTTTGACGGAAGTTGACAAAGATACTAGTGTATTACATTGGTATCAACAAGTTTTTTTTTTTGTTTAAGGATCATCGGAGAAATTTTTAAACCAGTTAGTAAAAATGAAAAAGAAACCTAGGTAGGTTTCTTTTTCATTTTTCTGTATAAGTTTTGGTCTTGTATCGTAATTAAATCTCATTGGCGATAGAAAAAGGATCAGCTAAAGAGTTGTTTATCGACTGATGAAATAATACAGGCCTATTGAATTCAGCATATCATTCTAGACCTAGCGCACAAATTTTTCGCCGGTTATACAAAAAAAAAAACAACTGTTTTATAGAAAAAAAAAATGTATGGTACAGCTTTCTATTACCGGCGGTATGCTGAATTCATGATTAAAATTTGCGTACTGGATAAAAACTTATCCTGTATAGTACAGAGTACAAACACACACATAGTACACACACACAAACTTACACTCATAAAAAACCTCCCAACACTCTTTTACTTTTTAATCGTTATAGTTATTTAATAAAAATATTTTAGAAATAGTTTATTTTTAGGCACTATAATTGTATGGGAAATGTAATACTTTTTATCCCATTTCTTCCCGTGGGTGTCGTAGAAGGCGACTAAGGGACTTACTAGAGAATGGGCAGCAGCGTTCTCTATGCATTTTACCACCATACTGCGAACAACAACCCGCCTGCCAAGCGTGGCGATTATGGCAAACCCTCCAAGTTGGGCGAGGCCTATGTCCAGCAGTGGACGTCTTTCGGCTGAAATGATGATGATGATGACTTTTTTTTTAAATAATTTTTATTCCAATATAAGATGTAAAATAAAATAATTTAGAACTTTTTGCTAAAATAATAAGTTACTGGCAGTTTTAAATGAGCAATCTACGTAAAGTTTTATAACATCATCTTCTTATTCTTCATCCTTTTCCCAACGATATTGGGGTCGGCTTCTAGTCTAATCGAATGCAGCTGAATACCAGTATTTTACATGGAGCGATTGCCTATCGGCCTCCCAACCCAGTTACTAGGTAGGACTGGTCAGACTCGTTCTTCTGACGACCCGTAACGTCTGCTAGAGATCCTCGAATGACAGAAGACGGTCTTAGTATGTAAAGATGGTCGTCCATCCACGGACCGACCGCGGCAAGCGTAGCTTAACCTGATCAATCGACCTTGTGGCTGTTATTACTTAGCCACAAGCCCCTGGTGTAAAATTGTTTTATAGCATACAAGTTATATTTCTAGTATACAATAAATTAAACTAATAACTTCTTAGTGGGGTGTGTTTTTTTGCATGTAATAGGATATTCAGATGCAGCTGTCGCCGACTGTACCGGTAGGGTGACCATGTTGATGATGAGAGGTGGGCTTTTTTTTAAATAGGGTTTTGAAGTATTGTTCGGTTTGTTATTTGTTTTCATGCAAATTGGAAAGGTAATTGTGGTTATTTAATCAGCAGGTTACTTGCGTAACACACTTACAGTAGGAATGGCTTATATTTTGACAGTTCAACAACATTCATTGCGTTTTTTACACTGTTGAGCAGACAATTTTTTCGAACACATGCAGCAGTGGATTAGCAATATTCTTCAAAATCAATTAGCTTGTGATTCATGTGTGTGAAGTAATTAGGGGGCAGGTAAGTGCTAGCATGTTAGCCTACCAAAATTGAAATGAATCAATTGACGTGTGAGACTTTTGAATTTGACTCATTACGTTTGACCACAGTATGGGCCATGTATGTTAGAGAAGCAAGATGCTGCTTTCAACGAATATTGAAAATTTTCAATGGAACCAAATGTTCTTTACACAATATTATTACTCTGAATTTCTTATTACATTGTATTAATATGATATTTATTACTGTTCCTCACAGCAAAGCAGCACACAGAAGACGTCGTTTTTTCATACAGGGAATGGAAGAAAGGAATTATCGTTGAAAGTATTGCTGTTGCTATTATTTTACTAAGATAAAAACAAGGTTTTCTTCCACTCTGTTATTACAGCTGAGACGGCCTCATATTCTATTCTATGCAAAAACATATACAATATTGTAAGGAAACGACGGCGTAATTAATTATATTAGCCTTAATTACAATATTAATGGGCCTTAATAACGCAGACTTAATAATAAATGATTACTTATAATAAAGTAATATATCATGGTCACAAAAGTTCTTGATCATGGGTAGCGTTAAAAGAGGCTTTAGAACCGTGCGGGTCTTTGGTCTGACTAGACCGAGGCTGCTCAACCCCAGGACACGGGTCACCTGGTGGCCCGTCAACGCATTTGAATTGGCTCACCGAATGTTACCAGCTGACTTTTGAGAACAGATTTCAGGACTTCAAACTTGCACCCTAATTGCGTAACTCACGATTAATCATAATATGTTTCGTTTTGAAACAGATTGTTAAACCATTGCTTCATATGTTCGCAAACAGTGTCTGCTCAACAATAACGCAATGAATATTGTTGAAATGTCAAATTGAAACAGATTCTGATTAATCGTGAGTTACTCAATTAGGGTGCTGGTCAGTCTTTATTTTATGCATCTTTTGAATTCATTCTCACTTTTTGTAAAATAAAGGTTACCAAAAAAAAAAAAGACAAGAAGTTAAAAACCTCTTTATAGGGTAGAATCAAATTTATTTCAGTGAAGTTTTTGTTGAGATTATCTAAACGATTTATATGTGCTTAACTTAAAGTTTTGTTTAATTTCAATATCTACCATAACTATTGACAAGTTTTATTTACCTGATGGCCCACCGGCTGACACTCAATCAATATAATGACGCCTTTTCAAAATGTTTGTTGTTTTTTTTTTCAGTGATGTATGTAATGTCAAAGATACACTCAGAAAGTACATATGAATTGTAAAAGTCACGGTAGTACTTGTCCGGCTTTTAAACTACATCTCGAGGTGAGGCGTGGGCCATCACAACATTGAGAGACATTAGAATTCTTAAAAAAAACTGATTTATTTCAACGTTTCCAAACATTACTTTAGGTAACTTATTCTCAATCATTTAACAAATCTTTTATGACACAAAATCAGGACCGTCTCAATAATAAAAAAAAAATACATTGTCACTCTACAATGTCGTACAATCAATGTCGAAGAATTTTGAATACCGTTGAACGTTAAAATAACCACTTTTTGAATTCCTTAAAACTGGAATCTTTTGAAATCAAACTTTTAATCTTATACATTATTATTGACGCTTCGGATTATTGTGTCTGATTACGAATTCTTTTGGTTGATAAATAAAAAAAGTTGGGTAGTGAGTTGGTGATAGAAATGGAACAAGTAAGACCATCAATCTGCCTAGCTTCTTCTTAACTATGTTGTGGTCAGTTTACAGTCTAACCGGATGCAGCTCAACACCAGTTCTATCACCACCACACCCCTTTTACTGGGTACACGATACTTTGTAAGACTGGCCGTTAACGACTGTCAAAGATCCTATATTTTAGCACATCGACAACTTTGAATTCAAAATTGGAAATCAAACTATAGTCAACGTCTATCTACTATCCGTCTAGAATTAAACTCGCTTCTATATCGATAAAAAATGCATCAGTTCCTAAATACAAGCAATCGATACTCGATATGCAGAAGTAAATGTTGATAAAGTGAGAGACATGCCACATCTAGAGGTGAAGCGACCTCCATTAATATTGATTTTATGCGAGAGGGCGGCGGCCGGCAGGGTTGCTTGTTGTTTGTTTATTTTAAAATGTACCTATTTATTAGATTTGTGTAGGGGTTTCGGCTAGTCAACTAACGTGTTACTAAATAAGAGGGCCGTTGATTTGGACGAACGATGAAGCGAGGTAGAAGAGAGTTTAGCTTAGGAATTGTACTCGAGTGGGTGTTTGACGTTTACGGTATATCTAGGCAATACCGTCTTTACGATAAGAGCACACGGGGCCCGTGCCCACGGCCCCCCATGCTCAGGGGGCCCCAAAGGACCACAATTTCTCTCACATTTATTCTGAAAACATTTTTTCGAGAATTCGAATTTTTGTTTGTCGGGTTGTCTTAATTAATAATTCGCTATCTTTACTTTCCAGTAGGGCCCTAAATTCTTGTGTGCCCAAGGGCCCCAGCATAGTTTAAGACGGCCTTGTATAGATATAAGGTACTAGTACTAGTTTAGTAGGTACCTAATCTAGGTACCTACTAAACTAGTGTTGTGCGTTTGAGGGTTTCGGCATATTATATGATGCCCAGAAGTGGATGCTGAGAGTTGTACGGAGATTCTGAAAGTCAGAGAGTCAGGAATCATGTTTGTCGTTAAGCTAAAATGACCAAATGTCCGGATCCGAAGACAAAAGTCTTTGAAGTGGTCCTCGGCCGGACACCTGGCAAGGCGCTGTGATGACAGGTGGAGTAACGCTGTCACCGAGTGTCGTCCAAGGACTGGAAGCAGGAGTGTCAGACATCCGAGGGAAAAATGTTGCTGTTACCTACTAAAAATCTTACTATAATCGCGGCGGCATTTTTTCGCGCACTGGAAATTCAACGCGTTGCTTAGCGCCGTGAATTGAAAATCGAATAGTAAAACACATTGTTCGATTTTCGACGCTTCGAGATTCACTGTGTTGGAATATCAATGCTTGGTTGAACACCGAAAGTTGAAAATACATTGCGCGAAAACAATCCTCCGATTTTATTAAGTCGGTGGAAACTGTGAACGTAAACTTGTACTCCGGAACCGCATGAATGAGGAAAACCGCAAAATATAGGTGAGTATTTAGGTAACCGTTTTAATGAGAATATTGACTAGCTAACAAACCAAACAACAGCAATGAGAAGTAGGTACACACGGCTACACATCAAGCTATACATTTCCAGTTTACGTTGATCTCGCACTGTACGGAAATCCTATACAATGCGAGATCAGCTTATACTGGAAATGTATAGCTTGATGTGTAGCCGTGTGTATCTGATGAAGTTCATTCAACTTCTATGTGTGGTGTGATGGGTCATTCCTGACTCCCAGAAATCAATTAATCTGCCTATCTTTACATACCAAAACACCTCCATGCTTCGGAAACACGTACCGGTAATGCCGTTTGTCCCGGCTGTCACTCGTTAATCATGATAGTTGTTAGGGGTCGTCAGAAGACCGGGATACGTTGAAGACAGGGAAGTTTGGCATTAATTCCTTCTGCACATGTGGCTTCCCTGGTACCTACCTCATTAACAGCATAACTATGTGAAAGTCTATTAACTGCTCTCAATGTTCTTTTTTATTCTTTTTATTTTTACAATGCTGACATATTCTCGTCATTATTTGACAATAAACATCAATTTTAATATCAACTATTTTTTGGTGATTGTCATGTTAATCATGTCACTATGTTTAATTATGTTCATTTTATTTATGTAGATTATTTTACATTGTGAATCGGAGAACGTTGTAGGCCTTACAGACTGTAGATTTGTAGACGATTTTCTATTCTGTATTCGTCTAAGTACCTGGTACTTATTGACAGGCCTGCACTGTCCTCCCATACATTTTTATCTCTGAAAACATTGTTAAAGCCAATCATTTTTTAAAGAGTAACCGTGGAGTTTCTTGCTGGCTCTTCTCCATAGGAAACAACATTTTGGAACCGTGCACCTAGCTTCTGACGTTTCATAAGTGCCCATGCAGGTTTATATGAAATAAAAATATTTTGATTTGATTGATTTGATTGACCGAGGGTCTGACAAATCAGTATTGCCAAAGCGTATCGTATTACCCAATAACTGGGTTGTGGAGGTCGTTCCATGTAAAATACTGTTTTTTTTGCTGAATCCGGTTAGACTAAAAGCCGACTCCAACATATTGGGAAAAGGGCGGAAGATTGACATGTAATTAGCGAATGGTGACGGTAGTTAGAAAAGACCCTATGATGCTGATGCAGTCAATGACGTATTATAAATAGACACGTCATACACGAACATTAGAGCACTCAAAAACAGCGTAAACCATGAATGTACCAACCTATTAGTAAATACAATCATACAGTGCGCGAAGAACAGGAAAGACCCATTACCGATTCCGTTGTTAGAAAGAGATAAACATAAATATTTAGTTACGTCACTCGCGTTGCGCCCCGTCACTGGATGGACGTGACTAATAACACGACAGGCAATTACCTTGCATTTTTGTTGCCAATATTGGGCTACGGTAACGCATCTAAAGGTAATATATCATTGGATGCAGTCGCAATTTACTTTCTAAAACACAACCCTTTTTTTTGGGTGGGAATTTATCAAATAACTTCTCCCGCTCTGGGTGGAGCAGGAGGGCGTGTCAGACTTTAACAGACTAAAACCCACCCGTGTTCCCTCAGTAGCCCATGTGCCAGGGGCTGTGGTATCTCTTTCGAACAAACCCGCAACCCTGGCAGGCATCGGCCCTTGCAGGCCCCATGATTTTTGTGCTGACATATCTTTGAGGCGCGCGTGGAACGCAACGCGCCGTCGACTTGGGCTTGGTCCTTACCGGAAAGCGAGCTACCCATTATTCGCCGTCGGCAAGTTCATGCCTACGGTGGTCGGAAATCGGCCTGGGATTCCCGACGCCCAGGGCGTCTCCGTATCCTGCGGCGGCTAGGGTCGCGAGGGCGCATAGGCTGCCTCTCCCTCACGTGCGTCGCCTCCCTCTTCGCGAGCATCACTGCTTCGCTGAAGGAGGTGACGGCTACCCATGCCCTCTCGCTCCGTACCATGGACTGGACCAGGGCCGGACGCGATAGATTGCCGCCGCCGATCGCCTCCACGAGGACACGGCGGTGCTCCACCCAAGCTGGGCAGACCGCCACCGTGTGCTCCACCGTGTTCTCAGGGCGATATTCGCAGTGGAAACACCCGGGCGTTTCCTCCCGCCCTATCCGAAACAGGAACCTCCCGAAACAGCCGTGTCCGGTGAGAACCTGCGTCAGGCGGAAGGTGAGGACGCCATGCCGCCTCTCAAATCACTCCCTAAAGTCCCCTCGGACTTACCGCCGCAATCGTGGCGTGCCCAGCACTGGGTTGCGACAATCGCACTCTCCATGTCGCCATGAGATCCCGCCGGAGCCCTGTCCGCTGTGCCGCGATTTCCCGCGGCAGCAGAGTTACGCCCCGGCGTTTGGCCTCCTCGCGCCATTCCCACATGTGCGCGAGGACCTTTGCCTCCAGAACCCATGGCGGAAATCCGGCAAGGAGGCCCGCCGCCTCGCCGGAGATCGTGCGATATCCTCGGATCATCCGGATGGCCATGACCCTATGGGACGCCCTCAACTTGCGAGCTGGTTGGCGCTTCAATGAAGGCGCCCACACCGGCGCCCCGTATAGGGCCATGGACCGCATGATCGATCGTAGAGCCTCCGGCAGGAGGCGTTTGGCCCCCTAGATTGGGCAAGAGCCGCTTCAACGTAGCCCCGGCCGGCTCTAGTCTGGGAGCCAAACGGCGGAAATGCTCCGCGAAGTTCCACCGGCTGTCGAGGACGAGTCCCAGGTACTTCATCGTCGACTCGACGCCGATGTGAACCCCTCCCACCGTTATCTGGGAACCCGTTGGTGGCACATTCCGAGGACCATGAAACCACATGGCCTCGGACTTGTGCAAGGCCACCTCGAGTCCCAGTTGCCGGATCCTATCGACGATTGTCGCAACCCCATGTGTCGCTAAGCCGGCCGCCGCCTGGTACGACCTCCCTTGCGCCAGGACCAGCGTGTCGTCAGCGTAACAAACTACACTGAGGCCGCCAAGGAGGTCGGCGCGCAGCACCCAGTCGTATCCGATGTCCCACAGATGCGGCCCCAGGACCGATCCCTGTGGGACACCGCACGACATCTCACGCCGGTTCCACTCTCCGAGGTACAAACAATAAATACCTATTATTATTTTAATCGCGTTCGCGCAACCCTAGACCGCAGTCAAAGCCCACGGGATGTCACACGTCTGAAGCGAGTGAGAAGTGAGAAAAGGACAGCAACACTCCCCCAATAGGAGTGACAGAGATAAACATACGTCTCCCGTTTCGCCTCCCGCCACGTACTTGGTAATTCTTTTTACTCAAATAGGTAAGGCGGGTTGTACTGTATTCCTTTTTTTATGGATTTTTGGCGGGATTTCATTATGTTGGTTGTTAATTGATAACGAATTGAGTTTTTCAACACGATTTTTTGTTTTAATTACGTTTAGAGAGTTGTGATTTGAAAATGACTGAAAGGATGGTTTCAATTGTTATTTTTGTCATGGTCTGTATTTTAGTTACGGGTAGTCAAAAGCCCGAAAGTCTGACAGAATAACCAGGTTATTGTTACTCAGTAACTGGGTTTTGGTGGTCAGATAGTCAGTCGCTCCATGTAAAATATTAGAATTTAGCTGTAACTGGTTAGAATAAAAGCCGACCTCTGGAAAAAGGCTAGGTAGATGATGACTCGGTATTTTAGAATTTAGTCTGACTTCCGCACGTTATTTGAACCTACATGAGTTAATTAATACGGAGATACATCACATAGACCGTATCACGGTACACCACAGGTATTTTGCATTTCCGCCCGCCGGGCATTCGGCTTTGCATTCATCTGCTGGCTTGAGGTGTGTGTGTGTGAATACATTAATACCTAGATGGCGTTTTACCCCCATGTATGTATATAAACGCTCTGTTTATCCATACATGTTTGCTTTTCTTTTTTTTCCGTATTGGTAGTAATATTAATACCAATTTGATTTGAAAGTTGAGTATTACCCATTGTGTTTTTGAATTTAAAATCAATATTTTTATTTTATTTTAAATTGAATTAGCTAAGTAGGTAAATTTGAAATTTGAATTATCTAATTGTTAAATAAATAAATAATAATTATTAAGATAGGCAAATGAGGTTATTTGTCAATCTAAATAATAATAATTTATTTATTTTACTGCCCAGATGAGTCAATATTCGGTCAATGGAAACGCCAAACAGAGGCCTAGCATTTTCATTAGCCGTCCCCCGACTTGACAATGCCTTGATCAAAATATTATCTTCAACTTAAAAGATCTATTTTATAAATATTATTTTTATACTTTTTTGAGTTTTTGTTTGGGTCGGGGGTCTTTTAAATTTAAATTTTTATTTTGATCAAGAAAGTAATTTTTATTGAAATAATATCTTACATTCAGGAACGGTAAACAAACGATAAGTAGAATAATAACTCATTTTATTATTAATAAACACTTATCATACAAAATATCAGCGCATTCGTTTACACAGCAAACTGACGTCATACCCACAGACCAATATGGCGTCCACTGCGTCCAGCGTTTTCGTCTTTCGTCAACGCGCGAAATATGAAAATGTAAATTTGAAATGCATTTTATGGCACTAATCGATTAAACAAAAATGTTGTTTTTTTGTGGTTTATAAGCACTATATATAATCTAACTCCCATTTCTTCCCGTGGGTGTCGTAAAAGGCGACTAAGGAACTTACTAGAGAATGGGCAGCAGCGTTCTCTATGCATTTGACCACCATACTGCGGTCGCCAAGCCGTCTGTCAAGCGTGGCGATTATGGTAAACCCCCCCAAAATGCTACGGGGAGGCCTATATCTAGCAGTGGACGTATTCGGCTGAAATGATGATGATGATGATAATCTAGATACTTTTCAAAAATAGGTGTAATTATATGTGTGCTCTTTGGCCTTGGGTTACCATCCGTTCGGATTTGTCCGGAAATATCAGGCTTTTTGTTCCCCTCCCCCCGTCCTTTGTCCGGCCTTGTAATTTTCGAGTCGAGGATTTTTTAAATGATATAAAAACATAAAATGAAGACTGAAAAAAAAAAAAGAATCCCTAAGTAAAAATTAAAATGTCTGACACCTTTTTTCTGTTAAAAGGTCTTTTTTAATTTCGAAATGGTAACCCTATTTTGACGCCATCCCTAATGATTGAAAAAGCTCTCAATGGACGTACCTACTTTAATAAAATTACCTGGAATAATCTATTATTGCACATCAAGTGACTTTCTTAAAATTAATGTTAATTCCTTGTTTTCCCTAGAAAGATATCAGACTTGCATATAAAGCTCGGAAGCTAAAGAGTTCCGAGGTTGTCGATTCCTGATATTAATAGCACCACCTACGTTATTATCGTGGGAGTTAAAAATAGTAATGGCGGCTAAGTATGGGACTTTTGGCAAAGTATTTTTCAACTGCTAAGTAAGGTTTTTGAGTATACAGGATGGCAAGGACAACGACGCGAATGAATTGACCATGAATTCAGCACACGAGTCTACCGTAGAAATTTTTCGTTGACTAGCTGGGCTTCGCTCGCGTGGAAGTCGGAAATTTCTAAAATAAAAGTAGCCTAAGTTACTCCCTATTACATCAGCATCTGGCAGTGAAAGCCCCGTCAAAATCGGTCCAGCCCTTTCAGAGATTAGCCGGAACAAACAGACAGACAGACAAAAATTGTAAAAAATGTTATTTTGGTATATGCACCGTGTACACAGTTTCCTTTTTTTTTGTTTTTATTAGGTGTAAGTCGTCCATGTTCTTAGATAAATAAAATAAAACTACGCGGACAAAATGTCTGGAACAGTATTTTTTTTATGAAATACCGACGTTTCAAAACCATGCACTGAATCCTTGGTGACGGTGTGCGCGTTGATGCCCCTGCCATCCTGTATCCTTAATAATATTATGCGATTATGGAATAAAGGAAATTATAAATACTCTTTCACGCAAAAACTACTCAATGGATTTGGTTGAAATTTGGCACACAGATAGATTATAACCTAGATTATCACATAGGATTTTTTATCCCAGTAGTACGTTCCCGCGGGATAATATCGTGACTTCCACGCGGGTGAAGCTAGTAATATTGTTAACGAGACAGTTTGGATGTTTGTTACTCAATCACGCAACAACGGCTGAACGGAATTGAATGAAATTTGGAACACAGATAGATTATAACCTGGATTAACACATAGGATTCTTTTTATCCCGGTAGTACGTTCCCGCAGCGAATTTTCGACCTCCACGCGGGCGAAGTCACTTGCAAAAGTTGGTATAAATATATCATCACTAGCAGCGCCCCGCGGTTTCACCCGCGTAGTTCCCGTTCCCGTGGGAATACGGGGATAAAATATAGCCTATGTCACCCGGGGATAGTGTAGCTTCCCAACAGTGAAAGAATTTTTCAAATCGGTTCAGTAGTTTCGGAGCCTATTCAATGCAAACAAACAAACAATCAAATCTTTCCTCTTTATTATTAGTATTTATATATATATTGTGTATCCTTTCCCAACTATGTTGAGGTCAGCTTCCAGTCTAACCGGATGCAGCTGAATACCAGTAATTTACATGGAGCGACTGCCTTATAATCTCCACAACACAGTTACTGGGTAATATGATATACCTTGGTAAGACTTTCGGGGTTGTGATGACGACCCGTAACGATTGTCAAAGATCCACGAATGACAGCCAGGACCAACGGCTTAACGTGCTTTCCGAGGCACGGAGGGGTCTTGGTATCTAAAGATGGTCACCCATCATTCATTTACACGATCGATCGACTGTTATTACTTAGCCACAAGCCCCCCACACATTTCTCCTTCAATCTACATAAAATTGCGTGGGTACTTTGTAGTTCAACATCAAAACACATGGGTGATCGATAAAGTAAGATTCGCTTTGACCTCAAAACGGCCGAAGGAGAGTCCTGTGCGTCTAGTGTCCTTTCTGTAGGACTTCACTGAGTACTCGTTTGATACGCAATGCGGAGTTTATTCGGAGAGGCTTTATTTGGGACTAGCTTTTGCCAGCGGCTTCGCCCGCGCTGAACTTTCATCCCCTATTTAACTCCCTTAGGGGTTGAATTTCGAAAAATCCTTCCTTTTTCCTTGTCTACATTATAAAGGGAACCTCTGTGCAAAATTTCAGCTTTCTAGGTCCAAGGATTTGGGCTGGGCGTTGATGAGTCAGTCAGTCAGGACTTCTCTCTTTATTTATATAGATATATAGTAGAGATATAGATTGGTGTACAGTCGCCAGCAGGTCAAGCTATCCCAAACTGTCAAATTTTCCCAATTGAACATAAACCTTATTCCTTTGTAATAAAGTTGAAAAACTATCAAAGAAATTTGACAGATTGGGGTAGCTTGATGTGCTGGCCTCTGTACTCCAAATAGGACGGCTTTTCTGTTAGCAGATATTTTGATCGATTTTAGTCGAATTCGGTGTAATCTAGTCTTATATGCGATGGCAGTCTTACCAAGGAAAATCGTGTTAACCAGTGCCTCCAAAACCTGGGAACCATAGGCATTCGCTTTATGTAAAATACTGGTATTCAGCTGCATCCGGTTAGACTGGAAACTGACCCCAACACAGTTGGGACTATAGGATACTATAAACTCATTTATTCAAATTAGGCTAAGAGTCAACACTTTTTGTTGAACGTCAAAGTCGGGCTGTCTTTGACGTTCAACAAAAAGTCAAACGCCCGCCGCCGTTCACCACTTTCTACTCTAGTGCTTTAGCTGGGAAGAATAAGTGGCGCAACAAACTCCCAAGCAGCACAGCTGTCTGTTAAGGGGAGCCTAGTCGCTGGCTCGAACTCACTGGTGAGCTTCGCTAAAAAGCACGCTGTCTCACCAGGCTTCACGTCCGACAGAGGTAGTATCAGTGATAAGCAGTTAGACGTTAGTCTACAAGCAAAACGTTATTGAGTGAGATGCAGGATCATCTATGGTAAAACAGGAGCGTAAAAATTAAGAAAAGTCCTTCGGAAAATCGGGTTTTATGAAAAAACCACGGCATAAATCAATGGCCAATAAAGTTTATTCAATTTATCGATAATTGAACTTTGTCGGTACCGACTTGGTTTTGGAGATTTTACACTTCTTTTATTACTTAAACACGCTCAAAGTTAGATTAAATTAGCAAGAAAAACGAATCTTTGTTGGCTCATAACTTTTTTATGGCCTTTTATTTTAATATTCTGTTTCCGTACAGACAATTTATAATATAATGTGACAAAACCATACCATGTTTAAGTTTTGATGTACATGTCAAACAGTGGAGTAAAACCGTTCCGAAGTATGTATGGAAAAAATGTGGACTTGTTTCAACTAAAGTTAGATACACTTGATTGTATGCAATAGTAAGTATGCGTTGCGTATACGCGATTCAGCGTCACCGACCCACTGTAGCCGAGTATACTCGATCCAGCGTCACCGACCCTCTGTTTCCGAGTATAGGTACTCGATTCAGCGTCACCGACCTACTCTAGCCGAGTGTACTTACCCGATTCAGTGTCACCGATCCACTGTAGCCGAGTATACCCGATTCAGCGTCACCGATTCACTGGAGCCGATTATACCCGATTCGGCGTCACCAAGGTGTGATCTACATGATGCGTCGCTAGAGCGAGCATAAGAAAAACGCTCACGAATGTAGGAAGGATAAGACGGGTTGTGTTAAATGTTGAAGAAGGGTCATAAAATCCGGGTGTTCTTGCGAAGGCGGATTAAAAAAAAAAAACCGAAGAATAACACAAGACTAAGTACAACCAGTAAAACGATGATAGCTGCAAAAGTATAAACTGCAGCGCAGCTAACAACGCCCTTCTCCAGATACAGAAAGGAATAATGTTCCATACAGATAAATGCTTAGTAGGTAGGTACCTAATTAAGTTAATTTAAATTCAGTTGACAATAAAAACAAAAAAATAAGTTAAAAAATAAACAGTACCTACAGGACATAATGATTGGGAGCCACTTGAGTTCCTTGTGAAGGTGAGAAACATTGTCCGAAGACCGAAGACCAAAAACAAAGCGAATGCACAGGTTTTGAAAGCGCTCAAGCTTATTTAATAGGTAGCTCTTCTGTAGCATCCAGATAGCAGGCGTCGGCATAATCTATGATCCAGCCGAAAAACTATCAAAGAAATTTGACAGATTGGGGTACTTGATGTGCACGCCAGCACATCAAGTTACCCCAATCTGTCAAATGTCGTACCTATGGTGAAAGAACTTACTCGGATACTTAAGCTTTTTCACAAGAAGCTCTACTTTCTACCTATCCCCTTCTAAGTAGGTGGGATAAGTACTAAATGTACAAAAACCTACTTACTTATGTAGGTACTTATTCGAGGAATTATAAGGAACAGAACGACCATGGAACGACCTAATCACAGTTGACACGGTACCGGTAGCTACCTGTAGGTACCTAAGTCACGTACCTGTAGGTACAATTTCCCCAGAGCATGCGAGAATGTAGGTATCAGATTTGACGGTTTCAGAACTTCCAGTACCTAATGATTATGTAAGTACGAATAATTTGTAAATGTTATCACAACAAAGCTATATTTTGGTCCACCTAGGTACTAGTTTTAGAAGTAGATAATCCGGCAGCTGTCTAAAGTAGATAAACGAACGAGCGACCGATTCAATATTCATCAATTTGCAGACGGCGTTTGAATGTAGTCTAAGTCTACATTCGATTTCCTGCAGTATTATTGGACTACATTCTATCTAAGTTTAATGCTAACAACTTGCTAGCATTAAATCTACTACTGTAATTAGAATAAAACAATACAAATCTCGCTAATTATATCATGGTAGGTATTCAATTATTTTAGGAAAAAATAAACAAACAATTATTGTGATTTGTGCGTATTCTACATAATTTAGATAATACATAACTTACCAGGACAGTAATGAAGTCACATTAAACACATTCACTTTGTTAAATTCACGTTGTCGTAAAGTAAATAGGTATTAAGAAATAAATTCCCGAATAAATTACCGATATGAAATCATAACAGCAATACAAAGTGACCGATTGTGTTGTGACCATGATTTGTAATTGTGACATCTTGTGGATAACTTTTACAACAGTTTAATAAAAGTGCATCAAGTTTCTAAAAAAGGAAATGAGATGGCAGTGTTAAGTTTACTAAGTTTAGAACTAGATGTCGCTAAAATAACTCACCATTTAGTTGGTAGTTTAGTTCCGCTACTCGATAACAGATGGCCAACGACAAACTTGTTGAACAAAAAAATATGACATGATAAAATTAAAACGGAATTATAATAAGTTTGTGTCTACTCGTTATTAAATAATGGGGATTATACATTAGTACCAGGTGCTACAAGCAAAGTCATAGTATTTATGAATAAAATAAACTTATCATCTGTTCGAAAGGTACCACCTGTAGCTAACGCACCTGGTGTAAACATCAAATCAAGTTGCGCTCAATTAATTCTTTGAACACGACAAGCAGCTTGTCACTTTTAAGTATTTATAATCAGAGCTACATATCTGTTTAAATTGACTTTGTTTCTTGCATGATTGATGAATTGTAAAATGTTCAGTCAAGTCCCAAAACTCTACATCTGAACATGAGCCCATTTTCAGATTTGGAGTCTTGTACGATTGTTATTATTGTTTAATTAAACATTCAATTTTACAGTCGTGAATTTTATCCCAAAAAGGCATCATCAAATTTCCTTCCGGAAAGAAAATTCAATACAAACAATCTTCACTACTGTCATCTATGATCAAGTAGTCGAACTAAAAATGACGTCACAGCAACGTCGACCAACCGGTTCGGACAAGTTGCACGGTACCGTTGGGTTCAACGACCTACAAGAGATTTGTTTACGCGGGAAGTAGGAACAACTGACTGGCCAAAAGATTGTGAATTTTGGTGGGATTTTTTAAATTCACACGTAGTTAAAAGACTTATAAAAATAAAAATTAACTTTGTAACGATAGTTTTTAAGTTTTAAAGCGCCAAGAGTTCAAAAAACTTTGGGTAACGGACTGCCTACAGTTGCTATAGGCCGTCCTTGCTGTTATGTGCAGTCACGTAATTATAAGATGGTATTTGCGAATTGACTTGCAAAATTCTTGAAATCATTTTTTTTCGTCTTAATTTTTATAGGTTGCTGATGTGGTTTAAAATATAATGTCAAATTAAAAAGTATACATTTGTCATTGACATACATACATTTGTAGTATTCGTTTTTCTCCGTAGCAACCCGGAATTTGGATTTATGCCCGGTGATGGCAATAGGCGTCTATTACATGAGACATAAACGTCACTGTATTGCCGGACGTAAAAGAATAGCACCATCCCATTTCTTCCCGTGGGTGTCCTAGAAGGCGACTAAGGGACATTTTACCCACCATGCTGCGATCGCCACCCCGCCTGCCAAGCGTGGTGATTATGACAAAACCCCTTTTGGGGTAGGCCTATGTCCAGCAGTGGACGTCTTTCGGCTGATATGATGATGATGAAACGTAACTGGCGAAATGTGTTAGTACCTAGTTTAAGGTACACCTCTGCCTCCCCTTCGCGGATTAACAGGAGTGATGTTATGTAATGAAGTATGATTTTTCTTTTACCTCCCCACACTACGCCGTCTGCAACATCTGAAATGAAGACGCGCCCCTGTGATGCAAAATATTTACTGACAATTGCTTGGTTCTTGCCTCATAAGATCTTTTCGTGGATGCCTGAATGATTTTGTATATGTAGATTATAACTACACAAATAAAATCATTTAAGCATCAATACTTTCACCGGATAAGTTTTTAACCAGTGCACCAATTTAAAGTTTATTTTCTTGCGCTCTTACAATCTTAACGTAGTACCATTTGAAGGGTAGAATTTCTTTGTTAAAATAATTAATCGGAAAGTACAACACATACAATTTTTGTTATTTTATGTACACACACACATTTATATTTATATATACTGTTACGAAAGAAAAAGGGCGCAACATCATCTTGGGCCATAAAACTTAAAGCAGCTACTGGAAACTTGTTTAACTTTTACAGTAAATCTCACAAACCTTTTATATATGAGATCTATCTTAATATTATGTATAGATAATATAATATAATTATATTGAGTAAACATTTTATAAACATAAAACATTGACGTTAAGTAGGTGAGTGTGGAATGCCGGTTCTTGCTTAGGTCCCGTATGACCTACAGATTGACGCATTGACGCTTGTTCCGGGTCGGGACTCTTCTGGGCGTTTGTGGCACATGAGCTTTTGTATTCTAAAAAGGTGATATAGGAGAATAACAAGACATCCCGTTAAAATGAATCATCGTGGGCCTCTAGCCTTTTGCAAATTACATTATATTGTAGGTCGGACAACCAGTCTTACCAAGGGCTCCATGTAAAATACAGGTTTTCAGCTGCATCCGGTTAGACTTGCAACTGACCCCGACATAGAACTTGGGAATTGGCTACTCAGATGATAATATTTTGGGGTCGGTTACAAGTCTAACCGGGTGTATTTGAATGCGAGTATTTTACACGGATCTGTTACCTATCTGACCTCCAAAACCCAGTCACTGGGTAATATGATACGCCTTGGTAAGACTGGTTGCCAGCCTTTCGGGTTTCTGACTACCCGTAAGGCTATGAAAGATGTATAGACTCTGTACATCTTTCATAACAGAGGACAGCTGGTACCAACAGCTTAACGTGGTTTTTGATACACGGGAGGGTATCGACATGTAATGGATGGTCGAGTATACGACTATACGCCAACAGACACTACGCCGATAGACTGAACACCGATTAGACTTTACTTCGACGGGACTCTTCGCCGACAGGACTCTTCGCCGATAGGGCTCATCTTTGCGCTGTTACTAAATAGTCAAGTAACTGACACTAACATGGAAATAGAGTCGGTTGGTCAAAATTCTAAGCTAACCTAACCTATTACCTACCTGATGAGTCCTGTCTGCGAAGAGTTCCGTCTAAGTAAAGTCTTGTCGGTGTTCAATCTGTCGGCGTAATGTCTATCGGCGTTTATTCGTACACTGTGGATGGTCAGTCATCCACGGATTGCACTCGGCACACGTAGCTTAACCATGAATCGACCAGTGCAGCTGTTTTTAAGCCATGGGCTTATTAAAATGAAAAATTATGGATCAACTAAGTTTTATTATATTTTTAACACGCTTTAATTAGCTTCACCTGTATGTTTGTAAGCATGTTTGTTTGTTTGTAACCGACTACTTTGGACTTGATTTTGACCCTCTTCAAACAGTCAGATTTCATTTAAACTTTGTAGACTTATCGAGGACCGATGAAAATTCAATAATTTTATAAATTTGTTCCAAAATGTTAAAAAAAAAAAAAAACAGAAAAATCACGCTTTTGTAGTGAGCAGAACTAAAAAATATAAAATAAATAGTCGATAAAAAAAAAAAAAACTTAAAAACACGCTTTCAAAACCAAACGAAAAAAGGAGAAAATAATTTGAAAAAAGCGTGGGGTGCTTGATATTACCTAATCGATTATAAAAAGCACCCCACGCTTTTTTGAAATTATTTTCTGCTTTTTAATTTGGTTTTGAAAGCGTGTCTTTTAGATTTTATAAATTTATTATTTGTTTAAAATAGTAAATGAAGAAAATTTTCGATGCAGGGGGTCGAGAATAATGTACTGAATCCATGTTGTTTTTTTTGCCCGACCTGGGAATTGAACCCAAGGCCTCATGCTCAGCGGTAGCGCTTACGACTACTAGATCAACAAGGCAGTCCAACAATTTAATTAAATGGTAAAGCAATTTCAGCCGAAAGACGTCCACTGCTGAATATAGGCCTCCCCCAAGCTCCTCCACTTCGACCGGTATTGTGCTTCCCGCGTCCAGCGGATTCCTGCGGCCTTCACAAGGTTATCGGTCCACCTTATGGGAAGCCTTCCAACTCTACGTTTTCTGGTAAGCGGTCGCCACTCCAGAACCTTTCGGCCCCATCGGCCATCTGTTCTGCGAGCAATGTGCCCTGCCACTTAACTTTGGTAATTCTTCGGGCTATGTCGGATACATTGGTCCTCCAGCGGGTCACTTTATTCCTGATTCGATCCCGTAGGGAAAGTCCAAGCATAGCCATCTCCATTGCCTCTGTACATTTAAGTTATAAAATGTTTTGCAAAGTAGATTGGGCTTAAATACTTGTTTGGTTTGGTTCTCAAATTACTAATATTATTTATAAGCTTTACTCGATGTTTTCGTCCGGTTGAATTACGAAAATACGGAAGACAGATTTTCCCAAATAAATATCGTTATCGGGTTTCAAAACATCTTTTCTTTTTTGCTTGCTCCTCCCATATTTTGCTCTGTGTAATTCGCTGTGACTCCTAAAACAGTCAATTATTTTCCGGGACTCGCTCCTGATCGATCCGTATGGCTGTTAATGTATTGTATTGCCACTTTTCTGAGGGGCAATTTGTGTATTTTTATGTTCGCATTCTAATCGGGGATCGAGGAAACGCCCGGGCAGACCTCCACCGTACGCTAACAAGCATACGGTGGAGGTGTGCCCGGCTTGGGCAGAGCACCGCCGTGTCCTTGTGGAGGCGATCGGCATCGGCGATCTCTCGCGTCCGGCTCTGGTCCAGGCTATGGTTCGAAGCGAGAGTGCATGGGTAGCCGTCACCTCCTTCTACGAAGCAGTAATGCTCGCGAAGAGCGAGGCGGCGCACGTGAGGGGAGGCCGTATATGCTCACTACCCTAGCCTCCGTAGGAGATGCCCTGAGCGTCGGGAATCTCAAGCTGATTCCCAGCCACCGTAGGCGCGGGCTTTTGGATGGCGAGTTATGGGTATCTCGCTGTCCGGTTAGGACCAAGCCCGGATCGACGGCGCGTTGTGTTCCACGCGCGCCTCAAAGAGATGTTAGCATCAACTGGTGGGTCCGCAAGGGCCGATGTCTTTCAGGGGTGGGGGTTGTTGGAAAGAGATACCGTGGCCCCTGGCATAACGAACACGGGTGGGTTTTAGTCAGTAAAAGTCTGATGCGCCCTCCCGCTCCACCCAAAGCGGGAGAAGTTATTTGATGATTTAGATCCGCACAGTCCGCGTGGTGGAATTACCCACTCCTTCTCACAGAGAGGTGGCCTGTGTCCTAGCAGTGGGAATGTTATAGAATAGAAAGAATATTTATTTATTAGAGTAACCAAGACTCAACAAGCTTGTTAGTATAACTTATGACTATGTTAGTAAACACAGACTATACACAAAACAACACAAGAAATAACGGTATGTCACCGTTGCGACATCCCATGAGAGACGGCACAACAGCGACCCACGTATAGACAGTCCAGGCGACTCGCAACCATGCTCAAGATACTATTGGAGCTGCCCCTCACCCTGCGCACCTTTTACGCATTGTTGCGTAAAAGCAATCTACATGCGCATCTGCGAACATCCCTGACGCACTACAGAAACAGGGCAGCCCCACCAGCATCCTAAATGCACTTTTATATTGAACGCGGAGAGCGTTGCACGATCTTTGCGAACATCTAGCCCACAGGCTGCATGTATAAAAAGCTGAAGCATGTATAGGCTGAGTATGATGATGATGTATTCAATAAATACATACGTTACCGTCGCAAAAAATATTTTAATCAATATACAACCTGCCACTGACTTGTAAATTGCTACAAACGTAAGATTTCTAATTTCGTGGGTTATCCTGGAGCTTCCACTCGGTTGATCTAACTTCCACTCGGTTCATCTACCTTTCACTCGGTTCATTTGGTTTCCTCTCGGTCCATCTAGCTTCAACTCGGTTCATCTAGTTTCCAGTCGGTTCATCTGGCTACCACTTGGTTCATCTAGCTGGGGGGCGTCCCACACTTCGCTTGCCGATACGCGGTCTCCACTCCAGGACTCACCCTCAGCTCAGCTCACTGCCACTTTAGCTTACTTACTCTGTAAGCTATGTCGGTTCTTTTCCGGATAAATACTATAGCCAAAGAGGTGATGCATAACATGGATGTATTAGGCGATTCACACACGGCACCGCGCACCGCCGCGGCGGCATACAACTCGACCGCGCGGTCGGGCGGTGTACGTGTGTTAGGCATCAACGGATTTCTTAGAGACCAATGCGCCATGAGATCCGCTTCACTGCCTACCGCGGCGGTTTGCGGTGCCGTGTGTTAATCGCCTAATGTTCCCACTGCTGGGACACAGGCCTCCTCTCTGTGAGAGAGAGTGGGCTGTAATTCAACACGCGGGCCCTGTGCGTGTTGGTGGATGACATATTATGTCATCAGGTGATCACATGTCTTCGAAATGTTGGTTCTAGGACATGCCAGTTTCCTCACAATGTTTTCCTTCACCGTTTTACTCGTAAGAGAAGCAGTGATGAAATAATTTACATGAACTAAGTGCCTGCCTGGTTTCGAACCTACGACCTACTACTCGTAAGTAACAACCATTACCACTAGACCACGACTGCACTCCAATACATAAATTAAGGTACTATAGAGGTATGAGGAACAGGGTGTAAGGTTCAGACATCCTCCATAGAAAAGGGAGGATGCTCCGACCAGACGAGTGTTGTGTCTGGTGGGCAACTGCTCGACGGTTGATGTCGGGTTGTTGTATATATGCGAGTCGCGCGGTAAACTCCGATTGCGCGATGTAGTTATGGTGCGATGTCAAGTCTTGTGTAGTTCGCATATGGCATTGTAGATGGCTCCACATCACTTTTTTGTGTGTCCCAAGTTTGTTGATTTGTAGTTTCGTATGTGGCATTTTAGATGGCTGCAACAGTACCCGCGAAACGATGGCGCAACGCTACTCTAAAAAAAAATCTATGAAATCTTCACGGAAAATCTATTTGAGTCGCGTAACGGCGATCTGCGAGAGCTAAAGGCTCTCTTCAGAATTCAATAAACAGAATCCTCTAGTACATCAATCTTTAAATGATTTTCTGTCAATAGTTTTAACTGTACAGCTACAAAATGACAGCAGTTTTATTTAATATCAATATATATAAACGACTATGAGAACTTCGACTTCCGAAAGCCTGTCGTAAAATAATTTCATTAAAGCTTTTAAAAATTAAATTCACACGGAACTTGTATGTAACAAACTCGTGAGAATGTTATCAAAATTATAATTACTTCTTGTTATAAACGGTAAGGGAAGGAAAAAGACGCCCGGACAGACCTTATACCCGTTGGGAAGACGACATCAAAAAGATGGCGGGACCACAATGGCTGCAAAAAGCAAAAAAATAGGGACGAATGGAAGTCTTTGGAGGAGGCCTTCACCTAAACCTTTTCCATGCATGGAAAAAATACTTATTTTATTATTACTTACTTACTTACTACCTAATTTATAAACTTAATTTTTATTCACTCAAATAAATTAAAAAATGAGTACTTGAATACATTTATAAAAAGAAAAAAAAAATAGATTTAGGTACTTAGAAAAAAACAAAATTTAAAAATTATAATGTGTACTGCTTTGTAAAAAAATATTTGCATGGAATAAAGGCCTTTTTTATTTTTTATTTATTTATTATAAACGGTAAGGGAAGGAATGGCGTGAGGTGAAGGAAATGACCACCATCTGCCAAGCCTTTCCGCAACTATGTTGGGGTCGGCTTCCAGTCTTACCGGGTACAGCTGAATACCAGTATCTCACATGGAGCTACTGCCATCTGCCGTCCTCAAACCAGTTATTGGGTAATACTACACCACTTGGTAAGAATGGTTGTCAGACTTTCGGGCTTCTGATGACCTGGAACGATTGTCAAAGATACCCCAACTAGCAAAAGGTGGTTTTTAAACTATCCTAGAACCATCATTTATCGAGGACTATATGAGACTTATACCCGCATATAAACCTCGAAAAGGGCCCACTTTATAAGTCTACTTTTACTTATAAGGTATTTATATTAGGCCTCTGAAATGACATCTACGCCTATAATGCTCCTGTAATTGAGTTACGTCAATGCAATTACTCCTGTAAATCTCAATATAAGTAAGTTATAGTCAAAAATGAGATTAATACGCGCCTAGAAATGCTTCTATAATATATTGTCAATAGTCGAAGTGAAGGTATCACTTGTTGTGCTCTGTAAAAAAATATTTTTAGGGTAGTATTTTTATTAATCAGAATTTATTAATGTCAACCTTAGTAGAAAAACAAAATCTTATTGTTGTCAAATTGTTGTCTTATAGCTTATTCGTCGGGGAATGTAAATTTTCTGTGAATCTATCATGGTTTTGATTAAAAAATTAAAGCGCCTCTTGAAATTTGCTTATTTACATTTTAGCATTAATAAATATTAAATAAATATTATTAAGGCAGCTGCCATTTTCTTGGTGAGCATTTCCAAGTATGACATAGTGCTAAAATAAGTGTTTTTAGCATTTCCAAGCGTGCCATAGTACCAATATAAGTATATTGGTTCTATATTGGATTAGGTATCTCAAAACCGAAAAAGATTCGCCATTGTTACCGATTAGGGTTCCGGAATGCTCAGATGAAAATCTATTGATATATAAGATAAGTAAGTTAAAGGAATATTTTAAGGGTTTGTTCTACGTGCTAGGTTAAACAACAGTTTAAACATTGTTTTTATTTGACTTAATTATATACCAGGTTGCCGACGATTTAAACAAGACTATGCCGATGTTCCTGGATATCGATCGATATGTAACCAAAAAAGATTTACGACCTTTAAAGAACTTAAAATGGCCTCGGAGTGTTACACATTTCTTGTTGTCTGAGATATGTCCCGGTTGTCACAGCGTGGTTTCTATTATCAGTGTACATAATATAGGCCAAAACTGGTATGTCGAACTGTTGAAAACTGGTAATTCATCAACATTTATGTTTAGAGAAATCTCATTTGGTAAACAAGGAACATTGTCATATATTTTTTTCAAACATTTGATCAAACCGTTGTGCTAATAGTGTCCTGGGGCTGAAATACTGATGTGTAGGTTTTCTCTATTGGTATCTAGTAATGTTCGTGCGTCTTTAGGCAAAACATTGTTTATTCTCTTATTTAAAAATTTCAAGTAAAGAGTTCAATGCAGCATGAGAAATATTGAAGTCTAAGGCCTAGTTATTAATAGAATAACGCAGTTCAAAATTTTTGAACTGCGTTATTTTTCCGAAAGTTCTTCCTGATTAACACTTTCAATATCGCTCAAAGATTTTGTACTTTCGTAGTCTGAACCTCTTCCATCTAAAGTAGTACTACAATTATCTTGTCCGGAACCCTCGCTAGAATTCGCGATACGGTCTTCACCAGTTAAATTTAAAAAATCGTTGCTCACTGCGGTTAACATTTCTTTATATGTTTTTTTTTTACTTTTCTTTTATCAGATCCACTTTTTTTAAACCGCTGCCACTTATTTAAATCCATTTTCACAAAAACAGTTGTAATCAAAATGGCTGATGTTAAATCCTACAATAGAATTTGCAAAACTATTTAAAGCGTGTTTTCGCCTGTACTGGACGTTACAAGCAAAAGTAGCTTCTTAAGAGTTTTAACCAGGATTGTTTGAGATTACTTAGACAATAACACTACTGTGGAATGCCTTTATAAATATGTCTAGGTTTAAAACGGTATACGATAAATCGATATAGAGAACACTTTATCCTACCGAGTGCTGTTATAATCTTGGCGATCTATTATTTTTAAAACGTGGATATGAAATTCAACTAACCCTTACTTTTACGTTTATGTAAAACCAAACCAGATACATAAATGATTTACAGTTATTTAACTTTAATTTACTTAAATTGGTCATAAATTTTTATCTTATATGAGGTTATAAGTAAAAACAACAAGAGTAATTGCTCCTCAGTGCATATATTCCTGGTACATGCTCCTACAGGAGTATTAAGATTTAAATGGTCCCCAGATGTTATCATAAAGGCACATTATAAGTCTGAGTTACCGGAGTAATTACTCCTGAGTACAATTACTCTTGTTTCATGCTTTTATAGGAGTCTTGATCCTATATTTGTCAGGAAATATGATCCTATATACCGATATAAGTACAAATTATAGGATTAAACGTACTTGAGTAAAAACAGCATGTATTTATGCTGTTAAAAGCGCAGTAGCGTCCACCAAAACTATCATCGGAGTGTTATAAGTCCACGTAGCATTATAAAATCACATTCCAGGATTATTTTGCTTGTTGGGACATGAATGACAGCCGGGCCAACGGCTTAACGTGCTTTCCGTGGCATGGAGCGGTCTTGGTATGAAAAGCTCAACCCATCCACGGACTAACCGTAGCAAGCGAAGCTTAACCTGATCAATCGACTCGTGAAGGAAATCATTGGGAGTAAACCAGCATTATAAAAAATCAAAAAATGAATTACATGAAAAAGTGCTTCCGGACGTAAAGAATAGTCTTGTGCCTGCTCGGTCATTTTTGAGATCGCTCCGTACTAGTTATTTTCTGTCAGTGAACTAGTTCATTCTATTAGTTCTATTAGCTCTATTTGGTCTTCGCTCTCAGTCAGTACTTCCATAGATCACAGAGCAAAAAAGTCTCACTGAAATCGTATCAGTCAAATCATTCGCTGTCATTCTCGTTCTCGTTCGGTCATACGATAGGGCTCTTTGTAAATGTACGAGGAGCTATTAGAACTAATAGACCGATTACAAGTCAGCATTCGGAAACTTTTCTTTTAGTACAGTGCTAAGAATTCCGGTTCAGGTCAGGTTCCTATTCGTTCATCGTTCACTAACTACACAAGACTAGTAAAGAAAGCACCATCCCTTTTCTTCCCGTGGGTGTCGTAGAAGGCGACTAAGGGACTTACTAGAGAATGGGTAAGAACCCAGGGGGTCCACTTGATGATAAGCTGTAAGAACCTAGGGGGGCACTTGATGTTGAGCTGAAAAACCCACGGGGTCCACTTGATGTTAAGCTTTAAGAACCCGGGGTCCGCTCCACTTGATGTTAAGCTGAAAAAACCCACGGGGTCCACTTGATGATAAGCTGTAAGAACTCAGGGGTTCACTTGATGATAAGCTGTAAGAACCCAGGGGATCCACTTGATGTCGAGTTGAAAAAACCTACCGGATCCACTTGATGTTAAGCTGAAAAAACCACGGGGTCCACTTGATTTTAAGCTGTAAAAATCCTGTGCACCCACTTGATGAAAAGCTGTGAGAACCCAGGGGTCCAACTGTTATTAAGCAGTTCAATTCCCCCTGGGTTAAAAAAAAAATATTAATAAGAACTGAAGTTCTTAGTAATATATTACAATCTAGCCTAATAGACTGTGTTGTGGAGTTTCTTGCCGGCTCTTCTCCATAGGAAACAACTATTTGGAAGTCGTGCACCTAGCTTCTGACGTTTCATAAGTGCCCATGCAGGTTTATATGAAATAAAAATATTTTGATTTTGATTTTGACTAATAGTAAGCAAATCTAACTTAATATTTAACGTGGTAGATTACGTTAAAACTAAGAATAGTGTCATTTTGCACTTTTATACAATTCCGTAGCACTTTTTTGGTATCTGATCCTACTTAATATTGTAATGTGAAAATTTGGATGTTTAAATATTTGTTACACAACCACGCACAACGGCTGAACGGATTTGAATCTTTGGCACACATATAGTTTATAGCCTCCATTAACACACGATGCTTTTTTATCCCCGTTATACGTTCCCGCGGGATACTTTTCGACCTCCTCTGGGGCGAAGCTGCTCGCAATAGCTTGTTATTAATACAAAACATTTTGTGCATGTGTTACATGTATAGCGCAGCTTATTTACTGTTTTTAACCGACTTCAAAAAGAAGGAGGTTATCAATTAGAAAGAAAGAAAGAAAAATAGTTTTATTTGTCACAGAAACACGTGCATATAAAAGATGACAACATTAAAAATAAAGAAAAAAACATGATAACAACACACAGATAAGTATACATAGTAATTCGACATGTTTTTTTTTTTTATGTATGTTCGGGCATAACTCCGTCGTATATAGACGGATTTGCAAAATTCTTTTTTTTTGTTCGAAAGGAGTTTACTCCGAAATGCTCCCATTGAATTTCATATAGATCTGATGATGCGTTTCGGAGACAGACACCGGAACTCTTCAAAAAATTAAAGCAAATCAACCGCGAATGTTGCTATCGCATAAATGTGAATTGTTTTGACCCCAAGGATGATGAAATTTCGAATTGGTGTGGGGTAAATAACTAAAAAGTGAAAAATAAAAACTTTTTTCAAAAAAATAACAACCGACTTCCAAAGAAACACTACAAAGTGCAAAATAACTTTAATTTCGGAAGGCGGTGACAAATAATTAAAATACACATCCAAAGTCACCGACTTCCCAAATTTTTTTGAAAAAATTTTTTTACACTACACTAACTCAAATGGTTTAGTTCTCTTTAGCCTACGCCTTCTGGGTTTGAACAGCTTTGCTAAAATGCTAATGTTCACTGCCGCAAGAGGGTGGTCATTGGTCATTAAGATTTGTATTAGATCGCACCGTTCTTGGCCTCAAGTCTGCTATTACAATAGTGTCAGAATGGTCTATCATTGATTTCTCAATTGTTGATTTTGACAAGTTTGGTAATCTACTAATATAATGGCGTCATTATGACTTTCCAGTGGTCAGCTACTGCCACTCCATTGAAAGAAATGGCATTTATTGGTAATCTCGTACATAATGACAAATGAATGACTGTCTTAAGGGGTAATCTGCAAAAAAAATGACAGTTCCTAAACTAATATGTAAAAATATATACATATAAATGAAATCTGGCATGAATAAATGTTCAAATTTAGTAGTATTTTTTCGAAAATCATTTCTACTAACGGGTTTTATAATAATGGCAATACGTTTATGCCAATATAACACAATTCTATTACGAGACCATTGACCGACCACTGATCGACCATTATGAATTTAGCAGATTACGAACTTTTAGCAAAATGACGATGGGATCGTGTTGGAATGGCTAATTTATATGATTAGACCCCTAGAGTAGAAAATTATCGTCGTTTATTAAAAAAAAAATGCTTGTTTATAAAAAAGTGCAATACGTGCCTTCGCGGTCAATGTGTATGGAAGAGCTAATTTTTGAACAATAACTGAATCCACGCTAACAGACCGCGCGTCGATGTCCTTTGATTGCTGGTTACTCAGTACCAACCAAGAGTATCATGTCACACAGTGACTGGGGTGTGGAGCAGTCTCTTCATGTGAAATATTGGTATTCACCTGCACCCGATTAGACTGGTAGGCAGATTGATTGCTGATTAGAGCTTGGCAATCATTCACTAATGAACATGTTCGCAGAAAAAACTTTAATTGATATTTCTGTATAATAGGACATTCTTTAAAGATAAACATCACGTCTTGTTTCCCCAAATGGTTGGGGAGAGGTGTTTTAATTACCTATAGTACACTCATATTTTGTCTATGTTTACATCCCATGTAATAGGGCGAGCCTATTAGTGCCATCAACCAAGCACAAATCTAAATTCCGGTCAGAAAACCCAATAACACTTTGCTTGACCTGGGAATCGAACCCATGACTAGACCAACGGCATTCAAAGGTAAGGCTTAAGACCCAGGGGCCAATAAACTCAAAGAGAGGAGCATAAAATTCACCTTTTCCGATTGAATGGCAATTTATCAATCATTGACCATTAGAAATTTTATTCTACCTCTCCATGCAAAATAACTGCAGCCTATCACAGATTTTACGATGCCAACAACCTATGCGCAAAAAATCCTCAAAAACCGGAAATCTCCGATCATTGGCAGCAATCAAAATTGACCGTAAATCGAATTAGCCACGCGTCCAAAATCATCGTCGTTCGATGGCAGAAGAAGATGTGAGTGAAGAACCGGCCTTAACACCGTTACTGTTCGCATCACGAAAAAAAATACAGTTAGCCCGAGTCTCGAGCGCGCGCCGCAACGAAAAAAGCACAACCCACCGCTACACCACATCTCTAGGACGTACCGACGGGTATCCAAACGCGCGGGAATTTTGACATTGACAGCTCTCTTGGCGCCAAACTAACCTTTTCAAATTGTGCTATTACCTTGTGCCGTGAACTCGTGCAAACTGTGTTTATTCAAGTGAAAATGTCTGAAAACGGATAATACATTTTTTATTGTGGCAACTGTGGTGTTTCATGAATTGTTTGACAGTGGAACCGAGCAAAGGATTTCTGACAAAATGCCGAGTACTATAAGAGGTGAGTTTAAAAAAAAGTATTAATTGCAACAGATTAAATAGTGTCGAACCACAAAAGAGTTTTTGAACTCTGGTTTTAATTTGTGCGTTCTAATTTTAAATCAGATTCGAGCATAATTTAAGAAGAATTTTAATGGACACGTAATTTGGCTAATAGACGATTTCAATCAAAGTGGAATTTTAATTATTTTTCCTTAGTAATAGTATATTTTTACGCTGAAACATGACAATGTTGTATTCGCTGAGGTTAACAAAGGTGAATGCACTTTTCCGTTCTGTTGACGGAAACAGAAGTCGTGAGTAACAAAGGTAAAATTTGAATTTCATACGATAAGCTCGCGTTTAGAAATTCAAATTTTGGGTATCTGTCACTTTCTACTAAGTTTGCATGTTTTCAGTTGAAAAACCGTGGGTTTTTTAATCGAAATTCTTTTTTTTTCAAAGTCTATGACTATAATTAGCAAATCGGTAATTATCATTTTAATGAAAATTTGCATACATTTTATCGAAAGAAAACCTATAAGATTGATTCCAATTTTTCTATTAGTCCCTGATAAAATGTTAGGAAAACAATATCTTGGGAGATCATTCCTAAATTAATTTGCAACATTTTCGACGTACCGAAAAATGAATTCAATGAATATATTTTCCTTAAATTAATTCAAATTATAAAATATTTTAGATTCTGTGCGTTAGTTTCATTTTAAGCGCCCTTACTTCGACTTTGATCGTTTCTAAGGGTTGCAAAGGTAATTTTAATTACTTCCAAACATTCAGAATAGCTAGATGATAAATTCAATCCGCTTATTCGCCGGCTCCCTTTTAGGTTTTCGCAAAATCGTGCTATTTTAGCGGTTTTACCGTACTGCTTTAAAAAGAGGGTTAGTGGTTGAAAAAAATTGATAAACATTCATAAACCTGATATTACTTGGCTGAAACTAAAACTAATACAAAAATACTAAGCCAAGTCACCATACAATTTAGGTAACGTGAATGACCTAGACTCCGATAATGGTAGTCTAGAACTTTCGTCTATGGTTGTCCTACGCCATCGAAATAGCAAATAAGTTCGTCTATGAATTTTAATCACGTAAACTCTAGGACAATATACATTGCTGGATAACTAACAAAGTTTGAACTGTTTTAGACAAAACCAGCAATGGTTATGAAATCGGTTTGTTGCCTAGATCGTTGAGTCCAGTAGCATATTTTATGGTAAACTGGCTTTTGTCAGCGGCTTCGCCCGTATGAAGGTCGAAAAGTATCCCGCGGGAAAGTACTACCAGGATAAAAACAGGTTATAAACTATCTGTGTGCCAAATTTCATCCAAATCAGTTCAGCCGTTTTTGCGTGATTGAGTAACAAACATTCGAACATCTAAACATACGAACTTTCACATTTATAATATTAGTTCACACGGCTACACATCAAGCTATACATTTCCAATATAAGCTAATCTCGCATTGTATAGGTTGTCTGTATAGTTCGAGATCAGCATAAACTGGAAATGTATAGCTTGATGTGTAGCCGTGTGTACGATGACATAATTACCAAGACTTTTACATAATTCTATATGTTGATATTAGACCCGTTCTTTTAATAGTTTCAATTGCCTCCTTGCATATCCTGTGCATCACCATCTCATCATTTTAGCTTGGAATACGCCCAAGTTCTGTCCTTCCGTTTTCCTCTAACGATGCGTATCGCCATGACCATGAAGAGAAAACAGAAGGAGTGTTTGGTATCTGTGCTATTCAAGAAAAGCTCATCATCATCATCATTTCAGCCAAAAGACGTCCACTGCTGGATATAGACCTCCCCCAAAGGGGGCTTTTGACATAGTCGCCACGCTTGTCAGGCGGATTGGCGATCGCAGTATGGTGATAAAATGCATAGAGAACGCTGTTATCCATTCTCTATTAAGTCCATTAGTCGCCTTCTACGACACCCACGGGAAGAAATGGGATGGTGATTTAGAAAAACTCATGTCAATATTAGTCTTTCAACTGAGGTGGTACTACAGTTGAACCAGGATGCACCAGAATCAATTTTGGGATGGTCAGTTCCCCATGTAGCCTAAGTTTCTTAAATCGGTAACTCCTGATTATTCCAGTCGGTCCTCAAGAATCGTTAGGAGGGGCTTGTTAAGCTATGTTTCCCCGCACTTGGTTCGTGGATGGGTGGCCATCTTTACATGTCAAGACTCTGTGCCTCGGAAAGCACGTTAAACAACTGGTCCCGGCTGGCAATCGTTGATTTTTGACAGTCGTTACGAGTCGTCAGATGCCCGAAAGTCTGACAACCAGTCTTACCAAGGGGTATCGAGTTGTGGAGATCAGAAAGGCAGTCGCTCCATGTAAAATACTGGTACTCAGCTGCATCCGGTTAGACTGGAAGCCGACCTGAACATGGGTGGGAAAAGGCTAGGCATGAAGATGGCACTCAAGAATCATTAGTCATTCATGATTCCATACCAAACGGATTTCTGATCTAGCGATTAGGCTACTTCATACTTCTAAGCTCCAATTAACCTCTCTGATGACTACAGGATCTTTAGACCAACAGTTTTGCTAACTTCGCCAACATTCGTGCCCAACTTTCCAACCTTGTTAACAGTTCTGCAACTGTTATTTGCCGCCCACCTCCTTACATTCCCTTGGTTGAATCTTAAGATAGTCACGTCGTATGCAAATCGGGTCATCTATTCATGTCCTAGACTGCATGGCGACTATTATGCACCTGGTTTATATTGTGGTGACGTCACTCTTTAGGGATTGGGTCTTGCACTTTTTTCTGTATGAGGTCAGGGATTATTTTCAGCTTGGGATTGAGAACTGCCTTCGTTTTGTCTGATCGGTCTATTATTCTTGAAACAGTCTTCTCTGTTCCTTCTGATGTCCATGTTACAGGGTCAGCGTCTGCCAGGGGTGCGGGTTGTTCGAAAGAGATACCGTGGCCCCTGGCACACAGGCAACTGAAGGAACACGGGTGGGTTTTAGTCAGTAAAAGTCTGACACGCCCTCCTGCTCGTGCGCCTCCTCTGGGTGGACCAGAGCAGGAGTAGTTATTTGATGATTTCCCACCCAAAGAAAAAAAAACCGGTCAAGTGCGAGTTGGACTCGCGCACCGAGGGTTCCGTACAAACCTGTGGGTATATAAGTAAAAGTTCAAAATTGTCAAAAATATTTTTTTTTATATGACGAAACTAAAAATTTACGGTTTTCGTAATTTTTCCTATATCTGTACTATAAGACGTGACTTCGTACAAAATTTCAAGATTCTAAGTTCACGGGAAGTACCCTGTAGGTTTTGATTCCCGTGCGAGTTTCGAAAATTTGCGGAATTTTGCGGCCTAAATGGCTGTATCTTTTGATTGCGTTGACTTAGAAGGTTGATTTTTCTACAGCTTCCAGGGACAGTAGAACTAAGTATCATATAGAAATTTCAGTTTGATACCTCCACGCGTTCCTGAGAAAAACGGTCTTGACAGACGGACGGACGGACGGACGGACAACAAAGTGATCTTATAAGGGTTCCGTTTTTTCCTTTAGAGGTACGGAACCCTAAAAACGGGGTCAGGGTCTATAATTAGATGGAAACTGAAGACTGGGGTCTGTATTTATCTGTGTTTTACAGTTTTATTGTTTCTGTCACTCTTGATAAAGTTTTCTCTGTTCCTTTTTCCCTTTATAATTAGTATTAGGATTAAGTTATTAATTTCATAGTTTGTTATGTAGACTCAAATATTTTATGGTATAATATCCCAAAAATATGTTAATTTGTACGCCATAAATGGCAAAACATGTAGATCTACCTGATATTTTAAGACCTTGCACATTTATTTGATGTATACTCATGTTTTACAATAAATTTATTCTATTCTATTCTTATGATGTCCATGTATTTATGAGGGACTATTTAATAAACTCAGTCTATTGCAGTCCACTGCTGGACATAGGCCTCTCCCAGGCTGCGCCACAACACCCTTTCCTCCTCCTCCTCCCTCATCCAATCTGCCCCAGCCATCTTCTTAAGACTACACTAGGGACTATTATCAGATAGAAACGAGAGACTGAAAACTGCCTTGCTGACTGTGTCTCTCAGTCTTGAAGCCATTTTATTTTACTTTCTGATGTCCCACGTATGGTTTGTATTATCTGGTGCTGTTTTCACTCTAGGAATTGGTTATCACAATCAATTTGTCTTCGACTCCGAATAGATTGACAAAAAATGTAGTCCTGCATTTGTTAAAACCAGAGTCTTTACGTAAATAATTATTTACAACAGCCGTACATTTTCCAATGTCTGAAAGTCTACCAGCGGCAGAACTAACACATTCCCTATACGTGATTTCAAATATGAATTCTGTTCACAGGACTCTTTTGAATGTATTTCTCTGAGGTGGTTCTGTGGTTATCGAAATTCGCATTTATGCCAGCTACGAGGCCGGTACCAAAAACCGACAGTTCGGGGCATTGACCTTGTGTACGGACTTCACAGTTAAGCTTTCCTCGAAATTAAGCTATCTACTATAAATATTTAATTCTGAATACATCTCCTAAAAGCTTTTTTACACAACGAAATGTTTTCAGCAGCAAAAATCTCCTATAATAGTTTTTTTTCCCAAAAAAAATCAGTGCTATCTAACTTAAAAACGTTGCATAACCATAAAAGTTCGTTACAGACTGATAAACCTCAAATTAAAAAAAAAACGATTCCAAATTCAAAAAGCCAGCATCCATAGATTCTGCGCGCCATTCGCCATCGACGTGTATTCTGTACGGACAGAGTCAGAAAAGCGACAGTAGGGCGGTGCTCGGCCCTGTGTACCGTAAGCCGCAATCCCTTTCTTTGTGACGTAGCGTACGGTACTCTGCGCTAGTGATGTGAAACTCTGTTTGTATCGATAAGGCTTTTGGGGTCGATAGTTTATGTTGATATTTTGTGTTGTGATTTAATGTTAGCTTAGGTTAGTTCCTTGTTTAGATGATGGAAAATGATTAGCTATCGTTAGGCTTAAACTTAGTTCATTAAATATTCTTTTCAGTATACAAATAATCTTTGATCATTGCTTAGCACTATTTTCTTGAGAAAAAACTCGCCATTTTCATGGATTTTACGAAGAAAAAGAGTAAACAGATTCAACCGCTTATTTCTTTCGCGCTAAAAAATTTAGGTCACAGACCACAGTCAATGTCTTTGACACTAACCATTACATATGTAAGCAAGTACTTGTCAGCCTTTTCAAAAAAGAACCACAGCCACAGACAAACCATCGACAACGCCCCCCTCTAGCAGTGACGTAGCCTAACGGTGATCGCAGTTAGGCTCACCCACATACTGTGTAACTGTGTGCATGCGTCCGTTATATGGACGCGTTCCGTGCATGCGACGCCGTGGGACCGGCTGTATACAGAATGCCTTTGCTTGAAAAAAACGTAAATGACAATAGCGTGTCGCGCGTGCTTAGTCGATTTTAATTTATGGTCTGTTGTTTTTCTGTTATGTCAAGTTACATGAGCGATGAAGGGTTGTGATTTTTAGTCTGTGATTCGATTGATGCAAAATCCGTATCGTATCGTATTGTTTTCTGGAATGAATTATCTGACTACAGAAAAATCTGTCCTCGAAGATATTTTTTCGTAATCATAAACCCTGAAAAAGCTTTGTTCGATTCTTTTTGATCCCTAAAAATATGTTAATACTAATGTGGTTTATATATCTGGTCGAAAAACCGCATAAATCACTAGGTTTATGAAATTTGTATCAATATGATTGTGTATACTACCTACTGCATAATCACCTATTTATGTAGTAGAGAAATACTATTGATTAATTTTAACAGTTCAACAATATTCTTCGTCTTCTCTCGTTTCGCGACGAGCTAAGTGGCTCATTCTATAGGCAAAGATGGACCAGTCAGCGAGGCTGTTACGGGAACTAGGAGCCCTGAGCCTAAGCAAACGAAGCCTTCACAGAAGAAGAGGTTAGTCGTTTTTTAATGTCATGACTAGGTACTTACGTCCAATACAAGTACAGTGATATTTTGAATTGAGATACCTCAAGAAAAAAGTACACGTAAGTATTCACAAAAATTGTATCCGTCTAAGTAAACCCAATTAACCTAATTTGAAGCTTTACAGAGCTCTTACAGCGGGTAATGATGAAACCACCTCCCCATTATCTTGAGTATCAAAACTCCTTTCAACTCAGTTTCACCAACGGTCAAAAAAAGAACAAGTTTTTAAAACTACAAGAGTTCAATGACTTTTAACGAATATGCAACGGTCAGTTCGAATTTCGAAAGGTAGATGTAAAGATATGGCTCAGTCTTAAGTCTAGACTTTTGGGACTTTATGGCTACAAATAAACTAGGACAGCGCTTTGTTAACATTTTTTGATGCTTCATTAAGATTGCCAGGTTAAAAAAAGTTTTGTTGGATAAAAAAGTTGGTTTTGTGATGTTACTTTAGAATTAAAGATTGATTTTGGCAACAGCCTCCAGACCCGTGTGTGTTATCATTATCTCGTAAGGAAAGTGAAGTAACTCCAACAAATAAACTGCACAAGTTTACTGAGTAAACAGTTGTTGAGTCTACTTTGTGCAAACTGTTTGTAAGTGTCTTTTACAACTTCATTCAGTGGCCAAACAAAAATAACATCAAAATAAAAGTAGAATGATGAATAAGCGCAACATTTTGCATAATTTTTTTTACGCAGTTTACAAGGAAATGAAAAATAAACGGCTCTATGGTTAATGGTTAGCACATAATTTGGCACTATTCAAACAGAGAACATAATATACCCTGACGGTATTCAAATGTCAATCAGGCTGCGTTCTTTATTCAAAATTCAAACAGTACTGTATTATTTATTTTACAAGCAAAGGTAATTTTACTAACTATCATTTATTCCGTTAGTAGTTATGTTCATTCATATAAAAGGTATTGTCAGGAAGACTGGTTTTATTCATACAGTAAAAATTAATGATAACAATAGATGTACTTATTAAATATTACCTAAAACCTGTGTCTTCGTAATATAAGTGCACGAGTCAGATACTTTGAAATGCGTTAAAAAAAACATATTCAAATAAACATTCGGTTCAAACTTGGAACAAAAAAAAAAAGATGTTTTGACCTGAAATGGAAAATCACGTTTGCCAAAACTTTATGGTGTAGTCTTGCGTTTGGTTACTATCCCACGTCGATTATGTGATCGACGAAAGTGCACGTAATAAAAATGAGAACAACTTTTTAAAATTTACCTTAATGTTATTTGCACATTCTGCAAGCAAGCACGACGACCTACCGGTAAAAAATGGAGTTTTTTTTTTAATTTTCCGTTGCATTTCCTAGTTTTTATTTTCTATGTTCATAGCAATCATCAAAATTCACTACAGCTCAATCAGTCATTAAATGTCTGATCACTGAGAATTGGTGCCGAATGCGGTCGTTGACCCCGACCGGTCTTCGGCCAACGCTTAATAAAAAGTATTTACTACAAGTCCGTTATATTTGCCGTGTCATAATATTCCATAGAAATGTTTAAAAAAAGCTGGTTTCTAGTTTTAAAAGTTTTGAAGAAGAAAAATGGTGGATGACTCCTAGTCAGGTCAACGGTTCGGAATTCGAATTCGAACTGCAGTTTTGTCGAAAGTTGAAATGAAAGACAAAATGTTTGTAAAATGCAATAATATTACGATAAGTTATGTAAAGCAGGTGACAGAGCATGTCTCTAAATGCAGGACACGGCAAAAGAATTCGTAAGGCCTTCAACATTTTATTGTAACAGTTACGTCAATATATTAACGACCTTGCTCCCCAAAATACTTAAGTAACCAACAAAATAACAACCAAAAAAATACCGCTATGAGAGAAGAGATCCATACGAATTACAAATGGCGACCTATATTCGAACGAAAAAATTTAAAATTCGCGCCACGATTCGAAATACGAACTTCAAATTCGTGAGTCGAAAGTTGCGCAACGAATGCCTGAAGTGGGTTCAATGAACGCAGTTCGGCAATTTCCCGTTAGGAGGCGCACGTGAGGTTTTACTTTTAAATTTGCAATTTAGTACCGCTATCGGTCACCAGAGTGCGCTAACTCGCTTTTACTGTTTTTAGAGCTTTTTTCTATTAGTAAAGTGGTGTTACTTTTGTTTATGGTAGGAAATTTTCAGTAGGTAATTCTTTTTAATGGTAATGGAATTTGGGAAGTTATTTTTGTTTTATTTTTCGCGATTTTGATTGAATTTGTAGAGATACCGATTGCAGTTTTTAGCTGACTGCTTTTCAATTCACATCAGATTTGTAAATAACTTATCAAGTCAAGAATCATCAAATTACCTATATCTAGTCCTAATGAGCCGGCACTTTAATTGCTCAAACACTCATTAGGTACCACATTGTAACACACTATCAGTCAGAAACTGAAAAAGGTCCACTGCTGAACATAGCTCCTCAAAAAGGCGGGCTTTGCCACAATCGCCGCGCTTGGCAGCTGGGTTGTCTATCGCAGTATTTGGGTTTTTATAGGGTTTTTAAGCATTTTCTTTTGGTTTTTTTAATTATTATTTATTACTAACAATTTCATTCAAATTTCCATATCCATATCCTTGAATAACTTGTTCCGTGTGGTGCCGGACGTAGAGAATAACAGTATTAATCCCATTTCTTCTCGTGGGTGTCGTCGAAGGCGACTAAGGGACTTACTAGAGAATGGGCAGCACCGTTCTCTGTGCATTTTACCACCATACTGCGATTGCCGACCCGCCTGCCAAGCGTGGCGATTATGGCAAACCACCTCCTTTTGGGGGAGGCCTATGTCCAGCAGTGGACGTCTTAAGGCTGAAATCCTTAGTCCTTATTTACTGGTGGCCTAGACGGGCACTTTACTTCATGTAAATTATTTCATCAGCATTTCTCTTAAAACGGTGAAAGAAAACATTGTGCGGAACTGGCATGTCCTAGAACCAACATTTCGAAGACATGTGATCACCTGATGACATGTCATACACCAACCCGCACTCGCCCGCCTGGTGGATTACGGCCCACTCCCTGTCACAGAGAGGAGGCCTGTGTCCCAGCAGTGGGAACTTTATAGGCTGATTTTGCATGCATGTTATGCATAACCTCCTTAGCCATAGTATTTATCCGGAAAAGAGAACCGACATGGCTTACAGAGTAAACAAGCTGAAGTGGCAATGGGCTGGCCATGTTTGACGAGGAACCGATGGTCAGAGAAGCAGACGAGTCCTGGAGTGGAGGCCGCGTATCGGCAAGCGTAGTGTGGGACGCCCCCAGCTAGATGAACGAGTGGAAGCCAGATGAACCGAGTGGAACCTAGATGAACCGAGTGGAAGCTAGATGAACTGATTTTTTTCTTTTAAGCATGATGAAGCCTGTGTTAGGAGACCCCGCACTTCCATAGCTTTGGCTACTTGTACAACTTTTCTACGAAACAGCTGATTTTTTTGAAACTTGAAAACCGACGGAAAATTTCTACGCTTGGGGGTCTAGAATGATATGCTGAATTCGTGGTTACAGTTTGCGCGCTGGTTAAAATGTATTCTACATACACGGCAGCAAATACGGCTTTACAAAATCAATCATTAAAATCTTTACAACTCTTCTAGTTCATTAAATTCCATTAAATGAATCTAGATTGGTCTAGATTGGAAATTTGTACCAGAACTAGTATGAGAAGTAAATTCCATGCCTATATTTTTGGTCTTTCAAACCGTACCCAGAGACAACAATATCGTGACGGGATTTTATCACGCATTGAAGTTTCAACTCAAAAGAGGGGCTTGTGGCTAAATAACAATAGCTGCACGGTTCGATCGGCCAGGTTAAGCTACGCTTGCCGCGGTTTGTCCATGGATGGGTGACCATCTTTACATACCAAGACCCCTCCGTGCCTCGGAAAGCACGTTAAGCCGTTGGTCCGGGCTGTCATTTGTGGATCTTTGACAGTCGTTACGGGTCGTCAGAAGCCCGAAAGTCTGACAACCAGTCTTACCAAGGGGTATCGTATTACCTAGTAACTGGGTTGTGGAGGACAGATAGGCAGTCGCTCCATGTAAAATACTGGTACTCAGCTGCATCCGGTTAGACTGGAAGCCGACCCCAACATAATTGGGAAAAGGCTAGGCAGATGATGATTGATGTTTCAACTCTCGTAGTTGAAGAGAACATCGAAAATCCAACAAAAGATTTAAAACTCTCTGCGCTTAGCAGTGCATTGAAAATCCAGTACGCGGAAGGTGTGTCTGAAAAACGCATACACCTTCACAACAAAAAATATCTCACAAAAATTAACATCAAAATCCATTGCTTGCTCCGAACTACACCTCTTCATCATCACTTCAAAAAAGCTTTAATGTATAATGAAAATTTGCAACAAAAAATCGCTTCGTTGATCCGCAATATGGATTCAACTTTCAGCCTTGAAAATAAAGCCGCAGAGCGGCCCACGCACACATAGATAAGACATATACACGCACACTAGAACAGCTTAGTGAACCTAGGTACACAGTTTGAACCTAAATAGATAGGCTGCATTATATAGAACCTGCATTATATGCAATGCAACCTGCATTATATGGAACTGGCTGCAAACTTTTTGTTCTTTTCATGTTGAGAAATAAATTGAAAATAGAAGTTGAAATTTCTACCGTCCTGTCAAAGTAATTTCACTTCTGATTGCAACCTATTATGGACCTTAAAGCTGTAGGTATAAAAATCATTTTGATGCAAATTCAGAGTTAATAAAATAGATGTTGAAATAACTGTCTCTTTTGAGCATCTTGTTTGGCATAATTAAATCCGCAAACGTGTATTTCTTTGTATGATCTAATCACCTCTGTTACTGTTGTGCTTCTTGGAGAACAATGCCTCTTCTCATACAAAGAAGAATTTACCATTTAAATATTATACAGCTTCAAATTAAATTAGCTAACAATACTTTACCCACATGTTGAGAATTGATATCGAGAACGAATGGAACAAAACAAAATATAAAAAATGTTTTTCGTTATTCTATGAGCGAAGATCATCCCCCCGTAATTGAATAACTGTTTTTGTAACTTACGTGGAACATAGATATTTTTTACGAATTTCAGTCCACTGCTGGACATAGGCCCCTGCAATTGCACGCCATTCAGCTCGATTCTCGGCAACTCCCATCCAGCTGCTACAAGCCACCCTGCGAAGATCGTCGCGCCACCTAGATTTAGTTATCATTACGCGTTCAGTATTATTTAACGAGGTTGAATGACTTATTCAATCCGAAATAATATTATGAGAGAGAAAATTCATTCAAGAGAATAATGGCTTGCCTGTGTGCTATTTTTATAGACCTGTCAAACACAGCTCCTTGCAAGAGATATGCCATTTATTTTCATGTCATTTTCATATTATGAGACGGTAGAGATTCTGTATGTTTTCCGGTGAGCTATGAACCTTATTCTGAGAAAATTGCAATTTATTTATTTATTTTAAATAGAACGGCCGAAGCCATGCAATTACACTATTTAAACGTTTATAAGTTCTTGTTACAAAAACCTTGTGTATCATCTGTGTTCATCAACTGTTTCTAGTAATCTGTAAGTTGTTTTTTATTTTTATTTATTTGTGCCAAAAAACAGTTAGATAATACAGCATTTACAGAAAAAGTTGTTACATTACAGTCGTAAAAACGTATAACCCACCCTATTGTCCACGAAGTGACATCAGATTATGACAACGAACGCATGATAAATGAAGACATTAAAATTAAAAATAAATAAAATTACACATTTAGCAGCAATGAGCAATAATTTATAGCTCAACACTAGTGCTACCCGTGGTTCCAACCGCGTCAAAGGAATAAAAAATGTCATACAAACTTCCACCCCCTATTAACCCCTTTACGGGTCGAGTTTCCTAAAATTATTTTCTTAGCTGACGTCTCCTACTCATAATCTATCTTTGTGCCAAATTTCATTTTTGTAGGTCCAGTAATTTTTGAGATTTCGTGTTTAATCAGTGGGTGAATGAATGTATTAATGAGTGAGTGACATTTCGATTTTGCATTATCGGAATAGTCAAGAAGAGGTATACCTCTAGAGCATCCACGTTTCGTCAGATATGTTTAAGTCTCATGTGATAGCGACTGCTTCTCTGACCTCCACAACCAAGTTACTGGGTAATACGATACCCCATAGTAAGACTGGTTGTCAGACAGTCGGGCTTCTGACGACCCGTAACCACTGTCAAAGATCCACGAATGACAGCCCGGACCAACGGCTTAACGTGCTTGCCGAGGCACCGGAGGTGTCTCTATTGAGACACGCATCACGAAACCACGAACCATCAGTGAACTGATTGCGCCAAGCGTTGCTCAACCTTAGATCGACCCGTGGGGCGGTTCATATTTAAGCACGACGCTTGTAGTCTATCAATAAATCCAAGGGTCCTAAGTACATTAGTTTCTATAACAGAGTGGCAGAAAGATGAAGGGCAAACCTTATATCCAGTACATGATTTTGGACCTCCCTGCGTTGAGTCGTCGGTTATTAAAAACAAAAAAATTGCTGTTCACTGAGGTCCTCCATGGTCTCAGCCATGACAACTATATAATTGGCACATCGAAAGTGAGTGGTGTACTCGTCATTGATATTGATGCCCGCCCCTATCCAGTCCAGAACCTTGAAGACATGCTCCAGTGCAGCGGTGTACGATTTCGGAGCGATAACGTGTCCCTGTCTCACACCTCGTTGCAGAAGAAAAGGTTTCGAAGTCCGGTCCTGGAGTCGGACTGACATAGTGGCGTTTTCGTACAGACACTTCAGCACCTCGATGTATCGATAGTCGATCTAGCACTGTTGAAGAGACTGCAGTACAGCCCATGTCTCGATCGAATCGAAGGCTTTTTCGTAGTCCACAAACGCTAAGCAGAGAGGCAGGTTATACTCTTCGTCTTCTGTATAACCTGCCCCAGCGTATGTATGTAAAAGATCTAATTACGTAAATAAACAATCCATTCAATTTCAATCCAATTAAAATAAAAAAAACAATTGAAACTTACCTTGAAAGCCCACTCAATTTTACTTACATTCCAAGAACCACGGAATATAATATTGTACGAAAGATACAAATTATTGATTGGTTACGTCCTTCGCTTCAGGATCGCGGGTTCGACAATAAGCTACGGTTGTCTGGGTAACCGGGTATTATATTACAAGGGAGAGAGGACGCAGAATTTACGGGTATTTTTAGAATACGTCACAGTCAAGTTCGGGGTTTAATGGTCTCTCTATATTAATTGCTTCAACATTAAGCTCAAATGTATCATCGAAGATTATTGTCGTTCTTTTTTATTTTTAACTAATTTTTGCCCGTGGCACCGATGGATGTCGGCTATCGCGTATATCCTTCTCCATATCCCAGGCTGTACCTGTGCGGAATTTCATGACGATCAGTTCAGCGGTTTAGGCGTGAAAGCATAACAGACAGACAGAGTTACTTTGGCATTTATAATATTATAGTAGGGATAACGCACACATGCTTTTACAATTCACTTTAGACATTGGCAGAATAGTTGACATCGGCTTTGCTTGCCATAATAAAAAATAGAATAGAATTGCAGAGATATTGAACATTTTGATATAAATCATACGTTTACATAATTTAAGGGCAGTTTCGTGTTATACCAAAAAAAAAAAATACTGTCGTATTACAGGGTGCTCTTTCTAGCAATCATTCTGCCTAGAAAAGGTCGGCTTCTAGTCTAGCCGAATGCAGCTGAATACCAGTATTTCGCACGGAACGACTGCCTATCTTACTTCCACATTCAATTATGTTCCATGTAGTTTTATTAATTTGGTTGTGAGTGCCTCCTATCCCAAAAGGTCAGAACCAGTCTTACCCAGTAACTGGGTCCGTCAGTCGCTTCATGAGCTCCATGTAGCGTAGCGTTTGCAGATTGGAAACTGACTCCAAAATACGTGGCCAAGGAGATTGATTGAAGGGTTTTTTTGGAAGTCGGTTGTCGAAGTCTTGCAAATTCTACCCAATTAGGTGGCATAATACGATTAATTAATCTCTAAATTGACTATAACAGTGACGTCATCTACGATTTGTTTAAAAACAAAAATGAAATAACTTCCTTACGTATGTTTACTTCGGCTTTCCTTGTTTGGCTGTCATCAGGCCGCTTATGTAATGAAGCTTTGGTAGCGATAGCAAAAAAAGTTGACTGAAATAACTTGAGCCTATATTTTTTTAGTTTGAAAACACGGCTTCGAATTAAAGGTTTGGAAAATCGTATTAACATTTTTTTTCTGTACTGAAAAGCTAAGGAAAATTGTTTGTTCAATACTTAAGTAAGTCCTTTGTTTCTAATTAATTTCCCTATCCTCACTACGAGCAAAAAATCTTGTTAAAACGTATATTGAAGCTATTTTTTTAGTAAGAGCTGTGTGCCTGTAAGTGACAAATTCACCATAACTCATATTCATTCATGCCTATTCATTTCTCAATGCATGTTATTTTTATTATGTTAATATGTCTAGTGAATAACTCGTTGGTGTACCTTTTAAATAAATAAACGTGTATTCGTACGTTTTATTTATTTAGGCTTCACTAAACGCAACAATAATAATGTATAATGCTTTTAGTTTAGAATAAGTTTTGAATGTCATTTATCTGATTTGTTAAAAATTAAATAAAGAAAATTCAAATCAAAATCAGGAGTAGATCTGTAAAGAGTTGCCAGTATGAAATTTTTAAAAAAACATGCTTTCACTGCTTGAAGTGAGTGCTATAATTAATACGCACTTAATCAAACAAACGATTTAAAAAAAGGTTTTATCAGGTATTTAAAAACTTTTTTGTTGATCATACTTCACACATATTTGCGTTAGACATCAATTTACTTTGAAAAAACATAGAATTTTCCTTTTTTTATTTAAACAAACCCTGGAAATATTAAGAGTTCATGCTTCAAGGCCATTTCGAGGCATTATCCCGATTTTTTTTCTGACAGTACTACTACCAACATAAATTCGATTATATGCTTTTTCACCAGTCTGAACGATCGAAGCGCGTAGAAAGTGACGGATATATGCTGTGAGAGGGAGAGAGGGGATGGAGGAGTACCGCGCATGCGTCGGCACGTGCCGCCAATGGAGGACGGAACGCACGGGGTGATAATTGAGGGATATATCTCCAGATATTTTTTGATATTGAGATAAGGAATAAATAAATAGTTTGATAAGAAGATATGTCCCGGGCTTGAATTTGAGTTAAAATGAGAATACCATGATCTGCAGATTTTCCTTAATAACGTAATCTGTAGATTTTCCAACTTACATAAATAGGAAACACAATTGTTTCAACTTTACAATATTTTTGAGAATAACCCGTAAATAGAAAAGGATAATGTTGACCGAACGGTTACAACTTAAGTGTAACCAAACGTAAATGTAAAAATAATAAACAAAAATCACCTGGAGAGTTTTTTTTTCTAAGGTTTTAATTATTAGTAATAATGTTAATAAAACTCCAAAAATGTTGATAATTTATGTTATTTACTCATACAAACAACTTATAACAACTACACTATCACAATCACTAAACAACAACAAGAACATACCAACCACCCACAAAAAAAAAAATCTCAAGAAATATCTCGAGACCAATACACGGAAGTGCGCTGTGTAGCGGGCCTACGCGGCGACGGCGGCGTAGCGCTACGCTTTCGTAGGCCTGGTAGTGGCTACGGCGGCAAGGCGCGTCTACGTCGCTCGCGAAATTAGGACAATGTGTCACTGTGTCTACCAAACCAAAACAAACTCAAATATGTGAGCATCACATTGTGCCTGGAACCTTTACACTGCCATTAATTAATCTAATTCTAACGCACAATTAATCTATCTACAACTAAATCCATTTTTCGGTAGGACGTTCACCCCTGACCTAGTTTTAATGCATCTGCGCGGTGCAATGCCGCAGTCCACCTAAACAACCCAGTATCATCAGAGTGTTCAAGGACGATACCTAGCAGTGATACCTGTGTTCATTAGTTCGTAATCCTTCTCTAGATTAGCTTCGTGCAATAATTTTAATCGTTTCTCGACTGACTCTAATAAGTCTGAACTTGCATCTGTTAGTGTCGTGTGGATATCAATGTGAGGTATCGAGAATTAAGGCTGTATTTGGGATAAGAGAGGACAAGATGGCGGGACGGGACGGCTCCTTGGAGGGTCAGCTGACTCACGTTATCCAGCACCATATATCGCAGCCAGGAACTGAGGCGCAAGTTAGTGTACACCAAGTGCAGAGCCCAGCAGGAAGTGGAACAAAGAGACATCAGATCATCATTGATATCAAACAAGACATCGATATAGATGAGTTGTCAACTCGATCGTTAGCTGAGAGTGTGATGGAGACACTAGGAGCCCGCTCAGCAGCTGTGTACATCGATAACTCCCATGTTGCGGGCGAGAATTCGGGAGATCTTGAATCTTTGACGACAGTTAACGTCATTGTTGCGAATGATTTGAGCCAGGTGTCCAGTCCTCAACCGGTCGATGAGCCTGATGCTGCACAGGAGCCGCCAGAGAGCTCGGGAATATTGCCCAGGAACCGTATAGCCGTTGACAGGATAGTTGAAATGACAAACGCTAGTACTTCAGGGGAAACCACATCAACAACCACGACTGCTGTTACAACCGTTGCGACCACCACAGCGTCAGGTAAGTCAGGTAGATATAATGCGCCATTTTTGTTTTATGCAGTGATTTAAGAATATATAGATTTTGTGAATAGAAATCTGCTTTGTGATATATTTAAGTGGGAAGGGTATTGTTTTCTCTTTTTGGTGGGAAATCATCAAATAACTTCTCCCGCTCTGGGTGGAGCAGAAGGGCGTGTCAGACTTTTACTGACTAAAACCCACCCGTGTTCCTTCAGTTGCGTATGTGCCAGGGGCCACGGTATCTGTTTCGAACAACCCGCACCCTTGGCAGGTATCGGCCCTTACGGACCCCGCCAGTTTATGCTGACATCTCTTTGAGAAGCGCGTGGAACACATCGCGCCGTCGACCCGGGCTTGGTCCTTACCGGACAGCGAGCTACCCATTACTTGCCGTCCGCAAGCCCGCGCCTGCGGTGGCCGGGAATCAGCCTGGGATTACCGCATATACTGCCTCTCCCTCACGTGCACCGCCTCTTTCTTTGTGAGCATTACTACTTGGCAGAAAGTTGTGACGGCTACCCATGCACTCTCACTCCGAATTATGGCCTGGACCAGGGCTGGACGCGAGAGTCGCCGTCGCCGATCGCCTCCACGAGGACACGGCGGTGATCCGCCCAAGCCGGGCAGACCTCCACCGTATGCTCCACAGTGTCCTTAGGGAAGTGGGAAGGGATAAGGTAGCAAGCGAAATTAAAATTTCCATACATTTTTTGCATTATGTTGGTCAGTGTCAACTTCTATGCAGAGCCCTGAACTGAATTATTATCATTATACCTAGTTCAAACTTAAGAGGCTTATGTGCCTCTTAAGTTCATATAATCACATTGAATGACAACTTTTTGCAAGCTACTTTAGCGCATCGTCCTTTGGGCGTGTAATTGTCCGTATGTGTGCTGTATTGACTCTTAAAAGAGCTCCCTTTTGGGCTACTAAAGCCCAGGGTTGTCCTAGGTCATCAAAGCCGTAAACCTTCTTAAAATACATAGTAATATCCTAGGAAAGAGTAATAATAGCATCCTGGTAGTACGTTCTCGTGGGATGAATTCAGACCCCTACGTGGGCGAAGCCGCTGGCAAAAGCTAATGCCTACTTTATAAATCACAAATACACCAAAAACGCACATACACACATACCCACACAAGAGCACGCATGCACTAAATATTATTAATGTTAATTTAAAATTTTATTACATAAATTGTTACTGTTCCACAAACGGGTGAAGACACTGACTCCTGTAACACAGGTACCACCTAGCTCAAGAGTCAGGGCTTCAATTAATTGTCACACCTTCTTTATGCCAATAAAAATTTGTTTGTTTGTGATAAATACATATTCATTATTCATAAGCTTTTTGTGCAATAAACTCTATTTTAATCTTTTTCATTTTCTTATAAATATGGAGTATTTGTCTGTGACCCCCCAAGGTCTTTGGCTGCGACCGCGCCTGCTAAAACCACCCAGGGCCCCAATTCCAATCCAATCTTACTACGTTCAAACTACGTCAATATCGTGTTTTTTAGAAAACAATGTAACGGTAAGGAATCGAATTTCCATATTCTGTAGATTCCAAGACAATTTGTCGATATTAGCAGAATTCATGTGTGATGGACATGGTTACGAGTAAGGAATCGTTAAGTGGTCATACTGAATTCAGGCCTTGTATGGTTATAATGATTCCCCGCGGAATCTTACTACGTTCAAACTACGTCAATATCGTGTTTTGTAGAAACCAATGTAACGGTAAGGAATTGAATTGTCATATTCTGTTATTCCAATGAACGATAACACAATAATGTCTATCAAAATACATTTGACAGGCATTATTATGTAATTGTTCACAGCTTTTCATAGAAAAACCAAAGCTGAAATGCTTTCCAATTTTCATTCTAATACATTATCAAATAGCAGAAAAAATTTCCCAAAATCCATGTAGGAAGTGCGAAATGAGAGCTGCGCAAAGTAAAATGGCGGTACGCTTTTTTAAATCTCAGGGGACCTGGAAGTCGAAACTATCATTTTTAATAATACAGAATGGCAGAGACAAACTGTAACCATGAATTTAATACATCATTCTAGACCCTCTAGCGTAGAAATTTTTCGTCGGTTTCAGGAAAAAATCTGCCGTTTCATAGAAAAGTTTTACAAACAGCCATAGCTTTGGAAGTGCGGAGTCTCCTAACACAGGTGTTATCATGCTTAAAAGGGGTCTGCAATCAGAAACGAAGGTAAACTAGTTGGTACAGAAATAAACATTTTGTATTTTGCATAGTAAAAGTACGGTCAAAATATATGGAACAGCAAATTATTATTTTAATAACCGACGAAACATTTCAATGCAAGAGAGTTCTGAATCATGTAGGTACCAGCCCCGGATCTAGGGGGGAGCAAACCGGGGCACCCGGGGCAGTTTCAGGGGCCGCCAAAATCATAATATAATATGATTAAAAATAAAAAATCTTGCTCCACAAAGCGTCTAGCATACGGAAGTCTGGTTGGCTCACCGTCGACTTGTAAGAAAAAGTCGCCACACAGGGCCCACACCTAATTAATTTATATCAAACGCTGGAGGGGGCGCCACTATCAAGTTTCTGCCCCGGTTTGAAAAAATAGTAGATCTGGAGCTGATAGGTACTGAAACAATGATAACAGGGTGCTCGACAATGTCTCTGCCACCATGCCTACTTCTGCCAGGGGTGCGGGTTGTTCGAAAGACATACCGCCGCCCCTGGCACACAGGCTACTGAGGGAACACGGGTGGGTTTTAGTCAGTAAAAGTCTGACACGCCCTCCTGCTCCAACCAGAGCGGGAGAAGTTATTTGAAAATTTCCCACACCGAAAAAAAAAAGCCGTGCTTAATTAATGCCTCTTTATCTACAAATTAAGAATCTGGTTAGCCTTTTCCCAATCATGTTGGGGTCGGCTTCCAGTCTAACCGGGTGCAGCTGAATACCAGTACTTTACATGGAGCGACTGCCTATCTGACCTCCAAAGCTAACTAGGTAACACAATACCCCTTGGTAAGACTGGTTGTCAGACTTTCAGGCTTCTGACAACCCGTAGCGACCATGAAAGATCAACGAATGCCAGCCGGGACCAACTGCTTTACATGCTTTCCGACCCATCCATAGACTAACCTCGGCAGGCGTTGCTTACCATTAACATCGATCCGTACAGCTGTTATTATTGAGCCACGAGCCCGCCAATTTGTCTGTTTACTTTGCCAATTTGTCTGCCAAGCTTGATCAATTAAATACGTAATGCTTCAATTTACCTTTGCAATTCGTGTAAAGACGTATTAATTATCGTCTTGGTTGGCTTCATCAGTCCCTATGAAAAGCTTTCTTCAACGAAAAAGGGACTCTGTAGTACTTTTAATTAATACTGTATCACGTTGCACCATTTTGATCGAACCCTATTTAAGGTATTGGCGAGTATCGAGAATGATTATATATCAATCCTATGTACAATATGTACATAAGCTTATTGAAAGAACGGATTTCCTTCTATGTAGGGTTTCGGTAAGTCAGGATACTAAATTGAAGTATGTATGGTGTATAGAACCATTACAAATAAGATGCCGAAGAATTGCCAAACTAAAGTGGCAGTGGGCAGGGCACTTTGCTCGCAGAACAGATGGCCGATGGGGCCGAAAAGTTCTGGAGTGGCGACCGCGTACTGGAAGACGTAAAGTTGGAAGGTCTCCCACAAGGTGGACAGATGACCTTGTGAGGGCCGCGGGAGTCCGCTGGATGCGAGAAGCACAGAACCGGTCGAAGTGGCGGAGCTTTGGGGAGGCCTATGTTTTTCGGCTGAAATGATGATGATGATGATGATGATGATGATGAAGATGCCTTAGCTTTCTTGGAAGTCTTGAAATAGATTCCGGATTAAAGTAGGCTGAAGCAAAGAAAACCTGCTCAGGTGGAGGTTCAAAAATGACTCCGCCCTGGAGTGTAAATGTGGTGCTGTCCCACAAAGTATAGGGCACTTAATATTTTGTCTAGCGTGTCCTGTTGTCTGCACGCTACAGAAGTTGATGGACGCTGCTGAAAGGTCAAGCTCGTAGCCAAATTCTGGGCTGACTGTATTAAGATTGTAAGCTTTATAGCAGGAGGCTTTTATTTGGGTTTTATGCTTTATTTAAATTTTTTATTTATTTTATTCAGAGGGGCTTGTGGCTAAGTAGCATAAGCCGCACGTGTCGATCGATCAGGTTAAGCTACGCTTGCCGCGGTTGGTCCGTGGATGGGTGACCATCTTTACATACCAAGACTCCTCCGTGCCTCGGAAAGAACGTTAAGCCGTTGGTCCCGGTTGTCATTTGTGGATCTTTGACAGTCGTTACGGGTCGTCAGAAGCCCGAAAGTCTGACAACCAGTCTTACCAAGGGGTATCGTATTACCCAGTAACTGGGTTGTGGAGGTCAGATAGGCAGTCGCTCCATGTAAAATACTGGTATTCTGCTGCATCCGGTTAGACTGGAAGCCGACCCCAACGTGATTGGGAAAAGGCTAGGCAGATGATGATGATGATGATTTTATTATTTGTGCTTGAGTTAAGGTTTCATTATATTTGTTGGTATATTGACATGGCTAGCTGACATATGACTAACTAGCTTCCGCCCGCAGCTTCGCCCGCGTGGAAGTCGGAAATTATCCCGCGGGAACGCAATACCGGGATAAAAAGTATTCTATATGTTAATCTAGGTTATAATCTGTCTGTGTGTCAAATTTCATCCAAATCCGTTTAGCCGTTTTTAGCGTTTAGCGTGATTGAGTAACAAACATCCAATCATTTTCACAAACTTTCACATTTCTGATATCACTGACTACCCTTTTTCACTTTTAGGGGTAGACGTTCGAGAAACCCTGATACACGTTATTCTTTATTTTTGGTTTAAGGTATAAATACTGAGTTTGGAGTTAATCAGACCGCGCGTTAAAATTCTTCCATACAAACTTTGACACCCTGCCTGACACCCAATCCCCCTTTAGGGGGAAGTTTAGAAAAACAATAAATGGCCAACCTGATAATTTACTTAACTTAGTATTTGTGCCAAGTTTCAAGTTTATTAACTCAAGGAATAAGATTTTTCATACAAACAAAATCCCCCCTTTTCACCCCCTTAAAGGTCGAATTTCCAAAAACCCCTTCTTAGTGCTCCCCTACATTATAAAAGGAAGGCGTGTGCAAAATTTCTCGTTCCTAGTCCTAGTAGTTTCGGCTGTGCGTTGATTGATCAGTCAGTCAGTTTCTCCTTTTATATATATAGATTACTAGCTTTTGCCCGCGGCTTTGCAAGCGCGGAACTTTCATCCCCTATTTAACTCCCTTAGGGGCTGAATTTCGAAAAACCCTTCCTTATTCCTGGTCTACATTATAAAGGGAACCTCTGTGCAAAATTTCAGCTTTCTAGGTCCAAGGGTTTGGGCTGGGCGTTGATGAGTCAGTCAGTCAGTCAGTCAGGACTTCTCTTTTTATTTATATAGATTTAATTATTGTTCTGTGCCTCGTAATGTTTATTACTTTGCCTATGTAACTATGAATAGAATCAAGTCTATCCGACTAAACAGACAGCTGTGCTGCTGGGGAGTTTGTTGCGCCACTTCTTCTTCCCAGCTAAAGCACTAGGAAATGGTGAAGGGTGGACGTTTTGGGGGACTGTCTTATGTAATTTTGACGTTCGAAAAGTGCTGATTCTCAGCCTAATTTGAATAAATTACTTTTGATTGATTGCTATCGTCACGTTAAGAAGCAGAATCATGTATGTATGTTTATCTTATTTAAGCTTGCTTTAAAAAGGTCTCGTGGTCACTAAGAACATCTACACGGTCGATAGAAAGTAAAGCAACGCTTACCGCAGACGGTAGATAGATGGGTGACGGTCCATTACTAATCGAGTCCCTTCCGTGCCTCGGAAAGCACGTTAAGCCAATTAATTAATCATAAAAGCCTTCTAGACTGATACATTAATGAAGTTACGGACATAGTGAAGTTGAGGGGCTTGCGGCTAAGTAATTACAGTCGCACGGGTCGATAGATCAGGTTAAGCTACGCTCGCCGCGGTTGGTCCGTGGATGGGCGACCATATTTACATACAAAGATATACTGTGCCTCGAAAAGCAAGTCAAGCCATTGGTCCCGGCTGTCATTCGTAAATCTTTGACTTTCACTACGGTTAGTCAGTAGTCAAAAAGTCTGACAATCTGACTTACCATGGGGTATAATGTTACCCAGTAACTGGGTTGTGGAGGTCAGATAGGCAGTCGCTGAAGGTAAAATGCTGGTATTAAGTTGGACACGGTTATACGGGAAATCGGGGTAAAGATTATAATGAAATGATGAAGAAAGACAAACATCCCATTCTATTCCGAATAGTTCTAAATACAATGCCTGTGACAGTCAGAAAGCCAGATGGCGGGTTTTCATATACAAAATCAAAAGTCATTTATTCAAACTAGGCTGAGAGTCAGCACTTTTTGAACGTCAAAATTATATAAGACAGTACCCCAAAAACGCCCACCCTTCGACACTTCCTAGTGCTTTAGCTGGGAAGAAGAAGTGGCGCAACAAACTCCCCAGCAGCACAGCTGTCTGTTAAGTTGGAAGAATTTGATTCTATACAAAAATAGGTAAGTAATGAAAATTCACATTCATACTCACACATAAATCCCGGTAGTACGTTCTTCTGGGATAATTTTCGGACTCCACCCGGGCGAAGCCAGATGCAGAAGCTAGTCCAAAATAAACCGTTAAAAACAACAACGCTAAAGTTACAACGTTTTATTTTTAGACAGATCCGTTGCTAATCGTGTTTATTTATTTTACCTTTCATTGTAAAAACATTACTCTCAAGCTTCCAATCCGGAAGGTTCCGGGAAAATCCATTTTCACGCTAAATCGCGACACAGGAAAATATTTGTCACTTAGAGTTTTCATGGAATTCATCCGTGTCAGTTGTGTCGTTCTAGGAATAGAGTTCAATTTTGAAATGGCGATTTCTGTTTTTATAACAGTACACCACCACCACCAACCACCAGTTCCAAGGATGCCTGCAGGCTAAAGACGACACTTTATATTTCTACTCTACCGTAGAACAGAAATCACTTATCTATATTTCCCGGTTCAAAACTGTCAACAGTCTACAGGGCAACGTCATTTTTGTCTACTCTTTCGTTGATAAAACACTTTCAAAGTGTAAAACGGGGACCCTATTACTAAGACTTTGCTGTACGTCCGTCTGCCTGTCTGTCCGTCTGTCACCAGGCTGTATCTCATGAACAGTGATAGTTGACAGTTGTAATTTTAACAGATGATGTATTGCTGTTGCCGCTATAACAACAGATACTAAAAAACAGAATTAAATAAATATTTAAGGGATTATTCCTATACAACAGACATGATTTTTAATTGCAGTTTTATAGATAATTGTACGGAAACCTCCGTGCGCGGTTATTTTTTTTGATAGCCGACTGAAAATATTAACGCAGGAGGGCTTCGAATCAGATAACAGGTCGTGCGTCCCTGCTAGCCTGCATTTCAATTAATAGAGAAGATACAGGTGATTGAATAATACATTAAAAGAATGAAGAGTTTACTATTTAACTTTCAAATTTTCTAAGAAAAATCTTTCAAGATTTTTCTGTTACTCATTGATTATTTTAATAGCGACCGCCGCACGGTGGTCAATTTCATGAAATTAGCGGTACGAAAATCATAATTCTCGAGGTGAGGGTATATAAAAAAATGACTTTAATATATTTAGTAACTACCTACTACACAATATATATTGTCAAAAAAGGTGTTGTTGTGCATCCAAGTTATCAGTTGAGCGAATTGGTAAATTATCTTTGATTTTATTGTGATTTCTGCGTAAAGTTAGTCACATTTTGCTAAATAGTTATCGATTTGTTGGATTTGAAAAAAATGGTACATATTAATTAAGGTATTTATGATCATACTGTGTAATTTTTTTTGTAAATATTTGAAAGTTGTTTTGTACAATAATTATTTAATATGGCATTGAATTTCCAACTACATTTTTGCCTTTCGTAGCATAGACGTTTCAAGAAACATGTTAGAACATAAAAATTCTAGTGACAACAGCAGGAGGCAACATTTATCTGTTAGATTTAATTTGCTTTTTCGCTGCATACTACCGCCCCCTGGACATTTTATGATTATTTTCAGAGAATGGCACTAATTTAACAAATCGTGATTTATTCAATCATCTCTTAGAAAGTCCCCCAATTAAACCTACAACTAAAACATCAAAGGAGAAGCTATTTAATTATGTTCTAGAAGTGATTGGCGCCACTAATTTGAAAATTCAAATTAAAATTTTTTACGAGACACGATACATAGTTTCTGTACATCTACTTCAAGAGATTGGCTGGCAACCGGTAGAAAGACTAAGTTTGAGACGAAATATCATGATTGTCTTTCTAAATGCATAGTCACGTCAGGAATGCAAAATATATTAATACCATCTTCATCTGGGTCTGTCACTAAGGCCCGGCCAAAACTACTATTTTCTGAAATTTGCAATAAAACCAAACGAAGACGATTACACGAGGAAATACATTCAAGAAGTGAAGAAGACGTATGTTTAGCAGCTGAAATGAAGCTTCATTCTATAGGAAAACGGAAGGCTGCTCGAGCTCTTCAAAATATCTTGTCTTCTCCTGCAGCCAGTGTTTCAGAACAACAAAATCATGATAATATTAATATTATCCAATATTCACCTGAAGAACACTTTGTTTACAGAGCTGAAATTAACTCGTCATCAGTATACTGAATTGCGGGCATCAGCTATACGCAAGAATTTAAAGCACCAGTATTATTAATTAATAAAATGTTTTATTATTATTATTAATTGTCGCTGGATGCGGGAAGCACAGAACCAGTCGAAGAGCTTGGGGGAGCCACTTCGACCGGTTCAGCAATGGACGTCTTTTGACTGAAATGATGATGATGATGATTAATTATTAATTTATTAACAATTTTATTCTGTTATTTCACATATTTATATAAATTAACGTTTTTTTTTAATTATAAACACTACTTACAATTAAATTAGATCTGATATTTTCATTAATATATTAACGTCCCCCTAAATGTTAAAATTTTACCACTGTGCGCCGCGTGGGTTTCGTGGTTGCTGGCGCGGCTGTTGAACTTGGGTACCCGGATTCGATTCCCAGGTTATGCAAAGTATAGAAGGGTTTTCCATTTTGAATTTCCCGGTAGCATCCCGGTGCAAGGCCGATGTCGATTCTTCTGCCTTCTGCCAATGTCTAGAGTGAATTTGAAAGACCGGAGCCAGTTGTTGAATATTAGGAGCACAATGAGGGGTAGGCATCAATGACGAACAAAGGCGAAATAGTGTTACCAAGTCAGTCTTATAAAGGGTTTGGGGAAAATAGTCCCCGATAGACGAAGTTACTGAACAGGTCCACTTAATCTGTGTGATTCTTTCCTCAAAAGACCATTTCAGACACCAATCCACATGGTCTTCAAATCAAATCAAATTATTTTATTTCATATAAACCTGAATGGGCACTTATGAAACGTCAGAAGCTAGGTGCACGGTTCCAAATTGTCGCTTCCTATGGAGAAGAGCCGGCAAGAAACTCCACGGTTACTCTTTTAAAAATCACATGATCTGACCAAGATTACTGGACTGTAAAAGAGACTGTGACATATGAGTATGTTTCGGCCTTTCTTTTATGAGTAGTCAGATAGAAAACGCCGACCACATCTAGTTTAAAAAATATGATTGACGTGTAAAAGTGTTTGTACAAACCTACTTACAGAAATAAAATCATTTCAAGTATCGAGCTTAGAATAAAATATATTTTTACTTAACTAGCATCCTAATCGTGTAACACACTATCAATCAGAATCTAAATTTTGAAGGATCCATTGCTTCATATGTTCGACAAAATTGTCTGCTCACCAACGTAAATAATGCAATGAAAATTGTTGTACCTAACTGTCAAAGTTAAAGCTTCCAGGTCACCGCCATTTTCGTATGTCAATTTCGATACGATAGCCTGTCGAATGGTTGTGAATATGTATGAGGTAGAATCAAAGGGTTTTACCACAACACTTATATGATCGGTTCCTATTAACAACAAAAAGGGATCGCATTGCTTTTCAATGGTAGCACTTTTCAAACTGGGGAAATAAATCGTTTCGTAAGCCAATTTTACCTTTTTTTTTTTTTTTTGGTTGGGAAATCATCAAATAACTTCTCCCGCTCTGGGTGGAGCAGGAGGGCGTGTCAGACTTTTACTGACTAAAACCCACCCGTGTTCCTTCAGTAGCCCGTATGCCAGGGGCTGTGGTGTCTCTTTCGAACAAACCCGCACCCCTGGCAGGCATCGACCCTTGCGGGCCCCATCACTTTTTGTGCTGACATCTCTTTGAGGCGCGCGTGGAATACAACGCGCCGTCGACTTGGGCTTGGTCCTTACCGGACAGCGAGCTACCCATTACTCGCCGTCCGCAAGCCCATGCCTACGGTGGCCGGAAATCGGCCTGGGATTCCCGACGCCCAGGGCGTCTCCGTATCCTGCGGCGGCTAGGGTCGCGAGGGCGCATATGCTGCCTCTCCCTCACGTGCGCCGCCTCCCTCTTCGCGAGCATCACTGCTTCGCTGAAGGAGGTGACGGCTCCCCATGCCCTCTCGCTCCGTACCATGGCCTGGACCAGGGCCGGACGCGAGAGATCGCCGCCGCCGATCGAGCCAATTTTACCTGTGGTAGCTACTTCGAAATAGGGGGTCTACTACAGCTGTTTCATTGAAAAGTGCAATACTCACACGGTCAAAATGTATGGAACAGCTGATATATTTTTTGTATAACCGACGAAAAATTTCTACGCTAGGGGCTCTAGAATGTTATGCTGAATTCATGGTTACAGTTTTCGTACTGGTAAAAAAAAAAACCTGTAGGAATCGGCCATTAGACAGTTGTTCAATGCGTGTTTCGTAATACTGACAATTACGTCAAACTCCTCCAAATTACAGGCAAGATTTTTTTGTTAGCCATTAACGTCCCACTCCTCGGCGAAGGCCATACCCTCTTTCCACCTGTCAGTCATGATTAGCAATTGTTTAATCCAAACAGGATGTTGTACTCCTCATCCCAAAAAGAAAAACGAACGAAAACATGTTTAAGAACCACCGCTAGAAAACCTATAAATTAAAAAACTGCACCCAAATCGGTTCACCCGTTTAAGAGCTACGGTGCCACAGAAAGACAGACACACATAGCGTTCAAACTCTAATGACAATACTCCTCATTTTGCGTCGGGGTTAAAAAACAAAACACGACCGGAACCCTGAGCAAAGCTATTCAAAACTTCAAACGCATACCGCGTATTGATCTATCCTCCAATTTTATTAGGTTAGTGGCACAGATTACTTTATAGTACAGTTGGAAGCAATTTGTACGTTTGTTTGTAACGATTAGCTTATCTGAAATCTAGCCAGACTGAGTATTATCGGTCGTTGAGCCTGTTCACGTAATTATTACGACTGTATTTCTCGAAGAGGTAGACAGAAGTGTACAACCTATAGTACTTACACCTATAGTTTAGCATCTTCTTCATCGTGTCGATGATTCCATTTGTTGTTTTCTAATTCTGCCAGTTCGACTTCGTTATCGTTGGCCTCGCAAAGGTCTTCATAGATCAGGTGTGCACAGAGAGCACAACAAGAGGTGGGGCATAGTGTGCGATGTGGCGCCACAATCGCATTGCGGCTCATCGGAGTACTCGGATAAGTTTGGTATCAATCGGTTAATACAAGATGAGCCTATCTTTAACCAGGCCCAGATTCTCAAGAATTTTCTGGAAGAAACACTTTTCTCGACTCGGGAATCGAATTCAGGATCTCACCTTGCTTTGCTTCCGACCACTAGGCCATTAAGTCCACTCTATAATAAAAACAATAACAGCTCAACGGTTAAACCACGGACTGGCATACGAAAAGTCGTGCGTTCGAATTCTATCCGTAGCACTATTGACGAAAGTACCTACTAATGTATAATTTTTCTTCGATAACCTAAAGAGTATGGTGCTAAAACGGAAAATCTTAAAAAGTAAAAATGTTGACGACACCTGTGTAGTCATTTATTTCTACGGCAGGCTTAGCATAACGTCTATTTCTACTCTACCGTAGAATAGAAATCCCTTGTCTACATTTCTCGGTACAAAACTATCAACTGTCTATACGGAAACGTATTTTTTGTCTAAAATTCCGTCGACAAAACGCTTCTAAACGTGCTAAGCCTCCTGGTATCTTATATTATGTCATGTCCCTAATAATATTTACGCTTATGTAAACACATAAAACGACTAAAAAATTTGCGGGTTTATGCGATTCTGAGTGTTGTGTATTTTATTAGGAATGGTTTACAATCACCTGATGGCTAAATATTTTGTGATGGACTACCGACAAGGCTGAGTACCCCTGGCCTAGAGTGACTTCAGATTCTATAGTTCTTTTATCAGATGATTTATCCCAAGAGTAACTGCTTCTAACCAACAAAATGGCAGCTAACGGTAATAATAATAACCATCGAAACATGATAATTATGCAGTTCCGTTTTATTATCATAATATTTTACGATAACACTATTAATAATATAAATTGCCGGCACTTCCAAGAATCTAAGCTCACATTATTTATACGCATAAACTAGCGACATCTATTGAGTAAAAGCGGTACTAGTTTGACACATTTACGAACCAGCTGCAACGGTAGTTTGGTGTAAACCCTTTCTCAGGCTATAATCTTTAGTAACAGTAATAGGACACCCGGAGTCTTTTAATTATTTCAATTAGGCTCATTCATTTTATAATTTTATTGTTCTGCCAGCTGATATGTCGTTTACATTTAACGACATCTAGCGGTAAAGCTGAGTAACTGTACATTTTATTTTTATTTTTAGTTCTTTGAAGTATGTTTTTACAAAGCCATCTTAATTTTACATTCATACGGCAAATTATGTCTAGAACAGTGTTTTTATCAGTCTGACCTGAATATCTTCATGAGTTATCGAAACCATTAGAGCGCACACAAACCCACATTCAACCGCTAAAAAAAAAACATTTGCCAATCAATATAAAAATGACAACAACAAAAAAGAGTTTCCACGAATGTTACGGTAGTACAGCGCCATCTCTTATCGAGTAGCGACATCAGTTTTTTGCCGGGTACCGTTCAACGGCACCGCTAGCTACTGACACACTTTTGACTCAGCTGATGTCGCGTTGGTGTGTCGTACGTGGGAAACGTGTCGATGTGTGCGTAGAATCCGGGATGCACCGATCCGTTAGCTTTAGGTTCTTTATAGAAACCAGTTGGAGTGCCTTAGCGTGTTTGTTTTGTGTTAAAACCTCTTTTGTGTAAGGTCTTTGACTGTCGTTAATTGTTTTCTAACAATAAGGAACGTGTTAGGGTTCGGAGTTCGAATTTTGAATTTGACGTTTCATTTCGATATTGCGGTTGCAATTATGATGTCATCGGATGTCATGGAGGCAAAGGGGACACTGTTATGCATCCATGCCAAATAAACAATGCTTGTAAATCAGAAGAATATGGACAAACTCTTATTGGTACCTAAGTCGTAATAATATAGGTACAGGAATGAAAAAATAATAATTAAAAAGCCAATCATAGTATCTAATATGCGCTAGCCCCCACATAAAATCACACAAATCATATTAAATTCATATCACCATAATTTAAAACAATGTCTTTTATCAAAAAAACATAATTTTTAAAAACATAAGTGCAAACTCATGTCATCTTGCATCAGATGTCATTTTATTTTAGGGATGTCACACAACATTCAATGCAAAGTAAATAAATTTGTAAACCCTTTTATTAGCAGCGTTGTCGCAAATATTTCAGACAGACAAATCAAGTAGAAAAAGTTGACAATCAAATGGTTCTGACATCGGTAACAAACATAGTTTTACCAATAGGGGTGGTCAGAAGGCACAAGTTTCGAGGTGGGTAAGTAAATTAAAAAGCCTTCAGGAGTAGCGATCTGCTACCGCTGCTTGAGCTTGAACTACCAAATGACTTACCACCCTTTTTTCTAAATTCTTTACGTAGGCATGCTGGCTTTTAAGATGTGAAGAGGCAGCAGCTTATTAGTTGATTCGCACGAATTTATTTTTGGGCGAACTTTATTTAGACATGTGACGTCACAAAGCTTTTGTTCCCCCCTGACCCTTGTCACACAATGTCACATTTCGTTAACCCACCCACCCCTCAATGTGTGACGTAATTTATGGATAGCCCCTTAGCGCATCCTCCTTAGACGTTTTATAAAACTTGTTCTAATTTCATTGTAGTGCATAACGTAATCGAAATTACGCCAACTTATGTATTTGTTTGTAAAGTAATCGATATATTACCGAATAAATCTGTATCCAGGGGCTATTTCAGACAAGAATCAGACCCCAACGGCTTCTTCAAACGATAAAACCGCTAAACAGATCATATTTTACTATCAAAATCTAGATTATGCGTCTAGACTTTGGGGTTTTCGCTATCGGTCATTGTGCTACATAATTTTTATCACTATCGAAATTCAGAGTAGGTACAAAATAAAAGAATATCGCGTCATTCTGAAGAAGTTTATCTATCACAAAACAAACGTACCTAATAGGGTATAACACCCATTTTTGAAAAGTGTCTTAATCAGATTACCTACATAGTGCTAATAAACCACAAAAAAACTACATCATTTTTATTTAATAATAGTGCCATAAAAATGCATTTAAATTTAATATTTTGAAATTTCGCTCGTAATTTGACGAAAACACTGGACGCAGTGGACGCCAAAAAAATGCGCTGATAATAAATAAGTTAATTGTTTATAATAAAAAAATGAGTTAATATTTAACTTATCGTTGGTTTGCTGTTCCTGACTGCAAGATATTATTTTGGTGGAGGTCTGCCCGGCTTGGGCGGAGCATCGCCGTGACCTCGTGGAGGCGATCGGTGGCGGCGATCTCTCGCGTCGTACACGTGAGGGAGAGGCAGTATATGCGCCCTCATGGCCCTAGCCGCCGCAGAAGACGCCCTGGGTGTCGGGAATCCCAGGCTGATTCCCGGCCACTGTAGGCGCGGGCTTGCGGACGCGGTAAGGACCAAGCCCGAGTCGACGACGCGTTATGTTCCACGCGTGCCTTAAAGAGATGTCAGCACCAATTGGTGGGGTCACCAAGGGCCGATGCCTGCCAGGGTTGCGGGTTGTTCGAAAGAGATATCGTGGGCCTTGGCACACAGGCAACTGAAGGAACACGGGTGGGTTTTAGTCAGTAAAAGTCTGACACGCCCTCCTGCTCCACCCAGTGCGGGAGATGTTATTTGGATGATTTCTCACCCTCAAAAAAAAAATCCAGGATATTTTGGAATAGTCTTGGCAGTTGATGCAGTGTTTTACACAATTATGGTTCTAGGTTAGACCACAGGGTACTTTTTATCTCAGTAGTAGGTTCCTGTGAGATAATCCGACCTCCGCCTGGACGAAGCCTCGGACAAAAGCAAGTATAGTTTATCTACAAAATAACAAAACACTTCAGCCTATTATAACGTTCCCACTGCTGGGACACAGGCCTCCTCTCTGTGAGAGGGAGCGGGCCTAAATCCACCACGCGGACACAGTGCGGGTTGGTAGATGACACACATGTTTACAAATTTTACAGTACCAAAAGAGACTGTAGTTAAGGAAAGTGCCTTTGAATTCAGTCGTAAACTCTTTATCATCTTTAAATAGCCGTAAAAGGAAAAGGAAATAGTTATTTTTAGTACCAATTAGGTACTTAAATATTAATGATTAATGGTCGGTCTAAAGAAACAAAAACGAATCGTTTTGCTTATCAATGGTAGCATTTTTACCTGACTGCGCCAGAAGGTGGGTTATATTTTTCGAGTGTACTTATGTATGTATGTGTATTTCTTTGGCATGCTCTGTAGCCTAAACGGCTTGATCGATTTTAGCTTGAGAGGTGCCTTTAGATTCGCCTTATTTGTGATAGTGACACTGGGTATATCAAGATTGAAAAAAAAAAATGGCTGATTTTTGGCGCCATATTGTTTCTTCAATTATCATTTTTCCAAAACCTATTGATTGGGGTATCAAAATAAAGGGTTTGATAATTAGGTCTCATTCATTAACTCCAAAAATAATTTATATCAACAAAAAACTGTGAAAAAATACAAAGTCAAAAACCCGACTGCCAGAAAGTGAACTTTAATTATTAAAAAAGATGGAAACAAGAAAATAGTTTTAAAAGCATGACTATTGGACTGATTACTCTAAGCAATCTCATGCAGTCGGAGGCATCTTAAATTTAACAATAAAGACCTTTATTACCACTTTTTAGGCAGTCGGGTTTTTTTTTGCCAAACTGGGCATATCAATAGATTGGTAAGGTAATGCTAGCTGGGTCTACTATACACAGCTATGCGGTATTTGTTTCATTATTGGTAAAAATACAAAAGTTTTAATTCTAACCAATACCGATCCGTAAATTATAGAAATCGGCCATAAGTTAACTGTAATGAATTGATCGAAAATACTCATTAATTAATAATATATCTGTCCTTTTCAGGTAAGCTGAGAGACTTGGAGCTATCAACAATGGTATCAAGTATCAGCACATTATTTTTCATGACTGCAGAAGCAAGTTTCAGCATAGCTATTCACAACCATTCGACAGGCTATCGTATCGGAAATGGCGCATTTCGATAACGATCATAATTGCACAACACACAATATTAAACAGAATCTTAATAATTTTGAAAATTATTGCTAATACAGCCATCTTTGCACTGTACTAAACGAAACGTTTCCGAATGCTGATTTGTAATCGGTCTATTAGTTCTAATAGCTCCTCGTACATTTACAAAGAGCCCTATCGTATGACCGAACGAGAACGAGAATGACAGCGAATGATTTGACTGATACGATTTCAATGATACTTTTTTTGTCTGTGATGTATGAAAGTACTGACTGAGAGCGAAGACGGAATGGAGCTAATAGAACTAGTTCACTGATCGAAATGAAATAGTACGGAGCGATCTTAAAAATGACCGAGTAGGCATAAGACTAATATGTTAATTTTCGTCTGCTCACTAACGTAAACAACGCATTGAATGTTATCATGGAACTGTCAAAATTAAAGCGATTCCTATTGTTATTGTATTACACAATTACCCCTCTGATTTTCTTTGCCTTGCTGTCGCAAACAGCTGTCGGAAAAATAGCGGTAGTCTAACTGACAACATTTTCGGGTTTTGGATTTGTGAACGGCGTTAATAGGACTCCAATGATAATATTGATTGGTGTTCTATTCGGTACGGAAGCGTATCGAACGGTTGTGAATAGCCATGCGGTTCTCACTATAAAACCTTAGACCCGGATTAATAAATCAACTGCTGTGTGAGCGTTTTCAAGAGTTTAATTTCGAAAACTTTACATAATAACACTGGTTTGTTTGAAATGGAATCATGATGAGTAAGGCTATTAAATTGAAATAATGTACTCATAAAAAAATCTGAGATTTATTAATTCGGGATAACTTTCCTTTTTCAACTGTAATGGCATATCATTAGCATAATCAATCTGTAATAGTCCCACTGCTGGGACACAGGCCTTCTTGCGGTGAGAGGGAGCGGGCCGTAATCCACCACGAAGGCCCAGTACTGGTTGGTAGATGTCACATGTCTTCGAATTTTTCGTTCTAGGACATGCCAGTTTCCTCACGATGTTTTCCTTCACTGTTTTGAGAGCAATGGTGATGATATAACACAAAGTAAAGCGATTCTCTGCGTTCGAAGGTACGACACACAGAAAAAAAAAAAAAAAAAAGACCAAGAACGGAATTTTGGTAGACATGTGACATCTACCACGGGTTGGTCACATGTCTTCCAAATTGGTGTCTTCAAACACCAGGCCCACGTGGCAGAGTACGGCCTACTCTCACAGAGAGGAGGCCTTTGTACCAGCAGTGTTAACATTATAGGCTGACTATGAGATGTGATCACTGATTTTTCAGGCATTTTCGGTTTTAGAGCCAGTTCTATGAGAACCAACGGTACTAAGTTGCTCTTCGAAGAACGTGTCAATCAGGTAGGTACAGACGCCAGCACATCAAGCTACCCCAAACTATCCAATTTTCCCAATAGAACATGAACCTTATGTTAAACTAAACTTGAAAATCTATCAAAGAAATTTGACAGATTGGGGTAGAATGATGTGCTGGCGTCTGTACCTACTTAATTACAATCAAGCACTATGTCAAAGTGTTTTTGTTTTTAATTCAAGTCGAGGGAAGAGAAAGTGCTGAAACCTGCTTGTTCCAAACCCAAGAAAATAATTAATCAATATTCCTATACTAATATTATAAAGAAGCAAAATTGAAAGTTTGTATGTACGGGGTAATCTCTGAAACTGCTAGTCAGATTTGAATAATTCTTGTTGCATTTGATAGCCCAATTTTCGAGAAAGGTTATAAGGTAATTAACATCAAGCTACGGCGTATAGGAGCCGAGCATAAGGAGCAAAAGTCGGACAGAACCCGAAGTGAAAACGTAGTAGTGGCGGGGGTGCGATGGGGTGCGACGCGGTGGGGTGGGGAGGTAAAATTTCATGTGGATGAAGTCATGGTTTTTTTTTTGAGGGTGGGAAATCATCAAATAATTTCTTCCGCTCTGGGTGGAGCAGGAGGGCGTGTCAGACTTTTACTAACTAAAAAACTTAAAAAAAAAAAAATTTAACCGCCGAAAAACCGAAAAGTAAAAAATAATAAACTAGCTTTGTCCAACCCCAATAACTAAGTTCGGAAGGCGGTGACATATAATTAAATACATATCCAAAGTCACCGACTTCCGAACTTAGTTATTGGGGTTGGACAAAGCTAGTTTATTATTTTTTAATTTTCGGTTTTTCGGCGGTTAAATTTTTTTTTTTTAAGTTTTATTTTATAATTTTTTGTGGCTATAATCTACTAATTACTACGTGCTTAATTTTTGATTTAATACACAACTCAGTATTAAAATCTGAGTAAACAATCAATCATCCCCTGTTTTCTTACCCTTAGGGTTGGAATTTTTCTTCGAAATTTATATGGGACCAACTTCGAGGTATACCCTTTCCAATAAAAAAAGAATTATTAAAATCGGACTACTCTGGAAAAAAGTTATGCGTGGTGATACATAAAAAAAAAAAAAAAAAAAATATACGCGTCGAATTGAGTAACCTCCTCCGTTTTTTCGTCGGTTCAAAAACCCACCGTGTTCCTTCAGTTGCCTGTGTGCCAGGGGCCACGGTATCTCTTTCGAACAACCGGCATCCCTGGCAGACGAAGTCATGGTCAGAAGCTAAGCCCTACTATCCCTACCAATATTATAAATGCGAAAGTAACTCTGTCTGTCTGTCTGTCACGCTTTCACGCCTAAACTGCTGAACCGATCGTCATGAAATTTGGCAGATATATAGCTTGGGATATGGAGAAGGACATAGGCTACTTTTTTCCGCGATTATCGACATCCACGCGGGGGGAGCCGCGGGCTAAAGCTAGTCGATTTTAAATAAATATCAAAACTAATCATAGCATTACAACCCTAACACAATTCTTTATTCTAAACACTATTCTTTATTATTTGCATCATAATTTGTCCAGCCTTTTCCCAACTAAGTTCGGCTTCCAGTCTAACCAGATCAGTATTTTACATGGATCGACTGCCTATCAGACGTTTACAACCCAGTTACTGGGTGTTACGATACCTCTGGCTTCTGACGACCCGTCACGACTATCAAAGATCCAAGAATGACAGCCGGGACCAACGGCGGGGCACGGACGCGTCTCGGTACGAAAAGATATAAAGAGATGGTCACCCATCCACGGACTGACCGCGGCAAGTGTAGCTTAACCTGATCGATCGACCCGTGTGGCTTTTATTAATTAGCCCCAAGCCTTAACGACACAGCACTTGCTAAACTGACAAAATACCTGCGCTCACAAATTTTAATTTAGTTTCAATAATTTCAGAATGCAAAGTCAACGCAATTTGATATCGCACACGTGTTTAGAAAAATCTCGTATTACAAGAATTACTTCAATTTGATTAAAATTATTTTGTATTTCATTGGTATGTTAAATATCGCGCTGTATTTTAGTATTGCGATTAATCGCTGAGTCGCAAGTTGACGTAGCGCCAGACATTATGTCAGCACATCACTAATTTAAAAGTCCTATGTATTTGTTATGAATTTATATCAAAAACAAACTTCGATGTTTGCAGAAGGTCTAGAATAAAACAGTGTACAAAATCACGCTGCGATTTTCCTACGTCCGTGGAAACGTGGGCTTACACAGTAGCAATCGTTGACATTGTTAAGCCAAAAAATTCTTCGAACATAAACGTGCTCTTACACGGGCAATTTTTCGAGAAATTATTGCTCAGCAACACTACTGGATCAATCTGGATCAATTAAGTGGAGCAATCTGGAGCAACACCAATAAAATTCGGAAATTGTTTCGGGAATATCGCTTTTGATCGCTCCTTAAATTTCACATTTATCAATGTAGCCAATATGAGTTGCCGAATATCCAATCGGTTCGGAAATTTTTAATAAATTTTCTGTCTATCTCGTTTGTTCGTATAACTACGTCTCGTTTTAGCGAGAGGAACCGGTCGGCGGCGGGGTGGCAGGGACCTAGTTTTTTAAGTAGCTCCATATTGCTCCATATTGTGTGGCTGTATCTCTGGCGACAGGTTAGCGACATGTTGCCATTGCCCGAAATTGCTGGATGTCATCGTGACGTCATAGTTGACGAGAATTGACCAGGATTGAGCAATTTTAGTTGCCTGTGTAAGCGCACCTTAAGAAGCAAAGGCTTAGCAATATTCATCAAAATTATTCTGAACTAGCTTTTGCCAGCGGCTTCACCCGCGCGGAACTTTCATCCAGAATTTCGAAAAATCCTTCCTTTTTCCTTGTCTACATTATAAAGGGAATCTCTGTGCAAAATTTCAGCTTTCTAGGTCCAATGGTTTGGGCTGGGCGTTGATGAGTCAGTCAGTCTAGACTTACCTTCATATTCTGAAGGTCAGTAAATCCTTGTGTTATTAGAAGCTCGATCTATATCTTTATCATAAAGGTTTTATTATTATTCAGAGCGGTAAGGACCTCGCAAATTGAAATAATGAAATGAAATGTAAAGTAAGTTGATCATTTCTTACTCTGTAGTCGGTCCCTCATATCTGAGGATTGGTCAGCTTCGGAGTTGTACCTGGAGCGGATGATCCGCCTTCACCGGTTTCTGTCCAGCGCATCCCTCACCACCGTGTAGAATTTAGAGGACGATGATTCCTTCACCTGATCGGTCCATCGTGTTGGTGAACGACCGCGCGATCGTTTGCCTTCGGTGTTCCCAACCACAATCAGTTTTTCCAAACTTTCATCGCCTCTGCGTACTATGTGGCCGAAATAGGATATAATGCGTTGTTGACATGTGGTTGACAAGCGGGTTTTTATTCGAAGCTGGTTTTAGGATCGATGCATTGGTGCGTTTGGCAGTCCATGGTATTCTCAACATTCGTCTCCAGCACCACATCTCAAATGCATCAATCCTTTGCCTTTCTCCGGCCAAAATCGTCCACGTTTCTACTCCATACAGGAAGATAGGGAATGCTAGGGCTCGTATCAATCTGTTCTTGGTTTTGATACCAATTCCTCTCTTCTTCCAAAAGCTGAACGGGTCATAGCATCTTTTGAAGAAAGAGCCATTGCAGCTTTGAGCTGACCTGTCCCAACAGACGGCATGTTTGTATCAGTCACCGTGTAGTTCAAAGCTATTTTAGGGAACGCAACGACCCGCCACAAGATGCCACCAGATCTGCAGGACATTTGCGTAGGCCATTTACAAAATACTCAAAACCACTAGACGAGTTAAAAAGTCATGTGTTCAATCTAGCCTGCATAGTATTTACATTTAGTCTATTTAAATGTCATCAAAAATCATGATCATCATCATTCACTGCTGGACATAGGGCTCCCCCAAGCTCCTCTACTTCGACCGGTTCTGTGCTTCCCGCATCCAGCGGATTCCTGCGGCCTTCACAAATTCATCAGTCCACCTTGTGGGAGGCCTTCCAAGTCTACATCTTCCGGTACGCGGTCGCCACCCCATCGGCCATCTGTTCTGCGAGCTATGTGACCAGCCCAGTGCCACTTAAGTTTGGCAATTCTTCGGGCTAATATCAAAAATAATGTCACGTAAATCAATACTTAAATATAAAAATTATTTCAGCACTTGATTCTAGACGTCTAGCGGAGGGTGCAGGTTCGAATCCCACTCAAACGAGCTACCGCACCTCAAACTTCTACCACGGACATTAGTAATAGGTACTTCCAAAAGATACAGTAACCTAATTTCGGTCGTATCGCACTGATAACGGGTATCAAAACGTAACTTGGTCAATGTACGATATAAATAGATAACAGACGTTATGTTTTTGTTAAGAATTTGGTACTTTTTTTGAAAATGTTATTTTAAGTGTTAGACGAGTGGGAATGATGATGTGTGCTGTTGGTATAGTGGTCGCAAGCGTTACGGCTGAGCGTGAGGTACAGTAGAGGTCGATTCCCAGATCGTGCAAATTGAGTTTTTAACCGACTTCAAAAAGAAGGAGGTTATCAATTCGACATGTTTATATTTTTTTATTTTTTATTTTTTATGTATGTTCGGGCATAACTCCGTCGTATATTGACGGATTTGCAAAATTATTTTTTTGTTCGAAAGGGGTTTACTCTGAAATGGTCCCATTAAAATTTCATATAGATCTGATGATGCGTTTCGGAGACAGACAACGGAACTCTTCAAAAAATTACAGCAAATCAACCACGAATGTTGCTATCGCATAAGTATGCATTTTTTTGACCCCAAGGATGATGAAATTTCGAATTAGTGTGGGGTAGGTAACTAAAAAGTGAAAAATAAAAACTTTTTTTCAAAAAAATAACAACCGACTTCCCAAAAAACACTACAAAGTGCAAAATAACTTTAATTTCGGAAGGCGGTGACAAATAATTAAAATGTCACATCCAAAGTCACCGCCTTCCGAAATTAAAGTTATTTTGCACTTTGTAGTGTTTTTTGGGAAGTCGGTTGTTATTTTTTTGAAAAAAGTTTTTTACTTTCTGAATTTGTGCCCGGTAGAAGACGATAGGCAAAAATTACAGTATTAAACTTACTACTTCCCTACTATCCCTTATTATAAATGCGAAAGTAACTCTGTCTGTCTGTCACGCTTTCACGCCTAAACCGCTGAACCGATCGTCATGAAATTTGGCAGAGATATAGCCTGGGATATGGAGAAGGACATAGGCTACTTTTTTACGCGATAACCTACCTCCACGCGAGCGGAGCCGCTGGCAAAAGTTAGTAGGTATATAAAATTACACTATTTATTGGTTCTAGGATATGCCGGTTTCCTCACGATGTTTTCTTTCACCGTTTTGAGAGCAGTGGTGATGAAATTATATATAATTCACGACCTACAACTCGTAAGTCGGGGCGATACCACTAGACCACCACTATATGACTCCCACCACCTCCCACGACCACTATGACTACTGTAGTTCGCACTATTTACATGACCACTAAGTATTTAATTTTATTACGACTGTTTGAATTTAAACCTAACTTAAACCTACCTGATATTTATAAGAAAACTATAATCAATCTAAGCTATCTGAATGTTTAATAATTATAATATAATTTAATGTAATATCTACTTCAAATTTAATTTTCTAATACTATGGGTGTGTGTGTAAAAATTTTCCTTATTTTTTTTTATTTAAAGTCTCCTTTACTAAATACACATAACATTACGCCTGTTTTCCGTGAAAGGTGGGCCAGAGATGTAGATAGAATACATTAATGTGCCATCTTATGTTTTATTCGCGCTCTACGCGCCTCTCTGAATACCTATTATGTCTGTTCAACAAATGAGGTGTAGTCGAGTCGTGTCTATGTGTAACTACGTCACCAAACGTCACAGGCAATTCAATATGGCGGACGCCAGACGTCACTTTACTCGTATTTTATTTTTACTCTCGCCTAATGCGAACTCTTTTCAAAGATTTTTTTCGTAGTCTCATTTTTTTTAAACATAGCTCGTCCAGACCTTTCTCAAGATTGCTGGGGTCAGCTTCCAGTCTAACCAGATGTGTTTGAATGGTATGACTTTGATGGACTTGTCTTTATCAAACAGACGGGCGCAATTTAATAATATGGTAATGTGGCATTCTTTTCATGATGTAGACTAGACATGGTTTACAAGTTTACCCTCTTTTGAGTATATTGTGAACTTGTTTTTTCAAAATACACCATGCGAGTGTGATTTGCGGAGAGGGTTCTGTATGGTTTTTTTTTTTTTGCATGGTCAATGGAATTGCAAGCTTTGATGTTTTTTTTTTGGGGAAGGTCGGAACTGCAGAACGCTTTGTACAATGGATGATATGTAATCATTATATTGTATTTTTTTCTATGGAAATGTTTCTTTTCTTGCATTAACCCTAATTGTGAGTAAGCAATTGACGATGCACGTGACTTTTAAAAAGGGTTTTTGCTTGACGCAATACATATACTTTTATATTTTCTTCGTCATTTACTTAAGACCATGGTAAGTACTTCTTTAGCAAAAATAGTAATTGTATTTTATGTGCAAGTTAATCAATTTTATATTATGCTTCTAATAACCTTTTTTTAGTGTACAAAGCAAATACTGAGATTATTTTAGCTAACTTTACTTTACTTACGAAAAGAACACAAGAAATAGAAAATGCAAGTAATGAAAAATAAAATGAATACAATGTAGAAGACAGGTAGGTACCGAAAATGAACGTTTCAGACTTAGCAGTACGGTAATATATTATCCATATGTGCGATAAAAAATCGTTGCCACATTTATCAAAACTTTCTTACCTAACTGTAACCAAAAGAAAAATTAATTTCCTCATTTTTTTTTACTTATTCAGATAAAGGAAGTACCTAATGTATGAACTGAAAGAAAATGATAGCTTTTAAGATAGACATGTCCTAAGCACAATTTTTTCTCCTCTCACCGTTCTTAGACCCAACGAAAACCTACACAATTTTTTATTCGCACACAGAACCCTGAAAACTCGTGTAACCCCCTGCCCTGTCCGGTTTTTCTGTTCAATGGACTTTACATGTCCTGTCATTCTGGGGGTCCAACAAGCAACAAAAGGGTTAAAATTGCGAGTAAAAATCCTCAGTGAAGGGTTGATTGTCATTTTAGATTTTAGAATGACCTACTTTTTATATTGATTTGAAGATGATACTTGTGTGCGGACGTTTTTACAAGCGTGAAAATGGCGGCCATTTTTTTTTACATTTGACATTACGAAATTTGGAAATTTGATTTTTTATGTATTCGAATATAGTACGTTTCTGTATTATGCCTCAGGAAAGTGTAAACTGTCGTGTGAAGGAAAGCCCTGTCGACAGTTTTACAGGTAGAAAGGTGTAAATTTGATTTTTTATGTATTCGAATATAGTACGTTTCTGTATTATGCCTCAGGAAAGTGTAAACTGTCGTGTGAAGGAAAGCCCTGTCGACAGTTTTACAGGTAGAAAGGTGTAAAGCTGGTTTTATTTTTATTACTTAGACGCCATTTTATCAACTATTTATTATAATATTAATGACAGAAAATAGTTCTGTGGCAGTAAAATAAATTCCTTAGTCTAACCTATGTTTATGACAATGATTGATAATATTTTTTGTAAGTAAATTTTCAACGCATATTTTTTCTTAAACTATTTAAATGTGACATCAACATGACGTGTGTTGACATTTTGTTTTAGAAAAAGTAGATTAGTTTACAGATATATATACTTTGTTGACCGTCGTCCTTAATGCTTCTTAATACTCGTAGGACAGACAGAAATAGTCTGTGTTATTGTCGTATTTGTATTTAGCGAGCTTATTGGCTTTAAAATATTAGATTGAGTTTATTTCCACAGACAATAAAACATTTCATTTTTCTCTTATCTGTCAAAAAATAAGAAAGTATTTTTTTCAATATTTTATTGGCAACTTAATGTCAAATTCTCCTTTCGCTTTACGAATCAAAGTTTCGTATCGAACTTTCTAGAAACGCTACCAAAAATCGTCGTTCTTTTTCAACTTAGCACTAACTTTAATAAAACCTAACAGGCACAGGCTTAACATCAACAGCCTCTATTTATACCGGCAAGACAGGCCGATGGTTAAATGTCTTCAAATTAAATGCTGGGGCCGACACCTTCACAGTCCTGCACGCCGTGCGCCATTCGCCTGCGCTTACAAAATTCAGTTTGACTTGCAAACCGCGCGCGCACGGCCGCTCTACGCCCAAACTTTTTGGCACCGCGTACTTACATTTTGGAAAAAAAAAACCGAACGTCAAAATTCGCGCGCTTTTCTCGCATCGACTTTTGTGTTCCATTTTCAAACAAACTTTTTAATAGCCAGTGCTTATTGCATTTTGGACTCGTGTTGTGAACTTTTTGGATTGTTTAACAAATGCATTACGTTGGATGTGAGTAGTCGCTTTTATAATTATAATCTACTTAGAAAATTGTTCGTCCGTCGATACGAAATAGGTTTTACTTTTGATATTTTCTTATTACCAATAAATAGTGTCTAATTAAAATTCTAGTTAATTTGAATTGAGGGTTGTATTAAATTACTTTTAATTCAAGGATTAAAAAGTAAATTATCCCCGAAAAATTACTAAACCAAGGTAGCACTGATTTTGAAATTCGATTTTGAAATTCGAATTTGAACACGCAAAAAACTTTAACCACAGACTAAAAAAAATTGCATTCGATTTTCAAATATATTTTTTAATGGCAAAGGCCCGTATAATAATCACCCGTATAACAATTATTATCTATCACGAAACTTGCAATTTATCAAGGTCTCTTGTTGCATGAGATCTTGTATTGCATACTGTGCGAGCGAGAGGCAAAGAATTCGACCTTGCGTTGGAAAGAGACGGAGAATGTTAGGAAACTCTTGGGAAATATCATTTTTCTCTTTCGGGGGCTGAAGGGCACTTTTTATGAATATTTGTTTTTTAAGATAATTGTTGTGTTATCTATCTTTATTTTTGTTTGTTCTTTATTTGGGTCGATGTTAAAAGGATCATGAGATGTTTGACTAATTATTAAATAATCTTTGATGGATTTAGCTTTATTTATTTATCTTTTAGACTTAATAATAGGTCATGCTCTCAGTTTGTTGATAAACTAATTTATCAATTTTAGCTTTAGTAAATAGATACTAGTAAGTTTTGAATAGATATTTTAACCTATGAGTTGGAAGTTTTTGGTTTTAAATTGTTCTATTTATTTTATAATAAATGTATTTATTTGTGTTTAAAATGACATTGTGAGCCTCTGGACCATTTCTTAACATGTATCGTTTTTTTAGTCTCTTTTTTTGCCCGAAATTTTGCTTGACACACTAAAATAATGGGTTGAAATTTAGTCTCAGAGATCATTTAGCAAAGGGTTAGCAATCGTTGGGCAATTAATTAAATTGAATTTAGACCTTACTCATCACTACGAGACGTAACCTTAACTACAATCAATGTACCTACCATGTATTATTGTCATACCTTTTTCAGAATATAGTGAATCAGAATCGCTGCATATGTACTATATTGTGGATATACTCAAAACTAATTAATTTCAATTAACCCAATACAGCCACTTTTCAATTGTCAGAGTCAGTCAGAAATATGAAGTTAGCTCAGTTCGCCCATTCTAAAGCGTAGTAGGTACCTATGAAGAAGCATGAGTAAGAAACTCCATGGGCACTCTTTTAAATTTAAATATAGGTTACTCATTCAAGTTGAAATTATACATACATACACAATGAATTAATGATATTAATAAGTCATCAAAATAGTTAAAAATATGTATTCAATCTACTCGAATTTTTTTTTTCCAAACATTGCATTCAGATTGTTTGTTAGGAAAGCGTCATCACTTTAAGAACATCTGGCTTGCTACTAAACAGTTGTCTAAAGGGCCATGCATCGTATGGCAATTACATTTTCTTCGTTCGAATTTGACTTAAAACCAATACCTATAGACATTATCATAAATGTCTAAGGGTCCACGAGTGAAATATAATAAAATAAAATCATATTTCCAATCTCTAAATTTTGGTCTCTTAACTCTAAAAGTATTCCTAATCACTCTAAACTTCTTCCCAGGGACTCTAAAACTTATCACAAATCTTGCATAAATCCTCTATCCTTGTCCCAGGTCGTTGCTACGTATTTATTTCAAACATAAGATTACAAGTAGCTGGTTTTGTGGCTTGCGTGAGGCGAGGCCAGTCAGATCTCCGTACATATAATTGTTCATTAATATTGATAGATAAATACTTTTTGTTCTCATCCCAGCAAGTACTTGGGTGGTTTGCGAAATATTTTAGAGTTTTTGGTAATAATATTTAGGCTTAGGAATTATTGAGTTTAGTAGCCTTATCTTCTTTAATTTAAAGCGGTAGCCAATTTAATAAGACTAGTAACAGGGTACCTAGGTTTAAAATGATAAAAGTAGCAGGTCTCTTAGGTAATTTTCATAGGACTTTGATTTTGATAGGGTGGAAAAAGAACAAACCTTTTTCTACCTCGTATAAAAAAGACTCTTAACAGGAAAAGTAGCTGTAGTATTATTTTACGTTAGTTGGGGGATCAAGCATCGCACAAATTGTAACTTAACTTACTTGAGGTGTAATATTTGTATTGGTTATTTTTAATTAGAAGGCACTGACAAGGGTGTGATAAGGTTGTTTTTATTAGCAAAGCTAAAATAGCTTTCTAAAAATAGTTTTAAGGCTTTAAATAAAATAGAAACCTGCCCATTGTAAGTCTCACTGCAATCTCAAGTCCCAATGACTTATTGCTACATCTAGCCTTGAATGCAAGTACTAAACGCAGATAGAAACATATGTCGAATACAACTGTGGCTTTAACTTACCTAACTTAACTAAACTTAGTCCCAGAAATAGTATTTTCTTCAATGAAATATTGATAAGCCGACTAAGTTAGTTTTAAGTGAGAGTTAAGTAAGTTTCTGTTCGGGAAACTTTTGTTTAAGTTGGAGATATTAATAGACTTGGTTAAGTTTACATTTATTCGTGTAACCTATGTTTGTTAAATAAGTAGTAGATAATAGGTTAATTCGTTGCTAGAAAGAAATAGAATTCATACAGATATGATGATGCTGAGATTCTCATTAAATTAACCCAGCTCGTTGCAGTCCACTGCTGGACATAAGCCTCTCCTAGGCTGCGCCACAATACTTTATCTTCCGCCTCCTGCGTCCAGTTTATATCCTCAAAATAACCTTAAAATTTCGATGAGGTTATAATCTAAATCATCATTGCAGTTATTTGCTATACTTATTTATTCCAAATTGTAACTATCCAGAACCGTAAAAAATAGAGCCAGTCTAATTTTATTTTTAAAAATTCTAAAGAAAAAATTCAAATGTGTATAAGAACTCGTTGCTGTCAAAGAGTCGTGATAATGAGAAAGGAGACTAACGGTTACTTAGTGTTAACTTAGTGAGTAAAAATACCCGAAATTACGTGTATATTTCCTAATGTTAGTGTCGTTGTATTTCTTAAAAGGCTTGGCTTTCTTACTCATGCACTTTCTAATGTCACTGGAGTTTTAAACGAAAATATTTCGCCATTTCTCACTTAGGACAACGGAAGTTGATAACTGGCAGGATGTTTTTTTAGGATTCTATTTTTGAAATGAGTCGTGGTGTTGGGATTTCTACTGAACTTTTTGGTGGGCTTTTTTTTTGAATGTCGAACATTAGTGCTTTTTAAATGATCTAATTACTCTTTTTTCATTTGTTTTTTTTTTTTTTGTTTTGAGAACGGTGAGACCACGGTAGTCATTTAAAAAAAAACTTAATTGTATATTTTTGCTTGTTGTATTCAAATTTTAATCACTAAATTAAAAAATAAAAATAAAAAGCTAACCATTACTAAAAACCGTAAAATTACAACATTTTTGACACAAATATTCAATAAGCTATCGACTTTCATAACAATAAAAAAAAAAATCCTCTCACTCAATATTTTGATGTATCAACTCGATGTCTAGATTTTTTATATCGATACTCGATTCCTACATCCGGCTTGCTTTTAGCATATCTCTTATAATGGTAATAATAATTATGGCATCGATCAACTCTCGACTTTCACGCGAGATTTTGGCAGCTCTTACTTTCACTTGGGTCTGGTGTGGTGCAAGATCGAAACTGACAGCGAATTGATGCATAATTGTTTAGGATGAAAGTCTGACAACCAGTCTTACCAAGGAGTATTGTATTACCCAGTAAATGGGTTGTGTAGGTCAGATAGACAGTCGCTCCATATATTTATACTGGTATTCAACTGCATTATATTGGAATGGAAGCCGATTCTATCATATTAGAGAATAAGCTTGGCCGTGTGATGGGATGTTTTGGCATTTTATAAGAGGCTGTCCTTGCAGTCAGTTTGTGTGGGCCAATTATTATTAGGTAAGCAAACAAAAACATATTTAGATGTAATTTAAAGAATGTATGTAGCCGAATAGAAAAAACAAGTTTGAATTTCTAACGAATTTTCTTCAATGAATCAAATTCATATTTGAAACTTAGAAGAAAATCCATTAGAACTTTTTTTTTGTATGTTTGATTCATATAATAAAAAGGAAATGGTTTGTTAAAAATTTGCATAATAAATCGCAAATTATCTCCGACATTTAGGAATGGTTCAAACAAATTTTCACGTATCTTACGCAACCAACAAGTTAATAATTTAGAAATGGTTTTAATTATTCAATGGTGGCGCAAGAATTATAATAACTTTTTTGTTTAAATTAACATTATAATTACGAACAATCCTTTTCAAGCAAAACATAGTTTAGTATCATACATAAATTATTCATAGAACATTCAAATAACCATTCACCTAGTAAACAGTAACATGTCTTCATTTATGTAATAAAAATTTCATATTTAAATACCTTTCATTCATCCGTTTGTTCGCATTCACTTGCAAAATCGCAATTAAACAATTAAGTAATTAATACCTTGCAAAACAATGTTATCTTTACGATCTACGTAAATAAAATCACATTCACTTGCATTATAGTCTTTTGTTAACTATTTTCATGTTTTCATTCATTATGAATACTGTAACAGAACTAATTTTAGGATACTTTTGCTCACCGTCATGAGAGGCTACGGCAATTTGGTCTTTTAATTTTCTTTTCTTGAAATGTCCCTTTTTAAACATGCATGATCATTTGCAGTCTCTCATTATGTTAAATGTTGATATGAATGAATTTATGTAGTTTTGCAAGCATCCTAATAAAATAATCTTCAAAATTGTTCTTGTCATGATTCTAAATATGACGCTCATAACCATATTTATACATTCTTAATCATTAACAGCTTCTGAAGTAACTCATTTCCAAACACTCCAAAAATAGATCTCGTCAAAATCAAATCGCCCATTTCACTCCACAAGCGTCACCAACTCACTCTCACATTCACTTCTCTCACCCGGTACCGCTCAAGACTTACACCGCCACCTCCAAAACTGGCGACTTTCATCGGCGCATGCGCATACGTAACATTATCTTGCGTAACGTTAATGTGTCGTGCACGCATCGACCATGATTAACGTTTTCGTGGAATTTCGGGCTTTTTATTTCTTTCACATTTCGACTTAAAGACAAATTGGTCGTCCTTTTGTGAATGTTTTTTGGCGGGCAGTGCAGAACTACAGCTGACTAATTTGGGTTCGATTCCCGGGTTGGGCAGTGTTATTGGGTTTTTCCACCTATAATTTCTCTGGAGTTTGAATTTGTACCCGGTTGATGGCAATAAGCTAGCTCCCAATTACATGGGATTTAAAACATAACGCGCGACATTTGGGTGTACTATTAGAACAGGTACACCTTTGCCAATCCGTTATGGCCTACTTTCTAGGCTTACTTAGCCTTCTTTTTAATACTTCTCATGGCGGTGGTTAATACGAGTGAAAGACGATCGTTCTCGCAAGTTAAACAGTTTAATACATACACAAGTGATACACAACTTGTTACAACGATATCAGCAACACGTATAGAAAATAGGTAACATATAGTTTCACAATTTTTGGCGGGAGCGAACGAGAGCCGCGGAAGGACGTAACATTGGAGCGGGCGTCATACGACTTGTGTGCGCGGGAGGGACGCCGCAGGCGGCGCGCGGGCTGTCAGCGCATGCGCGCGGCTCTCGGCCGACGCGACATCACGTTAACCCTGCGGCAGCGCACCATACCGCGTTTCAACCCTCAAATGCGTGTGATAGTCTCCCCCTCTAACCCGAACGAACGCCCTCGTGTTTGGGTTAGTTTCTACGAGGCCTCCCTCTTTTACGTTTCTCCTGTACTGGAGCTTGGATGCGACCAACGAAGGGAGTCAGTACAGAAGCATGGTACTTCCCTAACACCGTGCCGTCACTGAGGCGCTCGAGGATGTATGTAGTGGGGCTGACTACAGCCTGGATCTTATATGGTCCGTCACGGCGAGGGATAAACTTTGACGTCTGCCCTCTGCCGGTGTCATTAGCCCCTTGGGTTTTCAATAGCACTAGATCACCGACCTTATAATCCGGAGCTGGTCGACGATGTTCATCGGTGTACTTCTTATGTGCCGCCTGGGCACTCTCATAGACGTCACGAGCATCTAAGAGTACCGATGAAATCTTCTTAAGATAATTAGTTATGTCACCTACATAATTATCGTTCTCGATAATGGTGCGCATCTCTGACATGACATCTGCTGGCGCGCGCATGTCTCTCGCGAAGTTCAGATAGGCGGGCGAGTAGCCTGTTCCTGATGTGACTGCTGAGTTCATGGCGAAGCGGACTGCAGGTAAGTGGATATCCCACGTATCATGGTCTTTACCTACCAAAATTGCCAGCTGTGGCTTAAGGTCCCGGTTTTTACGTTCCACCGGGTTCGCCTCGGGGTGGTAAAATGAGGTAAGTGATTGCGTAATTCCCATTGCGTGGCAGGTCTGCTGCATTACCTCACTGATAAATTGGACACCGTTGTCACTAACAAGGCGCCTGGGAACTCCGAACCGTAAGTATACCTCTGATACAAGTACCTTTGCGCATTCCTCACTGGTAGCTGAAGCAAGAGCAAACAGCTCCACCCAGCGCGTGCAGGTGTCCTCAACTATCAGGATCCATTTGCTTCCTTTCGCTGTTTCAGGTAGAGGGCCGAACAGGTCCACGGCTAACACCTCAAACCGGCGTGTAGCAGCGGGCGTTTGTAACAACCCAGCTGGTTTCCTAGTGTCTGCTTTATAACGCTGACAAGGTACACAATTTTTAACGTACTGCGTAACGTAGGAACGCATTCCCGGCCAGTAGTACTTACCGACTAAGCGTTGCAGCGTACGTTCCGCGCCCATGTGACCAGCGGTGGGTGCATCATGGTATTCGGCCAGTACTTTGGCGCGTTCTTGTTCGGGGACCACTAGACTAGCGTCGTCGTGTTCCTCGTTCTCAGGGCAATATCTATACAACACACCTTCGGCGAGTACATACCCTTTGTTTGCCCATACCCTCCCCCTGGAGGGATCGTCGGATTCCAGTGCCTCAACGATCTTACTTACCTCCGGGTCCTTTATTTGGTTCTCGCGCAGGTCCTTCAGACTACGAGAGGGCACGTCGACCGCAGCGCAGCACAGGTCACAATCGACGTCTTCGGCACATGCCGGACGGGACAGGGTGTCGGCTATAACGTTAGCCTTACCTGGTGTGTATTCTATTTTCAGGTTATACTCCTGAAGGCTCAGGGCCCACCTTGCTAGGCGACCGCTCGGAGACTTCATACTCATCAGCCACCTAAGCGGCTGATGGTCTGATTTGATCACGACTTCAGCGCCATCTATATACCCCCTGAACTTGGAAACTGCCCAGACGACTGCTAAAGCCTCTCTCTCCGTCGTACTGTAGTTTCTTTCAGCCGCGTTCAAGAGTCGGCTGGCGTATTCTATTGGGCGCTCGTCGGTCCCCTCCCCCTGGAGGAGAACCGCCCCGAGAGCATACCCACTGCTATCGGTTCTGAGGACGAAGGGTAACGTCGCATCAGCCTGACGCAGGATCGGCGCCGATACTAGCAGCTGCTTAATCTTTTCGAAAGCTGCCTGCTGCTCCGGGCCCCATTTCCATATATTTACCTTTTTTAGTAGCGTTGTCAACGGTTTGGCAACCTCTGCGTAGTCAGGGATAAAGCGCCTGAACCAGCTGGAGGTCTGCAGGAAACATTTTAGATGTTTTACGTTCCGAGGTGTCGGCATGTCCACGATTGCTGCAGTCTTTCCTGGATCGACGTGAATACCACCTGGTAAGATAATGTGCCCTAAGAACTTTACCGAATTCCTCGCGAAATGACTCTTCTCGCGGTTTACTCGCAGGTTGAACAAGGCGAGTCGATCAAACACGCAGGTTAAGTCGGCGAGGTGCTTTTCGAAGGTTTCATCGGACAATATCAACAAGTCATCTAAATACGCTAGAAGAGTGGTACCTGGCAAGTTCGACTTGAATCTGTCAATCAGCCTCTGGAACGTAGCGCCTGAGTTGCGCAAACCCATTGGCATGCGTTTAAATCTATAAGTGCCGAGCGGTGTCGTGAAAGCTGTCTTGTCCCTGTCATTAGGATCGACGTTCACTTGAAAGTAGCCAGCTCGGAGGTCAAGGGTAGTCATGTACTTAGCAGTTTTTGTGTCGTGAAGAATGTCCTCGATCCTTGGGAGAGGGTACCGGTCAGGTTCGGTGACAGCATTGAGCTTGCGGTAGTCAATACACAGTCTGAAGCTGCCGTCCTTCTTCTTGACAAGCACGACATTCGATGCCCACGGTGACTCGCATTCCTCAATGACGTCAGCGTTGACAAGTTTGTGCAGCTCCTTCTCAAGTGCCTCTCTCTTAGGCGGCGACAATCTATAGGGCGGAGAAGCCAAAGGTTCCTGTGTCTCGCTTACCTTAATCTTATGAACAGCGAAGTCTGTAGGAGGTCCAGCCGAAGCGAACTGAGCGACTCTGCCTTGCAAGAACTCGTTGAGTGCGGCCCTGTGCTCCGGTGACAAGCTCGTACCTTCATCTTGGCGCAGTGATACGTCGCAGATCTCTGCTTGCATCACAGCCGCGCTGTTCAGTACATAAGACTGCAAAAACGGGAACCGGTCTCCTGGACTATCTGCAAAATGCCATGACTCCTGCGCTATGTCTAAAACAATAGCCGCGTTAGCGATAAAATCACGACCTAAAAGTGTTCTGGTGTCATCACCAGGGAATACCATAAACTCGGTATCGATTCTTCGACTATCTAGGGTGACAGCTACGGTAGCGGTCTTCACCATTTTCCTATGACACGAGCCATCGGCGAGCCCGATATAACGCTCGGTTTCTTGGAATTCAACGCCGTTATTCACTAACAACGAATACAATAATGGGCTAGCAACACTGTGCGTAGCCCCGGTATCGACTATCGCGACCCCTTCCTTACCGACTACGCTTATAGTTATCAAAGGATGTGACGTCGATGTCGCATAGAAGTCACCTCTTACGACATTAAAATCGGACGGTTTGGCGGGCGCGGGTTTAATCGAACAAGTTTCACACTTTGACTTGACTACCCCTGGTTGGCCGCATCCATAACAACGTATCGGATTACCTTTACTATCACTAGTACCTACTTTATTAGTTTTATTGTCACTATCGACTTTAGTAGCCTTACGACATTCGTTAGCCGCGTGACCGAACGCTTTGCAAAACGAACATCTAATGCGAATACGTTTCGAGCTTTCGTTCGAGTTAGAGGTGAGTTTGGAACCTGTGGTTGCGCTCGGACTCGTAGTACCGCGGTCGGGAGCGGTAGGTATATTCGGGTTATTCGCGGAAACGATCGAGTTTTTTTTTAATTCCGTTATCGAATCTTCCACGAGTCTCGCTCTCTCTAACAAATGATCAATATCGCTAATGGTGTCTCGCGACAACCGTTTACGTATTCGACGATGTAATAAGCCGTACACAATATCCACTATCATCGCACTTGGTACTACATAGGGTAATTGAACTAATAAAGATCGTACCTTTGATATAAAAACTTCGGCGCGTTCACACTCACTTTGTTCACATGTGAATACCTCGCGCAGTATCCTATACGCAGGCTTGTGCACGCCGTAGGTAGCGCGCAGGCGCGCGAGTGCGTCCGGCCACGAGCCGACGCAGGCCCGGGCGCCGCGCCACCACACCGCCGCGTCGCCGCTCAGCAACATGGAGAGGCCGCGTAGCGCGTGGTCGTCGGTCACATCGGCGCACTCCTTGTATACCTCCACTGCATCGATGAACGCCTCCAGTACCTCGGGATCGCGTGACTGCCCGTCGAACCTCGCGGTGCACTTTGAAAAGTTACCGCCAGAGGTCGCAGGCGCGTTCGCCGTGGGCGATGCCGCCGATGTCGACGCAACTGGATTCTGCTGGTTGCTATGATGTAGGGATCGTAGGGTTTCCACTAGCGTGCGGTTAGTCTCAGCCTGCATCTTGGCGAAGGACTCCATCGCAGTGGACAGCAGCCGCTCGGTGTTGAGCGCTGCGGCGGGTGCGCCGGTGAGGGCCCCGCCGAGCGCGTGCTCGAGGGCGGCGCCCCCCTGGGCGCGCATCTCCTCGGCCGCATCAGTTGAATCACGTGCATGGGTGGTAGCGGCGCCGGCACTGGCGCGCGGCTCCACCACTGAGTCGCAGACGTCGCAGTCCGCGTCTGAGTAACCGTCGCTTCCTTGCTCCTCCGCCTTGCGATCGGTCGCTGCTCGGGTTGCTCGCGTCGTTCGTGGCATGATAATGTCTTTGTAGTCACTGAATATGTAATAACCACACTTCACTGGGTTCGTTTAGCCGCTGTTAAAATGGCCCCACGTTGGGCGCCACTCTCATGGCGGTGGTTAATACGAGTGAAAGACGATCGTTCTCGCAAGTTAAACAGTTTAATACATACACAAGTGATACACAACTTGTTACAACGATATCAGCAACACGTATAGAAAATAGGTAACATATAGTTTCACAATTTTTGGCGGGAGCGAACGAGAGCCGCGGAAGGACGTAACATTGGAGCGGGCGTCATACGACTTGTGTGCGCGGGAGGGACGCCGCAGGCGGCGCGCGGGCTGTCAGCGCATGCGCGCGGCTCTCGGCCGACGCGACATCACGTTAACCCTGCGGCAGCGCACCATACCGCGTTTCAACCCTCAAATGCGTGTGATATACTGAAATTTTAAGTTTAGAGCCCCAAGCACCCACGGAGTCAGTGCCCCATTCTGCCTTAGTAAAGAAATCCTTATCTTTTATTCAATGCTAGCTTTGCGCACGACTCCGCCCGTGTTGATGTCGGTTATCGCGTAAAAAAAGTACCCTGTCCTTATCCATATCCCAGGCTATATCTCTGCCAAATTTGATGACGATCGGTTTAGGCGTTTAGGCGTGATAGCGTAAAAGACAGAGTTACTTCGCATGTAAAATATCAGTAGAGATTGGTTAGTATTGGAAATGTCAAACTTTTTTCAAAAACCGTTCAATCACGTATGGGGCTTGAGTCGCTGAGCATCAATGCCTAGGTCTTCGGCCATTAAACATTTTTCGGACCAAAAGCATAATATCACGCCTGTACTCCCCTAAGGGATAGGCACGGGTGCAAATATAGCACGCCCACATTTCACCAGTTTTATTTAAGTCCCATTTAATAGAGTACCTACTAGAAGCTCGACCTGAATCAACATGCTGGCGTCGTCGTGAAAAGATGGCCCTCCTGTAAATAAATACCACCCGTCTCTCCACTAGTCTAATATGCATATCCGGTAGGCTCGCAATCCTTTCCTATCCTAAGGGCACGTCTACCTGACCATTACCGCGCTCCCCGGTCTACTTCTTGATATCCAATGGCCTCTGTTACACCATGAAGCATGAGGCTCCAAGGGCTGGAGCAAATCTTGGGGTTCATTCGATTAATCGAGTCTGGTCAATGCGTTTGATCGATGCGTTTCACTCATTCCTTGAAATGTCAACGCCTTTTATCTTCTGTTTAGCCTTTTCCTAGTTATTTTGGGGACGACTCTCAGTCCAGCATTTAAATAGGTTCTCGAAGAAGCTCTATTTCTTTTGGTTTTCATGAATTTTCCACTTATCATGTTATTTTAAAAAGAATAGCACGACAGTATCTGCATTTGTCCAAAACTACATTACCTTCACATTGATATACACTGACATTATAAATTTTGTCAAGTCAGCATAGTAGTAAAATTGGCCTATAATTTTCCCACTGCTGGGATACAGGCCTCCTCTCTGTGAGAGGGAGTGGGCCGTCATCTACCCCGCGGGCCCATTGCGGGTTGGTACTCGTAGATGTCACATGTCTTCGAATTTTTGGTTCTAAGGCAAGACGGTTTCCTCACGATGTTTTCCTTCACCGTTTTGAGAGCAGTGGTGATGAAATAATTTACATAGTAATGTGCTTGCCTGGATATACAGGAAACGTTTTTATCCAGTGCGCAAACTGTAACCATGAATTCAGCATATCATTCTAGAGTTTCCGCAGAAAGTTTTCGCCGGTAAAAAAAAATAAAAATCAGCTGTTCCATACATTTTGACCGTGTAGGTATTGCACTTTTCTATGAAACATGCATGGGGATTTTTTTTTGCGGTAGGGGTTCTAGAATGGTATGCTGAATTTATGGTTACAGTTTGCGCACTGGATAAAAACTTACCCATGTATACGATATATGGGAATATTTACGCACTCATGAATGCTAACATCTCTGTATTTTACAAAATTTGTGACATCTTCATCATGTGCCTAGCTTTTCCCAACTATGTTGCAGTCGGCTTCCAGTATAACTGGATGCAACTGAATATCAGTATTTTACATGGAGTAACTACCTATATGACCCCCACAACCCAATTCCGTGTGGTGCCGGATGTAAAACAATAGCACCATCCCATTTCTTCCAGTGGGTGTCGTAGAGGCGACTAAGGGACTTACTAAAGAATGGGCAGCAGCGTTCTCTATGCATTTTACCACCATACTGCGATCGCCTACCCACCTGCCAAGCGTGGCGATTATGACACCCCCTTTTGGGGGAGGCTTATGTCCAGCAGTGGACGACTTTCGGCTGAAATGATGATGATGAAACCAATTACTGGGTTACACAAGATTTGTCACATCATCACTGCTAAACTACTGAACCAATTTTAATGAAATTTCATATTCATATAGCTAAGCAACTGCCAAACAACAAAGGCTACTTTTCATCCTGAAATACTCACCCCTATACACGTAGGCGAAGCCATAGCAAAACCTACTACTCTATTATTGCTTAATTTAAAGAGCATTTTAATTGAAATTGCAAATTTATTTAAGCGATGTATAAATTAAAACTACTCTGTGGGACTATCTTTAAATAGTACTGCAGCTTTAAATGTTACGTAACTCTTAAGCTACTCGTGGTACTGAATGGGTGGCATAACTACATAGATATACATGTATATGTGTTTGTACCATAGTAATGTATCTGGGCATGGTCCAGTGTGAAACGAAGTCAGTAGGTAGTCACACTGAATAGGCTTCGTAATGGTCTCTAGTTAGTTAAAACTTTTTATTTAGTTGTATAGTTGCCAGATCTTTTTGTAGAACGGAATAAGATAGAAACTTAAACAGTAAACTTAATATAGGTCTATCTATACTAATATTATAAAGAGGTAATGTTTGTGAGGTTGTAGTGGGTATTCTCTGGATCTACTGAACCATTGAAAATTCTTTTACCAATAGAAAGCACCACGTTATTTGTGAGTATATAGGCTATATATTAACTCGAAAACTGAAAAGACTTTTTCGTGGTAGTCGGATTTGCAAAGTAAGTCGGAGAAAAAACGCTGCCTTAACGGTGAGATATTTATGATTGAGTTCTAGAGAAAAGTTGTAGAGCATGATAATGCCTACAAAAAAGGCAGGGACGGCATATGTCTAACTTTTATATTTAAGTCACAAACTCAGTAGTAACCGAACCACACTCATAATTTCATCACAAGTAAAAATGTTTACCGCCCAACGAAGTGGGCACGGGTCAGTATTACATTTACATAAACTCATTTCACTTCTTCCCAAACTGCTTAATGGCAACTGCTACGATCCTTACATACTCCTTTTGCTTCGTTTACGCTGATACATTTGTTCATACACGCACGCTGGTTGCCAGTACTATACACCTGACTTTTCTGCAGAAGGCCAATTCTACTAATTAAAAACGTTCGCAGTGTCATCTCGGCGACAATCGAATTTCAAAAATTTGACAAAAATGTATAGGAATTTTTGACAGATTCACACTGAGATCAGACTGTGAACGTTCTTAAAATTAGTAGAATTGCCCCTCAGATCATCAGCAATAAAGGGTCCTCCTAAAGCGTCCTCTTCCGGCGTTTCCATTACAAAAATCGAATCATTATTCAAAAGAAATAGAACAGCTCTAATTAACAAAAAAAAAACGAGCTGCTTCGCCATGTATCGTAAATTAAAATAAATCATTGCACCATAATTGCTCCAACACGTAAATTCTATTCTAAATTCAAACCAGTAAAAATAAAAACTCATTAGAATACACTAACAAGTTTAAAATAAATACCAGCCAGTACGCAAGTACATTCACACCCCACCAGTGTTGCAACACTCAATAAAGAAACGGTCAACAATAGGCAAACACCTACAGCTAAACAGCCTAGTAACCAGACATCAAAGTGAATGACATAATAGGCTGTACATATCTATTCATGCAGGCCATATAGCGAGTAAGAAAAGTAGTGTTTTAGTTGGTATACCTCAGTGGCCACGCGGGATCGATTCCGGGCATGCGCAAAGAGGACGACAACTTCCGACCCCCGCGTCCCGCGACACTGTAGCTGAAACACCCCCACGCTGCAACTGCACTTCAGTGCATGCGAAAACGCCACCAAAGAAAAACTTCATTGGAATAAAATGCCATTTCCAGTTGTTTAAAAAAAAGAACACTGTATTTAAAACGAAATTAAAAGCGCGTTCGGGTTATGTGTCGGTTCTTCAATCGTTAAAATGTTATCTGCAAAGTGTGGAGTCGGAACATCATAGACCGGTCACAAGTGGAAGCGAACACACATCAGCGATTAAAAAACTATGAAGAAGAAAAAACGAATGCACGGTACACAAAATAAACGCATTCAATGCCATTTATTAAACACAAACCACTTCGTATGAGCACGTCGACAATATTAAACAATTCCGAAAGCATTTAACTCACAGTTTATTAAAATTTATATGCAATATTTAATCACAAAACCGTTAGTTTTAAATAAAAATCAATAATTAAACACAAATTAGTGATACACTATAATAATAACTTCCCGAGCAAATAAAACCCAACCTTAAAATCGAAATTTTAGACTGATATTTAAAATTCCGTAAGTAGATTTAAATAAAAAAATATAGTATTTACATTAGTTGAGCATTTGAGAAAGTTTATATATAGAATAAAAATTTAAAAAGTATTTATTAAATAAAGACGCAATATAATACAAATATTAATCAGGGATCAGAGCCGTAGCCTTAGTATTTTGTACGACGGTCGAACAATTTTGACACTCGTTATTTTCAGTGTACAAAAATGGATGATCGAGTGTTTGTGTGTGAAAGTTAAGTGTTATGGTACCATTGTGCTAGTGTTGGGCCTTGGGCCAATATGTTGAACATGTTCGATATGTGGAACTCTGTTAGCACCAAGCTGGAGCAGACCAACGTCCAACAAAGCCAGCAACCGCACACATCAGGTGGGAGCATTAAAGGTAATTTCCACTTAATAAAACGGGGCCTGTGTTTGGGGCAAAAGTTGGTAGTAATTACTTAAAATGTTGCTGTAGTTAGTAATTATTTAGAAGTATTTCAGGGAAGTGATTTCAGTCAATTCTTGCTGATATGGAAGCTTTTAACTTCATAAACCGTATAAAAAATGTTAACCGAAATTGTAAAATTTATACAGAAGTGAGGTTTGCCCCAAGCAAAAAGGCAAAAAAATAACTTTCACGGGTAATATTTGCAAGTAATAAATCGTCAATTTTTGGATTTGGCAGAATGATGTAACGACGATGATTTTAAAACGTTAGATACGGTTTACATGTGGTGACACATATTAGTAAAATAAAAAGAATCGCTTTCATAGTTTGTGTGTAGTAAAATCCCCTAGTAAGAGTATTGATTGATTGTAGAAGAAAATTCCAGAAAATTGTACAAATCTTTTTACTATAATAAATTATAGCATGTTAAGACCCTGTTATATCTGCAAACCCATAAAAACCCAGCATTAATATCCATGAAAAAAATCTGCACATAGAAGCAGTAAACTCATCACGTTTTGCACTTTAAAATTAGCCAAAGAGTTGCGAATTAAAAAAGACGGTTGCGTGAAACAAAACTATAATAAAAATATAAAAAAATATAGAAAGTGAGGTCCGAAAACTTCTTTTTCCGGTATATTTATATCCACATAATTGTTTCTCATATAGTGGTCTTGCGTAAGCTATAAGAAAGTGGCCAATTAAAATTCGGTTGTTGTCGTCGCTCTGTCGTGATATTTTGTAATTATTTTATAGTCTTTTGTGATAAAAATATCCATTTTATGTATGTATTTTTTCTTTACGCTTGTAGCATGAGCAGATTTACAGAACGCTGCGTATTTTTTGTCGCTTTAGCATATTGGGTCGCAAACTAGCACGCTGGCAATACGCTGGTCGATAAGGCATCTGCTGCCTTATCGACCAGCGTATTGCCAGCGTGCTAGTTTTCTCTATAAGCTTTTTCCTGCTATTTAAATAGCGACGTTTTAGAGCCTGATAATAACTCCCATATAATGTTCTCGTTACCAATACCTTTTTAGACATTCTCGCTTCCCACAGAGAGAAATAGGTTATCCTATTCACGGCATTAAATGTCCTATCCGCCAGTTACTACATATACGTAGGGGGCATAAGTATTGAGAGGTTGTTACCCTAACGCTTACGGTCGCCACAGTGACCCAGTTCCGAGCCACAGTCACTTATAACTGGCACGGGATGACAACCACCAGATGCACTCTATTTTTTAAATGAAATCTTTTTTCTCATTCTAGAATTTTCTTTTTGGTTTTAGGTTGAGGACTGCTTGGTACTGGCCGCTTAGATGTAGCTAATGAAGCTGTCAGTATTTGGTGATTTATGGGAATTTATTTATAGATATCTCGATCTTTGCTTTATTTGTGTGAAATTTATATTAAGTGCTCAATAACCTTGTGATATTGGCATTAATTACTACTGTTTTAATAACTTAATTCATCAGACATACTGACTGAGGTCTTTAAATAAAAAATACAGCATTGTAATTTTGAGACCCTGCTCATCACAGATCTAATCTTTTAATATTACAATACGAATTTGTCAACTGCATCTCTTCCCACGCAAAATGTATTTTTGCAATCTTTAACGCTTGCATAATTTTGCTAAACCCCTCTTTGAGAATTGTATCGGCATTAATTGTGGCTTTTACCTCTTATGAGTAACACAATATTGCAATGTACAAAATAAAACAGACCCGAAACGAAACATCTATGCATTTGCATAGATGTTTCGTTTCGGGTCCACCATAGATTTTAGGGGGATAATACCATCACGATTTCAAAAGATACTTCAGTGACTATTCCCACTCAGCCCTCTAACATTTCAGTGTCCCCCAATTCAAATTCACAAGTATTAAGACTTGGTAACATAATATCTTCATTAAACCAATAAGTATTAATTATTCTTAATGTAGAAACCCTAAGGACTAACGCCGGATCTCTTACTGCTTCGTCATTTAGGTCATCAAAAATATCATTAGCTTCAATCTCCGTTGAGTAACTTCTGGCGAATGTTTAGGACTTGACACATTCACGAAACGTCAGATCGATTCAATGCTAAACTGCATAGGTGGCGCTTTAATCACTGGTTCAAAGTTTAGTTATTTGTGGTTTTCCTTATATTTCTATCTTCTATTCATGCGGTCCATTCAGTTTGAAAGCTGTTTATAAATTGTGTGTGGCTTAGAATTCGAAGTAGTATATTCTGGCACACCTATGGCGTTGTGTAACATTTATTTGATCGAGTATAAAAGGAGTAACCATGGGGTTTTCTTTACCAGTTCTTCTCTACAGGAAACCCTGTGCAAACACCATTTATATTGAGTTACTATAAGTACTCTACTTGGATAAGATATTATAACCCTGATGCTCGCAAGCTCATAGTGATAATTCTTCGACGTCCATTTCTACATTGGCACACAAAACGTCAATCATGATAATCTATCAATATGTCAAAACGCCATTGTAATACTGGAGCCATTAAATTCTCTTTTTAATGACATTGATCGCCATGATATTCAACCAGCGATAAAAAGTTGTTCTTTTTTCAATTTCAATTGACATTTCGGCGGTACTTTCACGCGTGGCGCGTTCGGTATATTGCACAGAAATTTATAATAAAGGACATTTCGTATGCCGCTGTTAAGAAAGCTATATAGGGTTGCTATTGCAAAAAAAAGACTTATTTTCGGGAGAGACAAGGTGTAATCGGTGCTGAAAAGATTATCTTAGATATAAAAGGCTGGGTAGGTAGGTGTTAAGGCTGTCTATACTGTTCGTTATTGCATTAAACGGAAATATAACTAAATGGGTACCTATTCCAATTTCAGTTAAAACATTTATAAAATGCATCCAGTTTTAATTTCGTAACAGCATTTAATATAATACTTACGGCTTCAAATTGCCTAACAGACTTTTATATTTCAAGAGAAAGTTGATTCAGATCTTAACATCTGCATTGTCCTGTCCAGTATAAATAAAAATGGCGCTGACTAAACAAAGAGATATAATTCTCAAAATACTGTCTGTGATTTTAACGGTATGCGAAATCGAGGATTGGGAAAGTTAAGTAACATTTTCATGTGTCTTTTGGGTAGAGGAGACAGCTTTTCACTGTCCTGGGAATTTATAATAGTCTTTTGATGAAGAGTGTTCTTGGGTGCATCTGCTATTGATTATACTGAATACATAACGAAAGCGTGACAAAATCCGTTGAAAAGTTGAATTTCCAAATACAAATATACAATATTGACCCATCCCATGCCATATCAAAATTCACCCACATCAAATGTCTATAACTTTCATCTCATACATCAACCATTTGATACTCCTTAAATTACGCTAACTTTCTTTTTTGAAACAGATAAACTACCCACACATTTTAAATCTTTAATTACATTCACATTCAAAATTACACACTTGAAATCTCAACACAATTTAAATGAAGTGAAAATCCTAAAGCGAACAAGTCTGGTTTCTTTTTTAAACGCAGTTGCGTAACAAGGCATTGCTAACCAGTTCCATTTAGCATAAGTTATGATTGGCATACGAGTTCCAAACATGAATGCGCCCCTCCGATTTAGAACATAAAAGAGAAACTGGCGCGATTTAAAAATGAAATTATGTCCTTTGCGAAATTGTTAATGTTATGAATCGATCGCCTGTAGTATTTTTTTTTAATTAATAGAGTATATAAAGCGTTAAAAAAGTTAAGGATTTTCCAGGAAAAGTACGAATGTTCGCATATTTTTCTAAAGAAACTTCTCTGGAGGTACTTCTATATTTATATAAATTAAAAAAAATCGTAGAGAAGACAATATAAGGTAAGGTATATACTCATCTAGCGCACTTCAGCATATTTTTTCGGTCAGCGTTGGTAAAAGTATTTCGCAGACAAAACATTATTTATAAGCCAAATTCACGTGCACGTTTACAAAAAGTCTGCTTAATTCGTAAGAGGGTAATAGTACAAAAAAACTTGATTTACAAGCACAATAGCCACATTTGCCAACCAGCGATACTAGTTATTGCCGAGTCTGCACACAGTTCGAATTACCACCGGACGCAATATTATTGGTATCAAAATTACATATTTTATAATTTTACTGTAAGCAAAATTTTGAGAACTTAGTCATGTTTTTAGATATTTGATTTGCCTAATTATTTCATGTCATCTGATAAAGCAATAGTGGAACATATCTGGCTGACGATAATTTATAGACAATTTTTTTTTAAATTTTGGAATCGTTTTCATCTCTCTTTTGTTTATGTCCTTTCTCTTTCATAATATTCATGCATGACATAAGTCGCCATATTAGAAAACTCGATTTTTACGTTTTACGACTCACTTCCGTTAATATCTTTGTAATCCTTCTGAAAAAGGAACTTATTTGCTAGAAAACTGAGTATTGCTTTCCTGATTCCTATCTAGACAGCATTATTTTGTTGAGAAAACGTAAATTTTCAAAGAAAATATATGATTTTCGAACACACAGAGCACAAATCCTTGTTGACCATGATAGGAACGATATGAATGAAAAATATCAGTATGTCAGACGAGTCTCCAGTGCAATTCGTAATATAATTGGAGGAAATAGATTGTTTAGCTCGTAGTAGCCCGTAGTGAAGTGTTGCTAGTCAACGAACAATATGTGCGAGTTATATTTAGGATGTTGTCTGTTACATAAAATAACATTGTTCTGTAATTTTTATGAAGTTAAAGCAATGTTTATGATTTTTTATGATTTGAAATAATGTTGCGGTACAAAGGTTTGAATCAAAGCTCATAAAAAAAGAAAAAATCCTTTTTGGTAATAAGGATTGTACCAATTTATGCTTACAGGGTCCCACTAAATTAGACGATCAGTATTAAAAAATACTTCTTTTGGTCTTAAACAATTTAATATGGCCATTCAAGCACAGTCCATAAATAGCTCAATTGAATTGATGACAAAAGGCTCGCTCCTATTATAGGGGACTTAAACCACCGGGGACCGACCCGTCAGGGAAAAAGGCTTTATTTTATATTATGTTACCTTTAAATTACCTAAAACCTACTTAAAATATCCGTACATGCACATATGAAAAGCACCAGGATAACATAAACATGTGACAGGTCGCAAGTCGGTTTAGTACTAAAGTGCGCGTGCGCAAGAAAAAGTTGCCTGGCCAAGACCCATATAGCGTGTTCGATGTACTTTGACCAACGAGTTTTGATACTTATGCGTAAATGTTGTCATGTGTTCTACGCCATTTTAGGTTCTTTTTTAATAGCATAATATAAAATCACGCCTGTAATCCCGAAACGACTAGGTAGAGGTGTACCTATAGTAAAGTTTAAGTGCCCTGTAATAGGGGCGAGCCTACTGCCATCAATTGAGCATAAATCCAGGATACCGGGGTTCTGTTGAGAAATATTAAATACATGTAATTGGTATCCACCAACCCGCATTGTGTCCGCGTAGTGGAATACGGCCCACTTCCTCTCAAAGAGAGGAGGCCTGTATCCCTGCATTGGAAACATATACTGATTCATCATCTACCTAGCCTTTTCCCAACTACATTGGGTACGGCTTCCAGTCTAACCAAATGCAGCTAAATCCCAGTATTTTACATGGAGCGATTGCCTCTCTGACCCCCACAACCCAGTTACTGGGTAATACGATACCCCTTGGTAATACTGGTTGTCAGACTTTCCGGCTTCTGACCACCCGTAACGACTGCCAAAGATCCACAAATGACAGCCGGGACCAACGGCTTAATGTGCTTTCCGAGGCATGGAGGGGTCTTGGTCCCATCCACGGACCAACCGCGGCAAGCGTAGCTTAACCACTATCCCTAAAAAAACATACACTGATACATATACTGATTATAATTGAGAAATACGGGAAATACCTGATGGCAAATATTTTCTAACTGGGAATAGAGCCTAGCAGTAGTAGGTACTCGAAGGTTGCCTCGTGGGTTTTTTGTAGTTAAAAATAATTACATACTGATTCAGTCAGAACTTGTCAGAATTAGAAGCGCGGGTCAGTAATTACTGTAATAAATATGCCTGATATTTTGTATTAGAAAAAAATATTTCATACACTGATTCTCAGTTTTTGTGGGTATCGTTAACATCTATCAAACATTATAATTATAGTTATTTACAAGATGTTATGACCACTGCCTAAAGCATTTTTAAAGTACTGTCATAAATATTCATAAAAAAATGACAACTTTCATACAATAACATCCTGATTTATGCTTTGAATAACTGTTTTTATTTCTCTACCTAGACATGGATTTATGGTTATAAAACACGACGGAATTTATTGGCAATGATATGCACTTAATAGAGATAAAAGAATAACTTTTAGTTTAAAAAGGCGGATATAACTTTTACTTTTGTGCAAACAGAAATTTAAAAAATACGAGCTTAGAATTTCACAGCATTACAATGTTAGAAAGTAATAAAAGAGTTGTCAAAGTTTTATGTCATTGGTTTATAACGAATGTAATCTTACTAACATATTGTGTAGGATGTTAGGCGGTAACGCTTTTAATAAAATTACATCTTTAATTTCGTTATTCTTTTTTTTAATGAGATTCCAGAAAAGTTTTTCTTAGATGACTTTAAAATTAGCCATTTAATTGCAAAACTACCTTCAAGCAATAACTTTCACAGTATTTATCTTTTTATACTTGATATTATATTGTGGTTTATTTATAAAAGTTGCTTAAAGTTAAGTAATTATTAGCGACTGTTTAACCATACCTTTTAGAGCTAAGCCTTTTCCTGAACTTTAAGCAACATTTATGAATAAAGCAGTTGGTATCTGTCTTAGTAATAGTTAAAACTAGCAATTATTGCAATTTTTTTTTAAGTTGGGCTAATAATTTATTTCAGCTATACCTGATAAGATGTTTCACTAAGGATTAATTTTTCAATAGTTGTATAACTTTTATAGGAAGTATAAATCTGACAGTTTGACATATTTTCTATTAAAAACTGTCAAACCGCAATATTTATCGCTCAGTTAAAAGATACCTGATTATAGAAAAATTGCTCTAAGAAAATAATAATAATTAATACATTTAATTATGTAACTTTGAATTTCAAAAAGTGCTGACTCTCAGCGTAGTTCGAATAAATAACTCTTGATTTGAGTTAAAAGTGATTTTATTCGCAGGACAAGACTTGAACAAGTTTGATCAAATTCGCCCTAAACGTCCTAAAATACCAGTTAAAACTAAAACATATCGTGACAAGTATCAACACCTATCAGGCACAGTCCACACATTTAAGTATGCGCATGCGTGGAGCGTGCACTCAGGTACTCGCCACTGATATGATAATATTAGCTGGCTGTGTGTTGTACTGTGCTGCGTTTAGACCGCCTAGTCTAGCCGGCGGCTAGTGCACTTAGTGGTTAGTACTTCGAAAGAGTAGGTTTAGTAGTCATAATAAGGAATTCATTGATTTTTGTTTCTTTATTCACTGTGTTATTACTCGATTCGTACGAAAACGTGCCAATTGCCTAATACGTAATCCTGGGTTTACAAATTCGCCCACAAAAAAAAAAAAAATGGTCATCGACTAATAAGCTCGCTTATTAAATCTCATTATGACACCTTTTGCTACACTGCTGATAATTTTTTTTTGCAATAGGGTCACTTTTATAAAGGGTACATTTTTAATTAGGGCGCAAACTGTAACCATGAATTAAGCATAATATTCTAGCGTATTTTTTTTATCGGTTATACAAAAAAAAAAAAAATCTGCTGTTCAATACATTTTGACCACGTAGGTATTGCACTTTTCTATGAAACAGCAGATTTTTTTTTATGAAAAGTAAAGTTTATAATAAATACACAGGACTTCAATCTAAGGCTATCCAATCAGAATTTGAATCATTTGGAAGGGAACAGCTAATCCATTGCTATATGTTTAAAAAAAATTGTCTGCTCAACAATATGAACATGAGGTCCTGGGCTAGTATTTATTTTCAGGAGGGCTTATTTTTAAAATTTTACTTAGAATTGTTTGTTCATTAATGTACCCAGGATTTTGTAATTATCTTGATTTAAAAGAGTGTCCTCGGAGTTTCTTGCCCGTTCTTCTCCATAGAGATGTACTTTTTAGAATCGGCAACTAGCTTCAACTTCAAGTTCAAAAGTACCTGTAAATGGTTTTATTGAAATAAATGCTTTGAGTTTGAGATAAATAAAAGCATTTGTCATTTATCTGTCTAGTTACAATCCAGTAGATAAGTATAGCTAGCTCACTACACCACAACTGACCGGGTGAGTGGGCTAGGCTAACGTGTGACATAATGATATAAGTTAGCCGTGTGTGCATACACTGTGCTGTGTTTAGACCGCTTTCAATCTAAGGCTTGTAATTGACGTTTATGTTTTTAATACAAACAATAAATCGTTTTTTTTTTTTTTTGGGAGTTATCAGCAATCAAACATCATAATCATCTGCCTAGCTTTTTCAGAACTATGTTAGGGTTGGCTTCCAGTCTAACCGTATGCCTCAGCACAAGTAATTTATATAGAGCGACTGTCTATCTGACCTCCACAACCCAGTTACTGGGTAACACATTAAGATTCGTGATTTTGACAACCCGTAAGCCCGTAACGAATGTTCAGATCCACGAATGACAACCGGGGCTAACGACTTATCGTATCTACTTTCCAAGGCACGAATGCACTTAACAGACGCTCGTGTAGGTGCTGGGGAGTTTGTTACGCCACTTCTTCCCAGCTAAAGCACTAGGAAGTGGTGAAGGGCGGGCGTTTTTGGGGGGACTGTCTTATGTAATTTTGACGTTCAAAAAGTGCTGACTCACAGCATAGATTGATTAAATGACTTTTGAACTTGATTTTGAATGTCTGAATGTAAAGATGGTCACCCATCCACGGACCAACTGTGGCAAGCGTAGCTTAACCTGATCGATCGACCCGTGCAGCTGCGTGTGTATTTATATATATATATTCGGTAGGTAGTAGGTACTACTGGTATATACTCAGTATTTTGAGTATGTGGGACATGCAGTAGGTATCTACTTGTTATGTTATCAGTGCTATCGTATTGTAATATCAGCATTTCTAAAATAACAATTGATTTGGGGTTAGGAACAAACCAAACCAAGATGCTTATAAGTGTTAGCCAATTTTTAACCGACTTCACAAAAAAGAGGAGGTTCTTAGTTCAGTTATTTAAAAAAATGTTTTTTACTAAGTAGGTAGTGTTTTTTTTTTAAGTCTGTTTGTTGGTTTTTCTTAAATAAACTTTTTATTTTTAGTCGTGGGTACCCCACACAAATTCGTATACCTTCATTTGCTAAGTAAATAACAGTGATAGGAAATTATTGTAACATCAGTACCTACATGTGTTAGCAAAGACATAATTAATAATTATTTCTTTATTGTAACATATTCTTTACCAGTTAACGTTCTCGCATTCATTATCAGCCTATAACTTTCCCACTGCTGGGACACAGGCCTCTTCTCTGTGAGGGGGAGTGGGCTGTAATCCACCACGCGGGCTCAGTGCAGGTTGGTAGATGTCACATATCTTAGAATTTTTGGTTCTAGGACATGCCGGTTTCCTCACCATATTTTCCTTCACCGTTTTGAGAGCAGTGGTGATGAAATATTTTACACAAAGTAAAGCGCCTGTCTGGGTTCGAATACTTCGAATCTACGACCTACATCGCATCAGTTACCACTGGGCAACCACTGCTGTACTCGCCTTAAAACATCTTATTTGAGAATCGTAGTGGCAAATTAATATCTTAATCTTTTCATTTCCCACAGCCCAAAATTAACTTTACTAACCGACATTAATTCCAACGCAATCATGCGACATTTTCGCAAGCCACAACATTAATGACGTCACCAAAAACAGAACAATACGTTTCAAATTTCGAATATTAACAGTTCTATTTTCAAACAATAACGGACAAAACCACGAAGCACGTAACAGTTGCGTTATTTCACACTTTGCTATCTCAATATTTGATCTCACACCGTATTGGTTGTTTTAGTTTATTGCCCAGTGCGGAATGCAGCTATTGGCTGTAACCGCTGCTGTTTGTGTGTTCATGTTGAAACACTTGCACTTTAAGATGTAATGAACCATTATAGCGTATTGACATCTCTGTGGCTTAGGGTTTTGGTTTGTCTATGTAGGGAGATGCATCATTCAAAATCATAATCAAAAGTCATTTATCCAGACTAAGTAGGCACTTTCCGAACGTCAAAATTACATGACTGTCGCCAAAAACGCCCGCTCTTATCCCCACTTCCTGCAGTGCGTTCTGCACGTTGCACGTGATTTAGCTGGGAAGAAGAAATGATTAAATTTTGAACACACCACTCTAATATACTTTTGCCAATACAATTCTTACAATTACAGTACAGTACAGTACAATTCTTTCCCCAGCCAGTTATCAAGTTCTAGTATTTCAGTCAAGTACTAACCCTTTTCAAACACTCCTTTAGAACAACTATTTAAACGGACACACGCATGTGTGCGTATACGCATGTCCGCACGTTGCGTTTATATTGACTGATGACGTCATCGGGCTGTGTTCTATGCAGAGGGGAAGCGGGGAAGTTGTCACAAAACTTTAATTACTGACAGAATTAATTGTACAACATAAGATTGAAATTATTGGCATTTTGAAGGCAGTCAGGTTATTAGTTAGTTGAATTAGGTATGTTTTTCATTTATTAGTTATTGGTACTTGGGGTGATGAAGTGAAGAACTGCTATAACTCAGCATTTGAAAGCATAATACTACATCAGGCTTACCTCATTGACAAAAAACAACAAATGCCAAATCAGCATGCTTACTCAATGTGATTTTGGTAACAAGTTTAAATTGCTTACTCATACATACTTATATGTATTTCATTAATAAGGCTCCTCGTTCAACCTCTCGTATCAATTTACTAGGGATAAGGTCGGAAGAATGGGTAGCAGCAACACGTCTATCTTCTTCCATTAATCTCTATCAGATATCGCGGCAGAGTCCTCTTCTTCTTCTCGTTTCGATAACTCAATTAATAACTTTAACCACGCCCACAATATTGCCAATTTTCATCAGTTTTTCTTTGGCACGCCTCAAGGACGGACACCTGACCCCGTTTCGGGTATCAGTACACAAAAACCATTATCACCTTGATGGGATATTGCAAAATGTAAAAGCGTTCTGATTCTAAGTGTTGAAATTGGACGGAAGGTTGTTTTCTCTTCGCTGACAATTGTTGGTATTGTGACAGTTATTTGAGCCTGAAAAGTTTGACAGTATAAGCTTAGGGATATCCTGGTCTGTAAAAACCCATTCTCCCATATTTTTTCAGCCATACAGCTTTTTGAATTCAAAATTCGAAAACGCATTGCTTCAAAACAGACGCAATAAAAGGACGCATTTTTTAAATTCCAGATTGCAGTCCTTTTTGAATTTGGAAACAGCTCTATTTGACGGAGAATTTGTTATTGAATTTGGAAGAGCTCTGTCTCACGGAGAAAAACAACAAACCTTTTCAAATTCCGAATAGCCCGATTCTGACGACCTACGTTCGAAAAACAAAAAATAATTTTCAAACGTAAATATGATGTAACATTTCTTTCAAAGTTTTCAACTTAATGTAAAATTAGCTCTAATGGTCTATAATGCTTTAGTAAAGAACAAATACAGACAATTAAACTAACAACAGTAGGTACATCTAAAAGCCCAACTGACGCCATTTTAGATAAAAAGCTAGAAACAATACTACAATCAGTAACTCTAGGTCAAATGGTCTGATAAATGATAATTTAGTGCCTAAACATGGACTTTGGTAGAACATTCTAGTCTAGGCCCTAAATGCATGATAGATTTTAAATGAAACGACTTTGTTGGCGACCGGTAACATAATTGGGATAACATAAGGCTTTTGACACACCATCATTGGCTCAATCGATAAACGGTTGTATCTAGCGGTTGGTCCGGCTGTCCTCGTGGATCTTTGATAGTGTAACGGGTCGTTAGAAGCTCAAAAGTCTGACAACCAGTCTTACCAGGGTATCGTTTTGCCCAGTACCTACCTGGGTTGTGCAGTCGCTACATATAAAATACTGGTATTTAGCTGCATCCAGTTTGATTGGAAGCCGACCCTAACATAGGAAAAGGATAAGCAGGTGACGAAGTAGGTTTATAGGCAAACAATCATACACGTAAAACAAAATATCAAACAAGACGAGTTTTTTTTTTTTGGTGGGAAATCATCAAATTACTTCTCCCGCTCTGGGTGGAGCAGGAGGGCGTGTCAGACTTTTACTGAATAAAACCCATCCGTGTTCCCTCAGTAGCCTGTTTGCCAGGGGCGGCGGTACTGACATCTCTTTGAGGCGCGCGTGGAACACAATGCGCCGTCGACCTGGGCTTGGTCCTTACCGGACAGCGAGCTACCCATTACTCGCCGTCCGCAAGCCCACGCCTACGGTGGCCGGAAACCAGCCCGGCAACCAAGATGAGACGAACTCAGAGGTCACAGTCTCTTTTAAAGTCCAGACATAATCTTGGTCAGATCATGTGAGGACCACGTAGTATCCGAATTGGTCTTTTGAGGAAAGAACCACTTAGATTTGAGTAGACTTGTGTGGTATTTGCGTAACACACTAACAGCAGGAATGGTTCATTCATTCATTCATTTTGACAGTTCAGCAACATTCTTTGTTTTACTAACGCTATTGATTTCTAATTTATGGTATAGTTGACTTCGATGCAGACATAGTCGCTAGCAAAAATTCGTTTTCCATAAAGTCGATCGTTTGTCCAAGCCCTTATTCTATTGTGATGCTTTTAAGATAAATGTAATTAATTAGAATACTGAGAAACGTATTTGTTCCACAATAATTATGCAATGTTATCTTAGAAATTGCATGCTAATACTTTTTATGATAGTGCCAGCAGAAGTCAACCTAATATTGTTAAATTATTGCTCGTACAAATCATCCCATGAGTAATAGAGAAGCTATATGGAGATCTACTTCCTAAGCCCGAAATATGACATTTCGGCCGAAGTGCCGGGTGATTCCTACTCCGCCGATCACAAACGGACATAAAATTTGTTTGGGGCCCGAATTAAGAATGAATGACATTTCGATTTGACAGTTGTCTTTATGCCCGATGTGTTTTTGCCCGTTCAAAAAGTTTGACGTTCAAAAAGTGCTTTTTGATTTTCCGTACATAAAAGTAATTTATTCGGGTTAAGGAGTCACTCCGAAGATTCTACTTATTTTCGGACGGACCCGTTTCTTCGTTGACTGGCTTAGAGAGTAGGCTCCGAGTTAATAAAGTTGCTTGTTAATACAAAAATTAGCGAAGTTTGGAGAGCTTTACACTAGGTACCTATCTAACGCGGCATATTTCAGATTTCGTCCGTTTTTTAAATTGGACAATAATGATAAAAGTATCTTCCTATACTGCCAAGTACGTCTTCGGTTAGGCTGAATAGAAAGATGCCTTTGCCTATCAAATTATGCGTAAACACTAAACGCAGCTAAGACGTCACATTCGTCTTTTTAAACCCACATTCGATCGGCCTTGAACGTTTTTTTTTCGTTGCAACCGACCCATCTTTTTCGCACCCTGGGCAGTGTCGCTAGGTCTAAACAGTGTTGCCTGTCTATTAATGGGTAATAACAATGATTTTGAACGTTGATAGTACTTGATAGTAGCCACATCCGTGGTTTTGAGCGCGCATTCATAGATAGCTCGGCCTTGCGAGTGCTATTCAACTCGGTGACATACTTTTCAGTTGGCTACAAGCCGTGTGACAGTACAAAGAATAATCAACTTTATTCAAAACTCGTTACAGTTGATATTGCAATGAATGAATTTAACGTAAAGTTTTAATTGAGACAACGCACCGTCCTATCGCGAATTTCGAAATTTGTATTTCGAATTTGGCGTTTTTTTTAATACTCTCTCGCTCGATTTTAATTTCGGATACGTTCAATGGTAAATTTAATTGTCTTTTTTTCAGTTTTATAAATGCAATTTTAATGGTCGCCAAGGATTTGTAATGAAATTAATTAAACTAGTTTTTAATATGAACACGTTACTTGCCTCCGTTTAAGCACTGGCCACATGTTAACATAAATTTATAATCAATGAGGTCCATCAAAGAGTTCTAATACTCGTCGGCCATTTTACCTAAGTAGGTACTATCAATATTGAAGAGTCGTATTCTAGAAAGATATTCAACTATGGTCTGCATGCTTTTCGATTCAAATACAGAATGGCAACGAATTTAATTCTAAACTCGACTAGACTCTTGTTTTGTAATAATAATGGAGGTTTATTCGTAAAAAGTTCTAGATTAAGGAACTTATAAATTTTATCCCACATGACCATCTCGTTTAGCCATTTAAATTAGTAATAAATTACCATGCATAATAGCGAAGTAAATGCTTGTAATAAACAAATCGAAGGTTGTACGAAACAATTTAATTCTATTAATTATATTATTCTTTCCTTTTATAGTTGAAACCAAAAATGATAATTATAATCTAATTGATCTCACATCGTCGACGTGTTCAGATATACAAATTCTGTCATAATAATTATTATGAATGTTTGATAATTAAAGAGCGCAGTAACTAGTCCACAGCTGTAATTGTTTGACTAACGCGTAGTCTAAACCACTAAAGATTCATTCAACATTCCTGATTCGACCACGTAAGGAAACTCCGAGAATAGCCCTCTCCATTGCCCTGGATTGCAATGGATTCTGTGACATGTTATTTAAAAATCTCACGCATAAGTTTACTTCCAGCTAACTTTATTGGTTGACACTAATGACAGCTGTCAAAAATGTCAATCCCTAGCATCAAGTGTAAATGCTACTCACTTTCAGTCAACAATAGCATCAGTTTCTATCATCTCCCTACAAAATTGATAACAAAATAAAGTTTACTCTCAGCACACTGACGTAACGCGCTGTCGCGCATGTGTCAAAGACAAACAAAAGCGACCGCGTGCGCTTGCGCAACACAGGGCTCGGCACGCGACGATTTTTACCTTTGACACACACTGAGAGACAGAAATTCACTATACACACAAACGTATATGCATACATCATCAACATGATAACCATATTCAGAATATAACGTTCCCACTGCTGGGACACAGACCTCCTCTCGGTGAGAGGGAGTGGGTCGTAGTCCACGCGGAGGGTTGCCATACGTCCGGAATTTTTCGGACATGTCCGGTAATATAGGTTTGTGTCCGGAATGCAGAGGGAATCCTAAACCGTCCGGAAGAGTGTTTTTTTTTAGAAATCAAATGTAACAATCAACATTGTATGTTATTTTTCATTTTAATGCCATTAAATATTATATTTACAAGAAAGTCAGGAATTTTCATCAAATGTCCGGAATTTACTCTGGAATTTCCATATTTTGGTCTGGCAACCGTAACTTCGCGGGCCCAGTGTGGATTGGTGGATTTCGAATATCTTCGATTTTTTGGTTCTAGAACATTCCGGTTTCCTCACAAGATTTTCTTTCCCCGTTTTGAGAGCATCATGCATACTTACTACTTTAATCGCATGGCGGTAGGCAGATACTAACAGAAGTCAAACTACAGAACAACATGTGCTATGATCCTCATAATCCATTTTGCAAAGATATCAACATCAAAATCAAAAGTAATTTATTCAAACTAAGCTAAGACTTTCGAACGTAGTTACATAAGACAGTCCGTCAGAAACGCCCGCCCTTCACCACTTCCTAGTGCTTTAGCTGAGAAGAAGTGGCGCAACAAACTCCTCAGCAGCACAGCTGTCTGTTCAGTCAGAAGAACTGGTCCATGTGCTACCCTAGGTATATCTGTACGCTAAATTTTATCGAAATCCGAACGTAACACACATATAAAATGTCTGCATATACACATACGTTTGTCAGACAAACAATGGGCCAAACTTCTACCCAGTGGTTCCCGCTTCATGGCAAACGACATCGCGGTAGTCCAGACAGAGATGGCGAGATCAGCTGGACACCTTAAGGGGAACCTAGTCGCTGGCTCGAATTCACTGGTGGGCCTGGCTAAAAAGCACGCTGTCTCACCAGGCTTCGTGTCCGACAGAGATAGTAACAGTGATGAGCAGTTAGACGCTAGTCTACACGCACAACGTTATTGAGTGAGATTTAAAGTAAAACAGGAGCGTAAAAAATTAAGAAAAGTCCTTCGGAAGATCGGGTTTTATGAAAAAGCCACTGCATAAATCAAAGACCAATAAAGTTTATTGAACTTTTCTATAATTGAATTTTGTCGGTACCGACTTGGTTTTGAAGATTTTACACTTCTTTTATTACTTAAACACGCCCAAAGATAGGTTAAATTAGCAAGAAAAACGAATGCTTGTTGGCTCATAACTTTTTAATGGCTTTTTATTTTACGAGTAGTATTCTGTTTCCGTACAGGCAATATTAATAATGAGACAGAACCATATCATGTTTAATTTTTGATGTATATTGTCAAACAGTGGAGTAAAACACTCCCGAAGTTTGTATGGAAAAAATGTGGACTAGATTCACCTTAATAAAGATTGGTTCTTGGCAGTTCTGTACAGAGAAAGGTGGAAATAGAGTAGGGAGTCGTTCGCCCAGCAGTGGGCCTTTAATGGCTAGTAATAATAAAATAATGACGATGTTTTTTTGACGTTTAAGCGTCTCTTAACTTTAAGCAACGTTTATAAATATAACTGAGTTCGTACTACAGTTCCTTGTGCGTCTTTTTCAACAACATAACAATATGAAACTTGTTTGCTATTGATATAAAGATTAGTCATCGCTTTCCCTCGAATATGTTCAGTGTTGCAACAAGGAAAATACGTATAGAGTCGTACCAACTGCGTAATGACGTGAAGGCTGTAGAAAGTGATAATATTTGTAATGGCAACATTGTTTGGTTGAAAAATAAACAAACTATTACTTATCAAAACGGGAAGAATGATGATGGAAAATTAGATAAATTAATAATGAATGATTTTATTTGTGTATAAGTAGTCTTATAGGCTTAGATCAATCATCATCATCATCATTTCAGCCGAAATACGTCCACTGCTGGACATAGGCCTCCTCCGGAAAGGGGGTTTTGCCATACTCGGCACGCTTGGCAGGCGGGTTGGCGATCGCAGTATAGTGATAAAATGCATAGACAACGCTGCTGCCCATTCTCTAGTAAGTCCCTTAGTCGCCTTCTATGACACCCACGGGAAGAAATCGGATGGTGCTATTCTTTTACGTCCGGCACCACACTTTTTTTTTTTTTTTTTTGGTATTGGCATCTCGCAGTTGACCTTGAGAGGCCGTGACTGCTCAACCGGACTTTCCTGTGAAGGTTTTTAGGAATCTAAAAGCCTCCAGACAGGGCGTAAACCTACTTAAACCTAAAACGACTGCGCACTGAGGGCACCCCCTGTGGGGTACGAACCTCGGCTCAGGGAGTCGCTGGCGGGGGGGGGCAGCTAGTACTCTATCAGGGACAGGCTGGATCAAGTTGTTTTCATGATTATTAGACGGGGAATTTAAAGCTACTGGCTCAGCTGCGGCGCGGGCTGGCGCATCAACGAGCAAGGGACGGTCGGGGGTCTGATCGCTACTCGGGAGTCTTAGCGGGGCGCGAGGACCTCGGCGGCGAGGTCGGTAGGACGGTCGTCGTTTGTGTTTGTGTACTGTACTGGTGGCCCTATTCTTTTCTTGGAGAACAGTGATGGGGTCATCTGGGTCGGAGAGGACATGTTTCGGCCGGCGAATACTACTGATTCTACTGGGGACATAACTAGCGGCCTTCACAATCAAGGGATTGCGATGTATCTCGGCTTTATCGAAGAAACGCTTCGAGTTGCGTTTCATAAATTGAGCAATAGTGGGCATTTTCAGATCGAGATGGAGGATCTCGTTTCCGGCACCACACGGAACAATAATATATTTTAAACTAGATGAGGTCGGCGTTTCCTACCTGACTACTCTGAGAAGAAAGGCCGAAACAAATTAAGAGATCACAGGTATTGTGAAACATCACGAGGAAAGCTAAAAATATATTAGTCAGGTAAACCAATTCTCTTTTCTTCGTTCTATGGCTTTTGTCTTGAAGTAGTATAATTGCAAGCTGGCCTGGGTATTGAATTGTGTGGAAAACGAATAGGTAATTTGCCCTGCACAGGAAAATGCAGGCTAGATAGCTAAGGACAGAGACGCTTTTCCTATAATCAGTCGTTATATACGCATCGCTGGGACACAGACCTCCTCTGATGAGAGGGAGTGGGTTGTAACCCACCACGTATGCCCATAGGAGATAGGTACATGTCACGTATGTCTTCGTTTTTTTTTGTTCTAGAACACGCGGGATTCCACACGATGTTTTCCTTCACCGTTTTGAGAGCAGTGGTGATGAAATTATTTACACAAAGTCAAGCCCCTGTCTGGGTTTGAACCTACGACCTTTCAATTCATAAGTCCGGACCGTTTCTACTGGGCTACAATTGGGCTTGTGGAGCTGTGGCTAAATAAGAACAGCGGTACGGATTGATCGACCAGGTTAAGCTACGCTTGCCGCGGTTACTCCGTGGATGGGTGACCATCTTTACATACCAAGACCTCTCCGTGCCTCGGAAATCACATTAAGCCGTTGGTCCCGGCTGTCATTCGTGGATCTTTGACAGTCGTTACGGGTCGTCTGAAGCCCGAAAGTCTGACAACCAGTCTTACCAAGGGTTATCGTGTTACCCAGTTACTGGGTTGTGGAGGTCAGATAGGCAGTCGCTCCATGTAAAATACTGGTATTCAGCTGCATCTGGTTAGACTGGAAGCTGACCCCAACATAGGTGGGAAAGGGCTAGGCAGATGATGAAATATTACCTAACTCTTTCTCACCAACTATGACTATTCTAGCGAGCCCTACGCTTCAGTTGCGCAAACGCATTGTGTACTTTATGTTAGCACCACGCATTTCTGTATTACATCACACACTTTAAAACTATGGTGATATAATTTATTGGGTATGAACTAACTACCTTATATATCTTATTACTAATATCATGTATATCTTATTAATAATATCATATCTTAGTCTTCTCCATAGGAACGTACTACACTTTGAAAAGGGCCACTAGATTCACTTTCTGACTGACGGAGTCCTGGTCAATTCAAAACAGTCTAATTGGTTTAAATGAAATAAATGCTTTCCGACTTATTACTAAACGCGATCTAACTTTAGTTCTTCCTAGAGCTCTGAGCCAGTCTTTGAAATTACAACTTTATTTCGATTTCGGTAAAGTTCTTAATACAAAAACTTTTTCCAAAAAAAAAAAAAAAAAAAACAAACGACTTCCGGAAAAACACTACAAAGTGAAAAATAACGTTAATTTCGGAAGACTGGTGGTTTGACATTCAGGCTTCTGACTATACGGCTTAAGCCTTAACGTGCTTTCCGAGGCAAGAAGGGATCTCGATATGAAATGGAAGCAAGTACCTCTCTTTTAATATTAAAAATTAAAACAGATTTTTGAAGTGAAAACTTCTTTAGGCGCGTTGGGCATTTTTTGAGATGGGAAAAACAATTGAACTTGCGACACTGTTACCGACACCACTGACAACACGAACGTACGAACGAACAACGTTGAACGTACGTTGAATGTTGTTTAATCTGACTATTCAAAAAAACCTAAAAAAAAAACAACCGACTTTCGGAAAAACACTTCCCTTTGAATTGTTTTTCCAATTTTTTTTTTTAAATTCATTTGCTGTTTTTTTTAGTTTTTATTATTCACTTTTTAGTTATAGCACACATCGATTCGAAATTTCATCATCCTTGGGGTCAAAACAATGCATAATTATGCGATAGCAGCAATCGCGGTTGGTTTGCTGTCATTTTTTGAAGAGTTCCGTTGTCTGTCTCCGAAACTCATCATCAAATCTTTATGAAATTTATATGGGACCATTTCGGAATAAACCCCTTTCGAACAAAAAAAGAATTTTGCAAATCCGTCTATATATGACGGAGCTATGCCCGAAATTCAAGTTTTTACTTCTGTCGGCATTCCCGGAGTGCCACTGTTTTTTTTTTTTTCCTAAGGATCTTCTGCTCTATCTTTTGCTTTTTTGTTTATTAATTTTCCAAATTTAAATTCTTATCTTAACTTATTACTAAATTATTTTATAATATTTTGTAACATTTTACAAATTATTTGTAACTAGCTTTTGCCCGCGGCTCCGCCCGCGTGCATGTCGGTTATCGCGTAAAAAAGTAGCCTATGTCCTTACCCATATCCCAGGCTATATCTCGGCCAAATTTCATGACGATCGGTTCAGCGGTTAAGGCGTGAAAGCGTAACAGACAGACAGACAGACAGACAGAGTTACTTTCGCATTTATAATATTAGTAGGGATATGTTAAAAAAAATTGTGAACTACTCAGAGAACAACCAAATAGGAGTCACTGAGGTTGAGAGTGCGGAGTGCACACGTACTTATATTTTTTATTCTTTAAGAAACGATGGATGGACTGTGTGAATGATGATATGGTCAGAAAGGGTGTGACTACGGAGATGACGACAAATTTTAAAGTATGGAAGGAACAGTTCGTTCGCTCCATCATAGACCCCAGCGATCGCTTTCCATCAGGCGTGATCGAGATTAAGCAGGCCCATCTATACAATGTCGCCCATGCGCATGTGACCGCCCGTAATTTTCTGAACTTTTTGAAAACTATTTTCAAAAAAATATCAACCGACTTCCAAAAAAACACTACAAAGTGCAAAATAACTTTAATTTCGGAAGTCGGTGACTTTGGACGTGTAGGTATTTTAATTATTTGTCACCGCCTTCCGAAATTAAAGTTATTTTGCACTTTTTAGTGTTTTTTTGGAAGTCGGTTGATATTTTTTTGAAAAAAGTTTTTATTTTTCAGTTTTTAGTTACCTACGCCACACCAATTCGAAATTTCATCATCCTCAGGGTCAAAACAATGCATATTTATGCGATAGCCGCATTCGCGGTTGATTTGCTGTAATGTTTTGAAGAGTTCCGTTGTCTGTCTCCGAAACGCATGATCAGATCTATATGAAATTTATATGGGACCATTTCGGAATAAACCCCTTTCGAACAAAAAAATATTTTGCAAATCCGTCTATATGCGACGGAGTTTTGCCCGAACATACATAAAAATAAATAAAAAATATAAACATGTCGAATTGATAACCTCCTTCTTTTTGAAGTCGGTTAAATAAAAGAGAAGTCCTGACTGACTGACTGACTGACTCATCAACGCCCAGCCCAAACCCTTGGACCTAGAAAGCTGAAATTTTGCACAGAGGTTCCCTATATAGTGTAGACAAGGAATAAGGACGGATTTTTCGAAATTCAACCCTTAAGGGAGTTAAATAGGGGATGAAAATTCCGCGCGAGCGAAGCCGATGGCAAAAGCTAGTAGAGCAATAAAAAGAAAAGAAAAACAATAGGCATGTTGCGTCGACCCCAAATAAATTAGGATAAGGGACTAGTACCCTTATCCTTAAAATTATGAGAAAAAACAGAATAACGTAGAAAGAGAAGTTAAAAGTGAAAACTTCACACGTTATATTGCATTCGTGGCTTATTAGCAAGACAACACTAAAAGGCAAGCAAATTGATGTTTGCAGTACTTTCTTGTAACACTCTGTATTCACACTCCTTTTATTTACGTTTTGAGTAGTAAAATCGTCAAAAGAAGTAAAGAGGGGCTTCAAGCTAAGTAATAACAATAATGCAAGTTGATCGATCAGGTTAAGCTACACTTGCCGCGGTTGCTCTTTGGATGGGTGACTATAGTTACATACCAAGACCCCTCCGTGCCTCGGAAAGCATGTTAAGCCGTTGGTCCCGCTTGGAACGGGTCGTCAGAAGACCGAAAGTCTGAAAACCAGTCTTATCACGGGGTATTGTTGCTGTCCTTTCAAAAAATGGTTGAAAACAGCATGCAGATGAAACCACTTTTCGTCGGCATTTACAAAGAAATTACATTTGAAAAAAAACAGTTAGTAATCTACATAATATGATACGTCATTTGGTTAAGGCATAACTTTTCTATGGGTATCAAATAATAAGAAAAAAAAAAACACCAAATCACCTCCAAATCGTTGAGACGAAACCATTTTACTCCTTCATTTTTAACAAAAGTGTAAAAAAAATATCTACTGCTTTGCAATACAAAGGAAAATGATTTGGTTTTGTTACTTTTTACAAATATGCATTATTTTTGTTATAATAAATTAAAAATGCAACCGAAGACTGCACGGCTACATCACCCCGCACTCGCCCACAAATTTAGTGCGCCCATATTCTGAAGGTCTTTGGCATGGATGCAAGCCTTTTACCAGTAACGTCCTTCAGACATTTCGGCCATGTCGGCCAATCTCAAAAGAGACTAGCCTTCGGTACAGGAGATATTTTAGTATAACCAGTAACTGTGTTGAGGAGGTCATGGAGACGTGGAGGAGCCAGTCGGTCCATGTGTGTCCATAATACGTGTTATTATATCCGACCACTCGATAAGTGTACCCTTTCAAATAAAAGAAGATTTTTTTAAATTGGTTTATAAATGACGGAGTGTGGAGATAATAAACATTAAAAAAAAACGTTCGAATTGAGAACCTCTTCCTTTTTTTGAAGTCGATTAAAAAACCCAACCTGACCAAGACATAAACTATCTGTTCTTTTATATAATAGGTACTTTAGTTTAGTACAGAGGCCAGCACATCAAGCTACCCCAATCTGTCAAATTTCTGTGATAGTTTTTCAACTTTATACTAAAGGAATAAGGTTTATGTTCAATTGGGAAAATTTGACAGTTTAGGATAGCTTGACCTGCTGGCGACTGTATATAACCCTGGTATCGGTTTCAGAACTATTATCACTTTATCAGTTATCTAATACATATAAAAAAGTCACACATAACACTAGCAATTCAAATTAAGAATCGTACAAATGACGTCACTCGTCAGTACACCGCGTGCGCCTGCGCAGCCTTGACGCGGCTTACAATAAATAAGGTTGTATCAACATGACATGCCTTTATCAGGCATCGATTATACCAAACTCCTTTTACTAATCGACTTTTTAGAATCGATTTAAAGATGGCGCCGATTTTAATTGAGTGATGTTTTAATTATTAGTGAGGAAACCGGCATGTCCTAGAACTAAAAATTCGAAGACATGTGACATCTACGTACCAACCCGCACTGGGCCCGCGTGGTGGATGCCCACTCCCTCGAGAGTGAAGGCTTGTGTCCAGCTGATTATGCTAAAAGTGTTCATGCTAGCAAATCCTTAAAGATTTACGATCACTTAGTTCAGGGTATGCATAACCAAAACTAGAGATTGCAATCTTTACGTCATAATAGCTTTCTTAATTTCATACAACTTTCTATTTCGTTTCGCATTTCAAGCCTACAACATTCTTTTTTAATTCGCGAAATTTCATTTTTGCATTCTACATATATTCGTTTATGTACAACATTTACGAAATGATTTGCAAGATTTACCTTAGAAGTTTAGGTTTGTTTTGTTAAGTCAAACAAAGTCGCTTTTCGTGTCTGTACGCTTAGATCTTTTAAACTACGTAACGGATATTAATGCGATTATCATCAATAGACAGAGTAATTCAAGAGGAACGTTTATATGTATAATACACCACCCGCCGCGCGGGCGAAGTCACAGGCAAAAGCTGGTATACTTATATAATAATAAAAACACTGTACGAGGCCAAAAGGTATCTCGTGTATCTCAGCATGTAGGTGAAGATACTTACATCACAGCTCAGCCCTATTTCAATCTTCTTCTCTGCTCTTTAGCTGGGAAATTCTCCAGCTACACCCAAGTTAGAAGAACTAGAAGCATCTTATGACCTTCAATCTAGTATTTGTAACCAAAGTTATATGCTGAAACTCCTCATAGCAACCACTAGGTGACCTGGTTACCAACGGTTATCTACAGCAACCTTGATATAAAGCAACTAGATAATTCTGGTTGCTTCACAATCTACGGCAACCAATGTTAACCATTGCAGTTATTGACCTTGGGGTCAAATTGAAGGCTTTTATGTATTAATTATAGAAAAATTAAAATTACTTTAGTTTCTTTTCATTTAAGGTAAGGTTTTTTAAAGTAGAAAGCTTTTGCAAAGATTTCTATGTTAAACTTTTCAAACCCAAGGTTAGTTTGAACACCTAAGCACACAAAAATAAATAGAAAACATGCGTGAGTCCTTTTTTTCGCTAGGCAAAACCAAATGAATGTCATGTGATTTTGATCCATTAAAACCTTAAAATGACTTGTTCTACATGCAATATACAGGAACAGTTTTTATCCAGTGCGCAAATTGTAACCATGAATTCAGCATATCATTCTAGACCCCCTAGCGTAGAAATTTTTCGCCGCGTTACACAAAAAAAATAATCAGCCGTTCCATACATTTTGACCGCGTAGATATTGCAATTTTCTATGAAACAGATGATTTTTTTTTGTACAACCGGCGAAAAATTTCTACGCTAGGGGTTCTAGAATGATATGCTGAATTCATGGTTACTATTTGCGCACTGGATAAAAACTTACCCTGTATAAAATACAATACAATGGTTCTCCTTATGCATCTCGCTCTTTATCTCTCAGTCACACACCTCTTTAAAAAAAAGGAAAAGAACGTTCTATTTGTCTCCCTACGTCACGTTATTTAAAAATAGAAGCAAGCTTTTTTCTTTGTTCCACTCGCTCATCTCGTTTACGAAAAGGAAAGGTCTCTCTCTTTCTCTCTACGCATACATCGCATGTTGTGCATCTAGTAATGTTATCTTGCAGGCTCTAATGTATTAGTATGCTCTAAGATCGGTGATTATGTCCTCTTTTGAAAGAAGAAGAGAGCTATCTGTCTCACTCACTCACCATGTCACTCATCTCTCTCTGCATAGAACGTGTGTGTATCAACTCACATGCTCCTGCAGGCTTCATAGGACCAATAACATCGGTGTATAAGTTCTCATTTAAAATTAGAAGCAAATATTTATCTATTATTTCCCACTAACTCATCTCGTTTAAGAAAAGGAAAGGTCTCTCTCTCTCTCTCTCTCTACGCATAGAACGCGTGATGTACATCTAGTCACGTTATCCTGCAGGCTCTAATAAATTAGTATGCGGATCCGAGGACGTTTGACACCCGAGTACCATACCATACCACGTGACATACGGTGATATTGTTGCCATACAATAATGCATTTCTAATCAGAAGAGTGGTTCTTCTGCAAAATTAATGAAGTTTTAAGGAGCATTCGGATTCGGGATATTTGAAAAACAGGATAAGAAATTATGCCGGTTTTTCTCGTAGAGTTGAAAAATTCATGAAAATCTATGCAGATTTTTGAATAGGTCGTTCGGGATCATTGGAAATTCAGATATTTTTGCTAGGCTATTGGCCTCCTTGAAGGGGAGTGACTGTTGCGTTACCTGCAAAACTAAATGATTTACCAATACTTTCTTATTACCCCGAAGATGACATTTCTCGTGCACCTGTAATGTATGTATTTAATATTAATAAGTATTACCACCGGTAACAGCCGCGATTTACGAGTTGTAGGTCGTCGGGTCGAACCTAGACCGGTGCTTCATCATCATCATCATCATTTCAGCCGAAAGACGTCCACTGCTGGACAGACATGGACCGGTCCTTACTTTGTGTATATTATTTCATCACCACTGCTCTCAAACCGTTGAAGGAACACATCGTGAAGAAACCGGCTATTCTATTACCAATATATATTCTAGAACCAAATTTGAATTTAATCCCATTGACTAAATAGTAAAAAATCATTCAATGATTTTTTTATGACATTCATTCTAACAATTTTTTTTTTCATTTAAAAAATATTATATCACAATAGATGATACTTTATTGACATATAATCTAGCCTATTTTTTTATTCTTAGAATGTAAGTGAAACTGCAGACATTAGCAAGTATATTTCAATATAAGATATTGAAGAATTTATTCATCTCTTATGTATGCATAATTTATTCGTGATTTCTGTACAAAATACTGCGGTTTGCGTGCAACTAACAAAAGACGGTGAAGGTCCACCTTTTGTTTTATGTATACTTTAAACACCTACAGCAAATTGATTATTGTACAAAATAATTATGTACTGGATAATGATCTTTATAATTGGTTATACTCATGCCTGGCGTATAGGCAGAAATGGAGACAAACAAACGTATTTAAACCGATTTCAAAATGGTGGTTCTCAAGTCTACTGTATTTTTTTGTTGCATACATTTATAATGTTACGCGATATCTCCGGAAATTGCGGAACGATTTAGGAAATTATTTTTTAATGGATAGGGTATGATTTCGGGGTGGTACCATATAAATTATATAAACTTTCCTTGGGCAGTTTGTCAGGTAATTTCAATAATAGTTTTTTTCCCAATTAGTGTACATTGATAATATTAAAACTTCGTGTCACGGTTATTTACATAGTAAGTAGTGGTAAACGAATTTTTGGGGGGTAAATACCACCTCTAATAAGCGAAAAATAAAAACTTTAGGATTTTTTTTACAAAACAAACCCGACTTCCAAAAAAAAAACTCCAATATGGAAATTGACTTTAATTCCGGAAGTTGCTGGCAAAAAACGAAAATACAATACCAAAAACTTTTAAAAAGTTTTTCTGCATCAAGATTTATAGAATTCAACTACATGTTTAGCGCCATCACTAGCGTCCATCAGTTTCTGTAACGTTCAACTGACAGGACACGCATAATATTCAGTGTCCCATCGTTTTTTTGTGAAACAGCATCACATTTACTCTCCAAGGCGGAGTCGTCTTTGAACCTCCACCTGAACAGGTATTCCTGGCTTTTTTTTTTGAGGGTGGGAACTCATCAAATAACTTTTCCGCTCTGGGTGGAGCAGGAGGGCGTGTCAGACTTTTACTGACTAAAACCCACCCGTGTTCCTTCAGTTACCTGTGTGCCATGGGCCACGGTATCTCTTTCGAACAATCCACACCCCTGGAGGTTTTCCTGGCTTCGACTAATCTGGTTCCGCAGTCTGTTAAAATACCACCAGGTTACCCAAGGAAAACTCATGTGGAATCTGTTAAAGAATTGTTTGAGTAGATTCCATGGTATTTGATAAGGAGGAATGACGAAAAAGTCGTGAGGAAAGTTTTGAGTATGAATGTCGATGGCTATAAGAGTAGGGGGAGACCAAAGAAACGATGGATGGACTGTGTGAATGATGATATGGTTAGAAAGGATGTGGGTACGGAGATGACGAGTAATAGTGAAGTGTGGAAGAAAAATCAATGTTTCGCCAACCACAAAAAAAATGGGATCATGATGTTTATGTACATTTCAAGTCCTTAAATCTTAGAAGTTGCTCAATATTCATTTGTTTTTTTTCACCCCTGAACAGTAGCGGATTTAGGCTTAGGTCCTTGAGGCCCGGGCCTATGGCGGCAAATTTTGAGGAGCACCAAAATTCGAAAATGCGAAATCGATTGGGATTTCTGTCTGATCTGTAAAACAATATTTTAAAGTTTATTTTCTTCCGCTCTTACGATCCAAACATAGTACCATTTCCAGGGTAGAATTTCTTTGTTAAAATAATTAATCAGGATAGTACTAAAATCCGAAATATCTAACAAAGTTTTAAAAAAACTTTCTTTAAATGCTACCATTTTTATCTATTTACGAAATTACATTTTTTGTTATATTTTCAATCGAAATTTCCTCACACGTGTATATATACTGTTTCGAAAGAAAAAGGGCGCCATATCGTCTTGGGCATAGGGCGCCATCAAACCTAAATCCGCTACTGAAGAATAAGTTTGCCTTTTCTCCGCCTAAAGGATTATTCCCATTACAATTTACATGTTTTTTAATAGGAAATACCATTACCCTTTCCATTTATTTCGTAACTAGTGTTTATCAGCAAACCGGTGTATTATCTAACTGGTGAAAGTAATTTCGGCTCCTGACGACGCTCGAAATATGTGCAATGTGACTTTACTTGACGATTTTCTGTCTGCATTTCATGTTTTTAAATGAAATTTAGTGTTTTTAATGTTTTAGAAGCGAGCCTTGTGGCTACATAATAATAGCCGCACGGGTCGATCTTCCAGGTTAAGCAACGCTTGCCGAGGTCGGTTCGTGGATGGGTGACCATCTTTTCATGATACCCCTCCGTGCCTCGAAAAGCACGTGGTCCCGGCTGTAATTCGTGGATCTTTGACAGTCGTTACGGGTCGTCAGAAGCCCGAAAGTCTGACAATTTGAAAACATTGTAAAAGCCAATTATTTTTAAAGAGTAACCGTAGAGTTTCTTGCCGGCTCTTTTACATAGGAAACGACCAATTGGAACTGTGAACCTAGCTTCAGACGTTCCATAATTGCCCATGTAGGTTTATGTGAAATAAAATATTATGACTTTGCCATTGGTAGTCGCTTCATGTTTGAATTTTTGGTTCTAGAAAATACATGTTTGTTACTCTCACGATATTTTCCTTCACCGTTTTGGGTATCTTCCTATGAATAGTAAAGATTTTAAATGCTTACTTCCATAAGTTTATACTTAAGCCATTATGTAAAGAACTTATTATATACATGAATCTTCACACTATGCTCCCCTACAAACCGCGATGTCTATGCGACACAGATAAAAAAGATAACAAACAAAACTGTTCGGATACTGTAATTACGCTAAGATTAATGTATGAGATGCTGTTACTCTGTGGTTAGACCTCTCGAGAGAGTAATAACCTCTGATGTAATTGTATGTTTTGGACGTTTTCTAAATTTATCTATTTACTTTGATTGGAATTTAATTTGTGTATCGAGAAATTCACGTCAAAAATTAGACTTTTCTTGGTTTTTATTCGGTGCCCCTAAAGGCAATTTACCCCAAGAGGCGAAGACTATAGCATTGCCGTGCATATAAAACCAGGTAAAAAAAGGCACTTTTTAGACGACAAAATTGTATAAGACAGCTTTTAGGACAGCTTTGGATAAGAAGAAGAAGTGGCGTAAAGACCTCAGCAGCAGTATATTAGGCCAGAAGACGGCATGCATGCATCAGTCATCGTGTAGCTCATTATAGAAGTATCTTTTCAGCAATAAACGGCTAAGGGATGTATGAAAAAGCTCGCTAAACGCAGTCACGAAGGAAAAGCTGAGAACAGAAATAAAATTTCAACGCAGCAATTAATATTAAAAAGGATTCACAAATATTACATCAGCATGCTCGATTAAACGAGCCCTGAGCTTTTATCGAACTAAAATAAACAACAATGAATAAAAAAGAAACAATTATTAGTAACAGTTATTTTTAAAAGCTTTCTTCGGAACGCTTATCCGAAACGAAAATAGCCACGCACACACGTCATCATTCCACTTTCGAATAGGTGAAAGTTGTATAGCTATGTGTGAGTGGGGAAAAAATCAAATTTCGGACGCGGAAGTTACGTTCGGATATGCACACGCGAGCTTTCTGTTATGCGGTATTACGATACCGATTGATAATCGATTATTTAAATAACAATTATATCGATAATTAGTTGCGTAAGTTGTTTTTTGAATATTGTTTTTTTTTTTGCATGAAATTCGCTGCAGTGGTTTTGCATGTTGCTTTTTATATGTTTTTTTTGTACGTGTTTTAAAACTTGTGTTGATGCTAAATTGTACACAACTGGATTCGCACGTAGCGAAACAATGTTGCAAAAAAAGATAAATGCAACATGGTTCTACGATTACGTCTAACAGAATTGGCTAGGTCATGTCTGTGCGAGCTAACTAAACTCAACACACTGTGTATAAACTACAAAGTTCCGAACCCACCATAACGTTAGGAAGTAAATCAGTTTTATCTTCACGATGACAAAACAGTACGATAACAGCGCGAAAACAAGCATCGAGTAAACATTTAGTTCGTTTTTTTACGTAACACGCGTCGTTTACAACCGTCCAAATACCAATGACCCGCTGACGTAAGAAAATTCTTAAAAAACACCGGTCGAGATAGGTCAACTTAAATTGGTCGGGTGCAGTCAATAAGTAAAGATGGCGGTCCCGCGGACATATGTTCGGGCGACGGAAACGACCGAAGTGCGCCGAACGCGTTCGTAAGTGGGTCACACGGATGCACACACACATAGATAGGGAACCATGAGCGTCGCGCACCGCACTACTCATCGTCTCGTGATTACACTGAGGGCAAAAAAACTTTTTGTGTTGACACACTATGCGAATTTTCGCGTTAGGGAGTGTTGTAATATTTTTATTGTTAATTTTTATTTAGTGCGGTTTTAATAAGGCGTTTTATTAAAAAAATGCAGTTTCGTTATTAAAAACGTGATCTGATATCTTGTCAAGGAATAGTGGTGGCAAAAACTGTTCAAGCGAGTTTACCTATTTATTTTATTAATTGCTTTGAAACTGATAAAATATAATTTAAATGACTAAAAACACTATAATTTTCAAACCCAACCAGGCAATAATATTAAATGCAAAAATTAAAATCCTCATAAAATTAAAATAATTGATAATAATTATTTATATACCTATAAAGTACTAGAACATATGGCATTGACCAATTTTAGTTAATAAGCCTTCGTAGTACTTAAATTATGCAGCTGAGCTGCCTAGATGTCAGTGTTTCTATGCACCCGAATGGAATAGGTAATCATCTAAGTGAACTAACTATAGTTTAGGTTATGTTAAGTCAAGTTAAGACGTAACTTGGGAACTCAAGGTCTGTTACATGACTAGTTATGTGCTGGTCGAGGTAAAAGCGGTGTTTTGTAAATAACATGTCGTATTATATCTAAAATGGTGGAGAGTATATTAAAGTTTTTAAGCAATTTTATGCTTCATTTTGCTATTTGTGCTAATTCCCGAAGAAAAGGAGGTAAATAAATTGAAAGTTCTATTGTCAGTTAGTAAAAACTTAATAGGTTTTTTAAACTAATAAATTAGGAGAGCTGATTAGGTGGACCGATGATCTGGTGAAGGCCGAAGGAATCCGCTGGATGCGAGATGCACAGAACCGGTCTAAGTGGCGGTGCTTGGGGGAGGCCTATATCCAGCAGTGGACGTTTTTCGGCTGAAATGATGATGACGATGATGAAATATATTTTTTTTCGGGTGAAAAATGTTTCCTTTTTGAAGTTAAACTGAAACAAATAGCCAAAGCTTAAGAATAACAGTCAGAAAGTGCCTTTTACTGTCACCAAAACCGACCTATAACCTAAAAATTACACAAAAAATTCGCCATTCATTTCCCTTTTAGGTCACCAAAACAAAACTTCTAGAACACAAACTTGTCTTAGCAACGACAGCGCACACGCACTGCATTCTCTAATTTACATTACATATTACCGTACATGACCTCACGCAACACGCACCTTATTTCTACTACTGTTTCTGCTTACTTCGTCAAGGAAAAAAGCGTGATGCGTAAAGTTTGTTTTGGTTTTTCCGAATGAATACTCACCTCCTATGTTGCCTTGGTTTGATAGATGCGTAGTTGAAATGGCTAAAGGATAAAATGTCAACAAATAAACAAATAGTGTTACGTCATTGTGTTTTTTTTTTGACGTTGGGAAATCATCAATTAACTTAAGAGCAGGAGGGCGTGTCAGACTTTTACTGACTAAAACTCACCCGTGTTCCTTTAGTTTCCTGTGTTCCAGGGGCCACGGTACCTCTTTCGAACAACCCGCACCCCTGGCAGGCATCGGCCCTTGCGGACCCCACCAGTTGGTTCTGACATCTCTTTGAGGCGCGCGTGGAATACAACGCGCCGTCGACTCGGGGTCACACTGTTTATGGCATAGATTTTTTGTTTATGGTTTCGTTCATCCTTAGTTTGAATACAGTTTGACAACGCGGTCCCAAACCCACCCCTTATTACAAAACAAGGTTTTTCTTTAGGTATGGTTTAAAACATCGAGCCTGTTTTTGAAATAAGAACTTAGAACTGAAATAGAATTACAGCTCCTTTTCTAAAACTGACAATTTAGCACTGGACTAACTTGTCAGTTTTGTAAAAGGAGCTGTATTTCGCTACTAATGGGTCGAAGTTTGGAAATATCTGACGTTCAAGTAAATCTCTATCTCTATTTAAGTATCCCTATTTCCCTTGGTCACGGCATCGCACGTGAACGGCTGGACCAATTTTGCTAATTCTTTTTTTGTTGTGTTTGGAACTGTAAGTAGAAGGTTCTTATGAAAGAAAAAATGAGAAAGCTGCGCGAAACTGCTGCGAGAAAATTTAAGAAAACTTTTACAGACAGGACATTGTCTGTCGGGTTAGCTAGTACAGACGCCAGCAGGTCAACCTACCCCAAACTGTCAAGTTTTCCCAATTGAACATGAACCTTATGCTTACGGTATAAAGTTGAAAAACTATCAAAGAAATTTGACAGATTGGGGTAGCTTGATGTGCTGGCCTCTGTACAAGATAAAAAAATACCAAAGCTTTGCGAGATGTAGGTAATTTTTGAAGAAAGATCTGTCAAATAATTTATCTATTTATCTTTCTTCTAAAAGAAGAGATCCGTAGATCGATAAGCTGGTATAAGCTCTTAACTGGCATCCTTACATAGTAGGTATAAAACAAAGTCGCTATTCGTGTTTGTACGCTTAGATCTTTTAAAGGTCCGCAACTCCGCTGTCCGCTGTATGTGTACTCATGTTTCCACAAATAAAGAATCTTGAATCTTGAATCTTGAATCTTGAACGGATTTGCATGCGGTTTTTTAACCGACTTCAAAAAGAAGGAGGTTATCAATTCGACATGTTTATATATATTTTTTTTATGTATGTTCGGGCATAACTCCGTCGTATATAGACGGATTTGCAAAATTATTTTTTTGTTCGAAAGGGGTTTACTCCGAAATGGTCCCATTGAATTGAATTTCATATAGATCTGATGATGTGTTTCGGAGACAGACAACGGAACTCTTCAAAAAATTACAGCAAATCAACCGCGAATATTGCTATCGCATAAATATGCATTGTTTTGACGCCAAGGATGATGAAATTTCGAATTGGTGTGAGGTAGGTAACTAAAAAGTGAAAAATAAAAACTTAATTCTAAAAAATAAAATCCAAAAAAACACTACAAAGTGCAAAATAACTTTAATTTCGGAAGGTGGTGACGAATAATTAAAATACACATCCAAAGTCACCGACTTCCGAAATTAAAGTTATTTTGCACTTTGTAGTGTTTTTTTGGAAGTCGGTTGTTATTTTTTTGAAAAAAGTTTTTTTATCAATAGATAGAGTGACTCAAGAGGAAGGTTTATATGTATAATAGACCGACCACAACGCGGGTGAAGCTAGTTTAAGATAGGTACATTAAAAAGTCCAAATCTAGAAATAGGTCACAATCCAATAAAATCAATTATAAATAGTACTCACAATTATTTCTGAATGAAGGTAATTACCTAATTGTCAACGTTTTTATTTATCCATTTATTATTACTTAACAAGAATAAAATTAACTGTCGATTACATTTTAATAAATTAAAGCTTAAATTTTCATAAAGGTTATGTTAACAATTGATTTATCGTTTTAATTGTTTGAATTATTGACATCTTGAAATTGATACTCGATTTTAATTGCAGTGTAAATTCAGTTGTCAAAATTAACATAGCATGACGTTTGCACTCAATTAATTGATATTCAAAGGTGTTTAGTAGGTAGTCAGAGAAATAAATTGTTTAGCAAATTGAGTACCAACTCACGTTGCTCAAGTCACAACTGTGATTTTTTGACAGTTGTACAAAATGAAGTAGGGTGACAATTTGCAATTATTTTTTAATGATTATTAATATTTCATTTATTTTATTTCATTTATTTCATAAACAAAAAACATTTGTGTCGAAATATAGGAATACACCACGAACTTAAAATTAATATTGTGATTACACTAACCAAAAAAAATAAAAACACTACAGCGAGAATACATACATATCAAATCTTCTTAATTATTACATGTCAAAATATTATTTATGAAATTATTGCATTATGGAACATTCTAAAACTAATACTTAACCAATAATTACTTTTTTATCCTTACAAAATTCGTCAATACTATAATAACACTTCTGAATCAATAATGTTTTAAGTTTATTTCTAAATACATTCAAATTCGGAATATTCTTTAATTCTGGTGGTAATTTGTTAAATAAATTAATTGACTGCACACTTGATGAGTGTTTTACAATAATAAGGTTTGCTTGAAGGATAGAAGGCAGATCTTTTCTCCGAGTTTTTACTCTATATTCTCTCTCAGTCTCGGTCTCCAGCTTGTTAAGATTTTTATGTAAATGAGTAAGGAGAATTAAGATGTAAAGGCAAGGTACACACTAACACTAGGAATAGCTTTAATTTTGACAGTTCAACAACATTCATTGCGTTATTTCCTTTGTTGAGCAGACAAATTCTGAACCAATTCAAACTTAGAACTGACATAGAATTACAGCTCCTTTTACAAAACTGACAATTTAGCACTGGACTAACTTGTCAGTTTTGTAAAAGGAGCTGTATTTCGATTTCAGTTAGGTTCTTATTTAAAAAACAGGCTCGATGGTTTAAACCATACCTAAAGAAAAACCTTGTTTTGTAATAAGGGGGAATATGTATCACCTGACGCTGATTTTCAGCTGCAACCCACTAGTACCATACGCTAAAATAAGAAACACATAGTGTAGTGTGAGCCCGTAATAAATTAATAATATATTAAGAAAGTAAAATAAAATGTTGTGCCATATATGTGTGTGAATGTGTGTTTTCTTGTGACTGACTAATCTATACTAATATTATATAGAGGAAAGATTTGATTGTTTGTTTGTTTGCATTGATAGGCTCCGAAACTACTGAACCGATTTGAAAGATTCTTTCACTTTTGGGAAGCTACACTATCCCCGGGTGACATAGGCTATATTTTATCCCCGTATTCCCACGGAAACGGGAACTACGCGGGTGAAACCGCGGAGCGCTGCTAGTGAAAAATAAATTAAATTCTAAGTACGCAGAGTCTTCATCATAATTGTTATCGTTATTTATTCGGGATCGGCGAAACATGTAATTTCCTTCCATTCTTCTATATTAACCGTCACCTCAGTATTCATCTCCTCACTCCTTCACACAGTCCATCCAGATTACGGGAGAATTGCCATAGGGACACACATGGAGGAACTTGTACGGGATCAAGAACCGCCTGCGGACTGACAAACTAAGATTGCCAAAACCTGTTATGTCTGCCAGGGGTGCGGGTTGTTCGAAAGAGATACCGCGGCCCATGGCATACAGACAACTGAGGGAACACGGATAGGTTTTAGTCAGTAAAAATCCTGACATGCCCTCCTGCTCCACCCAGAGCGGGAGAAGTTATTGCATGATTTCCCACCCTTAAAAAAAAAGGGTGTTAAATCCGCAGCCGCCCCACGTTTCAGCCCATATAACGAACGTTGGAAGGGCCATGGGAAGGTTGGAGCAAGTCCATCCATCGTTTCTTAGGTTTTCTCTTACTCCTATAGCCATCACACTCAAACTCTCTAGAGTATGGGGGTCTTCTTAGTAAACGAAGGTGAATAAAGATAAGTTGGTGGAACAAAACGTGTCATCATCATCATCATCTCAGCCGAAAGACGTCCACTGCTGGACAAAGGCCTCCCCTACAAAGGGGGATTTTTTCCATAATCGCCACGCTTGGCAAGCGGGTTGGCGATCGCAGTATGGTGGTAAAATGCATAGAGAACGCTGCTGCCCATTCTCTAGTAAGTCCCTTAGTCGCCTTCTACCACACCCACGGGAAGAAATGGGATGGTGCTATGCTTTTAAAATAAAACAAGGCCTGATTGATGATGATGATGATGATGAGAACCTGAGAGGAGCTCATGCCACAGTAAAAAGACTAGACAATCTTTATGGAGTAAATTGGCATTTCCTAAAAAAAAAAAAATCGAAGACATGTGACAGCAATCAACCGGCACTGACTCTTACAGAGAGAACGGCTGTATCCCAACAGGTCAGTCTGTAATGTCCCCAGCATTACAGACTGATTATGGTAATTTTTTATTATCAGCCTACAGCAGTCCACTGCTGGATAAAGGCTTGTCCTATTGCAAGCCATTCAGCTCCATTTTCGGCGATTCTCGTCCAGCTGCTACCAGCCGGCCTGCGAAGATGGGTGGTCAACCTATCCTGAGTGTATCCTATCTTACGTTTACCGATTCGCGGTCTCCACTCAAGTCCCCACCGTCACGGTCTACCACTTATATGGCCGGCCCATTGCAACTTTTTTTCCTCATTCGGTGAGCTATGTAGACAAAATGGTTCTCTGCCGGATCACCTCATTCCAGATTCTATCCCTCAGATAGACTAATGGAGGTAATGCTTATGGTGGAAAACCACAGAGGTGAATACCTATGTTAAAGTATAGACAATATATCCAAGAATAGCCTGATAGTAGCTATATGAACTCGTCCGCAAGGAAACTAATACTGTCTGCGAATTCTAGCTGTACCATAGTATATGTATATCTGTGTATAGTTCTGACTAAGCGCTCTGTGATCTCGGATGCAGGATGTATTATTTCTGCCAGGGGTGCGGGTTTGTTCGAAAGAGATACCACAGCCCCTGGCGTACGGGCTACTGAAGGAACACGGGTGGGTTTTAGTCAGTAAAAGTCTGACACGCCCTCCTGCTCTACCCAGAGCGGGAGAAGTTATTTGATTTCCCACCCAAAAAAAAAGGATGCATTGTTTATATCGCTCGTGCAGCTATTGTTTCGATGCTCACAATCTTCAATATCTTATCCTAGGCCAGAAATCAGAACTTTCTGATCGCAGTGTTTAAAAGCTTACTAATATAATTATTTTGTGCATATAGCCTTAATTATTCGCTGCCAATATTCAAAAATCTCTTCTCCGATCTCGAGAATAACTTGGTTTTAAATTTTCATATGGTAATACCAGCCATGGTCTCCATGATTCAGGCTCGACCCAGTATGGAGTTCGTAGGCGAAAAACTTCCATTGAGTATTAAAAAAAAAAAAAAAAAAAAAACTATAAGGAAATTTAAAATATTGTATTTGGCAAATAAATAATTTCATTATATGCTATCTCTATAAAGTAAGCGATGATATGGTTGTAAATGGTAATACGAGTATATTAAACTCAACTCCACGAAATCTCACATCGTATCTTATTTGTTAAATCCTAAATGAATAGTTCCATACAAATATTCATAAACTACATTATTAAACTCAAACGATAGCAATACTGGCTCTTTGTTATGCAAAATAGTCGTCGATAATTTGCTGCAGAATAATTCACAATGTCCAGATCATGAGCGGGTTCTATCTAGTATTTGAATTTGACGTAAACTGGCATAACTAGGAATTCCTTTTGTGAGATTATGTTTATTGTGGGCTGTGTAGGGTCGAATAATGTTTGTTTGTGATTTTGGTTATGGTTTTCCACTTCAGGGTAAAGGGCTGCCTACATATATGCCTGTTTATATACGACGGAGTTATGCACGAACATACATAAAATATATACATGTCGAATTGATAACTTCCTTCTTTTTAAAGTCGGTTAAAAATTACATAAGACAGTCCCACAAAACGTCCGCCCGTCACCACTTCCTAGTGCTTTAGCTGGGAAGAAGAAGTGGCGCAACAAACTCCACAGCAGCACAGCTGTGTGTTAAGTTAGAAGAACTTGATTATATACAATAATAGTTAAGTAATTAACATTACTAAACACAAAACATATATTTGAATTAAGTGCCATATGTCAGCAGATTCATTGATTGAGTTGCTAAAGTCACCACAGTTTGCAAAAGCACTGGTTATTAAGGCGACGATAGATGACAGCTACCTACAGCGATGCACTGCCGCCCATCGCTCGTAAGATACCCCGGGGCCTCAACGCGCATCAAGTTTTTCGAAAAACAACCCATGTTGATTTATCAAACACAATTCAAAGAAAAACCGTATATTGTCTTTTAGATGGTGAAAGTTTCATGGGAATACACTCGATAGTTTTTGCGTGATTATCGTTTTTTTTGTCCGCGATAGACGTTACTTTACCAATTAATTACATTATGTTATAAAAATATTATTTAAAATATTCACATATCAAATGACGAAGAAAATTGTCTAGTTTCACATAAAAAAAATTGAAATACATAAGACAAGCCGTTTAGACGTGATCTTCAATAAAAAGTCCTTAAAAGTCGGCTATCTGCGCCTTAAGATATTGTTAGTAATTACAAGCAGTATGATTCTCTTGACACGAACCAAACCAATGGAGGAAAGTCTCCCTTAAAGAAAACTGACCGATAAGAATATTTTGCAATTCCTCAGAAAGCCAAGAAAAAGACACAATTTTGACAGCTTACGTCAGTTTGCAGTTTTATGATTGCGCGTAAATTTTTTTTGACTCTTCAAGATTTACATGATATGTTCTCGAAATCCACAATTAAATATGTTGCCCATAATTGGACACTAAACTTAGGCATGTCATGGCCATGTTAGGCATTGTTGATCTTATCCATAAAACATATTTTTTCCTCCGTTGTAATATGCATTTTAGTCACGAAATGCTAGACTAATAATGATATTATTACACTATTTCAAGCAATTCTGACTCATGACAGCTAGACTCTGGTAATATATAACTTTACATATATACGTGTTAGCAATAGATATATCTAGTATTAGGTATTTTACACGCGAACAATTTTGCGCGTCAAATGTAATTGAGGAATTGCACAATTTGTATAATTATAGTAATCTCTGTCAGGATCTCAGGATGGAACTGTCATATTAGCATGAAGGGATAAAAATATAATTATTGATAGCCCTTTGCTTGCATATTCATTACCTACTAGTCTTGCTTTACCAATTCGCCCGCGTAAAATTTCCTGTAACACTCAGCTATCCATTAGTGAAAAAAAAAAAACGGAATTTCAGTAGTTCTGAAGATTACCCCCTACATACAATCTCACAATATTTATATGCAATAAGTTTAAAGAACCGATTCCCTTCATCAATCTCCTTGAGAGTTACACAATTAGAAAAGAGCAAGCACTGCTGTACTGGAATGTCAAATCAAACATTACAATTGTCCCTCACAAACTTAAAAAAAAAAAAAAATCATTTGAATGAAACTGTTCATCATTACATATTAAAAAAACAAAGTAACTCGCCACGTCTCGTCTTTCTGAATGCGATAAACTCAAAAACTACTAAACAGATTTTCACACGGTTTTCACTAATGGACGGAGTGGTTCATGAGGATGGTTTAGGACTATAGTTCAATAAGATTTTGTGTAAATTAGCTGAAATATGACGATAATTGTTGAAGATTTCGGAAAAAATCCGGCCATGCGCCGCGTAAACCAATAGAGTTATATGAAAACAATTTATTACGGAATTAAAACATGATTTACCTGGATTAATACATAGGTAGTACATTTCCGTGGGATATTTTCCGACATAGACGAGGGAAAAATCTTGTATTACAGTAATTTCTATTATTGCAGCGTGCAACGTCCACGTTAGCATAGGTAGCTAGATCATTCCCGTTTGTCAGCCGTCGAGTTCAAAATGCCCCGTTTGCAAATGCCCTAAATCATTATTATCATTGTTGCTATTTCCCACGTAATACCCCATACGTATGTATGTGTTTATGTGTGTATGTATTGGCGTTTTGTTGTAGGTCAGGTTTTCGCAACGGGTTCCCGACTTTTTTTATAACTTGCGGTGTTTGCGGTTTTCGATGTTATGCTAATTATTTTTTTATTGTATCGTTTATTGCAAGCTGTCGTGATTTGTATGTTTTACGCATTGACACAATGATTTTACGAGTGTTTCATTCACAATTAAAATCATTTTCTCGATTTGCTTCTTCACCGGGCTTTGTGTCTTGCCATTGAGTAGGATGATTTATTTTCGATCTGTGATTCTACTTCGCGTATCTAGGATGATACATAAGAAATCCTTCTTTATTCTTTGTCGTATCTTCAGGTTATTTACTCTTACTGTTGAACAAAATCGTTTACATAGACTGGTCCATAGCATGTTACAGCTAATATGTACTAATTGTATAATTGATTCTACTATTGTGGCGGCCGGGACCAACGGCTTAACGTGCTTCGAGTCACGGAGGGGTCTTGGTATGCAAAGATGGTCACCCATCCACGGACCAACTGCGGCAGGCATAGCTTAACCTGATTGATTGAAACATGCGGCTGCCACAACCCCCTCATCATCAGCTGCAATGAAATCAACAAATTAAAAAAAAAAACCTATAAAAGAGTGGACCATGGGTAGTCATCTCCGCTACTGCCTGGATGACTGGCTAATATTGTTACCACAGCATGAGGTATATATGCCTCAAAGAGATGTCAGCACCAACTGGTGGGGTCCCAGGGGTGCGTGTTGTTCGATAGAGATACCGCCGCCCCTGGCACACAGGCAACTGAGAGAACACGGGTGGCTTTTAGCCAGTAAAAGTCCGACATGCCCTCCTGCACCACCCAGAGCGGGAGAAGTTATTTCATGACCTCCCATCATCAAAAATAAAAAAAAGCATGAGGTAAATTGTGCGATAAAATTGACAGTTCAAACATATTCATTGCATTATTTACGTCGTTGAGCTAACGAATTTTTCGAATATAAGAAGCAATGGCTTAGCAATATCTTTCTAAATGATTCGGTTTGTGACTGATAGTGTGTTTACATTGCTGGTACAGTTACGAGTTAGTGTGTTTCACGATAGAAGACGTCATTCTATTTTCTATCTAAAAGATTATTTCAAGGTCGGTCAATGATTCCGTTACCTTCACTGCACTAAGATGCATTTTCCGGTTCAACCTACTTCTATTTTTCCCCGAGTTGAATACCAAATAGTTTTACTATGAATATATTCATATATTTCGCGATATCTGTACTTTAGGGATTTGTACTTGAAGATGCTGATTTGGCATGGCGCATACGTAGGGTACCTGATCGGTTTGAGGAGTAGATAAATGTAAAAAAGTGTAGGTAGCGGTAGATTATGGAATCGTATTTGTCAATAGGGTATTTTCCGATTTGATAAAAACTATTTTAATTTGAAGATTGGGACTGCATTATTTAACAGAAAAATAAAAATAAATTTATTAATACACATTTTCAAAGTTGACGTCACGTGATCGAAAGTCATCGTAAGGAGCGTTTTGGCGGTAAATTCAAAACAACGAAAAATTAATTTGGTTTAAATAGATTTTAACTGAGAAAATGTATACAAATCAATTTACTTTTTATTTTTCTGTTACATCATCATCATCATCATTTCAGCCGAAAGACGTCCACTGCTGGATATAGGCCTCCCCCAAAAGGGGGCTTTTGCCATAATCGCCAAGCTTGGCAGGCGGGTTGGCGATCGCAGCATGGTGGTTTATTGCATAGAGAACGCTGCTGCCCATTCTCTAGTAAGTCCCTTAGTCGCCTCCTACGACACCCACTGGAAGAAATGGGATGGTGCTATTCTTTTACGCCCGGCGACACATACGGGATTGTTTCTGTTACATATTTCGTCCCAATCTTCAAATTAGAATAGTTTTTAATACATTGGAAAATACCCTATTTTGATCTTCCCTGTACTCCATGGAAAGGTCTTGAGCCATTCTACTCAGAAACTTTTCACTAGACGTGACCATCTCACTTATCACTTCTCTGAGCTACTTTCCCTTTATTTTCATAAACATCCTATAATATTCCCACAGCTGGGACACAGGCTCTGTGGGAGGGAGTCAAACATGTCATGTACATGTTTCCCTACGATGTTTTCCTTCACCGTTTCGAGAGCAGTGGTGATTAATTTTTTTACACAAAATAAAGAGCCTGCCTGTGTTTGAACCCACAACCTCCAACTCATAAGTCGGGGTCAGAACCACTATTCCTCCTCCTTTTTTTGCGGAACCTTAATAAGAAAAGTTACAACAAAACAAAAACGTTTTGTTGAAAAAATATCGATATCTCTAGAACAAATTAGGTCACTCTTCTTCACTTATTTCCGTATCCTTATAGTAGGGCTTAACTTAATTTTCTTGACAGTACAAAACGAAACATCCCTTCAAATCAAGCCAAACGATTTCTAAGTTCAAGAATTTGGGCTTGGCATCGATGAGTCATTGGTTACATAAGTTATCCATCGGATAGTTAATACGAAGACAAACGCGTTCCAACTGAACCTTTGACTACCGTCACAACTATGTAAAAGGAGGTAGATATTTCCTTAGTAACTTAAATGTCAATTGTATGAACTTTTGACTCTACTGTCATATTTCAAGAGAACTAGCACTGTATGACGTTTATTGCGAGTCTATGGAAGGATCTGATTTCTATACCTACATAATTGTTTAGATTATAAATCAACACTACACAGGATATTTCATCAAACCACGTCAGTAATTAAGCCGTTACGAAACTCTAATTAAAACTAAACTAAAAAGTCTCAAAGAGAATCCGCATCAATCCATTTCATTTGCCTCGAAAAAAAAAAACTTTAAAAAGTAAAAACATAAAGGGTGGTGAGGCGAGCCCGTCAAAGAATTTCCCTTTTCAGCTTTTAAAAAGTAGGTACTTGTATGAAACCCGCATTCCTCTAAAGATTAGGCCGCACTAACACAGCCGCGCCCCACGTGAAGAGACGTCGTATACACACGCACATGTGCCGGTGTGACGTGTGGGTACGCCTCACACACACTGACGGCTCACAGTGATGTAATGCCAACGTTGACGCCTGGCAGACATTTTTTATAGGCTCTGACGCAACTTTTTTTTATAAGCGTACTTGTTAGGCCGTTTTCAGGTTTTCCTCGGTTCGTTTGTTATGTGTGGTTCCGTATTTGTTTTATGCGGTTTTTGTTTAGTAAATAAATGGTTGTGGAAATGTTTATGATGGCATATTTGGCAATAACATTTTAAGTTTTAAGAGGGGTTCTAAGTATGTTCTAACTTAAAAACAAGCTACATATCTATCTAATATAATCAAAATTAAACAATAGTGTTTTTAAAGAATAACATTTTTTGCGTGTCATACTGCATAATTTAATTGTAATGTAACTGTTTTGTTTTTTTTTTCAACTAACCAATACAATTTCTCTTTACAGGTAAGTTATCAACCACTCAAGGAAAAATGGAATCATTCACCAACAATTATCGTGGTTTGTACAAACATTCAACTAACAGTTTACATAAGAGCATAAAATTAAAATAATTTACGACATAAAATATGATGCAGTGTGTAACGATCCTTACGATGCACGTACAATACATGGAAACAACGTTTAACTGTAAAGCAAGGCTGCACACATAGACAACAAGGACAGGTCAATACCCTCCGTTGCCTTGCACGAACATAGCCGCTATATACAACACCGGTGTAGCGCGAGCGAGATGGCAGCACTCCTCTCAATCTCGCATTTCAAACGAGGAACTCACCGCGTGCGACAAAGATGACGCCATATAGCCGGAAAGGGATAGCTATATAAATATTATGACTGTTATTTCACTTCCTCTGCTGTGATGCAATAGCAATTTTACAGTAAAGCATCTATTTTGAGACAAAGATTCATTTATTTTTAGGATTTCGTAAATATTAATTAGTAATTTTATTATTAATAGTCAAGGTGTGCTCGAGCCGGTCCTCAAATAATCGTATTTTTTTATTTCAATTTATTAATAACTAACTACATTGTAGGACATGAACTTTTGCTTGCTATAAATAATTTTGTAACAATTCTGCAACACGACTGTGAGATATTTTTGGCGCGAAACAATTGAAATAGAACTTCTTGAATGAATAAGTCTACAAAAAAAAAGGAACGTATAATATTAACTACCTAACAAAATAAGGTCGTTACAAGTTATTTTTCTCACACGTAATAAAATTTATTACAACGCCATCTAGCATCGGGTAGCAAAACTTTATTATTGCTAATTTATTACCTATCACGCATGTCCTCAATTTCGGTCAATTCTCGCAACGAGCGAACTGCACCGGAATATTAGGATGCGAGAAAATTCCGCTTGTTAAAAGTCTAAACTTTATCCTCTTGTTTCGAAGAAAATCGATTAAAAAAGTCATAACAGCAACTACGCATGCCCTAGTTTCAGTTCTGTGGAAATATCACGTCTTTTGTGGCGTTTTCAACCTACTCCGCAGTACATTTGAAAAAAATCGGTGGGCCTAAGGAACGTGCCAAACCGTGTGTCATTGAACCCCTTCAAAAAGCTGCCGTGCAGTCCCTGACCATCACAAAATTGGACCCTATAGCCTCCAGCTCAACGCTCAATATTGCACTCCATTTTTCTAAAAGAAGAGTCCATTTTGAAAAATCCATCCCAACACTTACGCTCTTTCGTTTGAAATTCAAAAATGTAAAGACGCGCACACACTTGCACACGTATATACTAGCCACGCACAAGTGTTTGTCATGTATAAAGAAAGTACGTGTGAGCTTTCCCTGTGTTGAGTTACACAACCTCGATGTTCTGTCTTTTTTTAGCACGAACAAAAACTATTCCTATCTCCCTCTAGTCGACTGTTATGTAATAACGGTTGTTGTGATTTAGCCGCGTAACATTTTTCTCTCAAACCGCTATGTCTGAGATTTTTAATCTGTCATTTTAGATCTGTAGCTATGATTAAAATATTTTAATTGCAATGCTGATATAATCATTTTGAAGTCTTATTAGACTCTAATTAGAGTCGTGGAAAATGTCTGTGTGATACTGTAATTACGTGAGCTTTTTTGGTTAGTTCAAATTTTATTTTATTTTCCAAATATATGTGATGCGATAGGATAGGCCTATAAATAAACTCCACATGCTGTCAAACCGTATGCACTTCACACACACAAGTGCGTGTAAAGAGGTTATGTGTGGCAGGCCCGGCTCGGTGTGCCGTCGCTTGTATTCATTTCCTAGTTGCTCCCCCGATGGCCCGCTTGCAACATCTCGGTGTGAGCGGGTCTTTACGAATTCGGCGCGTACACGAAATAATTCTGAACGCGAAAATTCCAACATTTTATAAGTGTCCTAGTGCTTGTGTTATCTGTGGTGTGTTGTGTGACAGTGAATTAATAGGAATAATGGAATGATGTCAGAGGTTTGACGTTTTTATTCAACGCGTTCACAACTCGGTTTTGGCGGCAACTTCGGCAACCATTTTTTTTACTTTTTCGAAAGTTTTTTACGTAACTTTTTCATCTTATAATTATTAATTAAGTTATAATCACGCAATTAGAGGTGCGAAGTCAGTTTTGCATGTGAATTTTAACAAACGTTAACTGTTTAGCTAACTGTGTTGTCTGCCCATAAAGTTTAAATTGGTCACGGTAACTTTAATAATGGAATAATAAGCTCAGTTATGTGGTGGTGCTGTTTAAAATTAGACAGTTTTGTAACTTCCTAATAACAAATTGTTGTTAATTATTTTTTATGAAGCCGGAGAGTGTTATTGTGTAATTAATTGTGATTACTTAACACAGAGTTATAAAGAAATTAAGCAGGCATAACATGAAATTGGTTGTTGTTATGTTTGATAGTTATTATTATTGGCAATACAAATAATTTTATAGCATAATATATGAAAGCTTTTGAACAATCTTTTTAAAAGTTTTATGTTTCCTTCCTTATGTTTGGTTCGACTACGGCGAAGCCAAAAGGAAGGGTTATTTTGTTAGATTGTTTTGTTTATAAACAATAAAATATCCAGAGAGAACCGAACGTGACTGACTACTACGATTTTAATTATAATCGCTTGGTAACAATTAATTTACGTCCAATTACCTTATAAAGTTTCAATATCAGAAACAAATAATTGTGTTATTTTTAGTATTTAGATTACTGGGTAACAATTGTAGGCATTTTATGAATTGTTTACCGTGCATAGGTAGTTATAAAAGTCTGTCGTTTTTAGATAAAATAAAAATACTCATAAAAAATAAAAGTGTGCATTCCTAACGAGTAACGTGTTTAAATTCTTTACAGTATTTCGTATTTGAAACTGGATAAAAAAGTAGAATTAGAAATCATTCAATCATTAAAATAATGATCATTAGCGTGAAAAGCTTTAGATAAATATTTTGAATAATCCTTCTTGGAATATGCGTCTAACCAAAAGCTGTTTAAAAATAAAAATAAAACTTTACTGATCCAAATGCTTACAATACTGTAAGTTGCACTGTACAGAAAAATAGTCGTTTCAGCCGAAAGACGTCCACTGCTGGACATAAGCCTCCCTCAAAAGGGGGTTTTGCCTTAATCGCCACCCTTGGCAGGCGGGTAGGCGATCGCAGTATGGTGGTCAAACGCATAGAGAACGCTGCTGCTCATTCTCTAGTAAGTCCCTTAGTCGCCTTCTACGACACCCACGGGAAGAAATGGGATGGTGCTATTCTTTTTCGTCCGGCACCACACGGAACGTACAGAAAAATAAATACGAAAAATGATAAAATGAATAAAATATTGTTACGCCATTTTCAACAATATTGTAGGCTCCAATCATAGGATATAGACCGCAAACCGTCGATTGTTTACATACCTACAACATCGATAAGCTGTATCTTGGTTTCGACGTATAGGTAAGATAACTGACTGGCTACCTAAGTTTCATGCTAAATTCATTTCCGTTAAGTATATTATGTTAAGCTGTGCAAATAAATATAAATTGGAAGAATTTTCTGAAGCTTTTGATTAGAAACAAGGCCTTTTTGAAAAACAAAAAACGATTTTACTTGTTTTTATTCCTAAAAAACTTCGATGTAATTACAATAGTTAAAGGCCTGAAGCTTGATTGGGTAACACACTATCAATCATAATCTGAATCAATTTGATGAATATTGCTCATTCATCTATACTAATACTAATATTATCGAGGAAAGATTTGATTGTTTGTTTGTATTGAATAGGCTCCGAAACTACTGAACCGATTTGAAAAATTCTTTCACTGTTGGGAAGCTACACTATCCCTGGGTAACATAAGCTATATATTATCCCCGTATTCTTACGGGAACGGGAACTACGCGGGTGAAACCGCGGAGCGCTGCTAGTTGCCTCATAATTATGTTCGAAAAATTTGTCTCCTCAATAACGTAAATAACGCAATGAATGTTGTTAAACTGTCAAAAACAAAGCCTAAATCAACAATTTTTTGTTGCTCTATGTAAACAATTTAAAAGGTTGCAACTTGATAAATGATACACTTTTATACGTCAATCATATTTTTTTTTATAGGTTAGGTCGGCGTTTCCTATCTGATTACTCTGAGAAGAAAGGCCCATACAATCTCAAAAGTCACAGTCTCTTTTAAAGCCCAGACATAATCTTGGTTAGATCATGTGGCTGCGGCTAGGTGTAAATTTTTCTAAGAGAGAAGCCGAAGCGAAGCCGCTTCCAAAGAATCTACTTTTGACGACACTATTGACGTGCCATTTTTCAAAAGCGGTAGAGATGCGAATCACAGAAGGGAAGCCGGTAGGAATCGTGTTATATGGTGCTTTCGCCACTACCATGTGGATTTGCGTCTGAAATGGTCTTTTCAGGAAAGAACCACACAGATTGAGTGGACCTGTCCAATCAGTGCACGCATTTATCAGTAACATCTCAACTCAGAACATGAGGAGCTCAACAATTTGACGAACAATACCAAAGAAAGGACATTTGGGTAGGCCGCATATAGTACTCAAACTGCCAGATTAAAATTAAAAACTGACTGAGAAAAAGATGAAACACAAAAACAAAACATGAACCACACAGTCCTCACATTCACAATAAATAAAACAATATTAATATTGTACTTCTCTTAGTAAATATTTATGTCAATCCTATAGGTTACCAATTTAAAAAAGTCAGCTAAATATGAAATAACTTATGACAAGTTTATCAGCACTTAACCACAAATACATGAAAAGCCTTTGTTTTAATGATTTAACAAGTTTCAATGGAAAGAGTCATACATAACTACATCAATATCAAACAAAACTATGAAAAGGAATGCTGGTTTGTCTTCCTATCATGACATGCAACTTCCTGGATGTCACTGCAAAAAGCATGACAAGCCAGGATACATCTTGACACTCGAACCCTAAGTAACAAAAGTCAACTGACCAACTATTACCACACTATCAAGTTTCGGAGGGAACATTTTAAATACAGCCCTCTCTTTCATACTCATTGTCCAACAATGAAAGGAGAGGGACGACGATAGTTAAATTGTCGAAAGATAAAGGATGACCTATTTTCAGGCCACGTGGCGTATAGAAAGCAGTCTTGCAATTTCCTTGTTAGTTACCAGGGATATTTTAAGGGGCCCGTCATAAAAGAAGCTGATTTGAAAAAAGGGCTGGTTTTACATGAATGGGTATTATATTGCAAATTTACGCAATATTACGTAGGGCTTCGAAACGGGAAAAGATGTGAACATAACAGCTAAGTTGTAACAATATGACGCTGTGAGAAACGTTTAAAGTCACGCACAGCGGTAATTTATTGTAGTTTGAAGACTAACAGGGCTTGTAACTGTGTTAGTTTCTTAGAGAAATGGGTTAATTGTACGCGTATTGGTATTGAGTTAACAATAAACTCTAGCTTAACAGTTTTAGAAGAGTAAAAACCACTTGGCAACAGAAACTACACTATTGAAATTGTGAAAAGCGAGACATCTGTTTGTAGATATCTCATTGTTAAGAGCTCTCCAGCAGTCTTGAATACAGGAAACTTACTGGAAAATCCTCATTATCTATCTTTTGCATCAGCTTCTTCCAACTTTAACCATAAAAAATGCAATTAATAATGATTAATCGCAAAAAATCAATCAGCAATACTCAAAAATATGTAAACAGTGCAATTCGACCCCAAACTTGTAACATATGTAGGTCAACTGCAGGTCACAGCCTGACACGTTTTGGGCTAGCTCTCGAACGGCCCTAATCTGACCTCTGCGACCTTGGATCTCAGGTTCAATAGGATTCGAGGTCAAAGTTGAACTCCTGCCCCAGTTCTGTACGGAAACTGAATAACTGAATTATCAAAGGACGCTGGTTTGCAGGACGAGGCGATAATTGCATTGTTTATATCATTATGTTTAAGTAGTACTCTAATGGTTTTGTATATTTTGGAATTGGATTTTGAATGAATACCTACGTTGATTACGAAATAAGCAAACAAATCTGATAATTTGTTAAATTGAGTAATTTTCATATTTATTTATTTTCGTTTAGGAAGCTTAAAATAGGTTAAATATAAAGGTTTTTTCATAGCGGAGACTACGAAGGAAAGAAAGAAGAGCGAGACGTACACACGCCAGCAGATCAAGCTACCCCAATCTGTCAAATTTCTTTGATAGATTTTCAACTTTATAACGTAAGCATAAGATTTATGTTCAATTGGGAAAATTTTACAGTTTGAGATACCTTGATGTGCTGGCGTCTGTACGTAATAAACTTTTTGGGAAAAAGAGTTCGAGCCTTACTTAATGTTACGTCGGCAAAACCAGAATCATTGACGTTTTTTTAAGCAATTCTTGCCAATCAATAAAAAGTCACTTTTCCAATAGCATTTCCAAATGATGATTTCACTAGAATTTTTCCACATACAACATTATCGATTCACCGCTTCTACGCGTACGTAGCATACAAAATATACAATTACCAGCTCAGCTAGACATTTCTAGATTAGTCGGGTTGCGTAATACTGACTGCCACGCTGTCCAAATGTTATGTATACTGCTTTAATGAATTTATTTATTTTAAATTAAATATTTTCACGCGCTTGTGGAGTAAGCAGTGGTAATCTGCTTTTTCCTGGTAAAACAAGCTAATCATAGGACTGGAGCCTTCATCTGACCCTCCGCTTCTATTCTACTCCAGCTACCCTTTCATGTCATCTTCCTTGGGCACTATTTATGTCAATGATCCTTGGTAAGCGCATTTGCATGAGAACCGCTGGACCAATTTGGCTATTTCATCATCATCATCATCATCATCATCATCATAATTTCAGCCGAAAGACGTCCACATTTGGCTATGAAAACATTGGAAAAGTTTACCGGAAAAATTTCTAATTCGGAAAAAAACTGAACGGCTTTCTTGTACGAGTTAACGAAATTTGGAAGTCTGTCGGGTCAGTATATAATAAATTTAGACTAAAGTCGTTCCTTGACGAAAATACATCAATGTTTGTTTACGTATGAAGGGTGGAAAAATTGGTGTGTCACCTCGACAAAAGTTGATAAGAGTCCTGCTTTGGATAGGGTTTGTTCATATCTTCTATTATCATATATTGTTGCCATTTATTGCCCTTTCCCTGAATCAGTTTTTGCTAGTGGATGATAATACGATAAAAAAATTATGGCTGAACTTTTATATTATTATTCATAATTATCCATTCGTATTTTCGGAGAAACTTAGGTAATGCTGAAAAATAAGGAATACGGTGTCATATTTTCGTCACAAGACAGAATCAAAAAAACTTTTACCAAAAAAAAAAAAAAACAACGGACTTCCGGAAAAACACTACAAAGTGAAAAAATACTTTAATTTCGGAAGGCGGTGACAAAAAATTAAAATACACATCCAAAGTCACCGACTTCACACCACCGAAATTAGAATTATTTTTTACTTTGTACGGTTGTTTTTATTTTGGAAAAGTTTTATTTTGCACTTTTTAGTTATAGTACCTACCCTACACCAATTCGAAATTTCAGCATCATTGGGGTCCCTGGTCCAAGCCAAGGTACGGAGCGAGAGAGCATGGGGAGCCGTCACCTCCTTCAGCGAAGCAGTAATGCTCGCGAAGAGGGAGGCGGCACACGTGAGGGAGAGGCAGCATATGCGCCCTCGCGACCCCAGCCGCCGCAGGATACGGAGACGCCCTGGGCGTCGGGAATCCCAGGCCGATTTCCGGCCACCGTAGGCATGAGCTTGCGGACGGCGAGTAATGGGTAGCTCGCTGTCCGGTAAGGACCAAGCCCAAGTCGACGGCGCGTTGTGTTCCACGCGCGCCTCAAAGAGATGTCAGCACAAAAAATGATGGGGCCCGCAAGGGCCGATGCCTGCCAGGGGTGCGGGTTTGTTCGAAAGAGACACCACAGCCCCTGGCTTAAGGGCTACTGAAGGAACACGGGTGGGTTTTAGTCAGTAAAAGTCTGACACGCCCTCCTGCTCCACCCAGAGCGGGAAAAGTTATTTGATGATTTCCCACCCAAAAAAAAAAAAAAAGTATCATTGGGGTCAAAAGAATGCATATTTATACGATAGCAGCAATCGCGGTTGATATGCTGTAATTTTTTGAAGAGTTCCGTTGTCTGTCTCCGCAACGCATCATCAGATCTATATGAAATTTAAATGGGACCATTTTGGAGTAAACCCCTTTCGAAAGAATTTTGCAAATCGGTCTATATATGACGGAGTTATGCCCGAACATACAGAAAAAGAAGGTTGTACCTTCCTTTATCGCAGTGTCATGACATGATGATGACCATACGAAAATGTCTCAATAGCTTTAGAAATTATATGAAAAACATTGTTAATAGGTACCTATAACATTTGAGAGTTGCCCTCGATTTCCCTGGGATTCCATCATCAGTTCCTGACTTGGTGCCAATGGGTCCACCTCAGGAGTATACTCTTTCAAATGAAAAAAGAATTTTGAGAATCGGTGCACAAATGGGTGAGAAATCGGTGAACATACATAAAAAAAAAAATTAGTATAGTGGAACATATAACCTCCTCTTTTTTTTGAAGTCGGTTAAAAATGTAGCGTAGTGTGAGCGATGCTTATGGTTTTAATTGCACAAAAAAAGAACTTTAATATTAGTACTCAAAAATGGAACGTCTACGTATTATTACGTAGACGTTCCATTTTTGAGTACTTTTTCTTTTGTTCAACCAATCTTCTTGGTCGAAAATAAAAACCAATATGGCCCCTTGAATACGTCTGTCTCGTGACGTCAACTTTATTAAAGCTCTCAGAGGAGATTTTTTATTTCAAAGGAACCCTTTTTGTATTCAATACTGCGAGCCTAACCTTGGAATTCGCCAAGATTTAGCAGTGGGGATCGATTACGATACCAACTTCGTACGGCGAGCGGTATTACCTAACAAACTTGAATACGGTTTCATAATGCGTAATAGCAAACGCATAACGCTTAAATAACTTGTTTTATTCCATATTTATTCTTATTTAAACATTATTCTGTTCAATTAAACCAATTAAGCTAGGTGCGGTTTTGGTGGTATGGACGAAAAGTTAGAAAGGCGCGGCGGTATCGCCATCTAGCGTTGGGTAGCCGAACTCTTTACAATTTTCACCTCTGTGAAGACGTAAAATTTGAAAAGGAAAAAATATACCTATTCCATTTACGCACTAAGAATCTGTTAATATGTTTTCAAAAGCCTTACGAGCGTAATAATATTTTCCTAATTAGAATGTAGTTAAGTAACTCGCTACTAGATGGCGCTGTGCATCCTGCGTAACGGGTCACCGACCGGCCATACACTATGTCATAATATTTTTTTATAGCAAACTGCATAGCTACGATAATCGTTCGCTGACCGATTGCAATTTATTGTTTTTTTATTTACTTTTGCTCATAACAATAATGGCGAAGCTAATCGGATACGAACTGCAGCACAGTACTTACTTATTTGCTTGAATTAAATACGCTTCGTTAATTACGCACACTTTGTTTAGGTATTTTCCATGGGCTTGTGTCGATACTGATTTAGGTACAACATTGATTTGCTTGTGGTAAGATTGGCAGCATATTCGCTTAATACTGTTGATATTTATATGAATATCTTGCTAGCCAAACATCTATCAACCATTGCTGACTTAACGTCAAATCTTACCTGACTTGAAGACTTAGAGCTCTTCTCGTCTTCTGTTGACACGAAAGAAGACTGACGGTTACCTATTTTATTCATTTTAAATAAAGAATTTAAGCAGCTTTTTTAAAGCAAGATAAATAATACAATTACATTTCTATACCAGTAGAAGTACAGATTATAAACAAAAACTACTAGGTAGGTACCACCACACCGAACTAACACCTCTTTGTAACTTTGTATTTGTCTGTAAAATTCAAAGCATTTATTTCAATAAAACAATTGACAAGCACTTTTGAATTATCAAGGAGACCGTCAGTTAAAAACTTGAAGCTAGTTGCCTATTCCAAAACGTAGATCTCTATGGAGAAGAACGGGCATGAAACTCCAAGGACACTCTTTTAAATCAAGATATTACAAAGTCCTGTGTACATTATTCTTGTAAAAAAGCAATGTGAATCAAATCAAAATATGATTAAAGATAAACCCTCTATGCCTTAGGTGGTAACTTAGTTACGCTAAAATGCGAGCCTAAAAAAAAACTATAAACAATATCCTTACTTTAAATACTATAAACGCAAAAGTTTGTATGTATAGATTGTCTGTTCTAAACCACTCACTTTCTTGTTTTCCTAATCAAATTTATTAATGTATGATCATCTTATATTAAAAATGTGTTTTTTTTTCCTTTCTTTTTGTTAAATTTTTATTATTTTATGTGTTGTTGCTCAATTTAACTCTATTTTTTTTTTGTAAACAGGAGTCAAGGGTTTAAGCTAAAAACCAGCGCTTAGTAACCCAGTAGGGGGACCGAAGCATAATGCTGACGCTTAAACCTTTTGCTTCCGGTATTATAGTTTTTTGTATAAGTGTTACTACTACTACTAGCTGTAATACTGGAGACAATAAACGTTATTCTATTCTATTGTATGGATGGTTATTACGTTTTCACGCAAAAACGGCTGCACAGTGCATAGGATACTTTTTATCCCGGTGATAATTTCCGACTTCTAAGCGGGCGAAGCCGCGGGCGGAAGCTAGTTTCTATATACAACTCCCCTCTAATTTAAACCACAGTTTTCTGCCATCTACCAAGTAACATCGTTTTAAATTCTAGCGGCACGGTGTATGTGAGATGCCAACGGTATAAGCACCTGTTAAAGACACCTGTAACATACATGGCTTCGCGGTAGGTGCTTAGCGGTATAGGCAGGGGTACGGTATCAGTAGTTACAAGTATTTACTTTTACGAGGTATTAATCTGTAGACAAGTTATAGAGTAATCAGAGCCCCAATTCTGTATGATTGTAATGATTTCCTGCGGAATCTTACTACGTTCAAACTACGACGATATCGTGTTTTGTAGAAACCAATGTAACGGTAAGGAATCGAAATGTCATATTCTGTATGTTCCAAGACAATTTATCCATATTTGATTAGTGATCTAAGGAATTTTCGTGGTTTCGAAGTAAGGAATCGTTAAGTGGTCATAGTGAATGAGGGTCCTGTCAGGCGGTGTGTTAGACCTTGAGGGTCAACCTACCACACTAAAAAAAAAATACTCTCGACTGAGTCACTTACAGCCCAGCCCAAACTATTGAACCGAGAAAGCTGAAATTTTGCTCAGAATTTCCCAATATGATTTAGACAAGGAATTGGGATAGATTTTTCGAAAATACCATAGGTTATGAAATAAAAAGCACTTTAAATTAAGTATTCTGTTAAGTGGTAGTTTTAGACCTAATTAAACCCGAAAAAATATAGAGAATTGTTGTTGTTTTCTGCTAGTGCTTACATCCTGACTAGGACGTAATCAAGGCTCATAAACGTCTTCACTAAGATTTCTGGGATTTTTAGCTTGGAACCACGGAACCAACATAAGTACTATTAAGGGCTAAATTTTCAATAGCCAGATAACTTTTATCTCAACAATAGGTAATTTAAGATATGAGTGGATGAAGGTGTTTTCGCTGTTCTGCGAATTGGGTACATAATTTATCTCTTATTAAATAAATACTAAGCGGCTTACGCCGCAAGACGCCTTTTTTTCGCTAAATACACTTAATCGGTTTTGAAAAACGAAAAAGAGTATTTAGCTAAAAAAGGCGTGAGCAGCGAAAATCTGAAAATGCGACTTAACACCTTCATCCACTCATGTCTTCAATTATGTCAATTTGACATATGACAACGGGCCCTATCAGAATACCAGCGCTGCAACACTTTTATATGTCGCAGCATCATGCACAGGTAGTGGCCTTTTGGCTTCGTACAAGACTTTGTTTTTATTTTACTTTTTTTTTGTTGTTTAAATCTTATGTTAATTTTAATAGTAGTGTAGCATAGTAATGTTTTAGTTTTTCTTTTTTATGTGTTTAATAATCGTATTGTACTGTAGTAAGTTTGTGATATTCCTGTGCAAGTCCAATAAATAATTTTTCTTTCTTTCTTTCTATATGTATTTTCTAAACAAAAGCCGTCAAACGGCAAAATGACCACTGAAAAATCAGCCCTTAAACTAATTAAAAGCATTTTTTCCGCTTAGGTATTTGTGCACGTAAACTTTGTGCTTGCAAACACACCCACGATTCTGAAGAATTTCGATCTGAATGAGCCGTTTTATTTTTAACCAGTCAACTCATTCAAGTTGTATTCCCCTAAATTTGGAAGGCCGTACAGAGAAAATACGTTTACGCCCACATAATTGGACATAAGTATAGTTTTTGCTTTAATGACATTATAAATGACACATCAATAAATAAAATGAGTAATTGGCATAGATCAGAGACAACATAACATGACATGATGTTTTAACGACAAACATTATGTGCGAAAAGATTAGATTAAATCGTCGACTGTAAATTGGTCTACTCTACGCAAACTATTGCATTTCAATCTGCCACTGCGAGGTAACTGTGTAACACACTAACAATAGGACTGGCTATCAATTTGACAGTCCAGCAACATTAATTGTCATTGCATTATTTACGTTCTTGGGCAAAATAATTTTCGAATGATTTAGTAGATTAGCAATATCTTCAAAATAATTAAGATTGATAGTGTGTTACGGTTAAGTGTAACTCTCAAGAATCTAACTAGAATCTTTACAGTCAGTAATCTTGTAAAAGATACTGGAAACTTGAAAACTTTACGCCAACTATTTTATATTCTGTATTTTCATTCCTTTAAGTACCTGGTACTTATTGACAGGCCTGCACTGTCATCCCATACCTATTAACACTGTAATTAGAACACATTGTAAAAGCCAATTATTTTTAAAAGAGTAACCGTGGCGTTTCTTGCCGGCTCTTCTCCATAGGAAGCGACAAATTGAAACCGCGCACCTAGCGTCTGACGTTTTTATATAAGTGACCTTATAGGTTTATGTGAAATAAAATATTTTCATTTCATTTCATTTGAAATAATACTTATCAATAAATAGTTACCAAATCTAGCTTCTACATATCATTTTCTTAATATTGTCATAAAACTTCGAGAACTAAGTAAAAATTATAGCTTGTCAAAACTCAACAAAAGGTTGGCATCGTCTGGCACAGATAATTTAATAGACAAAAGCGAATGATTAATTACTATCTTATGTTTAATTGATGATTTTTTAAATGCTATGCCTTCTGGTGCCGTTGATACATTACTTTTTTATATCTATGTAGTACATACATACGATATCCATTTATCATTCAATTATCTTTTTTGTAGGTTGGTATTATTATGATGCTATTGTGTGTTTGTGATATGAGCTGTTTGATATCTAAGAAAAAAATTGTTCAGATTCTAAAAAGATTCTAATAGGTACGCAAAAATAATTAATCATCTACATTCCTTAAATACATCTCCTATTCTTCGGAAAATATAGTCGTGAATTTACGTTATTTTTAAAATAACGATATATTTACAACGCATCAATGAACGCAACCATATCTTAAAATTGCACAATGAACGCAGCGTTTTGAAGTTTGAACTTCGAACAACTCATTCGAAAATGAATAAATGCTTACAAAACTTTACGCAAAACAAACACAATAACGATGATTGCAATAAAAATACTCATTTTTCCTTGACGAGGTACGTATTGCATGGAAAAAAATCAAGTGTGCGTCATATGAGGTACATAATACGAAGATAAGCCCGCGCAAGGGGTCGTTCACCTCAGTTTGGCAGTTTGAACTTTGGTACTGCCACTCGACGATAGATGGCAGTTTTCTCAAAATTAGACAATTTTTATTTACGATGTAATAAAATTGTTTTATAAGAATTCTAGATCGTTCGGAGTTCAGTGAATCGTTGTGTTTACGTGTTAGTGTGTTAGTGAGGTTATATGTGCACGTACGATCTATGTGAGATTGTACCTTTTCAGACATTTTCGCAGTATGAATTAGTTGTATCCTTATTTGATTTTGTTTCTAACATAGCAAACTTTGCAACGATTTTCACGAGTTTTCTTTCAATGAGTAGAAAAAAAGTAAGTTATTTCATATAAGACTCTTGTATTTCAATTCTTTTAGGTTGAATCCTCTGAAATTACGTAGAAAAGAAACATTTAACAACATTCAAACTTCAGAACCTACTTTCCAATATTGAGCTAAGGAATGTGCCGGTAGAATAAATCGCATTGATATGACATCATTCCCAATTCCACACTTCATCTATAACACAGAGAGTTCCATACTCAAAGATCAAGATTAAAACAATCGACTTAACAGATCTCCACCTTGTTAATATAAATACGCCATCTCATTTTTCAACACTCAACAGTAAAATTTAATACACTTGAAACCATTACAAACATTACCAAAAATAGTAGCACAATCATTTCTGATAGGGTGTAATTCAAACTCGGTTCATTAACCCTTACGTATGACCTTTAGTACGTCTATTCGATAAGAGATGGCGCTGTTCAAAGGTATTTCCCTGGTACGTCTGGTGCTGAGTGCGTTGCTCTTTACCTCAGGTTGTTGGACCCAACGAAAATGTTTTGGTAAAAAGCTGAATAAGTAGTATTGTTAATTTATTTGTTTATCAAATGGCTTATCTTTCTTGTTTGTCTCTTATTGTTTGAATGTTCGTTAGTCATTGGTTGCGTGTTGAAGAATAAGCCGTTTTATTCGGTGTTTTTGATCCCGGAAGGGCCGAAAGGTGTCGATGTGAATCAGATTTTTATGAATGTTTGTGTTACACAGACATACGTACCTATATTTTAGTTTGTAACCCGTTAAATGTGTTCCTTCAGAAGCAACAAAGGACTTTTATGGATAATACCATTAAAATCGTGGCCAAATTCGTAATTAGGGAAGAATGACGAACCGATTGTAATTTTTCATAAATTTTATTTGGGGCTTTGTAAATACTCTATGACTGTAGTGTTCCTTTTTCAATGCGCATTCGAGTACTCAAGCTCATTATTTAAAAATACGGATTTCAAATTAAAAACTCGCTGTTTCTAATAGTAATGTATTTAAAATTCTTCTGTTTATCTTTGGAAATAAATAACATACTTTCTTTTATTGACAAAACTCCTTGTGTTTAATTGTTGCCTAATGCAAATAAACCGGCTCTATGAAGATAAGTTCTATAATTTACAATTCCATGTTTACTTAACACGTTAAAAGAGCACGAAAATGGATCATAGTTTCTTTGAGCCATCTAGAAATTATGGAATTAGGAATTGCACCCGATACTAATCTCAAACCTTGTTTACCGAGCGTGCCTGACTTACGAATTGTAGGTCGCGGGTTCAAACCTAGACAGGCGCTTTACAACTGTGTTCTTACCCTCTTTGGATGGATATGACAGTTTTTCCACTACTAACAACCATACACAGAATGAAGGTGTTGTTGTGTACTACAAAAACGGTTTGTATATCTCAGTTGAAGAACCTGTAATTGAGGATGCGAACTGTCTTGTTATTACCCTAAATAGAGACACAGTAGCTTTGGCCATTTATAGGCCACCCGGCCACAGAAATATTCATAACTTTTTGCAATCTCTCAATCAAGTACTATTAAAATATTCGTTGATGCAAAATCTCATATTATTGGGGGACATAAATATTAACATTACTGAGCATAGTACTGACAGCAATCAGTCTGCATATCTTGATATGATGGCATTCCACGGTATGATGCCTGCATACACATCTCCTACGCATAATAAAACATGTTTGGATCACACGTTTCTAAAGACAAAACTGTCAGCCCGCTGTCTTATACTCCAAACAACAATTACAGATCATAATAGTGTTGCTTTATATATAGCTACTCGTCCTAAACAAAAACCTGCCAAAGTTATAAATTACTTAGATCACAACTCTCTAAATGCGGAACTCAAAAATGTTGACTTTAGTCCACTATACACAGTTAATAACGCTAATGAGGCTGCCGATTTCTTCCATAGTATCCTTTATAGGGCTATCAAAAACAACACTAGGGAAGTCAAAATATCAAACAAGAAAAAAATTCTAAAACCGTGGGTAACCCCAGGCATTCTAAAGTGCATTAGAAATCGTGATAATCTCTATAAAAAAGTAAAGAAACACCCAGACAATGAGGTACATAAAACTACATACAAACGATACCGAAATTTTTGTTCGTCTTTATTAAAAAAACTTAAAAGAGAATATGAGGAGCTACAAGTCCAAAACGCAGGGAAAAATAGTAAAAAAATTTGGAAAATAGTTAAAGAGATTACATACTCGACTAAACCCAAAGACAGCCCGACTGAGCTTATAAGCACTAATGACCCCCAAAACTCGGCAAACAATGTTAATCAATACTTTGCAAATGTGGGTAAAACGCTAGCAGAAAAAATTATTAAAAATAATCCACAAACGGAACCCACCACCTTTAACTCGTGTAGCCATTCTTTTTGTCTGCTCCCTACGGATGAAGATGAGGTTAGGTCTTTAATAACAGTTTTAAAGAGCGATTGTTCGGTGGGCCTTGATTTGATATCTAGTGACATCCTGAAATCTAATATGGATATTCTGACAATACCTATAACGTACATCTGTAATTTATCGCTCACAACCGGTATATTTCCGAAGATCTATAAGAAGTCAAGAGTTCACCCGATACATAAGAGTGGTGACAGAGACTGTGTCAATAATTATAGGCCAATCTCAATTCTCCCTACCCTATCAAAAATTTTAGAGCGAATCATTAACAAAAGACTTGTTAACTACTTGGAAAGTAAAAATCTCCTCTCACAAGCACAATTTGGTTTCAGAACCAAGAGATCCACCGCTGACGCTGTGTCAGAACTAACAAATTATATAGTTAACAACATAGATTCAAAGAGAAAAACGATTGGAATATTTTTAGATTTAGCAAAGGCCTTTGACACAGTCTCTGTCCCTATTCTGTTAACAAAACTGGAAAGCCTGGGTATCCGGGATCTACAACTAAAACTTCTTAAAGATTACTTAACCGACAGAACACAGTGTGTTAAAATCGGTAACATAACTAGTGAAGAGGTACCAGTGACTTTTGGAGTACCACAGGGTAGTATTCTTGGACCGACGCTGTTCCTAGTCTATATTAACGATATTTGTCAGTTAATGTTTCCAGATTCGAAAACTGTTGCGTTTGCTGATGATACGGCCTTACTTTTTAGCGTTAAATGTAGAAAAAACGACCTTCATCACGTTTTCCATTCAAACTAATGACAAACCGGATCCCTCTTTGAATATTGTCTCCCATTCGTGCCCAAATGCAAATGACACAATTTGTCAGTGTCCCAACCTTAAAAACGCTGAATCTACGAAGTACCTAGGAGTCATTATTGACAGAAATCTTAAATTTCATGAACATCTTAATCTGCTATCAGCGAGAGTGCGTAGACTTATAGTAATATTTAAAGCCTTAAGAAACACTGCACCTAAATCTGTCATAAAGTCGGTCTACTATGCTCTCTGTCAGTCTCAGCTTGAATACTGTATCACCACATGGGGTGGCGCATGTAAAACTCATCTCTTAAAAGTTGAAAGAGCACAAAGAGCACTCCTAAAGGTTAGTTTGTTCCTACCTTTCTTTCACCCAACTACTGATCTCTATTCGAAATGGGAGGTACTTACTGTGAGGCAGCTATTCATCCTGAGAACGGTTATGAAACAACATGCTCTAACAACCTTTGAACCAGAAAGAATCAGAAACAAACGTCGCAAACATATGGTCTGTTCTACATCGTCATTCAAAACTAAGTTTGCACATCGGTTTTTCTGCTACCAGGGTTCAAATCTATACAATAAGGTAAATCGAGCCGTAACGCTATATCCCTTGCCAAAAACCAAATGTAAGTCTTTGGTTTCGGACTGGTTAAAAAAAATGGATTATAATTTCACAGAAAGTCTACTTCATTCAAGTTAAATTGGTACTATATAAGTTTATAACTTGCACCAAAACCCTCTCACTAACACATCGGTACACTACACCTGACACTAAACACCACACATTAGCATTATACAATAATAGACACATACACACCTACACACAGACACAGGCGCCTTGATTAACTTTTTGTTCATAGTTTCTTTTTAACTTTCTACCCCCAAAATTATAATAAGTTTGTAATCTTAAATCTCCTTAATTACATATAACACTGTATTGTAATATCATATTTTGTTATGCAAACGTTCTGTTCTTCCGTGGGGTGGGGACCTGGTGATTTGTAATACAGGCTTTTTCGCCTAACTCAGACACCAGCTCCTCACATAGCTAACTAAGAAAACAAATAATTAATATGTGAAACCTAGAATAAGTTTGTTATTGTGAGGAGAAATAAATAAAAATAAACTTAAACTAAACTGTGTGTAAATTATTTCATCACCACTGCTCTCAAAACGGCGAAGAAAGACTTAGAACCAAAAAATCGAAGACATGATGTGAAATATACCAATCTGCATTGAGCCCGCGTCATTGATTACGGCCCAGTCCCAATCACAGAGAGGCTAGTACCCTAGCAGTAGGTCTTGGGAGCTAATGAGGTTGTTCGATCAGAAAATTTCTTGGTAGCAGCTCCGAGGATAAATTTGAGTTCGGTACATGAGATTTAAACTGGGGAATAGTCGCGGGCTCGAACTTACTTGGTGGGCCTGGCTAGAAAGCACGCTGTCTCACCAGGCATCGTGTCCGACAGAGCTAGTATCAGTGATGAGCAGTTAGACGCTAGTCTACACGCACAACGTTATTGAGTGAGATGCAGGATCATTTATAGTAAAACAGGCGCGTAATTTTTTTAGAAAAGTCCTTCTGAAGATCAGGTTTTGTTAAAAAACCACTTCATAAATCATTAAAGTTTACAAACCAATAAAGTTTATTGAACTTTTCGATATTTGAGCTTTGTCGGTACTGGGCACGCCACGATTGCGGCGGTAAGTCCCCTCTTTGAGGAGTGACTTGAGAGGCGGCATGGCGTCCTCACCTTCCGCCTGACGTAAGTCCTCACCGGACACGGCTGTTACGGGAGGTTCCTGTTTCGCATAAGGCGGGAGAAAACGCCCGGGTGTTTCCATTGCGAAGATCGCCCTGAAGACACGGTGGAGCATACGGTGGAGGTCTTTTTATTTAAGTATTCTGTTTCCGTACAGACAATAAGACAAAATCATACCATGTTTAATTTTTGAAGTAGATTGTTAAACAGTGGAGTAATACACTCCCGAAGTTTGTATGGAAAAAATGTCGACAAGATTCACCTTAAACAACTCTGCTTACTTCATCAGTGAATATATTTTATTTTATTTTTTATTTTTTTATTTTTATTTATTTTATTTTATTGTATTAGGGTGGCTTACAGCTATCAATACAAAAGTAGTAGTAATATAATTTACGACAAGCCATTTACAAGCCTCCACAGATAGCAATGGAGCATTGTTGTATGCGTTATCAACTATGTTTAGATTAAATAATTAATTATGTAAGTGGTAAACTAAGATTAAAACTAAATAGATACATAACTAAATTATTACATTAAGTATATTACATAGGCAGGAATGTATGTTCAACCACGATTTGGATCAATCATAAACTACAGTTTTAGATAAAATGGTCACAATAGACGCCAAGCAGCTTTCAAACAAATCAATTGAGGGGTGTTCATTCTTTACAATTCTGTTGAATGCTTTGACTGAGCGAATCATGAAGGAATTACTGCGATAAATTGTGCGAGCGTATGGAGCATGGAGAAGATCTCTCAAACGAGAGTGCCGAGGTGGAACATTCAGAGACAGCTTTGAAAGAAGTTCAGGACAATCAATCCTTGATTGTGCTATTTTCACTAAGAACCGTATGTCGGATATATTTCTCCGAGTTATAAGTGGGAGTAAGTGGAATCGAGCACATCGTTCATTGTAACTCAGATAAGGGATTTTAAATTTGTAACCTAAGTATCTAGTGAATTTCCTTTGTATTCGTTCCAATCTGTCCGAATGCACTGCATAATTCGGATTCCAAATTTGACTACCATATTCAAGATGACTGCGGACGTAAGCACAATACAGGATTTTTAAGGTTTTCATTTTGTTAAACGAACTGGTATTACGGATAATGAACCCCAGGGCCTTGGATGCTTTTTTGGCGATATGATCGACATGACACTCAAAACTGAGTTTACTATCCAGCAGAATTCCAAGGTCTCTGGTGACATGACTTCGAGATAAAGGCTGATTTGCAATTGAGTAGTTAAAGACGACTGAATGATTTTTTCGAGTGAAGGTTATAACCAAGCATTTAGATATGTTAATATCTAGTTTATTTCTGCTACAATAACTTACTAACCTAGAAACGTCTGCCTGCAACAGTAGAGCGTCATTTAAACTTTTAGCTGATGTATATATTTTCATGTCATCTGCAAATAATAGGTGTATAGAGTGTTTGAAACACTCGCCGATATCATTGATGAATAATACAAATAATAAAGGCCCCAGTAAGGAGCCCTGGGGCACACCAGAAGGGATACTTGACCAGGAGGACATATAGCCATATAAGCGTGAAGTTATGTGTACGATAGGAAGTGAGGAGGAAGGTAGCCACCTTTTCCTGTATAAATTGCCACACTGTCAATTCCAAGTATAATGATTAAATTTTAATTAGAAACATCATGTAGTTTATTTTTCTAGGTCACTGACATACTTTCGGCTATTCTGAGTAATAATGTTAATAATTATTATTGAGACATTTGCCTTATTTATCGTTTTAATAAGTGGCGTCAAACCTTATAGGGAATTAATGCAAATAATTTAATGTGACACTTGTCTACATTTTTTCCATACAAACTTCGGGAGGGTTTTACTCCATTGTTTGACTATGTACATCAAAAATTAAACATTGTATGGTTTTGTCTCATTATCAATATTGTCTGTACGGAAACAGAATACTAAAATAAAAAGCCATTAAAAGGTTATGAGCCAACGAAGATTCGTTTTTCTTGCTAATTTAACCTAACTTTGGGCGTGTTTAAGTAATAAAAGCAATGTAAAATCTCGAAAACCAAATCGGTACCGACAAAGTTCAATTATCGAAAAGTTCAATAAACTTAATTGGTCATTGATTTATGCAGTATTTTTTTCAGGAAACCCGATCTTCCGAAGGACTTTTCTTAATTTTTTACGCGCCTGTTTTACTATAACTGATCCTGCAGCTCACTCAATAACGTTGTGCGTGTAGACTAGCGTCTAATTGCTCATCACTGATACTACCTCTGTCGGACACGAAGCCTGGTGAGACAGCGTGCTTTTTAGCCAGGCCCACCAGTGAGTTCGAGCCCGCGACTAGTGTACCCTTATTAAAACACAGTTCCTTATTCATTTCTCGAAAGTGAAGGCATTTTATCTATTATAGGGACGAGCCTATTGCCGTCAAAACGAAGTTATAAAGTTATGAAACCATTAATTGGAATCGTGCACCTAGCTTCTGATGATTCATAAGAGCCCATGTCATCGACTGCCTAGCCAATTCCCAACTATGTTGTGGTCAGCTTCCAGTCTGACCGGATGCAGCTGCATACCGGTATTTTATAAGGAGCGACTGCGTATCTGACCTTCAGAACCCAGTTACTGGGTAACACGATACCCCTTAGTAAGACTGCTTGTCGGACTTTCGGACTTCTGACCTTTAACGACTGTCAAACATCTACGAATGGGAGCCAGGACCAACGGCTTAACGTGCTTTCCGAGAAGCGGAGGGGTCTTGGTTTGTAATGATGGTCACCCATCCACGAACCAACCGCGGCAAGCGCAGCTTAACCTGATCGATCGACCCGTGCGGTTTATATTACTTAGCCCTATTATACCTACTACTACTAATATTATACAGGATAAGTTTTTATCCAGTGCGCAAACTGTAACCATGAATTCAGCATATCATTCTAGACTAGACCCCCCCAGCGCAGACATTTTTCGTCGGTTATACAAAAAAAAAAAAAAATTGCTGTTTCATAGAAAAGTTCAATACCTACGCGGTCAAAATGTATGGAACAGCTGATTTTTTTTTGCTGGGGGATCTAGATAGGAATGCTGAATTAGAAACTTATTCTGTTTATGCGAAACTAACTCTGTCTGTCTGTTACGCTTTTACGTCTATACGACGCTGAACCGATCGCCATGAAATTTGGCAGAGATATAGCCTGGGATATGGAGAAGGACATAGGCTACTTCTTAACGCGATAACTGACATCCACGCGGGTGGAGCCGCGGGCAAATCTAGTAAATAATTAATAAACAAGTCAGGCCCTCCTATTAATTCAGTCGTAGTCCCTTTTGCTATTTAAAACTATTCTTCGATTACAATTGGTTGAGAGATATTTGTCATTTAATTGAGTTCAACGACCCCGGTTCGACTAGACGTTTCATAGATAAACATTATATGTATTTACTTACTCACACACTAGCAGAGCCTATGGGTTTACCTATATTTTGTCCTTCTAGCGTTTTATGACGTTGTGGTCGGCCATATTGACCACAAACGCTTCTGAATATTTATTTATTTAAAGTTTACTACATAACGCCTAACAGCTATAATACGCCAATGCGATGTTACTAATATAAACATACAATTACAAAAAAACATCTTACTTAACAAAATTAACACGAAATTGGCCGCAACATATTTTTAATGCACTTCAGTGGTACTTCTGTGAACCTCTTCAGGCTGCTTTGAAATATATCTACCTCCATAGAAATAATATTGCTCAATCTTATGGCTCTTGACGTTAAGGGGCAAATTTGTTCAGGTTTGTCCTAGAGGATTACTCCAGGTTAAATAACTAACTACTGTTAATTACTGTTTTTTATACTAACTTTCGCTCGCCAAAGCGTATCATGTCACTCAGTAACTGGGTTCTGGAGGACAGATAGGCAGTCGCTCCATATAAAATACTGGTATTCATCTGCATCTGTTTAGACTGGAAGCTGACCCCAACATGTTGAGAAAAGTCTAAGTAGATGATGACTAACATTTTGCTCGCGACATGGTCTGTGTGTATTTTCTATTTCATCATTGTTTCATAAAAAAATATTTGATGAATATCTGATGGTTTGTAGGTTCAAACCATCAGACCTGACCAGCGTTTTTACTTCGTGTTAATTATTTCATCACCACAGCTCTCAAAACGGTGAAGGAAAACATCGAGAGGAAACCGGCATGTCCTAGAACAAAAAAATTGAAGACCTGTGATATCTACCAACCCGCACTGGGCCCGCGTGGTGGATTACAGTGTCACATAGAGAGGAGGCCAGTGACTCAGCATTTCCAAGGGAAAATTATGATCCAGGATGAAAAAAACTGGCTGCCAATCTGTCAAAAAAAAAAAAACGGTTGGTTTAGTGGTTTAAACGTAAAAAGGTCACAGCATTCCTTTCTCATTTACGATGGTGGATGCGAGCACCTGAGAAAAGATTTATGGACTGTGGTCTGTGTGAAAGATGATATGCATGGGCGTAGCCACGGTGGGGCAGGGTGCGGCCCTTGCCCCACCCTGGCTCTGACCAGCGGGCTTAGCATGACGCTTTGTATTTCTACGAAGAATAGACAGTGCTTTTTTCAATACAAAGTGACATTTCGTTCCTACGTTTTTGATAACGCACCGTAGAAATCCTTCTACAATCTGTCATTTAGTATTTCGTTCCTAACGATATTTGTCTAGGTCCTTATAAATGTAGACTATTTCAGAAGAATATTTCTTCCCAAACTGTCAAAATCTCACCGACAACAAACTTTCTACTCGACGGCCACAAAGTATATACGATTATCTACAAAATCATGATTCGTTTAGAACGCATAACTGTGATAATTAATAGAAAAACATAGCTATCTTCTCCTATTGTACATAATTTAGTTAATAATCATGTCTATTCTTCCGTCGACAAATCGGTGCTCGTGCTAAGCCTGCTGTAAGGTACCTAACTCCCTTTTGGGGGAGGCGTATGTCCAGTAGTGGACGTCTTTCGGCTGGTATGATGATGATGATTTGTTTACTTACTGTACCTGAAAGTACTATCTATAGATAGATATAAACCTTTAAATTGACTGATTAACAAATTGGCATACGCACAGAGCCAAAACGGCTGAAGTTAGAGACACATTTTTGGATGGAAAATTTCGTAGTGTAGGTAGGTGCAGAGCAATAAGAAAATGTTTTGGATAATTCGAATTATACATACAGATACAGGGTGCTATAGATTGTAACCTTTTTGTATAAAAAATTAACCGGGGTAAGACCGCGGGTATAATTTGCTAGTTACTTATTATTTTAGACTGCTGCCACGTCTTGAGCCCATGGCTGGCTACAACCCATGATGATATGGCTAGAATGGGTGTAACTACAAAGATGACGACTATCTGAGAACTTGTAAGACATGTTGCAACGAACCCAAATAAATTGGGATAAGCGCTAGATCAACATTTAATGAATGGAGCCTTGCAACTAGTAATTAATAAGTCTATAACTGACTAAATAATTTGCATAATATCATCATCATCATCATCATTTCAGCCGAAAGACGTCCACTGTTGGACTTAGGCCTCCCCCAGGCTCCTTCACTTCGACCGGTCTTGTGCTTCCCATAATAATAATGCTTCTTGCATAATCTACCCATGTTTATTGTCTGTTAAGTATATGTTGTTATCATTTTTTTTTTTTGGGTGGGAAATCATCAAATAACTTCTCCCGCTCTGGGTGGAGCAGGAGGGCGTGTCAGACTTTTACTGACTAAAACCCACCCGTGTTCCTTCAGTAGCCCGTATGCCAGGGGCTGTGGTGTCTCTTTCGAACAAACCCGCACCCCTGGCAGGCATCGGCCCTTGCGGGCCCCATCATTTTTGTGCTGACATCTCTTTGAAGCGCGCGTGGAACACAACGCGCCGTCGACTTGGGCTTGGTCCTTACCGGACAGCGAGCTACCCATTACTCGCCGTCCGCAAGCTCATGCCTACGGTGGCCGGAAATCGGCCTGGGATTCCCGACTTCCAGGGCGTCTCCGTATCCTGCGGCGGCTGGGGTCGCGAGGGCGCATATGCTGCCTCTCCCTCACGTGCGCCGCCTCCCTCTTCGCGAGCATCACTTCTTCGCTGAAGGAGGTGACGGCTCCCCATGCCCTCTCGCTCCGTACCATGGCCTGGCCAGGGCCGGACGCGAGAGATCGCCGCCGCCGATCGCCTCCACGAGGACACGGCGGTACTCCGCCCAAGCAGGGCAGACCGCCACCGTGTGCTCCACCGTGTCCTCAGGGCGATCTTCGCAGTACGTTTGTCCTGTGTGGTGCCGGGCGTAAAATAATAGCACCATCCCTTTTTTTTCCGTGGGTGTCGTATAAGGCGACTAAGGTACATACTAGAGAGTGGGCAGCAGCGTTCTCTATGCATTTTACCACCATACTGCTATCGCCAACCCGCCTGCCAAGCGTGGCGATTATGGCAAAACCCCCCTTTTGGGAGAGGCTTAAGTCCAGCAGTGGACGTCTTTCGGCTGATATGATGATGATATGATGACGTTTATAACTGACTAAATAATTTGCATAATGTACTCATGTTTGTTGTGTGTTTATATGTTGTTAGCAGTTGAAACTAAAATCTGTATAAAGCTTTGAAAGGTGTGATACTAGCCTCATATAAAGTGCCCCAAATTATAATGAGTTAATGTAAATTAGGATAAGTGCATTTGTCAATTGTTTCTGTCGATAAACAAAGGTATTTTAAAATGAAATAAATGAATGGAGTACCTAGATTCTGATTTCAGCAAACCAATTGGGTATTGTGCTTGTCTGATTTTCTCTCGTTTTTCCCCACGTCTTTTGTCGTCATCATCATAATTTCAGCCGAAAGACGTCCACTGCTAGACATAGGCCTCCTCCAAAAGGCGGGGTTTTGCCATAATCGCCACGCTTGACGGGCATGTTGGCGATCGCAGTATGGTGGTAAAATGCATGGAGAACGCTGCTGCCCATTCTCTAGTAAGTCCCTTAGTCGCCTTCTACGACACCTACGGGAAGAAATGGGATGGTGCTATTCTTTTGCGTCCGGCACCACACGGAACATCATCATCATTAGCCTACAGTAGTCCACTGCTGGACATAGGCCTCTCCGATTGCTCGCCATTAAGCATGATCCTCAGCTACTCCCATCCAGCTGCTACCAGCTACCCTGCGAGAGGGTTGTTCGAAACAGATACCGTGGCCCCTGGCACACAGGCAACTGAAGGAACACGGGTGGGTTTTAGTCAGTAAAAGTCTGACTAAAACCCACTCCAACTTCTACCAGAGCGGGAGAAGTTATTAGATGATTTCCAACCCTAAAAAAAAAGTACATAAAGACTCAAAAAAATTATTTATATACCTACTTAACTTGTTAGTTAAGTCTATACACAAATATATATACAAAATATTTAAATATTGTTATACATATTTAAACATTTTTTTGTACCTACTTATTTATTTTAGAAACGAGGAAACATATATTACTAAAGCTATAATAAGTTTGTATAATTTGACTACGGTATTACCTGATGTATATAATACTTTATGAATTAGGTGTTTTTAAAACAGATGAGGACAAATTCCAAACAATGAATTCCAACAGGAATTTTCCTGTATTTTGTTTGTTTTTTTTTACCTAAACTGAATTTTTAAGAATATTTCCTTAATTTAATTTGAATCTTTTTACTAATATCCTACTAAAGCTGATAAAAACATTACTTTTGACTAAACTTAGAACTCCATAATTTAAATAAAAAAACAAAACACCAACATCCGCAGTGAACCAAAACCAAACAAGGCAACCTAACCTTCATCGCAGATAAACGATTCTAAATTCAAAACAAACTTCCAAATTCAAATGCAGCCCAGCCGATGACGTCACGCGATGATTAGCCACACTATCAGCTGACGTAAGATGTCAAGTATCGCCGTCTCGCTCCCACATTATTTATAAGCGGGCACCGACCGGGTCGATGAACTGCCAAAATTCTTGGGTTCAATGAACGACCGAAAGTTCGACGCTCGAGATCGTTGCTGTACTTGCTTCGCTATTTTTTTTTGTATGTAAGGTTTGTACCGTTTTCACTACCCTGGGCGGATGTTTTTAGGAGTTTTTAGGGGCAGGACGGTGTAGGGGATTTTTTGAGTAGGTTTTTGCGTAATTTTAATTAGAAAAATTGTTTTTTTAATGAGTTTTGTGTATTTTTTGGGTTTTTTAAACATCTGCTTGTGTTTTTAGGGGTAAAAGCGTGAAGCGAAAGCGAAGCGTTTCAATCGTTTTAAATTAAACCAATGTTATTCTTATTATAAAAAAGGTTAACAGGAAAAATAAGTTTTTATAATGAGTTGATTCACGTAAACACAATATTTTTGGCACAAGTCTTTAAAAATAAAACTCAAGAGCTTTTCTAATAATATTTCTAATGTTTTGTTAATGTTGTGTTTCCTCCAATAAAAAATTCACACGTTTACAAAAAAAAAGGAAAAGTGGACTTTTTGAATGAGACTATTTTTTTTAAATGTATCAGCATCAATGCTATCAGTACATTTCCATCAGAAATTTCACTATTGTACTGTTATAAAATCAAATAGGAAAAAAAACAAAGCAGGTTGAAACACTACAAAGAATTTGTTTAGGGGTCAACGACACCGTATTTGGGTAATGTAAGCCTAGAAACAGAGTACTGCAAACGAATCCTGATGAGAAAACAGGACACAAACACTTAAAATCGAATTAGAATACTTTATTTAAACTTTTGAATGTGAACTGTGCAAAATTCAAATTAAGAATCAAATCAAAAATCGTGATTTGTTTATGAAATGGAATAAAAATGGTCTCGTTTTTTTTTGTGTATTCTGTTTCTGTTCAAAATAGGAATACGATTTGACACTGTCAGTTTCTGAAATCACGTATCAAGTCTTTGTCATATAATTTTGCCACCGTAATTATTAATTTGGCAAAATATTAACAAGTTGTTTATCATAATATGATTTCAATAGGTTTCCGGAAACCGCAATTAGAGTATGCATGAGAAATATTTTAGAAATGAGGAAAAACATAATTGTACTATATTTTTTTTTTGCTTAGATTGAACGTCGAAATACTAGGCAGGTTGAATATGAAAATCAACTAAAACAAACCAATTTATTCTCATTATTTGTAGTAAGGGATTAAAAGGGATAACTCGAACATCAATTAAACTCTCAAATATCCATAAATCTTCCTAAAAAGACTTGTTTCTTCTTTTTATCTCCTGAACTACTGAACCGATTTCTGTAAGACTTTCGCTGTTTCTAGAGCAATTTATCATTAACTTTAGTTATTAGGGAACCGGGCTACGTAACATATTAATGACAAGGTCGCTGTTATACAATCGTTTAAGTAATTAATGAGTTTTATGAGTCAGAAGCCCTGTGGGTCAGATTCTGACAGAAAAAATGTGCGTAAGAATGGTCTGGACCAATGGTTCCCAAAGTTGACTGGACCGCGACCCGCCTAACAAAACTTGCAAATTCGGGTCTCACCTCTTGGCTGTCATGGAGAAAAGAAGGGCATAACTAGGTGTGAATAAAGCACTGTACAAATAAGAAAAAACATTCGGTAAGAATTGAAAGTAATTAATTACATTGCTATTTCAAAGTGAAGGATGTAATTGTTTCCTATTTTTTGTTGTTACTACTCATAGCTTTAGCTTCAACTTCAATTTTGGGCAAGGATAGTTGTCAGCAACTGAAACGCAGTAATTCGCGGCTTGCCATCAAATTTTTCAGTGAAATATCTTCTGAAAAAAAAAAAAAAAGTTCTTCACTTGGACGTATCTCCCAATTTTTCAAAGCCCACCCAATATTCGCACGCGACCCACCAGTGGGTCGCGATCCATAGTTTGGGAGATGCTGGTCTTGACTGATCGTCATTTTTTAAGGTCATTTAAGAACATCAAACTGCATCCTAATAGCCTAACACAATATAAATCAGAAACTGAATAATTTTGTAGCTTATTGTTATTCCTTTGCTTCTTAAGTTTGGATAATTCGTCTGCTCTACAACATAAATTAGGAAATGAATGTAGTGTGCTACGCAATTATCCCTCTGTATTTCGTCCAGTTAGGCAAAGCACTTTTCTCAGTATTATAGACCTCTCAACCCAGTTACTGGGTAGCACCATACCCCTTGATGAGAAATGTTTGTCAAACTTTCGCTGGTTGTATTAGGTAAGTATTTCAACTCGTGGAAAATATTTTTTTGTCTAACTGTACCTTCTGTAGCTATGCCTATGATATCACGTTCAGGTCTAAAGGTCAAAGCTCATTGTTAGGTCGATCGCCCATAGACAATGTAGACAGACATGACATGACGTCACGGTCTCATTATGTCCGTGATCCAGCAATCTGTTTGGGATTAATGACAGTTAAGTCGGCCATTTTGGATATCTAATGTACCAGACAGTTATTTTATTAAATAGTAGATAGATAAATTGATCGTTGAGAATAATTAGTGCGACTCTAGTACGAAAATGAATATTCTGGTTTCTAGAAAATTTAAATAGTTGCGTTTGCTTATGGGGAAAGTGTCAAAGTAGACCGCGATCAATTCTGGGTTTGGCAAAGTGTTATTGAGGCTCAAACTCTCTCTCTCTCGAACTTCCCTTAAAAGATTGGACTTCAATATCTGGCGAAATGTAGGTGTACCACACATTTCTGCCTACTTCTTTTGTAAATACAGGCGTGATAGTATGTTAGTTAATATAGTATATGGCCCAGGCTGAGTGATTCGTCAGTTTTCAGCGCGCCGACGGTCGCTGTAGGTTGAACGACCTCCATTTTGGTAGCCAGACTAAAATATTTTTCTTTTATATAAGTCTCTTATGTCACTGTTTATCCTTTTACTAAAGAAAGGTTGTGATTATATAATAATAAAATTATTTTAAGTGGCCATGACTTCTCAATTCGATAAACGACCGAATGAGTTTTTCACAAACTGAATGTTTTTTCGGCAATTGAAAAGTATTTTTTTGAAATATCTTTTTCCGGGTTTTCAATGTTTTAAAAGAGTGTGTTCAGGACGAAAATTCTGGAACACAACAAAACCTACTTTTCGCCATATTTTATCTTGGACAATACTGACATCGGTGAAGGAAAACTGGACTTAAAGCTAGGTAAGATAAGTCTAAAATCGCCAACCCGTTTTGAGTAAGCGTGGTGATGCCTACTCTGTATAAGAAGATGGCTTTGCCCAGCTGTGGGACAGTAATACTCACTGATTTACAGACAAAGTATTTCTGGTTCCAAAGCCTGTTGCTAGGTCCCATCACCATTTTAGCCTCAAAAATTATCCGGCACGTTCTTATAACCTATGTCAACATGGAACGGTTGAAATTGACAGCATTTATTTACATGGGCCGGTTGATTCGCACGTTCAACCTGGCGAGGGTACATTGACCTGGGCCAAGTTGATAACTCTGGTCGGTTTAAGGAAGTCCTCACTTCCTCAGTTGGAGACTGTTGTACGAGATTTCGTATTCGAGATTGGGTTTGCGTTTGTGGTGTACGAATGTACAACTAACGAGTTATAGAGTTGCATCTTACTCGATGATTTTTTGACAAAACATTCCATTCAAATGACATTTTTGTATGACCTTGGACAAAGTAATATTTAGTAAAATACTTGGTCTTCACATGATCTGACCAAGATTATGTCTGGACTTTAAAAGAGACTGTGACCTTTAAGTTTGTTTCGGCGTTTCTTCTCAGAGTAGTCAGATAGGAAACGCCGATCTGATCTAGTTTCTATAATTAAAATATGATTGACTTGAAAGAAGTATTTGTACAATGGAAATAAAACCATTTGTCTCTTGCCTTGGGCAGAGACTAATATTTTTCTAAATTAAGTGTAGTATTTGACAATTTATCTACGTACATATTACATTTTTTTTTGAAAAAAAAAAATCTGTTGTCAAGGTAATGTTGGCAATACATATTTAATTCCGAGAAAGTCAACATTATTATTTACCAACTTGAAGAAATGCCAAATAATCGAACTAACAATTCCTTATCAACTAGTGATAGTCGAAAAAATCAATGTAAGGGGTTACTAAAGTACACAAAGATAATTATGACTTTACAATATGGCACAATATGGTGTAACGCCATATTAAGTCATTGAACTTATTTTCTATGACACACCATAATATGACACGATCGAAATAATAACAGTCACAAGATCTTCATGGTTAAGCAACGCTTGCCGGAGTCGATCCGTGGATGGGTCACCTTCCGTTACATGCAGAAAGTTAGTCCCGGCTGCCATTTGTACATCTTTGACAGTCGTTACGGGTCGACAGAAGCCCGAAAGACTGATCAAGGGGTGTCGTTTTACCCAGTAACTGGGTTATGTGCCTATTCAGCTGCATCCGATTAGACTGGGAGCCGACCCCAAGCGAGCCTTTACCCCCTTTTGGGAAAAGGCTAAGTAGGTACGTAGATGAAGATGACACGCAGACTAGAGACAATTTTGTCCATCATACACAGAACAATTTTTCTTATACTAATTTGGTACTTATTATGGTTCTAATTTGAAATCTATACAATTTGACATATTCTTGTCAAAATTCTTTGACGGACAGCACCACCCCGAAACGCAAAGTAAAAAAAAAAAAATGTATGACAGAAGCCGTGTTATTTTAACGTGTTTTCCTGAAACACGATGCCTAATAGAAGTTGTATTACGCAAAATGAAGTGGATCGTGATAATAGTCATAGTAAAACAATTTCTAGAAGTCTTGTTCAGAGTTTATTGAACTGCCTAAAGGCAAATTCTTAAACGCAGCTCAGTTTTAAGTAGCCGTTAAGTCTTATCCTAACCTGAGTTTTCGAATACGTCCGTTAGTCAATCAGCAAGGTTGACTGTCCAACCAGATGAACTTAATTTACTGACCTCGTGGACGCTATTTGAAAACACCCCCACAAACATATTAATTCCATATCTTCACCCCCACCTACAAAGTCATGAACTCTAAAATTTGTACCATCCGGGTTCAAACCATACATTCACCCCTTGTGACGTCACAGGGATTCGAACCCATACCAAGGCCAAACTACGAAGGTCGTCCGTTGACACCGTGTACGCTAACCTAACGGTCATTGGTTCACAGTTTCACACGATTTTAGTAAATTGGGATGTTAGACGCGGCATATTGTGGAATACAGTCAATAGAGCAGAGTCAAATATGTTTTGTTAGGTTGGTATGATACATCGATTATCTTCTTGTAGGTTGGTAGTTCTTCAGTCCAGAACTATTCTACAAAGTTCATTTCGAAATTCGAACGCTCACATTTGGAATGCGAACTCATTTGTTTTTTTTTTTTTAAAGTAAATCATTTCCTTTGAATTTCGAATAGGGTAACTAGCATTGTAGTGTCCCGGTTTGAAAAATTACAGGCACAATTTTGTATTTGGAAATAGTGAGCAAATTCTTTGGTTCTGCTGACGTTATAATAGGCAGAGGTAACCAATTTCCATCACATGAGCTGTCACATAGCCTTGTCATAGACAAAAATAGCATTGTCTTTTCCTAATACCAGTATAGGAAATGCCTAAGTCTAGCATGAGACTAACACAAGCTGCTATTGAGTATGAAATAATTTCAATAGGATAAACTCTCTACGGAGAAATCTCTAGGTAAGTATAGGTCAGTACTACCCAGAAAAGTTCATTGCACGGCCGACGACCGCCGAAAAAAGCCGAGTTTAGCCGAATCTATGTCAATTTTAAATAGTATGATTCTATTTTGTTTCGTTTAGTTTTAAAAATAGAGTATACGCCATTTTTCGGGGGAGTTTATTAGATTTTATAGTTGATTTGCAGTGTATACAATAAATTACTTTTAGATAGTATTTACTATACTGGAGTAGATAGACTAGATACTACATCATTCAAACAATGGTAAGTAAGAATTAGATTACCACAATGACTAATTATATCACGTGGACAGGCGAATTTTACGGATGATCTCTGCAGTGTTGAAAGGAACAGGATGTTGCCAATCTTTCAGACACATCACACATCACATTTTTTTTTTTAATATCCTTAATCAATTTATCTTGACCCCAGAATCAAACCCACATCCCTCCTCCTCCATCTAACTACCCTTTCACATAAACTAAGTCCCAAACACCAGCCAAAACGGAAAAGGCTTTGCCCATCTATCATTAGGTACTCTGCAGTTCAATACTCTCTCGGCATGTTTTTGTTAGAGGCCTACCACCCTCAGAGGGAATGCCCTCTAGGGCGAACGACCTCCGATAGGTAACGGACCCCTATAAACTTAATGCAGGCACCTAATGTGTCAGTGGTGGCCATTAAAAGGGTAAATTGACCGAAATTGTCCGAAATGGAGGACTTTTTTTACATCAAGGCCTACGTTTCGGGGAAGCTAGAAAAGCCTGGATTAAAAAAGGTTTTATTTACTTTGTTAAGAGGCCATAAATTAAGAGATCCATAAATTACGCCACACGTTAAGGGGGGTCAACGAAATGTGACATTGTGTGACATGTTAAAACCTAAAATACTAAAACTCTACCTACTTAAATATAAAATTGAAAAATATGTGACGTCATACAAGGGGGAGGGGTTTTACAAGTGTGACCATCTGTGACATGGACGGGGGGGGGGGGCAAAAAATTATAAAATTTGTGTAACGTAATTTATGGATGGCTCTTAGGCTTGTAGGAAAGTTTTGAGTATGAATGTCGATGGCCATAAGAGTAGGGGGAGACCAAAGAAACGATGGATGGACTGTGTGAATGATGATATGGTTAGAAAGGGTGTGACTACGGAGATGACGACTAATAGAGAAGTGTGGAAGAAAAAGACAGGCTGCGTTGATATTGACACCAAATATACATATTAGGATACGGGCAGGAGAATGATGAATTGATGATAGACAAATCATTCCGCCTGTATTTTTAGGGTTCCGTAAAAAACGGAACTCTTATAGAATCACTTTGTTGTCCGTCTGTCTGTCTGTCAAGACCCTTCATCTCAGGAACACGTGGAGGTCATCATCATCATCATTTCAGCCCAAAGACGTCCACTGCTGGACATAAGCCTCCCCCCAAAAAGGGGGTATTTTCCGTTAAATGATAAATGATTTTATTTCTGTAAGTAGGTTTGTACAAACACTTTTACACGTCAATCATATTTTTTAAACTAGGTGAGGTCGGCGTTTCCTAACTGACTACTCTGAGAAGAAAGGCCGAAACAAACTCAGAGGTCACAGTCTCTTTTAAAGTCCAGACATAATCGTTGACCTAGAACTATGAAATTTGGCAAGTAAATACCACAACAAGTACAAGTATAGGGAAAAATCTGATAACTATACATTTGTAATTAAATCATAAAAAACAGGGTCTTTGTGCAAGGAACGGCGACATATTATAAAAATTTGTACGGAACCCTCGGTGGGCGAGTCCGACTCGCACTTGTCCGGTTTTTTTTGTTATAGGGTGGGTACCCCCCCTATAACAAAAAAAACCGGACAAGTGCGGATATAACTGGTGAAATAAAATTTATTCACATCTACCCAGATGTGAATAAATTTTATTTCACCAGTTATATGCCATATTACGAAATTGAATAGGGTACTGACCGAGTTTTTAATTTTAATTTGCCGAACTATCAACAAATTCTTTTCTAAGAAAAAACGTTTCTTTTCCTTCTGACCTGAGATTGTGATTCACATAACTTTAATCGGAAATGCCTAATGCTGAATATGGGCCTTCCCAAAAGGCTGTTTCAAGTAACGACGCAGCTTTTGCAAGGATTTTGTCATAATTAGAACAGGTGACAGCCTAGGGCATTGAACTTCCAACAACTGTCATACTGAATATGTTTTTTTACCTTTTAACCGATTCCAAAAAGAAGGAGGTTATCAATTCGACATGTTCATATACAATATTTATTACGTATGTTCGGGCATTTCTCCGTCATATATGGAAAATTGTTTTTTTGTTCGAAAGGAGTTTATTCCGAAATTTAAATTTCATAGAGATCTGATGATGTGTTTCGGAGTCAGACAACGGAACTCTTCAAAAAATTACAGCAAATCAACCGCGATTGCTGCTATCGCATAAATATGCATTGTTTTGACCCCAAAGATGATGAAATTTCGAAGTGTACGTACCCCACGTACTATAACTAAAATGTGAAAAATAGAAACATTTTCCAAAAAAAAAAAAAAAACAAAGCGACTTCCGAAATTAGTTATTTTTCACTTTGTAGTGTTTTTCCGGAAATCAGTTGTTTTCTTTTTTGTAAAAAGTTTTTATCTTTCGGAATGATACAAACATACATACGCTCACAACCAACCCGTGAGGGTAGGCAGAAGATATATAATACCACCTGCAACTATCCTTACATACTTCTTTTTGCTTGGAATTAAAAAAGTCTCAAAGGAATAGGTTACTTTTTGGCAAGCACGGTTTGGTCCATCGATGGTTGACAATCTGTACATACCAGGTGCGTGCCTCGGAAAGCACGTTAAGCCGTCGGTCCCGGCTGTCATTTGTGGATCTTTGACAGTCGTTACGGGTCGTCAGAAGCCCGAAAGTCTGACAACCATTCTTACTAAGGGGTATCGTAATACCCTATAACTGGGTTGTGAAGGTCAACGGCACTCAGTCCGTGTAAAGTACTGGTATTCAGCTGCATCCGGTTAGACTTGAAGCCGACCCCAACGTGGTTGGGAAAGCATTGTCGTTGCGGGGTGGCTCAGTAACCGTGGTCTCCCACTCACGGTGAAGCCAAGAGGAACCCAAAGGTGGGGCCGCTCGTCAGGGCTTTTGCCTTCAAGCCAATGACGTAGCGGCCAAAAAGCACCGCAACTGAGGTGGGCCGCGATGTCGAATGGGAGGCATCGCGGCTGAGCGTTACAGGCTGCGGCAGAGGAGGAGTGCCGGTGCTTTTGAGCAGCGCTCTTCCCTTCCGTTTCCTGGACGGGGCCGCCACCGTTTGATGGCGGACGCGGTGGGGCCGCAGGGGAAGAGGAGTGTCGGTATAGCGTTGGCCGCTCTTCCTATCCCCTGCAGCCTAAAAATGGTAGGAGAGACGGCACGTTGTGTTCCACGCGCGCCGCCTGAGATGTCAGCAACCACTGGTGAGGTCCGCAGGGACCGATGCCTGCCAGGGGAGCGGGTTGTTCGAAAGAGTTACCGCCGCCCCTGGCACACGGGCAACTGAGGGAACACGGGTGGGTTTTAGTCAGTAAAAGTCTGACACGCCCTCCTGCTCTACCCAGCGGGAGAAGTCATTTGAAGATTTCCCACCCAAAAAAAAAAACATGGTTGGGAAAAGATTTAAACGAAAACTTTTTTCGTCGAAAAAAAATTCGTCATTTCCTTAGTACTCTTTACTTGCCGTATGTGGGGCCCTCCCACATTTTCAAGCACAAAGTTTATGTATGTTTTTTTATCGATCGATCGATCGATCATAAATTAGATCCTAATCGATCACAGTTATATTTTATTCCAATGATCTCATAGAAAATGACTTTGGAGGATGACTCAATCGTTTGTTATTAGTGTTTCTTAGTACTTACTTAGGTTATAATTGGATATCCTTAAGGGGGATGCCAGGGAGGCCGCGAAATTCATATTTTCTTACGTTTTATTAACCCCCCGACGCAAAAATGACGGGTTATATAAGCTTGACGTCTCTGTGTGTCTGTGGCATCTAAGCCCCCATATGGATGAACCAATTTTGATATTGTTTTTTTTTGCAATTTGTAAGTCAGTGACAGGTTTGTATGTTGAACAAAATATGATTCGTGACCATAATGAGTGTTAGGCGACGTTGTTCGAACTCTGACAGACGCTTTATTCCGTGTATGTTATTCATCACCACTGCTCTTAAAACGATGAAGGAAAACACAAGGAGGAAACCGGCATATGACGTCTACGAACCCGCACTGAGCCCCGTGTGGTAGAAACGGCCCACTCCCTCTAACCGAGTCCCAATAGTGGGAACATTTTAGGCTGATTACGTTTTTTATCTCGTCATCATTCACTTCCTTTTCATTCATAATTATTCATCACTCACACATTCCACAATATTTTTTCTTTAGCTCCCTTTCTCGTACATCGGTGGATGTTTTCATCACTTTCCTTCAGAGTCTATGGCCATAATTATAATGACCAAACAGTATGGCAATTCGTTCCGACCTTCAATGGAAAACACCTATTTTCTGTTAGGCCGTTTTAATGACGCGTTTTTAAATTTAGAATGCGTGATGTCATTAGTTGAAGGACATTATTGCGCGCCAAAATAATGTCTGTCTGAGGTGTTCCACCTTAAGATAGGGTTACCAGTTGTGAAATTATGTATTTGTTCTTTTTTTTTGTTGGTGGCCTCGTGTCTTGTCAGAATTATTATGATTTATCTTGTGAGAATAAAATAAATCATGTTTGTCAGATGTCTTTGGTGTCATAGTCTATGGGAAAGAGGAATATCAGTGTAATGAAAACCCTCTCAAAAATTTCTGTGCCAATTTTTTTTTTTGCACAATCCCGGAAGCTAAACTTTTTCACCGATCCAAGATGATCTTTCAAAACAACTGCCAACCTTACTCTACCGTAAAAAAAGGCTTCGAAACAAGGTACATACAATTAGTCACCTGTCCGTTGACGCCCATAACACGAATGTGCGCGTGAGTTTACGCGCGTATAAGTTCATAACTACAGGAGATGTGTGTGTGGGTGAGGTGCTCGCGTAAACATGCTGGAGAATCCCGTGTGTGTTCGCGATGAGTATGAAAATGTGTGTGTTTGTGTGCGTGAGGCGCGTTCGGTTCAGCGACCCGCCTGCGCAGTGGGGCAGGCGTTGACCCACCACGTGGGCAGGCAAGGAACCGGCCGGTCTTATCGCCCTGTGCTGACTTCCCGGTCGCATTTTTGTGATTTTTTCGTTCGTTTTTCGAGTATTGGTGTGTGTTGCTAAGGAGGTGTGTTGCTGTGTAGTCACTTTTAATCTGGGCAGGATAGGCAGCATAGTTTTACCAAAAGCGTTTGGAAATAGGCGCGTTTTGCGCTATTACAGGCTGCCAATTTTTTCGCAAAAAAAAAAAGTAGATTCGTATTGTTTTAAATATGACGTTACTATTCGCAATTCAAAAATCAAAAAGATTATTCCATTTTTGACGTTTAATTCCAATCTTTTTGCTTGAGCCAGTACTTACAGTTTTATCTTAAGTCCAAGACATGGCGCGTAACAGCCTTACAGGTTTTACTCAGAGCAACTGCCGGCTGACCTCTGCAATCCAGGAGGAAACCTGATTTTCACAGTATAATGCTTTGCTATACAGATGAATTTAACTGGTTATTATAATCTTGATATTATATTATCCCTTCATCTTGTTCCAGGAAGTTTCAAGCGATGTCTGTGTGGTAACTAAGAAATAAATTGGACACACTCCCTTTTTGGTCAAAGAGAATTTACCTAAATGCTCTGCGATTGTAGCAACATCTAAGGGACGTACCAACCCGCACTGGACCCGCGTGGTGGATTACGGCCCATTCCCTTTCACAGAGAGGAAGCCTTATTATGAGTAATGTGTCTAACAGCCGATTCCAACAACCAGTATGGTTTCGCTCTGAGGTAGTCTTTAATTTAAATTATTTGTGAGACCTAATACGATCAGCACTGAAAAAACAAATATGACTTTCCTCAAACCAGGATGAACTAAACCAAATTATAGAGCCTCCAAAAGTGACAATACTCAAATTAACTTACGTGGGGTGCAGTCAGTGTCAGTCGTCAGACCCGCTACCAAACTTGCTGACTAACCAAAATTGTTTATGGTAAAAATACCATAAACAATTTTCACAGCAGTAGCTAAGCATTGGTATTCTCACAATTCCTTTGTTTTGCAACAAAAAATCATGATATTTTTTTTCCTAATCAGCCTCTTTAATGACACTTATAGGACGTATTGGCCATATTCTGCGTTTATTTCAAACCAAAGTTAAAAAAAAAACTGTTCCCTTTGATCTCAGAAAGAAACCTATCAAATGGATTAACAAAGAACTGGCAGAAATCTAGTTATAATCTTAAAAAAAAACTACGGCGCGTGAAATATTTATACTAGGCCGTTCTTTTTACGAGCTGTGGTGTAAACATACCAAACTCTATGTCTACGGAAGTTCGTTACATAAACCTAGTTTTTCAAACTGTATTTTTTGAGAAAAGTCTTGTTATAAATTGCTTGGTCAATCAATCATTCATTCAACTCTGCCTATCGCAATTCGCTGATGAAGTTAAGCAGGCAATTTTCTTAATGATAAAATATTTTTTTTATTGTTGTGAGCAATGGTATTGTTATTATTACCTATCCATAGATAAAGGTCATCAACAGAAACAGTGCTGATGAGATAATTTTATTCTCAAAAGAATAGGTAAAATAATCTTACTTGGACTTTTTGGCTTATCTCGTTACAAAGCCTTTCCTTCCTAAATAAAGATAATACCATTATGTAAAAAAGATCGCCGTCACTCTCATCAGATGCCATTGCTATCAATGACATTATTTTTCACGGCAAAAAAATAAATAAAGACGTTCCTTTTTCGAAAAGTTATGCAAAACGCCCGCCATGTTTGATAATTCATAATGACAATCACATGACGTTCGAAATTTCGAATTACGAAAAACCGGGTTAAAATTGTTTGTATTGCAATGTTTGTTTATGTTTAGTGCGCTTTTTCTTTCTTTTGTACCAAATTACTTCGTATCTGATGTCTGCCGCATAAGATTAAAATATTGTTTCTTGTCTACGGCCTCAATTCAGTTATTGTTGTTTTGTCCACATTTTGATAAAGAAAGTCTGCTGATGTATTGATAAAGGTTTAGTATGATTAGAGTGCATGTCTGGTGAACTAGAATTCGAAATGCCTACCATTTTAATCTTTAGGTAGCAACGTCTGTCTCATAATGGGCGTTGTTTTACTGACAAAGAAACTCTTGTTGTCAGTCTCGTTTAGATTAGAGCTGCCTTTTTGGAGGTTCCACATTTGTAACTTTACGTGTGGTCAAAAGGTTAGGTAAATTAATCACTAGGACAAAACTTGCACGAATTAAAAATAAATAATTGAAAGAAACACACGAAGCGAAACTGCAGAAAAACGTTAAAAATCAACTTCCACTTAAATTCGAAATCCAAACTCGAAACGCCGAACAAAAATTTCAAATTCCAGCCAATAGAATTGGCGAATGCATCGCGATTCAAACGTAGAACGTTAGGCCGATGCTAGACGAGGCAATGAACTCGCGAATTTTCGGGGTTCGTTGCCCGAGCGACGAACCGCCAAGCGTAGCGATAACGCGGCGCGATATCGATTGGCGATTTGTTGAACAGATTGATGTTCCTTCGACCGGGATTGGTGGATAGCAGGATGTCCGCTTTCCTCTTTATTAAAAAAAAATGAGAGTTGGCCCAACATTTGAGCCAACAGGCCTGTCTTGAAAGTTGGGCAAAATATTTGGGTGGGACATACTTGGTCAGGGTTCAGGGTTCTGCCTGTTAATAAGAAAGGACGGACAGTTTATCAATGTTAATCTAAGTTTTTTTTGCAATTCTGTCGCGTGGTGTAAGATAACGCTTGGCATAGCAACACTGAACACTGTGAATACATCAATATTATCAAAGCTATAATAATATTGAGTCGATGCTCCCCGGAATTTATTACACAGTGGACCTTTGCACGTTTTCAAGACAATAATCTTTATAATTTTAAAGGGCTTGTGGCTAAGCGATAACAGCCCGATTGCTCGATCGATCAGCAGGACAAAACACATTTCTGTTAGCGTTCACGCCAAACGCTACGCCAAAATGTAGGGGAATGACATTACCTGCGGAAAGGTTGCGTCGTGTTCTTTCCGCAAGTAATGTTATTCCCATACATTTTGGCGTAGCGTTTGGCGTGAACGTTAACAGAAGTGTATTTTGTCTCTAGGCCCTGGGTTATGCTACGCTTGCCCCGGTTGGTCCTTCGCTACGGGTCGTCAGAAGCCCGAAAGTTTGACAACCAGTCTTCCCGGGGGGTATCGTTTTACCCAGTAAATGGATTGTGGAGGTCAGATAGGCAGCCGCTCCATGTAAAATACTGGTATTCAGCTGTATCCGGTTGGACTGGAAGCTGACCCCAAAATAGTTAACAAAGGGCTTTGGTTGGGAGATTATATAATATATAATCTATCTAATTCTATGTGTCTGTTTTCCACTGATTTTGGCACTTTTTTCTATTGGCCTCTTTCTTTGCTCCTGCATGCTTCCCTGGTCTTTGTGACTCTCATCCTGGTCCTCCAGGCTGTAACCTAATCTGTCATTTGATTAAATACCTGCTTAATACAATGATTAGCTCCCACGACTGTCTCCTTGGCCTAGTGGTCGATGTATCGCGACTGCTGGGTGGTCTGGGACTCGATCCCCAGTTTGTGCAAGCATTTTTCCTTCGCGAAACTCTCTATAGCAGAGTACACTCTGCTATAGAGAGTTTCGCGAAGGAAAAATGCACTACCAATACCATTTTACTGTGACAAAGCTACAGCTTTGTCACAGTAAAATGGTATTGGTAGTGTAGTGAATACTATAGACCTCTGCTTACTCCTTTGCGGATTAGTGGGATTGCGTTTTTGCAAAGTTAGCGCTCAATAAGAACGTACTAACGAAAATTTTCAAAAAAAGAATCTGATTTCCGTAAATCTTCGGAAAAACACGACTCTCCACACGAGAATTTGAAATAGTGTGTCACTTGGGTCGTTTGTTGACCTGCGAACTGTGTGAACTTATTGACCCCAGCCGTGACGTTGAACCCCGGATAGGTCGGTAGGGGGTGAATTAGTCTATGGTCACGACAATTTGAATTTAGAATTAGGAACTGTAATTTTTTTTCTTGTTTTTTTAAAGAACTTTTCGAATTTCTTCTGTGTTTTGGTTTATTTGCAGACACCAAACTCACACGCAGAAACACGTAAACCAGGAAATTTAAGAATATCTTATCGTGTGGGAATCGAACCCACAATATAGATAATACCGAGAGAATTAAGTTGTCGGTTGTTGTTCTTTGTTGACTTCTTTCTGGTTAAATCTAGATTCTCATTTTATATTTTCTTTTTCAAAAAAAGGAGTGATAGACCGTTGAACTTCCTAAAATGTAATAGTTCAACGAACGAACCGAATCTGGTTCAAAATTTGAAATTCTCATCGTTTTTAAATCGGGACTTCGGTTAATTTGAAATTCTTTCCTGCTTTACGTAGTCAGCAATTTACAGTTTTTGATTTGAATTTGGAACTGCGATTTTTCGTACGCGGTTTTTTTTGCTGTCACACAGTGAGCAAATTAAAGATGGCGTATGGTTCAAATAAAATAAATAATGATAATGTTTTAAGCAACGTAGTGTTTAAAAAACATTTTGTACCAGGTCTCCTGTTAAAAATACTCGGAATTTCCTTTTAGAAAGATTCATAACTTTACTTAATTACTTTTTGGCTTATCGTCTGGCTAATACTGGACATACAATGTAATAACTAAAACATTGATTAATATTCCTTTGTTGCGTCCTTTCAATTCAGCCCATCCGTCAAAGAAAGATAGCAAGAAAAAATACATTAAAAAAATCTCCAGGCACATATAAAACTACGCGTACATTACAAACTTATGTAAAGTAATAATTTATTATAAAAATTACATTACACACACGATATGATAATGTCATTGCTCTGGCCTGTACTTGTACGCAAAGTTTATTAATTTACCTTCACAAATTAATTATATAAAGTTACGGAAATTAGTTAGACAGAACTCTAATCTATCTCTCCCTCTCTCTACTCTACTCTCTCCTCTCTCTTTTGACTCTACTGTCTCCTTTCTCTCTCTCTAACCTACTCTCCTATTCCCTCTTCACGAACAGGTGATGAGGTGAGTCCGTTTCAATCAGCTTAATTAAGTCAATTTATTTGACCTTACACCAGACAGTTGTTAGGAAAAATCACGGAAGTTTGTATATAAAAAGGTTACAACCTATAGCACCCTGTATCTGTATGTATAATTCGAATTATCCAAAACACTTTCTTATTGCTCACCCACCTACACAACGAAATCTTCCATCTAAAAATGTGTCTCTAACTTCAGCCGTTTTGGCTCTGTGCGTATGACAATTTGTTAATCAGTCAATTTAGAGGTTTATATCTATCTTTAAATAGTACTTTTAGGTCTATGGGAGGGGCTTGTGGCTAAATAACAGTAGCTGCACGGGTCGATCGACCAGGTTAAGCTACCCTTGCCACGGTTGGTCCGTGGATGGGTGACCATCTTTACATATCAAGACCCCTCCGTGCCTCGGAAAGCACGTTAAGCCGTTGGTCCCGGCTGTCATTTGTAGATCTTTGACAGTCGTTACGGGTCGTCAGAAGCCCGAAAGTCTGACAACCAGTCTTACCAAGGGGTATCGTATTACCCAGTAACTGGGTTGTGGAGGTCAGATAGGCAGTCGCTCAATGTAAAATACTGGTATTCATCTGCATCCGGTTAGACTGGAAGCCGACCCCAACATAGTTGGGAAAAGGCTAGGCAGATGATGATGACATATTACTTTTAGGTACAGTAAGTAAACAAATCATCATCATCATCATATCAGCCGAAAGACGTCCACTGCTGGACATAAGCCTTCCACAAAAGGGGGTTGGGTATCTTAAAGGTCAGAGCCACCGTGGGTGGGCCCATGCCTTGTTGTAAAAATACAAGATCAAAAACATCATAAGGAAGATTATTACTCAATCTCTTATTTATTTATTTGTTAGAATATTGTTGTTATAAAGGTGTTACACATAATATGACATCCATAATATTCTGCTGTTTCCAGCGTACAAATATTTCGGAGAATTAAGATTAAATGTACAATATATTATGTCAAAATTAGTTGTTGAAACCATACAATGTCCAGGATATGGAAAACTACGAGTACTATCAAAATATACAGTGTCAAATATTATTAATTATAATATCAAAAATTATTAGATACAATGTAGAGAATTATTCAATACAATGTCATATTAAATTCCATTCAATCATTAGGGATATAAAGGCAAGTCGTCGTCTAATTTAAATTTTGAGTCAAATTTTTCATTTAAAAACTCATTTGTAGAGTAGTAACACTTATGAAATAGGAAGTTAAATAATTGCCATTATTTCAAATGATTTGTGGTCACACACTTCTCTATTAGTCGTCATCTCCGTAGTCACTTCCTTTCTAACCATATCATCTTCCACACAGTCCATCCATCCTTTCTTTGGTCTTGACCTACTCCTATAGCCAGCAGCAAGAAGGCCACTTTGGATAATCCTTACTAAATAAACGCGACAATTTGTATGTATGGATGTTTGTTACTCTTTCACGCAAAAACCACTGAATGGAATTGGATGAAATTTGGCACACAGATAGATTATACCCTAAATTAACACACAGGATACTTTTTATCCCGGTAATACGTTCCCGCGGGATAATATCCGACTTCTACGCTGGCAAAGCCGCGGGCGGAAGCTAGTAATAGTATAAATGTACGCGCACCTACCACCCTAATTGTGTAACACACTACCAATCCTAATCTGAATCATAATAAAGTATATTGCTAATCCATTGCTTTATATGTTCGAAAAATGTGTCTGCACTACTACGTAAATAACGCTATGAATGTTGTTTAACTGTCAAAATGATACCAAGACTCCTCCGTGCCTCGGAAAGCACGTTAACCCTATTACGGGTATCGTATTACCCAGTAACAGGGTTGTGGAGGTCAGATACGCAGTCGCTCCATGTAAAATACTGGTATTCAGCTGCATCCGGTTAGAGTGGAAGCCGACCCCAACATAGTTGGGAAAAGGCTAGGCAGATGATGATGAAACGTTTCGTGGTAACCGCAAAACACGAGCCAAAGCTCTGATTATTATTTCAAAGTGCGTTTGAAACGTTCCAAAGACGTATTCCTATATGACAGAATGCACGTAGGCCCCTATCCTTTCCTGTTGAGTGACTTCGTTCGACTCGACCTCTAAGTGACTTTCAGAGCGCTTTTTGGGCAGTAAGACAACGGTAGCGTTGAAATGTTCCTTTTTCCGTCTTTCTAGTCAAAGTCAAAGCATTTACTTCAATTAGGCACTTAAAAGGCACTTTTGAACGTCAACATTTACAATTAAACGGAATTGATTCTCCCATTCCAAAATGTAGTTTCGTATGGAGAAGAATGGGCAAGAAACTCCACCGTTACTCTTTTAAAATGTTTTAGATACAATCTATCATAGTACATTCATTACCTATATAATTAAATGTGAAAAAATTACCATATCAAAAAAGGTAACAAAATGCAACTTAAGCAATATAGATAAATTAATTCTATGATAGATACATGGTGCCCACATATTTACAAACATTGTTGTGTTGTGATGAAATATAAGAAAATTGCGCGTACGAGTATATTCTGGTTAAACGACAATATAAACTTCAGGCATCTATTTTAGGTTCTTTAGCCAGGGCTCTACTTGATGTAACTGACAATGCGATTAAAAAAAAAATGACACATTTTCACGACAGCACTGTATTCAATAATTATATAAAAAAGCAAAAAATGTACGAAGGAAACTTTTAAAATTGTCGGATTGTCGCCTATCATGTATAGGTGTTATTAACAAGATTTTTTTCTCAATAATCATGTAATTTGTTATTATTTCACTGTGGTTTTGTATGTTGTGCTTTCGTTTGTGTGCAACCAAATAAACCATTTATATATATGTATTCAGGTATATATTATATTCTAACATACTTACATTTATTTGTTTACACGGATCATTCATAAGTTACATGGCTTCACTACGATTTTAAATTCGTTTACTTTGTATGTTTTCGTCAGAAGCATAAATTAGCGCATATTGTGATTCACACTTTCCTGATTGAATAATATTGGTAGTATCTAAGTTTTAAATTAGCATGAAAGTTACAACATTATTCTATCTTTTTGCTATTTTGAATATTTTTTTTGCTAAGTCGGTAAAAATACATAGATAAAATGTATAAAATTTTTTTTTTTTTTTTTTGTTATAAAACTAATTATTTCCTTTCAACTGAACTTCAGTGCTTCAACTCTCAAATTAAGAATCTAACCAATTCAAAATTAAAATCTGGCTGTAAAATCGTTTTTCTCGCAGACAGTTGAAAATCGAACGTAATATTTTTAAACCAACGAGGTTACCAGTTACAGTCGTTTACTAGGGCATTGCCAGTGTCATATTTTGACCCAATTTTACGCTCACCGTTGCAACCCAATTCCCCGATTGGATTGACACGATGCGTAGGTAGAAACTGTTTGCTGTTAATAAATTATCGAGTTTACATTTAGTGGGGTTTTCAATTATTAATTTCAATTTACAATGTAGATTTTAATTTACATTCAGTTACAGAAAAAAAACAAATGATTTCGTTTTTGCTTTTATCGAATAGTGTGCACTGTGCACTATATGTGGTATTTAAGAGGACAATTACTATTTGTTTTAGTTACAAATTAGATATAATATTATATTTGTTGGAAATTGTTAAAAGTTTAAGAAACATATTTAGGTAAGCCTTTTTATCTTTTTTCGAGATGTCTCGTAGAAAATGGGATATTACACATAACATCACGCCTGTATGTCTTAAGGGTTAGGCAGAGGTGTACGTATAATACACCCACAATTCGCCAGTTATGTATAAGTTCCATGTAATTGGGGTCGACGTAGAGACTAGAGAGGTATAGAATCTTAGGTGTACAACCTACGAATGCCCGAGATCGAAGAGATTGTCCAAAGAGTAAAAATTGAATTTATCTGTCAGGGAAATTCTCATCTGGGTATTGGAGAAGTGCCCAACAAAGTACTGGCTGTTTTCATTTGTTTCCCGTTTCATTAGACCTGAAATACCAAGAGACAAAAAGTAATGTTTATGTGATGTATATTCCATGGAGTTTCTTGTCGGTTATTCTCAATGATTTTATAAGTAAGTAGGTGGTTATTCTCCATAGTACACACGGCTACACATCAAGCTATACATTTCCAGTTTACGCTGACCTCGCACCGTACGGAAATCTTATACATTGCGAGATTAGTTTATACTGGAAATGTATAGTTTGATGTGTAGCCGTGTGTACCTACTACCGATTTTGAAGGAGCAACTAGTTTCAACTTTATGCGTGAACGACCCCTTGACAGTTCATAAGTGCCTGTTTTTTTGTTAATTTCGAGGGCTATTCTGGCACTTCCCTCTTAAGTATATTCGTGAATACGGATTCGGAAGTCTACTGTGTTTTTTAAACTCACGCCTTCTTCCTATGGAGATAAGCAGAAACTACAGAAGGCCAGTTGCTCCGGTCCTTACACAGGGATCCTACCACCGTACCGTCTTCTTTCTTTTTTCTACTTATTTCCTTCATTATTTCTCTTAAAACTACGCCTACATTCCCTGTTGAGTCTACCCAAGTTAAAAATACAGCCAAGCCTACAAAAGGCCGGGCTTTGTACAAATATAGTAGATAGAACGTTGATAAAACCGTCGACGCTCGCCAGCAGCTGATCAATACATCCCGTTTTTAGTTCCTTTACCTGAAAAGACTTGAATAACTTTATTTTGTGAATTTGACAGGTTACACGTGTAATGTCAAACATATGTCAAACGCCTTTAGGAAAAAAGCATAGAGAAGAAACTCGAAATGTCAGATTAGTCTCTGGAATTGAAAAACGAACTGTAGCTGACACGACCCGCTGTCCTGTAAAATTTTCTAAAATTCATACAAAAATCCCATAGAAAAATATTCCGTTTTTCTCGATTTCGAAAATTTTCCGGGGATTTTTCCGATTTTGTTCTCTTTAAAACCTAATTCGGATTATTATGAATATTTTAAAACAAAAAAATAACGAAATCGGTCCAGCCGTTTTCAAGTGATGCGCTTGCTAACGAACAGCATTTGATTTATACATATTTATCTATAGATAAGTCAAGAAATTGTTTTTTTTTTACAATAGATAACTACGTATTTGGCCCACCGGTGGGCTCTTAAACAGCACGACATAGCACGTGGTCCGAAATCAATAGGTCGTTAGCCTGTAAGTAAGAGTGAGATAGAACCACGTGACGTCACATCACCCGTCCCTTTCCAGCACAAGGTCGGCGGCTTCCCTCTAGGGTTATTTACTTTTCATTTTTTTCTTCATATTTTTGGGATTACGGTGGTTTTCGTCATGGTTTATGACTTGATTCTATGATCTATGGTTTTTTGAAAATGGCCGACCTTTCTCCGGAAGGATTTTGATGATGTTTGTAGTAGTTAGTAGGTGTTTTTTTTTGTATAATGTCGCTTTGATTAATGGTGGCACAGCAGTGAGAGTAAACTTTAATGGTTTGGTACTTAATAGTGACGTATATGGGATGTTGTTTAATCATTATTAGCCGAGTTTTTTTTGTTAGACAGTGAAAGTTTTCAGAAGAAAGTTTTCTTTTGTTTATTTCTATTTTTCTCTTCAATAACTATTATGTAAATGGAACATTTTGTAACTGATAATCTTATCATTTATTTTTATAAATATCTTTGCTATAAATAAAGGGTGACCTTTAAGTCATCAAAATGTCAATGACATAATGTTATTTATCAACAAATGACTTCCTTCTCCGATAAATACATAATATCAAGTAAAAATATAGAACAGTACAATAAAGTTTTATTCACAAAAGTTAGCCCATCGTAGCCCACTGTGTATAGGAGTCATTGAACCATAGCGAAAGGTAATTTTTGGCAGTTACACGTATAAAGATTTTTGCACGGTTTAGGAGGTAGTAATAAAAAAGCTTTCTACAAAATTTTATATAATATTTACCTACTCTAACTTAAAAAAAATCGTAAACATAAAATGAGAAAGGTTTTTTTTTTGCGAATTTAATTAAGTACAGTGCGTATTAATATAAAAGAAATTTAATGTAAACAAAAAACACTTAGCAGACGCGTAACGACACAAAATTGCTTACATTTAAGTATGCGGTTGAGAGCACATTTTTCCTGGGTCATTGACCTGTTAACACCAGTATTCGAGTTCAGGACATCAGGTACTGTTTTGAAAAAACAACTGTTTAATCGAAAAAATATTATTAACTATGTATTTGATTTTAATTCGATTTAATTTGCATAGCCAGTATAAAAAATAAAATAAAAATATTTTATTGGTTACAAAAGATTTTCAATAAAGTCGTCAAAATTGCGAATTTTTTGCGAAATATCAGTTATCATGCAAAAAAAAAAAAAACTTTCCGAATTTCTAAAAACGTTTGATTATCATTGCCTAGCAGTTTAAGAGACCAATACCCGCGAAAAGAGACAAAAAGAAACCTAGAGAATCTTCGTTTTGAAAAAAGAACAAAAATATTGGAGTCGTTGGCGAAAAAATTCGCCAGGAAAGGCGGCGACGTAATATCGCTCAGTGATTCCACATTCAAAACTAGAGTTCAACAGCATTTCACCGAAATCTACTTTGTTTGGGTCCCGGGGTCAATGAACTGCTGTGACGCCTGTGAGCCAGTGTGCGCGCGCCGCTTTATCTGTACACGACACCGACGTACGCACACAAGCAAACAACGCCTTGTGATCCGCTCGCACACTGATGGGCAATTTTGTCTCTTAATTACACCGTAATTACACACGTTTCCTTACATTTCTTAGGCGATTTGGGAGGTACTACAGTGCTAATTGACGCCCCTCAAGGAAATTCCCATTAAAGATGAATATTGAAGGAGATTTTTTCCCATCGTAGTCCGCCGCCGCCGGGGCGACTGAACTATCGCTATGAGCTAAGTTGATTATTCGGTCGGAATGAAAAAATATATAATTTTTTCGTGAGCCTGGCCGAAGATTCGTCAATGCGTCAGTCACGTTCGGGCCGCTCTGGCGTCAACATCTTTGGACTTGCTAGTTGCCGACGCGAAGTCGAGTTGTGAACAACCTATAGTACAAATTTAATACGTACAAATTTTTCCAGCAGTGAGGTGAACACGTATTGTTATTTTTCCACCAAACAAGTGACAGTGCCTATAAAAGTGCAACAGTGACAGGATTTAATTTTTCTTTTTGGAAAAGGAACGTAGTGGCGTCTAACGACTTAATTAAAATTTAAATCTCGTGTTCCACGTAAATTCGGATAACGGATTTTAGATAATTGAGCAGCAGTGTTCAGTTAACTAAAATCTTTTGACAATAACAAATAATTGGCATTTAAAAAAAAAAAAAAAAAAACAAATAAATTCTTCTTCTGCTTCGGTTTTCTCTTTACAGATTTTTTTGTGTTTGTCCAATTTTGATAAAGAGGTAATATAAAGCCAATAGAATAAGGGAACAAGTGAATAATTACAATAAAAGTAATAGTGCCTTACGTAGATGTTTATTTAAGACGAAAGGAAGAAAACAAAAAATAACCACGGAGACAAAATGCCAAAAAATTTGTTGCTCTTCAAAAAGTTAATACCTGAAATAAACTTCGCTAAAAGAAATCTCACATCACCGCTTGGCCGGAATATATTTATCAGTTAAACACAAAAATCTGGTGCTTAAAATTAAACGTCAACAAAGTTGAAGAAACATAAAAATTGGGAGTGCCATTGTTTTTTCGAAGAAAAATTCTGATGGTGTAGCTACTCACAAAAAACAAAAACAGTTGCCTTACCGACATAGTCGCCTAAAATTTAAAAAAGAAGAGAAATAAACAATCCGTTAGAACACCAAATCGCACAGTGATACTAGTGTTAACCGCAATGCGAATTCGATTCGCGCACACACAAATTCATTGGCTGAAAATAACTTAAAAAAGTTTTTAACCTCAAGAGAAAAAAGAAAGCACGACGGAGAAAAATTCAAAGATTGAATTTGGAATGATGAACAGCAATCAGTTTCATAATCTGTTCGGGTCGCAGTGGCCTCCCGACGAACATGGAGGGCACTCGTCTGCCTCCACCATGCTGCACCAGTCCCAGGGTCTACCACCTGGTATGCAGATGAAGAGAGAACCTCATACGGATGTGCAACCGGGGATGCATAACCAAATGGGCATGGACATCACTTCAGGGTCTGTGGCGGACAGTACATCCCCACCGCCTGGCAGTAGTGATGGGATGTTCGGCTCATCGATATCTGGCATGTTCATGGATAAGAAAGCCGCTAATTCTATACGAGGTATTTACTTTTTTTATTTATTCATCGAGCATGATAGGGTTAAGGACTCTACATAAAAAAAAAACTTAGTTTTTTGATATCGATTTTTGAGATCGTCGAAATAGAACTGCCGGGATTATTCTGTCAAAATCTCACTGACAGCTCACTTCAAACTCACTTCAACGAATTTTCATGGTGAGACAGATTTATATATATATATCGGCTGCTCTTCCTCACCTAGGCCGTAAATTATTTGAAGTAACTCAAGTTTTGATTAATTTATATTTGTCTGATATAAAAACTAAGTTAATTCAACTTACAATGATTTGTCGCGCACAAATGTAATTGGGCCTTTTGTTATATGTAAATAACAGTATCTACATAATATTGATTACCTATGTTTGTTTGTTTGCATTGTCCAATTTGTTGATTTGTTGGAGCAAAGTGCGTATTAATTACTGCGATAACCTTTTTAATGGGTTCAGCAGTAGTTTTGACAAGATTGTAAAAAAAAAAATAGTTAAAAATTTGACGTATGTATTTTTTTTTTTTTTTACTTTTGTTATCTGTCACTGTCAGTGATGTCAGAGACAAAATGAAGTAGTAATAGTAACATAAGAGTACGATATATATAACATCACGCCTTATTTTATGAAGGGTTAGGCAGAGGTCCCATGTAATAGAAGGCGAGCCTATTGCCACCAACCGGGCAAAAATCCAGACTTGGAAAGACTGAGAAATTCCAGATGGAAACGTGTACGATAAAGTTATGCATAAAATGTATCTCGTAAAAGTAGTTATAGAAAGAAATATCTCTAATCCATTGCTTAATCTGTTCGAAATTTGTTTGTGCAGACGTAAATAAAGCAATGAATGATGTAGAACTGTCAAAATTAAACCAATTCCTACTGTTAGTGTATAATGCAATTACCCCACAGGGCACAAACTTTTAACATAAAAAACAAAAGTTCCATTTTCAAAAGTGACAGCTGGAGTTCAATTAACGACTTAAAATAAAACTAGAACTAGTAAAAGTGAATTCAGGAAAGCAGGTTACCGTGCCTCTAATTGGTCGCTGTCTAAAATTGACACTACTTTAATTTTTAGGTCACCTCAAGGTCGAATTTAGAGATCCACCTACATTTTACGTCTGCTACTAAACACACAACATAATGTGACATTTAGACTTTATTCAATCGACATTTAATAAAGTCTTAATGTCACTCTATATGTCAATAGTAAGACTGTCTTTTTTGGAAATGACAGTTTATTTTCTTTTACTAGTCTATGGTATCCTGCTCCTCGGTAAAGGCGCCTCATTGTCTCTAGGCACCAGTTCTGTGCTATTTGGGCCCACAGTTTGTCAGGCATGCGGCAGACATGTCCTGCCCCTTTGCTATATAACCTTTTTAGCCGTTTAGACAAAACTGTTAAGTGACTGATTATCGTGTGACAAAAAAACTCGATTACTCAAGTTTTAAGTAGATTTTTTGCGTCATTCGACCCACATTTTTGTAAAAATATTTACAAAATCAATGCATTTATCTATTGCCCCCAATTGCATTTAAATGTTTGTGCCCCAAATTATAATTTTCCACAATTAACCTACCGGGGTTTTTCTTTGTTTCATTTATTTGTGTTAATTGTCGTTAAATTTGGGTTATGTTAACGTTTAAAAGGCTTGTGTCACTCAATACCTCTATTTTGTTAGAATAAGTTTTTGGTATGAATGTGGATGGCTTTAGGTGTAGAGGAAGACCATAGAAACGATGGATGGACAGTGTGAAAGATGTTGTGGTTAGAAAAAGTGTCACTACTCACTATAGAGATGACGACAAATAGAGAAGTGTGAGGAAAAACATGTTACGACCCTAAATAAATCGGGCTAAGGGAAGAATAATAATTAATAATGAATTGTTGAATCTTTATGCAGGTTATACTGAAAGTAGAGTCTAATCTATTGTATTAGACATGAGTTTGACATTTCACCTGTCAAATTGGTGTCTGAATTTAATTTAAGCGAACTATAGATACTTCTTTGTTGTAATATCAGTAAGGACTAAATCCTTTTTTAACTCTTCAATTTGAAGACCAACGTAGAATAAAAATTATACCGGGATTCGTGTTAACATTTTATTCTGCTTCATGTTCTATAACAACAGACGGTTTCAGAATAATTTTGAATGCGGAATATTATTCAAACTCCTTTTTCCAGAAAAATAGGGCTCTCACACAAAAAATATATTGCAAAAAAATATATACAAAAACAGTGCTTTGCAACTAAGCCAGTAAGTAAATAAAAAAACAATTACGAGGCAAGTCAAAGTGCAGGTTAGTGTCGTTAACCCCGTCGAAAACTGACACGTGGATGCCACCATACAGTGGTGAAATGTCGTAAGTGAAGGCTGTATGCCGCGTTGTCTTTGCGTAATGTAAAGCATTTAGATTAATTGAGACTTTTATTGATGGAATGTCAATTTGAATGTTATTTATGTTACAGGTTTTGAATTAGAAATTTTATTTGGATTAAAGCGTAGCGAGTGGCTTTGAAAACAGAATTCGATTTTGTAAATTGTCCATATTTCATGAAGCAAAAAGGAATCAATGATTAAATTACTTAAATATAAATCATAAGTTAAAAAACTGCACTCCCACGACAGAAATGACGATTTAGATTCGTTTAGATCTCATTTTTTAAGTCCAATTGTCATTCTCATTACTCATTACAGCAGGAATGGCGCAATAGAACAATTTTGGGGTTGTCATCCGGCGACGAATTGGCCTCAACTGGCCGGGTTCAAGGCCACTGCCCGTTAATTTGATGATACGTTCACCTCTTACATGGATCTTCATATCTCTAGACTCATTCTTTATTTCGGGCTGTATGAAATTTTGTCATTGCTGCGTGGGTTCGCTGCAGCTGGATGAAACTTGATAAATGAATTGAAAGTCGTCATTCGATTTTTAAATCGTAACAGCTAGTTATTAACTTTGGCATAAGTATGTAAAAAACAAAAGTGTTTGTCAAAAAAACAATGGCTGCTATTCAAAAATATAATAAATATAGAAAAGAGAAATGATAGGCACCGACCATTCAATAAAATCCGAGCTCACTTTTATTATTGCTTATTGATTTTCTCACGCAGAAATTTTCCGTGAGAGAGGCACGAACGGTGGGTGGAGCACCAAAATAACGTTCCTAATTCCTTAATGCCATAAGTCTCAATTTAATTAAAATGTAATTTGTTATTTATGGTTTCCATGATACAGATACAGAAAATATTGAAAATTAGACTTTCAATGAATACCACCAACGTAACGTTTTCTGGGACAAAAAGTTTATGTATGAAAAAGTTTTTAATTGAAATTGGCAAATAAAATAAAAATTACCGTGGAAATGTTTCAAAAATAGAACGATCTCGTAGTGTCGTCGACCCATGACGTCACGTGACGTATGCAGTCACTTTTATTTTAGGGCGCGTACAAATGAATGGTTTTGTTAACATTCTTGACAAATTATTGAAATTCACAATTTTAATTGTTTTTGCTTAGGTGCCAACTGCCAAACGAAGTTTATTTAAATTACTTCACAAATAAATTAGAATAAAATTATTGTATACCCTTTCCCTTTCGACTTTTGAAGTAATTTTTATAAAGCGGTAGATTGTTACCGTTAGTCATTCATTACATTAGGGTCAGGAGACCAAGGTGATTTGTCAGAAGTACTGTCACTTTTCACTAACATGAAAAAAAAAAATACACCTTTAAACACCTACCTATGCGTAAGTACGTTTATGTATTAGGTACCTCGCGAACTTTTTTTTTTCGGGTGTGAGATGTCGCAGGTCAACCTAGGAGGTTGTCAGCTGCATAACCGGACTTGCCTGTGGCTACCTTAATAGATTAAGACCTCCAGCCAGGGTTTATCCCGTAGAGTCTGTGCAAGCTAGTCCAATTTTATAGCAGTTTCTCATAAAAAAAAACACAGAATAAAAATTAACTAGTTTTTCTCGGGTTTTATTACAAAAATACATTCGTCATTCAGTTTTAGCCTCTCTGTTCATAGAGCCACTTGGTCTATGATTAAAAAAGAAAAACTGGTTAATCTTTCCTTTTGTTTTTAATAACGTCCAGAGTCATATTACGAAATAGTGAGAAGCTGTTTGAAAGATGAGAATAGGTTTAGTAAATAATTTAAGCAGTACAATAGGCTTTTTGTTGTAAGTAATATACATACTACTCGTTCTACGTTATCGTTTCGTTTTAAAAATCATAACTACGGACATATTGACTACCACACACTGTTAAACTTCCCTGCCTCGTTGGTCTAGTGGTCCTGAATTCGATTCCCGGGTCGGACATAGTGTTATCTGGCTTTTCTATCAGGATTTACGCAGCAGCCCGGAGGCTTGAGGGCCGGAGGAGGATCGAGTAAGATCGATTCAATACAATACGATTAAGATCGTGAATCGATTTTCGAAGTCACGTTCCATTACGATCCAAAAAATAAATTCAAAGCAAATAATCGGGCATCCCTAATTTGTGCCCGGCTAATCCCAATAGGCTCACTCCCTATTGAGAAAAATGGTTGTACTATTTATATATGTATATAGGTGTACCTGTCTTACCTTTTAGGGAATAGAGGCGTGATGCGCGTGTTTATGTTAAACTTAATCATAACATCACGCTTTATTTCCCCGAAGGGATTGGCAGAAGTGGACTTATAGCTCATCGACATTTCGCCAGTAAACGTAGTAGATACCTACGTTAAATATTTGTGGAAGAAAATTTGTTTCAAATAAAAAAAAAATTGTATCCTAATCCTAACTTAACTAAAACAAATTAAAATATTCTCCCTAGTAGATCAATAATTCAATACGACACTTAAATTAAGTAATATAAAACGTTTTTAAGCAAAAAAATGCGCTGAAAGAATTTTCTTGTCTTTGTGCAAAATTGAGATTTCACAACATAACTACATAAATTCCATTACAAAGCTAAGACGATCACAAAAATGATTCATTTAGTTACTAATAATTACTTAGTCATCATTTCTTTCAAATAACTGCAGTTCAATAACCTATGACGAGCTGAAAATATGGTTGTCATTCATTACAAGTTTCCGCCATTTTGGATTTTGATTTGAAAATTGCAATCGTATATTTTAGTTGAAGTTTATGCTTTAAAATTGTGATATAAAGGAAATTAAGAAGATGAATAATGTCTTAAATGCCAATACCGCGTTTTACACCGATATTTGGTGTATTTTTTTTTTTGATTGCCGTAGAATGACGTAACAGTCATGAAATAAAGGAAGTAATCATTCCATCTTCGCGCTAATGTCAATGCCCTTAGATGTCCATTTTCTTTGTCAAGTTTGGTGATTATGACGTTTTTGTAGACGAATGTTTTGGAACTTTTTATTAGGTATAGACACATCCGTTCTAGATCTAGTTCACAGATAAACATGTTTAGTTATATTCTGCTATCGTCATTTTTCTGTCTAGCCGTCTGGTTATTTTATCAAAGGATTTTATTTAGTACCTGAAGCTCTAAATATCTAAACGTTTTTATCCAAAACATTACTGTAAGTATTTCTGAGTTTGAACTCTCACACAAGATTCAAAAATAGAAAGAGCCGTCAAACGAAACATTTTGATTGAAATGACGGATCAAAATACATCAGCCATCGAGTAAACATAACAAATTCTTAAAGAACTATCATTCAGTACTGCTCTATAAATAATCGGAGATCAAGATAATTTTGTCAATTATAACGGTCAAAAACCATTATGAACTGATCCATTGACACAAACATTCTTCAGCACAACAAAGGTCAAGCTAAAATGGTTTATCCTAAATGTAAAATGAAAAGCACGCGGTATCGAGGTCATTGGCCCGTGATGTCACTCGCGTCACAAAACGTAGGTAATTCGAAATACGGTAACGCGATCGTCCACGTTACGTATATGAATTTGCGATACGATCTGTAATGCGGTTTGCGTTTGACCGATAACGGTCATTGCCTTGACTCTTGATAGTGATTCACTGTTGTGATATTTTTTTGTAGGCTTGGTCTTACGTAAAAATGTTTGCTGTATTTTAAATGTCGAATTTTATTTTTAACTCTTGTTTTTAATTTTATTGATGGAACTGTTTTGGTTTTGTTTAGCAGTCTATATTTATGCTTTTACAAAATTACAAAAGTGGACATATTTTTTTCTTTTGAACCGTTTATGCGAATTTTGTACATTGACATGAAACGGAAAATAGTTGGAAAATAGAAAATTTTTAAAAAGAAATTGTAAAAAAAAAAGAAATACGAATGTAATGGGTTTTTAATGAAATCACATAAATCACTAATCCATCGACGGACTTTGAATAGAATCCATCGGTCATTGACAAGTGAAGGACAATTACCTTTTGCGATAAAATGCGCTACAATCATCGATCGCTACAATGCAATTTTATTTTCATTTGAGGATAATGATAATAATTATACAAACCGCATTACGAGCTATGCTCATAATAAATATTTTGTATTATTTGTATTTTATCATTTTCCTGGCGTTTTCCCAAGTTTGCTAGTCTGCGTTCAGTTTCGGTTGAAATACATATAATAGTAACGTAAAAACTACAAAAAAAACTTTCTTTTTTCGAAACTATGTTCTTTTTTCAAATGTATAAAAAAAATTGAGTCAGCAACCAAAGGAGATCACTCCATATTTCAAAATAAATTCGAATTTATAACGCAGTTCGTAATTCAATCTTTGCATGAATTCTATGCAGTTCACTAGAATTCCTTTGTCTATGTAATCTATGTTTGGGATCAATCATAAAGTAAAAATTTTATGCAATTTTGTTTTGAATCTTGGAATGCAAAATTGAGAGAATAACAAGGTCATGTTGTATTCTTTCAAATAACTTACAAGTACTTAAATAAATATATACCAATATACTTCAAGCTTTTAAATACCAGGGATTGAAAAATAGGTTGTAGTAGTTCACAACCTTATTTCACTGTCCCCGTCACCCAGAGACTAAGCTGAAATCTTGCAATGTTGCATTAGAACTTCTTTTCTCTTTCCTCGTATGTTATTATTACAGAAAGTTATTATGTCGCAGTACTTCTTAGTGGTTCAGTTCATCGCTCATGCATTTGACAGGACTAAGCTTGATAAACGTCAAATGTGTATATTATCTCTGGCAGGCACACAATATAAATTATTTCATCACCACTGCTCTCAAAACGGTAAAGAAAAATATCGTGAGGAAACCAGCATGTTCTAGAACAAAAAAAATCGAAGATTTGTGACATCCAAGCAAGGCAAGCGTATTGTGGGACACTCCTCAGTTAGATAGACCATAGACCGTAAGAAGGTGGCTGAGACAGACTGGATGCGGAAGGCGGAGGGCAGTGTGTTGTGGACCAGCCTGGGAGAGCCAATGTCCAGCAGTGGACTGAGGCTAGGCTGAGTTGATGATGAATGAGAGTTACCGACAGCAAGAAATGAGTATAGGTAGACTGTACCTAATATGCCGTGCCTCTGAAACCATGTTAAGCCGTTAGTCCCGGTTGTAATTGGTGGATCTTTGACAGTCGTTAAAGGTTGTCAGAAGCTCGAAAGTCTGTGAACTGCGACCAGTCTTACTAAGGGGAATGGGATGTGGAGGCAAATAGGCAGTCGCTCCATGTAGAATACTGGTATACAGGTTTCTCCGGTTAGACTTAAAGCCAACCTCAACAAAGTTGGGAAAAGACTAGAAAAGGCAGATGATGAGACTGTAATGTTATGTATAAATTAGATGAGTAATCTTTGAATATACTGTATACAACAAAATATTGAGCGCCAGACGGCTTGCAAGGTCGTTCCTTGGCTTCCAATATATTATGTGAAGTTCATGTATAATAAGACGTATATTCATTACATCATTGGTAGACATGTAGTATTTATGACATTATATGAATATATCATGTCATAATGTTGATGATGAACTTGAGTAAGACATAGTTGAGTGATGTTATACATTATAATCTTTAGTACGTACGTAAACGGATTTGTGAGTGATATGTATTGTATTATCGTTATCATTGATCTGCAGTGTTGATAAGTTATCTTCAGCATATATATCAATGAAGAGATAATTTAAAAGTCGCATTCAAGGCCTTTATTTATATAAAAAATAGTCGCTCCAAATCTTTCGAATTTTGAATGCAAATCTTGGTATGCTTGTTTTTTCTTTTTTTACTGTGGCATTCTAATTTCAAATCCACATGATTCTGTCACAATGAGCTTGCATTCTCGACTAGCTTACTAAGTTGACATAGAACAATAAAAATCGTTTTATTTAAATCCATTGACCAATTCACAATATCAGACGGTTCATTTATAAACTTGTGCAATGATGGAAGAATGTGATTACAATACATTAGTGAGACAATAGATCGGGGGTTCGACGACCGCTCACAGCTGATCTGAAGCCAAAAGCTATATTTAATCGAATTTATTATTAAATTAGGCTATTTGTGCGATTTCTGTGGTCTCTATCACCAGAGTAAAAAAAAGTGAGTAAATAATTTTAGTAATTAAGAGAGGTTTTGTAATTTGAATGAGTAAATGTTAAAAAAACACGTGCAGCACCGTGCACGACGTGATAATAGAGAAACTTCCTTAGTGAATGAGAGAGATTAAGTGTGAGAGACAGAGAGAGATATTTCTTTTCTCTCTTATCTAACAAAATGTGCTTGTGTTATTTATGACTATTTTCTTCTTTTTTCTTGACTTCTAAGGATCCTAGCGTGATTTTAAATAGCGTATAACCTTCCTCAAAAAATGTGTTGTCAAATGCAAAAAGGATTTTTCAAATCCGTCTAGTAGGTCTAGAGAATAGCGCGTTCAAAGTTTGAAAAAAAAAATAAGCTGAAAAATTTGTACCTATGTTTGAACTTCAAACATAAAAAAATTTCAGCTTTTTTTTTTGTATAAATAGATCTAACTTTATACCTATAACAAAGAAATGTTGATGTTGAAGCAGGGGCGGCTCGATAGTAACAAATAATAGTTTCTTACAATGCAAGTCGCATACAATCTTTGTTGTCACAAGGCACATTATATGGTGGTATTCCATTTTTAATTTGTTGACGCATAAACTTGCATCATATTGGCTCGCTCGTTATGCAATTAAAACAATATACTTTTGCAACAGCCAGTGTTGTTGAACTTTGGAATAATGCCGCCTCTGCAAATAAGTTATTTCTTCATCTTTGATTTGAAATGTGATGGTTGTTAGTTCTTGTACTAGTATTTAGATAATTGAATGTAGTGGAGATTTAATTAAAACGAAATTATTTTAAAATTAAACAAAAACTAAATTCATGAGTTATATGTGTGTTGTTAGTTTCCGGAAACGTCAAATAATTATTTTCAAGTAAGCCATTAAAATGCACATCTGAATGTCAAAATATACAAACGAAAAAAAAAAGAAAAGATATTAGTATCGAGAAGAATAGGCAAAAAACTCCATAGTCTGTGCCAGCCACCGTGGAAACATCAGTTTTGAGTGGGAAAAGCCACGGGATGAGGGTAGTCGATTTAAATCGAAGGAAACATCGTTATTGGTGCTATTTTAAATCTGAGAGTGAGAGAGACATTATTTTAAGAATTAGTCACCAGTATTGACAGTATTTTTAGATACGAAGCTTCTATAAGTTTCCTGAGATCATATTTATAAACTTGCTACATTCTTAGTAAAATTAACTATTTATTTAGTTTTATACAAAACAAGAACGTAATTTTTGAACTAAACTAAAAATAACGAGAATATCCTGCCATTTCGCAAAAAAACATCATTAAAGATAGTATAGAAACAATTTCTCGACTCACATTCGAATTTTGAACTAGTAAATGCAAAAATATATTTCGCAATTTACAAACCAATTGCTGTATGAAATTATACTTTATTTCGAGGTGATAGAGTCTTGGTTGCGAATTTAGGGGTGTCACAATAACGTTGTTTGTATCGCTAGTTCGGACAACTGCGGTCGATGACCCCTGACGTAAGCCGTTAGATTAAAATTTAAATTTGGGACTAGACCCATGGTTGGCACGTGTTACTGCTGGTGTTGGAGTTTGTCGCGCAATATTGATAAGCAACATTATTTTTATTTTACAATTTGTACAATAGCTAGCTAGCATCTAGGTAAGTGTACTAAAATGAATTGGCTAGATTGAAACTCTTACCTATTATAAATCTAAACTATTGCCATGCAAGATAGGTTTAGTCATTAAAAGAAAATTGAATGACCATTTTTTTTCTTAATTTCTAGACGACAATTTTACACAATTATAATTCTTAAAACTTTAATTGACAACCCTAACTAAAGCCTTGTTGAGGCTTCAAGAGGACATTGACCCGTGACGTACGGTGGGTGTGTAAAGCATAGTATTGAATGCAAATTGAATATCGAATGATGATCTCGATTGTCAAGTGTACTCCTTGGTTAAAATGGTCCTGTCAGTTTGGTTCCTCAAACTCTGATTGGAAGAACGCGTAGGGCATTTTTGGAAATGATATGAAATTGCTTATTCTGTAAATATGTCTTCGGTATCTTAGACGACGACGTCATGTTAATTTCCTATCTGAACTCTAAGAAGAAATAGCGAAACAACCTTAGAGCTCAGTCTCTTTTAAAGTCCAGTCATAATTTTGGTCACACAATGTGAGGACATTGTAGATAAGTGACTGAAATGGTCTTTTGAGGAAAGAACCATACCTGTTTCCTCGTGTGCATTCTATCAAATCCGCTCCCGTCTATGAAAAGAACTTTCAAATCTCGCAAAGGATTTTTCACAATCTTTCCACTCTCTCTCTACACAAATGTACGTAATTGAAATAATTTAAATAATGATAAAATTCACAGTATGTACACACACACACACACACCAAGGCACATCAAGCTACCCCAAACTGTCAAACTTTCCCAATTGAACATCAACCTTGGACTTATAAAGTGGAAAATCTATCAAAAAAAATTAACAGGTTGGCGTAGCTTGATGTGCTGGCGTCGCACCTTCTACTTTTTTTTTGGATTTTGCCTTCGTACGGTTTGTGCATTTAGCCAGTGACAAGTAATTATACTTTTCGATCAAGTAAATGGCCCGATATCAGGCACGAAGTTACAAAAAGTCATAGTCAGTCAAGTCAAAGTTATTGTAAAGCGGTAGTAACTTTACAATAACCTATTAGGAGTTTTTGGGGGGAACACGAAAAGTCCACGTTAGTCACTTATTTTCACCTTCACTACACTTGTGCACTCACACGTAACTAAATTGAATAATTCACTACCTAAATTACACAATTTAATTAGCATGACATGACATGTTCCAGCGCGATTCCGCCAAAAAAAAAAAAACGAATCTTCTACTTTCCTACCCATCTTATAAAAACATCGCAAATAGAATAAATTGTCAAAGTTATTCGATATTATCAGAGCTATTTTCGTTTCTTAATTCCATCCATTCGAGATAAGTATTAAAAAAAATATATAGGTACCTATAAAATCAAGAATAGAATCGCAACATTTTTTTCCGTAGGTCTCGTTAATTTGTTTATTTATTTATTGGCTCATAAAAAAGTGTTACAGTATAGATGTGACACCGGATCCCGCACTAGGATACCCTGTGTCGCAGGATCCAGTCTCTCTTGACAGATATGAACTTATGATAGGTAAAGTATACAAGAGCAACGGTTTAAATAATAAAGTATTTCACTAAAATTAAGGCTAAATAATTCACTAAAACTAATACTAAATAATAATTCACCAAAACGAATATGAGGCAACCAAAAGTATGTGTGCATGTGATGAGTGTATACGGATGAGTGTTAGTGTGTATGTGAATGGTGTGTGTGTGATGAGTGTATGTATGATGTGAGTATGTGGATGAGATGTGTGCGTGATAATGAGAACTTTAACAGTTTTCCGTTTCAGTATAATTAAGACTAAGCAGCCAATCCTGAACCTGTTTTTTACACCCAAAATTCTTCAAGGAGTAGATGTTGAGCTTTTATTAACTTTTTCACACAGGTATGGTCCAGTACATGAGCAAGCCTTATTGCCAAACTTAAGCCTGCAGAAAGATCTGTTCCATTTGGGTTTTCTACGTGAGCGCTGATCCGTTACCACTGTGGCCACTGAAGTTTTGTGGAATTGAACTAATTAGATCCCGGCTATTGAAACACAATTGATTTTCTATTGTAATGGATCCAATTCGATCCGCGCCGGAGTTAACCGGATCACTGATAAAATGAACAGTTGGCGCACCGTAAGCACTCTCGTTTCTCGATATAACATTTCAGTGGGGTAACGGATTCCTAATCTATGATAGACCTTAAGAATGGCTCTCTGTGCATGTTCAGCCGTAATTAAATAACTTTTACAAGCGAGACCCCAAGATATTATACAGTGACCAAGCACAGACTGACATAGAGCCGGGTAAGTCATCCTTAGTGTATCTTTGGCAGCTACATAACGAAGTCTTTTAAATATGTATAGAAGCTTCCTTACGCGCGAAACGTGATCATGTGTTCGTCTATGCTAACACCGAGATACCTGATACTCGCAACTTGTTCAAAAACAGGGCAGCTGCAACTATCCCCTAGACCAGAGGGGCAATTCTGGTAATTTTACGAACGTTCACAGTCTGATCTCAGTGTCAATCTGTCAAAAATTCCCATACATTTTTGACAAATTTTTGAAATTCGATTGTCGCCGAGATGACGCTGCGTACGTTTTTAATTAACGAGAATTGGCCTTCAGGGATGGCGAACATTTACGTATCAACGTGCCATTTTTCTAAAGAAATGTTTAATGAGGTCACAGACGTGCCATCAAATAATTTTGACTTTGTGATAATTGGGAATATAATAATAATATATACCATCAACTGAAAACTATTTATTTACTACAGAAAATAGACGTCATCTAATACCTAAATCACACTTTTTTTCGTAGTGCATAGTGAATTTTGTGGTCAGTGACGTGCCCAAAATATTGTGTCGCGTGCCATTGGTTCACCATCCCTGCCCTAGACTTACAATGGTGAGATTTGAGTGCAAGTTGTTTAGGAGCAGTTGTATTTTTGCTTACAGAGAAGTTAACCACCTTGGTTTTTTTTTAAATACTAGGTGAGCACTTGAGCAGTGCAAATGCGATATGTATTTTGAACTTCCAAACTGACAGATTCCTTTTTTGAACACAAGGGCCATGTCCCCATTCATCCACGAGCCACAACTAAAAAAAAAAAACTAAATCACTGCATTAAATAACTGTAAAACCTATTCATTCCAAATTCAAAAGGCTGACCGTTGCATGACGTAACGAGGCGTGATACAATTCCGAAAATGGCCGCGGTCGACGGCCGATGACGTCATAATCAGCTGAGCAGTGAGATAGAGATTAGAAACTTCTTGGTCGATTTGGATGTGGTTTGATTTGAAAACGGCTACCCATACTTCCATGTTTGATGACGTCATTCGGTCTACAGGAAATATCAATAATTTACATAGAGCGACTGCTATCTGACCTCCATAACCCAATTACTGTGAAAAACCGGTCGTAAACAGACGAATCTGTAAACTTTTGACCCAATTTCAATTCATTGAAGTCCAATGACGAAATGACAGAACCGTGCAAATATGACAACGTTTTAAATCAAGAAGGATATTGCAAAGACTGTCATTTTGTAAATTGTCAACTGCTGTTTCGTCAAACGGAACGCTTAAACTATTGTTTTAAGTTCCGTTTTACGGAAAGCGATTGGGTTTTTTAAGAAACTTTTGTTTTAGAAATATTGCGTCAGTTGATTTTGTACTTAGACAAAATGGATAAAATACGAGTAGGTATATATATACACATGAAAAATTAAAGTCGCATTTCGTGTCTATATGTTTGTGTAACCGTATTGTTCTTCTAACGTACGCAACGAATTTTGATGTGGTTTTCACGATCATATCGCAGACATACAAACAAACATACGGGTCGAATACAAAACCTCCTTTTTTTGAAGTCGGTTAGAAAAGAGCTAGAATGTTTACGGAAAGATAGATTAATCTTTTCTAACCGCTTAAGCGGTGACAATTAATCAGAATCTAAGTAACAAAATCCTTTAATTATAATACCTATGACATATATCAGTTTATAAATATGTTTTTAATTACTTTTCTCATTAAATACTTAATGAGAGAGCCACGTGTAAGAATTAGCTTAAATTTTCCCATTTTACTGTGAAAATAATTAATATTTTAAAAAATATGAAATTTTGTACTTTATTGTTATAAGATAAAACTTAAAAAGTCCCTTGGCAAAACCAGTCATTCATTTTTTTGAAATAGGAACAGCTAATATAAAAAAAACAGCCCGCTTTTTTTTGTTAGTGTGGCACAGTTCCAAAATTGTTGCAACATCAGAAACAGTAAAAAGAACACTATCGATTTCAAAATCACTGACGAGTGACACATTCCAGTTCCATTATAAATCTCAACAAAGGGTATCGGGACATACTGAGTGTACCTACCTACATACCAAAGGGCTGTCCCTATAACGACACTGTACGCACACACGCTCCCGCCAAGTCATCGGCCGCGATCCGACCTTGCCTCGGGGTCGATGAACTTGCGACCAAAAATGGCCGCGAATCAACGGGTTGTATCTTCACGGTTGAACGGGATTGGGATAAACAGGGTTGTTGGATAGGTTATTTCGAATTACGTTTTACTGTAAAGTTGCATTTTAATGAGCAGAAATTTAAAGATTTGTACCTAAGGTTGTTTTGATTGACGGTTTTTATGTAATTTTTGATCGATTGTCATTTGTCGGGATAAGCTAATTTAAGATTCGTCACACACTGCAAAAAAAATCAAAATTAATTTCCGGTTTGAAAAACGACCCTATAATTTTTTGCAACTGCCAAAAAAAGTCACCAAAATTTTCCCTTACACCAAAATCACATGTATTTATGATTGTTTTCCATTTGTTTCAGCTCAAATCGAGATAATACCATGCAAGGTGTGCGGCGACAAGTCTTCTGGCGTCCACTACGGCGTCATCACCTGCGAAGGATGCAAGGGATTCTTCAGACGGTCGCAGAGCACAGGTCGGCATCTGTTTATCTGCTATATTTATTTACCATAGATTATAAACTGCTTTGGCAAACCTCCTTGCATGATAGCGCTAGAGTAAGGCCAGAAAATATTTAAAAAAATCTATTCTTCGATCAGCCTTCTTATATGAAATGAGACTGGCCGAAAACACTATTTCAAAAAAAGAGTTCTTATAATTTCCGCCATGATACAGTATTGATATATCTTTATTCGACTAAAATCTGGATATGAAACCATAGCTTTAAAGCATAGACAGACATCTTTTTTTTCTATACGAGGTGGACTGCTCAAAAAGGGCCTTACATGAAATACATATTAAACAAGCAAGGTTTTGAGGCTTCTGAAATTTCAATAAAATGTCGTGGGACGCTTTTCCATAAGGTAGACTAAATTCTATTCTCCAGGCCTACTACATATAAATAAAAATCGTAGATTGTGAACCACTCAATTGAATTTTTCCTTATATTCGTTCTTAACAAGGGCGTCCTGTGGCTAAGTAATAATGGTCACATGGGTCTATCGATCAGGTTTGCCGCGGTTGGTCCGTGGATGGGACCATCCATACACACCAAGACCCCTCCGTGTTTCGGAAAGCACGTTAAGCTGTTGGTCCCGGCTGGATTTTTGACAGTCGTTGTGGGTCATCAGAAGCCCGAGAGTCAGGCTTATCAAGGGGTATCGTAAAACCCAGTAACTGGGTTGTGGAGGTCAGATAGGCAATACTGGTATTCAGCTGCATCCGATTAGACTGGACTCTGACCCCGACATAGTTGGGAAAAGGCTAGGCAGATGATTATAATATATTCTTATCAAGAGGTCTGAGAAGAAAATGGGCAGTTCCATCTTCATTTGTGCTTATATTGTCAGAGAAGTGACAATTACATGTCCATCACTCTAAGTTGACAAATCTGTGATCGTAGTATGTTTAATAAAGCCTCAATCGTCTAGGACAGGGATGGCGAACTAATGGCACGCAAAAAAAAAAAATTGGACACGGTAGCTTGTGTCACCGAACAAACACGGAAATCGCGATAATTTTATCTTCTTATGCTAGAGTCGTTACTTCAGAAACCGTACCTATGTCACATGTTTCCAGTTCAGCTTGACTTCTCCCGCTCTGGGTAGAGAGCAGGAGGGCGTGTCAGACTTTTACTGACTAAAACCCACCCGGGTTCCCTCAGTTGCCTGTGTGCTAGGGGCGACGGTGTCTCTTTCGAACACCCCGCACCCCTGGCAGGCATTGGCCCTTGCGGAACCCACCGATCGGCGCTGACATCTCCTACGACAACGCGCCGTCCCGCCTACCACTTTTCGGCCGCAGGGGATATGGAGTGCGGCCAACGCTATACCGACACTCCTCTTCCCCTGCGGCCCCACCGCGTCCGCCATCAAACGGTGGCGGCCCCGTCCAGGCCACGGAAGGGAAGAGCGCTGCTCAGAAGCACCGGCACTCCTCCTCTGCCTCAGCCCGTAACTCTCAGCCGCGATGCCTCCTATTCGACATCGCGGCCCACCTCAGTTGCGGTGCACCTCACCGCAACCTACTTTTTGGCCGCTACGTCATCGGCTTGAAGGCAAAAGCCGTGACGAGCAGCCCCACCTTTGGATTCCTCTTGGCTGCACCGTGGCTGGGAGACCACGGCTACTGAGCCCCCCCGCAACGACAATGCGGGAACCCACTCTGGGGGGAGGTGGTGTTACGTTGATTACTGTAGAATAGCAGAAGTCTATTTCTGTTTGCAAATAGAGAGTACCTGTTTTTGTGACAGTATTTAGATTTTTTTCGTAGTAAATAAGTCAAGATTGTTTGTTGACACGTCAATGCTATATTAAATATGTTTTGGGAATAATGACTCGTAGAGGTTTAGAGGCTCGCCATCGCTGGTCTAGAACCTCATTCGGCTAGGAACTTTGTATATGTAGGAAAATTACACAACACTTACATACTTTTTCTTATCAACGTACATGTAAGCTTTGTAGTAATATTTCTTATCACAATTATTATGTATTAAGCGAAGGAGAGTTAGCAACAGTAAGGGCATTGGTTTCTTTCTTAGGGGTAAGCAGACTTACCAGTAAAGTTCATGGCTTGAAATAAGGTAATACATCTTTTGACTTTTATATAAGATTATTAAAGCAAGATGTGAAAGGGACAGAGCGAGTTTTAGGATACAAAAAAGGGAGACAGATATATGTTTGAGAAACAGACAGAAAAACATGTTCGGAATTTTAAATTTAGACGAAATCAATGCTTATTTAAGGCGGATTCATCTCCTTAGATTTCTGAGGTAAGATTTGAACTTATGCTCTTTGACCTATAGATTGCCATTCCAACCTTCTTACTGTTGATCTAATCTAATTCGTAACTCTCATGGATAACCTTATTTTATCTTTTATTATTATCAAGAAGTTGCGTAACATACTTTCTACCACAATGTAAATGATTTCATCCATTGCTTCATATGCTCAAAAAATTGTCTGCCCAACAATGTAAATAACGCAATGAATGTTATTGAACCGTCAAACTGAAAGCTACTCCTTCTGTTAGTGTGTTACACATTATCACACTTAAATGTGGGAACTGCGAAGATTTCTTTTTGAACGACTTATAATGCCTATAAAGGGATGCGTTAAGGTGCACACGGCTCCACATCAAGCTATACATTTCCAGTGTACGCTGATCTCGTACTGTACGGAAATCCTATACAATGCGAGATAAGCTTATGCTGGAAATTATAGCTTGATATGTAGCCGTGTGTACATCGCGAAATTCAAATTTTCTTACGTTTTTGATTTTTGCAGGTCTAGTGTCAGGTTCTAGGTAGGTACTTATGTTGATCAGAGAGTTGCATTAATGATTTAATGATTATAATTCTATATATAACAGTTTCGATACAGTCGTGAATCATATTTTGATCAAAATACAACGTTACACTAACAAGTAAATTAAAAACGTAAGAAAATTTAAATTTCGCGCGCGAAATCCGAGGCCGCCAACCTGACGCTTTCGCCTTAAGTGTATAAAATGACACTTGTCATACGTCTCCTACCTATAGACATAGAAGAATGGATTGAGCGTTCCATATTCAGTTGAGTAGGTTCGAGAGAGACAAAGCGAATTTGCGGCCAGTTGTTGTCTCTTTCTAGAATTCTGATTTTGAATAGACTATTGAATTTGATAAAATTGATTTTTCTTTTATATGTTTGGAAAAAAGAGACAGGTGTTGGCCGCACAATCGCTTTGTCTCTTTCTTGAGAGTTACACTTTTGTGGGGCTAACGCTCAGTCCATGTCTATGGTCCTTCACTCGACACTATTTCTCGATTTTTTGAATGCCTGGTATCGATACTAACCCTGTGCTCTTTTCCAGTGGTGAACTACCAGTGTCCTCGGAATAAGGCGTGTGTGGTGGACCGAGTCAACAGGAACCGGTGCCAGTACTGTCGGTTACAGAAGTGTTTGAAGCTTGGCATGAGTCGTGATGGTGAGTAGCTTGACAAAAAATTTTTTTCTTAAAAAAAAATACAGGTATAACTTTCATTGCCCCTAGTATTAATGCTAGTTTTAGTGAGTACATACACAAAACTATACTATCGGAAGCAAAAGGCTTAAAAAACGCCTTCAATCGGTCGGCAATCAGCGGCTTGCGAGCCACATGCGGCTCTTTGAATGTGACGCTAGTTCCATATGCAAATATTATTTATTTTCCCTTAACCTGGCGAGCTACCAAGTAAAAAAATGGCGAGTTTGCAAATGGCGTAGATTAAACCACGCCCCTTTTCGGTCACCTTGCGTTTAAACCCGGATTTCACGCAATTTTACTATGAAACCAATAATAACTGTGACTTGTTTCGTAATCAGTATGATATTTTCAATTTTTGTGGCTCTTTAAAACCTATTTTTTTTTTTGTAAATTGTAATTTTTGTCTCTTCCGCCTCAAAAGGTGGCCGACCCCTGCCCTAGTGGGTTGCTTTGTGAATGCGATTTTTGTATCTAACAAGAAAACAAATTATTTTGCTTTAATTAACTTATTAGAATTGGATAGGATCATAGGAAATAGGAAGGAAAAACCAAATACAGGTTTTCATAAAATTGGTGATGCAAAAAAAAAAAAAAAAAACGAATTCAGTTCATTTATTTTAGTAAAAATGTAATGTCATTATAAATCATTCTATTCATAATCATTCTGATTCGAGTGCGTACTTAATTTAGTTGTTTTTTTATATTCTTATTTACACCTTAGTTCCGTGGGAATAGAGTGCTAAGTCCGTACTCGCCAACGTAGTCTAAATATTATAAACATAAAATAGATAGAAAAAAATATATCGAAAAAATCGCAAAAAATAAATGTTTTGTTTACCTACACCTTTACAACATAAGTTTACATAAGAACACGATTTACACACACACACTTACACAAAATAACAAAACGCTATTATTATACCAATAACAATAATTCCAAATTCAAATCACAATAAAATAAAGAAAAGAATTCGAATTCACCTCAAAACCACGTGGCGAGCGATGAGGAAGCGAGCGTTGGGTCATCGACCTCTTATCAGTTACTGATAACGCTCTGTGTATACTACATAAGTACTCAAAGCAAGTTTATAGTGAGAAAATGGTGATGTAACAATGAGTCCAAGAGTTAATTTAATTATTTTGTTGAGTCCCACTGCTGGGCAAAATATTTTCAGTAAAAAAGCACTTTTGATAGTTAATTCTGATCAGATTTAGGTCATGATTCTTTATTCCAGAGCTGGCCAAATTTTTGGTAGCCCAAGGCCACTGCTGGACATAGGTTTTCATATTAATAGCTACCATGAGCGTAATTTTCACACACATTCACATGAGATTATTATGAAATAAAACCCCTAGATTGGTAATATCTTAGTAATGATAAGATTTCCCTAATAACAGATAATATTTATGATAAAATTACTACTAAACATGTGAGAGTACAATATTCAGTAGCCGTTATAGCTATAGTAAGTAGTTATAGCTATTTATTTATGATATTTCCTTAACTTCCGTCCTGTAATATTAACAAACTTAAAAATACTAAATCTAGTACTTATGACTAAGGACTAGATTCAAGTTAGATTGAAAAATATTAATAAAAAAGAATGGGTAATTCAAGTAACAAACAAAAATTGAGAGAATTGCAAGAGAATCGAATGAATCCTTGCTATACAGAAAAGAGATCGAGTTTATTTCTCCTGCAAAAAGTAATACTCGCATTTGTCACAAGCATGAAAACCATGCAAAAAAAAAAAACTAAACATTTGGGTACTACTAGCGCCATCTGTTATCGATTTTACCAAACTTTTTTTACATTTAAAAAATTGTTATTCAAAGCATTGTAAAACACGATAATTGATTAGTAAAACAGAATACAATCAATTTATTGTCAGAGATTTTTTTATTGACATCAAAGTCCAACCCCAAAAACGGTTGGACAGCTTGAACCTACAGGTGAAGTCCGTATTGCGTGTCTACAATCTAGACACAGCCCTTTTCAATAAACCCTACACCGTCCACAATCACTGCATTCGTGCTAACAACGCCCTCCATTACAAACAAAAAAGCAATATTCTTAAAACAAAGACATACATAATAATAACATACATACGATATGTCACGCCAAATCGCGTGAGCTCACATAGCAAGACGTCGCCGACGCGTGTAGTGACGAGTACTTGCGCAATATTTGTAACGATCAGATAGTGGTTATCGATAGGTTTGAGGTTTTATCGATAGTCGAACAAAAATGGCGTATATCGATAAATTAAAAATTGTCTCAGTTTCTTAAATTGTGATTAGATCTTAGACCAAATAAGTATTAGTCATATTTTAGTCATTCCTAATGTCAAATCTTATTTTGGTTAATTTAATTAACAATATAATAAAACAGTAATTTCTTGCCATTATTTCAGGAATTTCAAGCAATGAAATTAATTAGAAGCGTAATAAAAACCTCCACAATGTTTAGGTACATAACGTCACGAGCTCTGTACGCACTCCGCTACCAACCTTGCTGACTAGAAAATCTTTTACAATAGCTCTCTAACACAAGCGAGATACTATATCCAAAGTTAGTTTCAAAAACTAGGGCATAATTCTTCTTCTCATTTTCAATGATACATCTTGTCAAATTATTTAGGCCTTGTTGGTAGCCACTTTAAACGCGGCATTTTGTGTCCTCTCCGAATATATCATGCCACGTTAGTTCTCATTCCCATCTCTACTTGTATACCTAGACGACTACTTCTGCATAACATGACTGTCACGTTGTAGATCATAGATCATACATAACGTGATACCAGCGACGCGTGCCCATACGACTTGTTGCGCAATTACTGGTTACTGGCTAGATGCGTGGATGTCGATATGCAGTAATTATGTCGATAAATTGGTGGTTATTAATAGAATATAGTAATAACGTTAGAAAATTCTGAGTTATGTTGAAAGAGAGGGGGCCACAAGTGCCATATAATGATCCTTCAAAGACTAAGAGAGAATACGAAATGTCTCTTAATTAATACATTAATTGCACTAGTAACATAACTCAAAAGCATTTTAGTATTAAATATGCACAATGATAAATTAATTACAATTGTTAACTAGGTTTTTTTTTAACAGGACATGGAACTATTATTATGAGAATCAGTAACTGTTTTTGAAGTTGTCAAAAAAAAAAATATGAATAAAATTATCGACAATCCTAAACCATCGAAAAACCACAACCCTACACATTGCACAATATAGCAGTCATGAAGCGTAACATAAACATATCCAAGTTTTTACAGCGACACACACAAACACACACAGTTTCTTACGCGAACATAACGCACACAAACACACGGGACGGCTTTATGTAACATGCACTAATTCAAGATACTAGTACATGTACTAGTACATTATTATTTTATAATGTTGAGTAGGTGTTACGTTTGCACATGGTTTTTCCTGACTTTTTTTGTTGGGCGAAAAATGTGCGTGACATTTTTCGACCGCGTGAAGAAAGTAAAGGAAAATATTTAAAGTTGTGCTCGTTGTAGGCTTGGTTGGATTTAGAGAGTCCTATCTCCGGAATTTGGCGTTAGTTTGTAATCTTAAATCATATTTCTATCCTACTAAGTTTAAATTTGCAATGTAGCTATGATATCATCAAAGCTAGCAAAACATGTTCTCAATCCTTCCGCATACCCCGCCGAGCCTCGACTATTGATTTAAGACCAAAAATAAATATTTTTCGACACACATACAGTTCAAAGACTTTTCTTTGTTTTTAGTGAACAAACAACTATTGTTACCAATTTAATTGTTTCTACAAAATTCTGGGACGACAAACTACTTACGAACCGACTGTTCCTAAATACATGTAGAAAAAATAACCAAAATATAAGACCTGCCTGGACATACAATATGCTTAAAAAGACAGGTCAAGCTTAACTGGGTGTGTAAAAGTCATCGAACTTCTAACAAAGAAAATTCATAGACGAATTCTAAACACAAAAAACTCTATTCCTTGAAAACTAATATAAGCAACAAAATTAAAAAGGCACCTCATGAGGAATTCGAAGTTCGAACCGCGTTCATAATTCAAATCGGTCGCGTTGCCGCCCAACGGGATCGCGCCGAGTTACGTAGCAAGAATACGTCACTTGCACGTACTATACATACATACGTCAGAGTTCGCGAGTTCGTTGTTCTACTAGGCAGTGTGCCAACGGCCGAAGTGTCCCGGACACACACGAACGCGCACCCTACACACACAACCAATCAACACCCGTTTGTTCACGCATACTATCAAACGAACGCGTTTCGTTCGTGTTTCGCACACTACACCGACCTATGTGTGTAGGTATTGAGTAACTAAGCGATGAAGCTAGGTGTCATTGAGAACATAATTGCATTGTATTGTTAGGCTCGCCGATTTTAGCTGCGTTTTTTTCATCGTGTGAATATTAAGAGGCATGGGAACGATGCGAATATCGGATTCCCTGTTATGTCATTTGTGTCATTAGTTTTTCGTGCGCGACGCGAGCGCTTGTGGCGGTGGGTGGCAAAACTAAGCTAAAAAAATAATTCTTCGTTTTCAGCTGTGAAGTTCGGACGTATGTCAAAAAAGCAACGTGAGAAGGTGGAGGATGAGGTGCGGTTCCATCGTGCACAGATGAGAGCGCAGGATACAGCGCCTGATTCGGTATACGACGCCCAGCAACAGACGCCGAGCTCAAGCGACCAATTCCATGGTCATTATAATGGGTAAGTAACGCCATCTATTATCGAAAAGTAAAACAAAGAAAATGCTTTAGCGCTTTTCCCCTCGTAATTTGTTAAATTTTGAGTCAAAATCAAAACATATTATTTGAAATAAACCCTAAAATTAAAAATTAATCTACGTCAGTTGCCGATCACCACAGCAGAACGCCATACCCATAAGACCTAATACTGTGGAAATTAGCAAAGTATACTAACCTACCTGTGGCTACATCATGGAGTAAATACAAAAGGTTACATCAGTCAACTGCCTTATTTTGCTTAGCGCGTAAGCAGCTGAGCTTAATCTACTTGAAAGAGCTATAATGTGAGCACATTGTAATTTCGAATCTAAAGTAATAGAAATACAGTTTCCGAAACACGAATGTTAAATTGAGAAACGGTTGTTTTGATAAAAAGCTTTATTCATAGGCTTTCTAAGCCCAAATATTTTTTACGTGTCTATTCATGGAATGTAGTATGTTAAAATTGCAAAGACTGCCCTTCAAGACTATAATGAATTACGTTCCATATCTTATGCCAAACGTTCAATACAATGTTATTCATGCAACTTGGCAATAAAATGCATAATGGTTGGCAGTCAAACGACAAAACTATGACTCGTTAGAACTCCGAGCTTTCTAGTTTACCGTCACCGTTGTAATTCATTACTGCACGGACTTCAATTTGTGTCAGCGGTGCATCAGACGCTGTCATTATTGTAAGCGTCCAACGGTATACTGTCGTGACGAAGTTGAATGGCGCTTAACGGTAAACTGTAAATACTGCCACCTAGTATCGAGTAGCGGTACTAAGCGTTTCTCATTAAGAATGATAGATGGCGTTGTTTTTATTATTGCGCGTCTGAGATGTCTGTTAATAGATTTACGATTTGTTTTTCATTGGATTTAACAGTAAATAGTTGTTATGGAATGAGGGAAAATTTCTTAAAGCGACAGTTTTTGCTGTGAACTGGGATACTTCAATTACTCATCATAATTGATAGCTTGTTGCTTGATATAATTATATTGGATGTGGTTTTTGTCATTATTTTAAGCCGTACAGCTGTCGTCGGCATGCAAGTCTACTGTTAACATTCTAGGAAGTTAAATACATTACTGCTTTTGTTTTTAATGAGAAACTAATTTACATTCAACGAGAAAACTCGACTTGAGGAAAAACTCACTTATGTGAGCCCATTTTCCAATTATTAAACGTTAACCTATTTGGAAAATAAATTATTTATTCTACCTACAACGACTTTTTTTTACATTACTTAATCTATTTTAACTTAGACCATCATCCTCATCATTTCAGCCGAAAGACATCCACTGCTGGACATAGGCTTTAAAACCTAAATCCAAGACTAAAAACAGTATAAAAACAGCTAATCAGCTTCAAAATTGAAACATCCAAACCTAACCAACAAACTTTAACATCCACAGCTACCCCGGTTACGGATCTCCGCTGTCCTCATATGGGTACAACAACGCGGGTCCAGCTCTTCCATCCAACATGGGCGGGATCCAGCCGCAGCCACCTCAGCAACAACCCTACGACGTGTCAGCAGACTATGTCGACTCCACCACAGCTTACGAACCGAAACAGACTGGAGGATTCCTGGATCCTGACTTTATCAGTCATGGTATGTACATTTTTGACTTTCTTTTCTAGTTAAAGCTAATAGAGGGTTTCTGTAGAAGTATTTCGTAGTGATAACCTTGTAAAGAAAAAAATATGTTGTATAAAACCTCGAAATGCATATTTAGAACAATCGGTCAATGACGGCTATTGTTTTCACACAGTTTTTATCTTCCCCTAAAAAATAACGTTTACTCCAAACACGCGGTTTTCACTGCACGGCGACAACTTTGAAGACGGCTACCATGCTGGGTATCTTCCAGTACTATCTGCCACTTACTATCAGACAAGTCCAAGGCAAAAGACTGGAAAACATTATATGAAAACATATTTTCTAGTATGAATGCATTTATTCCGTCGGCGACGAAACCATGCAAATAAAACCCTATTCTGAAGTCACTCGAGATTGTTTCATGATACAGTAGTGTAAGAATTTAACTGATCATATAACTTTAAGCGTAGTATTGTTAGTATCAACTACTAACACCAAACTTACCTGTAGACGATCAACAAAAAGGGACAACAATAGTCCGAGCATCCGGCTCAACATCTACCTCAACAGCCACAACATCCACAACGTCCATGCGACAGTCATCCATAAACGAGCTCCCAAGGACACGAATACAAGAATTCGATCGCTATGACCAAGACAGGATCCAATCTCCAGCCTCCATTTCAAGCGGGGTGATAAATATTAAGCAAGAAATTAAGCCAGAAACATCAATGGGAGTTGATAATCTCGTTGCCAGTTATGTTGATTCTACAACATTCTTGCACAGTCCTTCAAACATCCAACATAGTCCCATGGACATCCAGAATTCTGTGCTGGTGAGCGGGCAGAGTTCTGTGTCTCTGACGAGCGAAGATTTGAGCCCGGATGACCTGACGTCCAGTAGTGGGCATGGAAGGTTAATGGACCCGCTAAATATGAATATGTCTGGGATGGGGATGGTGAATCCAAACGCTGTGTCGAACAGAAGACATCAGGGCTCCAGCCATAGTTCGAGCGATGATTTGCCTTGTAAGTGGATGATGTTGGATGATTTTGGTTACGCTACACGATTATTTTGCTAGTTTTTTTTTGTTGTTTATTATTTTCGTATGTAGTATTTCTTTTTCATATTTTTTTTTTGTATTTTTGAGTTGTGTAATCTTGATTCGAACAATGTCTTTTTATATATAGGCAATGTGAAATACTGATCTAGAGACTTCATCAACTAGCCATAAAACAGAACATAGTTTCTACATTTGGGGAAACACAACCATGCATATTTCTGCCAAATAGTAATTCTGAATTCCAGTTCCAACCGTATTTACTGGTGAAATTACAAGCCGATTAGATGAAAACTTTAGTGGCAAGGATCTCATAGATTTCTTGATTTAGGTGAAGCACATAAGACACATTAATTATTTTTTAGTCTGTGCTAAATAAACGTATTTTCTTCCTTTCTTCTTTCTTATCATTGAAGGTTGGAATTGGAATCGTATCAAAAAGCCCTCTTAGTTTCACAAGTATTGTTACTTCATCTTTCAGTCAGTCTATTTACAAATCTATACGTAGTAAAAGGCCAATAGAAATTTTAAAATTATATTCCACCACAGTTTCAAGTCACCGAGGGTCGTTTCGTTTTTCAATATTTATATCGTTATTGTCCCACAATAAGTTAAACCGAGGACCAGTGAAGCATGCACCAGGAATATCACTATTGAAGCCATTAAATGGGAAGATTCGGAGGCTGCTTCTTAGCTGAAAATAAATTTAATTGCAAATTATTGTCCTATACGTCATAAATTTTCACTAGCTGGTAAATATAAGGCTTCGTGGTCTATAGGTTTATTTTATGATTTTTTTTTCCACTTGTATTAAACCTCAAGGGCCTCTACTTAAACAGAGAAAGAACGAGATCACCACTCTTTATCTTCGTGGGTTGGTTTCAGACTATTTTCTGTCAATTAATGTTGATCAGCACTAATATTATAAATGCGAATGTAACTCTGTCTGTTACGCTTTCACGCCTAAACAGCTGAACCAATCTTCATGATTTTTATAGGATTGATATGGGGAAGGACGAAGGCTATTTTTTAAGAAGTAAATAAAAATTAAACTCACATTATTTAAGACGCGCCCATCAGTTCTGTATTGTTCATTCACCCCATATCGGTTCGTGTTCGGATCTTTTATTATTATCATTGGTATGGGCAGAGACAAACAGAGCGGCAATATACAAACGGCTAATAATTGGAAATAAAATATTAGAAATGGCGCTATGGTTGGGTAATGAACATCAACCTACAGCAGTCAACTGCTGGACATAGGCTTCTCCAATTGCACGCTATTCAGCTCGATTGTCGGCAACTCTCATTCAGCTGCTACCAGTAACCCTGCGAAGATCGACGCTCCAACTAGCCTGGCGTCCTAACTGACGGTTGCCGATTGTACCAAAAAACACGCCTACCACAACGGTAATCGGTTCTACGGCTAATGTGGCCGACCCATTGCCACTTCAGCTTGCTAATTCTGTGAGCTATGTCGACGACTTTGGCTGTCTGCCGGATCAACTCATTCCGGATTCTGTCCGTCAGAGATACTCCGAGCATAGCTCGTTCTATAGTTCGCTGAGCGACCTTGAATTTCTGGACAAGCCGTACCGTGAGTGTCCACGTTTCGACTCCGTAAGTCATGTTGGATATTTAGAGGGTTTATACAGATATAAATAATTAGGTGTCGTATATTAGTTAGTTATTGCACGCCATTTTGTATCCATCTGGAACCAATTAACAACATCACGCCTGTATTCCTCGTAGGGCTAGGCAGAGGTGTACTTATATTACGCCCACATTTCGCCAGCAATGTTTAAGTCCCATGTAATAGGGGGTGCGTATTGCCATCAACCGGGCACACATTTAGACTCCGGGCTGCTATTTAAAAATTCCAGAATGCAATTTGCCCGATCCGGGAATCGAACCCTCATAAAACTAATAGACGAACGAGGCAGTCAAATTATATTAGCTAGCGAAACATCGCAAGCGTGATGGGTAATTCAAAAAAAGTTTACCTATCTAATTTAGTTTGACCCTAAAGATGTTTTGTCAGACGAAAGCGTGCTGATCTTAATAGTGTGTCTGATACACGCACTTACTGTTGTTGTGTGCTTACGAAGCACTCAATATTGTTCAAGCTGCCTTGGCGAACATAGAAAGAACGTGCTCACACTATTATGACCAAACCATTTTCGTGAGATATGACATTATACTGTTATTATAATGAGTCTATAATTTTTCCACTGCTGGGACACAGGCGTCCTGTCTGTAACAAGGAGTGGGCCAGTGCGGGTTAAAACCGCATTTTTATTGCGGTTTTCGCAGCGCATGTATGGCGTACAGTTGATATAATATGGCTGAAGGAGTTTAATTGGTCTCTTGTAAGGAATTATTGATAAAACTGAAGACTAAAGTTATTGTTCATGCATACGGAAGGGTTTCTTTACCACATGTTTGTTCTACATACTAAATTATAGGTTTTGTTGTCTTTTGGTAGGACTAAAGTTCAGCATACTAGATACTATCAAAATTATACTTACGCCAACATAAACAACAACAACATGAGCCTAATATAAAGGCAGTTAATGGCTCCATAACCGTGATTTTTTTATCATTTCATTACAATTTCAACCAAATATTTATTCGTATTCAATTTCAAGTACTCATTTGATAGGTATTGTCAGTTGACAATAGAATTGTCAACAAGTTCTTTTTTTGGTTTGTTTCGTTCATAAATATTGTATTATTATAGGTTCTTATTCATTGTATAATTTTGTTATTTAGTTATAGATCGCTTGCTATAATTATTTGTAGTAACTATTTTTTTTCATGAAAATGTTAATTTATTTTATTTTCTGTTAGTAGAACTCTTTGCATTAAACTTAAGACACTGCCATCTACCGGCGAGTAGCTAAACCTATTCTTCTTTTGCAGCGGAGGGCGATATCAGCAAGGTCCTTGTGAAGAGTTTGGCTGAAGCACACGCGAATACCAACCCCAAGCTTGAGTACATACATGAGATGTTCAGAAAGCCACAGGATGTTTCCAAGTGAGTATATTGGTTTTTCAATTACTGTGATACTTAAATTATAGTTTTCGAAATTTTCCAAAACCTACCTTCTTATGTAGCTAGTTTAAAAAAAATACTCAATACTTTATTAAGTAAATTATGAAAATATTATCATCTATATAAATAAAAAGAAAGGTCCTGACTGACTGACTGACTCATCAACGCCCAGCCCAAACCCTTGGACCTAGAAAGCTGACATTTTGCACAGAGGTGCCCTTGATAATGTAGACAAGGAATAAGGAAGGATTTTTCGAAATTCAACCCCTAAGTGAGTTAAATAGGGGATGAAAGTTCCGCGCGGGCGAAGCCGCTGGCAAAAGCTAGTGGTGTAATACAACTAAATTAGAGTTTATTTGCGTCTTTTCTGTTCTTCTTTTATTTATTAAAATAACACAGTTTAGTTCGAATGCCATATGGAGCGAGCCCATTGCTTAGGAAAAAGTGAAAATGTTTCCAAATTTTTCTAACAGACTACCCCAAACACACTGCCCAACCCAGGCATCGAAACACGAACCGCAGAAGCTGCTGCCGCAACGGGTTGATATAAAAAGTTAATTTCTAGATTTCTATTTTCCGTTTATCATTTTTATTTTCTCTCGTAAGTCTACTGTTCCTAAAGACTGTTGAGCTGGTCCTGGTTGCGATACCCAGGTAGGGCAGTGTCATTAGGTTTTTTTTCCCATTAGGATCTTCTCAGAAGCAGCTCGAAGTCTAGACTTGTGGACGATTGAGGGCAGTAGACTCGCTCCCTATTACATAGGACTTGTCATCCCTGCCCACCCCTTCAGGGAATCCATCCTTAATGTTATATTATGATAAGTACCCAGTAACTGGGTTGTAGAGGTCAGATAGGCAATCACTCCATGTAAACTACTATTATATTATTATTATATTCATCTGCATCCGGTTAGACTGGAAGCCGACCCTAACAGAGTTGGGAAAAGGCTACTCGGACGATCATGAATTGCTATAAGAGTAGGGGAACGCCAAAAAAACGATGTTTATGTCACCGTAAATTTGTAAATATCGTTAAATTAGAATCTATATCGCCAGATTGTTAATTACTGTCGAAAGAATGTGTACCGTAACATATTAGCTTACAATTTAACCTATTGTTTTTCGGTAGATTTTAATCTATCGAAGTGAAATCGTCAAATTATGAACTGGCATCAAGACGGAGTACCTTGCGCTATTACTAAATAGTCAAGTAGGTAACTGTCACTAACTTGGAAGTAGCGCTCGACGGCACCGCACGCTTCGCTCGCTCGGCTCGCACGCGGTTGGTTGCAATTCTAACCTAACCTATTCGGTCAGTAAGCAGTATGGTGTTCACAAATTAATCGACAGTTTATAACCTCGCGAGATAGATTATAAACTGAAGGTGTTTACAATCATACGGTGACATGTAAACTGTATGAAAGATGATATTGCTAGAAAAGGGGTGACTAATGAATAAAGAAAGAAAAATTGGTTTATTTGTCACAAACACGTGCTTAAAAAGGATGATATAACATTAAAAAAAAAAAATGAAAACAAACAGATATTTAAACATAGGCATATAGAACATAAATAGTCGGCTTCCACTCAGCATGATGCTGTGCTATAGGATCCACAGCACAGCGCTGATTTTCAGTGATCACCCGAAAACAACGTACGAAAATCAAGACAGGGTTTTTACAATTTACACAAAACTTGTAACAAAGTAAAAAAATTATAATAAACAGTACATAGAATATAATATTACCCTACAACCAATGATATAAAATGCTATTAAGTAATGAAATGCGTAGCTACCCAAAAACATAATAGGTGCCTAGGCAAAATGTAGAAGTATAAAAGAAGTAGACATGTGACCCCAAATAAATAAGGATAAGGCAGTAGATGAGATTCTATTTTATGTTATGTAATCAAATTGACCCTTAATTTATTTTCCAGGCAACTATACTATAGTTCAATGACGTACGAAGAGATGTGGCTGGATTGTGCAGACAAACTGACAGGGATGATCCAGAATATCATCGAGTTCGCGAAACTTATACCAGGATTTATGAAACTGACGCAAGATGATCAAATACTGCTTCTAAAGTCTGGTGAGTATAGTATCCATAGATCATTTATCATCGAACTAAGATGTTTTTCTCAATTATAAGAGAGTCTTTGGCCAGCTGTGGGCACAAAAGGAAAAATAATTAGGTATAGAGAAATTATTGTTTTTTTAATTTGTGTTTTTCGATGGTTTATGGTTTACTATAAATATATATTTAGGTATATATAAATTATATAACTCTTATTTAATTTATTTAAAAAAAATTCAACATACTTATTATTTTATGGCATAAACGTTTTGATTTTATTTGATAAAGTTTAAAAAAATACTTAAATGAAGTTTTATTTTTCATTTACATTACATCCTATATCATAGTCTATTCAGTATCGAATAATAATCATAATTATCATTCCATCTATCACTAAATCATGTATTTCTTTCTCTAGGCTCGTTCGAGTTGGCCATCGTCCGACTTTCGCGGTTGATCGACGTGAACCGAGACCAGGTGTTGTATGGAGATGTGGTGCTACCTATCAGGGAGTGCGTGCATGCACGGTAAGTTTCATTTATTTCGGGGACTTTAATTTAAGTTGAGAATTTTCATTTAATTGGGCAAGTAACATTAGGCTTGGAAATCTTGAAACACACTTAATAATGAACCTAGTTAAAAATATACCACATTTAAGTACATAATTTTACATTTAACTCTAGAATTTTAAACGAATATTTCTTTTTTGATGCAATTGGTATTTCATGGTCCTTGATTTTTTTTCTCATAGCGTAACAGTCTGTTGTTTGATTTGAATGCCTTCCTATAACAAATATTTTAATCAACTTGCAGTGATCCCCGTGACGTGGCGCTAGTGGTGGGTATATTTGACGCGGCGAAGACAATCGCGCGACTCAAACTGACTGAGACTGAACTTGCGCTCTACCAGAGCCTTGTGCTATTGTGGCCAGGTAAGAATCATAACATTCCAGCTAGAAAATGCACTATCTAATACATTAGACACATATGCCCCAGAAATTACTTACCATAAGAATCTGTATTGACATTTGCAATTGTTACAAATTAGAAAACAAATATAGGGCTAACAGCGACACATTTTGTAAATTGTAACATGTGCATTCAAAATTAAGTTCATAAATGTTGTCGTGTTAGATCTCTGAAGCTGTTCACTTATTTAACCAATGCAGCTAGGCAGCATTTAACCAATGCAGATGTATTAAGAATTGTAGATTATTATTAAGTCTATAAAAACCTTCTTTTCAATTCACAGAACGGCACGGTGTCCGCGGTAACCCCGAGATCCAGTGCTTGTTCAACATGTCAATGGCGGCGATGCGGCACGAGATCGAGACCAACCATGCGCCCCTCAAGGGTGACGTCACTGTATTAGATACGCTGCTGGCTAAGATACCCACCTTCAGGTATGTATAGTACCTAGAACTTGTAACTCTTCTGTGATTTTGTACTGATGAAATATCTAGGTAAAAACATCGCAGATACAGTAGAACAATAATACCAGCCTAGTATTGTTCCATGGCAGAGCAAAGCCTCTTCTTATATAGAAGGCGCGAGCATTGATCACTACGTTTGCTCAAGACGGGTTGTCGATATCAGATTTATATGAACTATGTCCAGGTTTCCACACGATGTTTTTCTTCACTGATGTGTCTAATGTCCAAAATAAACGAGAAGTAAATATGAATTTAAAAAGACATTTTATACTTACCGGGATTAAACCGACGAATTGCAAGGCAAGGCCTAAACCATTAGTTCATTACGAGATTTTAGTAGACACAGTAGCAGCAAGATGTTTTTGAATTTCCATAAAAACTGAGCAAAAGTAGGAAAAGCAGTAATCTACCCTGCTATATTATAATGAGTGTTTTTCCTTTCTTAACTATTATAAAAAAAATATAAAAATAGTTACGATGATCTAGAACGATTGATAGTTGATTGGAATGGAGGTACGTGGAATCCAGATAAAACACATTGCTTAAATAACGCAAATACTAATTCAAACATACATCAATATACGCGTTCTTTTCATGGGGGTAGTTAGAAACGACAGAATGCCACTTGTTCCGATCCTTACAAACTCCTTTTGGCACGTTTACGTTTATATATGTGGCCATACCCACATACCGGCTGCGAGTACCCATTAATATCAACAATTTTTCATTTACAGAGAACTATCGCTGATGCACCTCGAGGCACTGTGTCGCTTCAAGGCGGCGCATCCGCACCACGTGTTCCCAGCGCTCTACAAGGAGCTGTTCTCACTGGACAGTGTACTGGACTACACGCACGGCTAGGTCTGCACCTGCCCCAGGTCTGAACCCACAGGTTTCTATCAGGTTGCGTTAGAACGATCTCATTTTTGCCCAATATAGCTGGACGGTGGCATTTTGAGACCTTTTCAAAGACTCTTGACAGCTTGACAGCTATTTTTTAAATTAATTCCTACGCAAAACTAAACGCATCTAAATCATTTGTTAATATATTTATAATTGTATGTATGTACCTTGAGACTGTTATAATATTTACTTAAAAGTATGTACGTACAATAATTAAAAGGAGGTTTATTTAATTCGATTCTAGTTACATTTAAATGCGTTTAGTTTTACATTTAATCTCAGAATATATGATTTTTTTCATTTGTTATGGAAATCTCTTATTATTTTTTCGTAACAAGAAATATATTATGTAGCGTTACACACATTTTTGTGGTTTATTTAATACATAATTAGACATAATGTATGTTTGATTGTGTATTGTATACAAAGGAATATCGTAATATAATTATCGTAAAGTGTATCTAACTCTGAATGAAGAAATAATAATAATTATTATATAAAGATATAATAATAGGAATAGAGTTTTTATTAAGAAATAAATAAAAAAGTTATAAAGGTGTAGCAAGTTAAAGATCACACAGTTTCAATCGAATGAAACTTATTTTAAATAGGACTCTTTTTTTATTAATTTTAACAGTTTTTTTTTTAAAGAATGTAACTTGTTATTTATTTCAAATGATTATTATTATTATTGATGTTTTTTCGCCTCTGTAGATTGTCGATTTAAGTTGTAATATAGGAATACATGATACTGCCCATTTTTGTATTTTTTTTGTTGTTTTTAATTAAATAAAGAAGTACATATATGTCAAATATGTTAAAGCGATGGAAAAATGCAAATCATAATTAAAAGTAATTTTAAGTCGATTAACAGTCGTGCGTTGAACAAAATTATCAATGAGAATGAAACTTTCAGGAATGAGTAATCAAATTTTCACGGACAAAAATCATTTTTGTAATATTTAGCAGGCAATTTTTATTTATTTTTCATTTTCTCGCGTGTAGAGTAAATTGATCTCATTTTTTTTCATAATCTTTGCTTTGGTGCCATCTTCGGAATTACGTCACATTTTGCATAATAAAATGAATCAAGAAAAAAATGAAAAAAACAATTTTGCATAATAAAATGTTGTATTTTTATCCGTTAATACGTAAATTATTTTTTTACCTTTTTTATTTTAGCTTGACGCGATTTTATACGTATATTTATAATTTAATTTAAATTGCCTGCTACTAATAATTAGAATTATTAAATTAACCATCAATTTTCTAACATTACGCTAAGTTTGTCGAATAGCCTTTACTATAGACTGGATTATATTAATGTTAATAAAAAGTATAAATCTTAACTTGTATTTTGTAAATAGTTATTAATCATATGTATTTTATATTAAATATCATAAGGTTCGATGGGTTATCTTTAATTTTACATTCTATTAAAAAAATATAATAAAAGAAACAAATTTTTCAAGATGGACTCCGAGCATGCTTGACAGATCATGTGAAAAATGTTGTTTTTTCCTTTCTATATATTATATATTTTTTGTTAAATAAAGCAATCTGTTATTGTCTAGTTTGGTTTTATTTTTTATAATTTCCTTTTTTTCCTTTTTATTATTTTCTATTACATACTGATAAAATAGGTGTAATTAAATTGTGAGATCATACATAATAGTTATAAAATCATACGGGTGGTTCAAATGTTAATTTTAAACATGATATATTTTAATTTCTATTAAAACTCAGATATATACGTAGAGATAATTAATTTTAAATACTTCCACAACTATTAGTATATGCAATACAGTTTTTTCAAAGAGTGTGTACTCTTTATCGCAAAAAAAATTAATGAAAATGTAAAAAACCTAGGCGCACACGTTTAGATTGTTTAGTCATTATGTTTAGCTTCGATATGGGAATGTTCAATTTGTAAAATTATATTGTAAATTATAATACATTTTTGTAAAAATAATTTGTTTTGTAAAATATCCTAAAACTTGTATATGTGTCGTGTTCTACCAGTTCATTACTTCCTTATGTATACTTCACAATGTCAAACAACCCGCAACTCTTAAAAAATGTTAGAAAACACGAACAAAACACCATGTATTTTTTTTTTCATATAAAATATATTGTTATGTTAGGTATCTTATCTTCATAACTTTCAACTACAATTGGACATTTCCCAAGAAGGTTTACAAAATAAAATTAGTAAAAAACGAAATAATGGAGAAAACGTTTTAGAGCACTAAGACTGAAAAAAATGGCTGAAAACCTATTACCTTCGCTTAACAACGTGGTTAAACAGTAAAATAAAATATCGCAACAAAACAATTTTCAGCAATTTCTTGAATATCCTGATTCAGATTTTTTACTGTTTGAGACCGGCCATGTATCACGAATTTATTTTGAAAATAAATCAATAAAATTGTTGGAAGACTTTGTGCTACACACTTGCGACTTTTTGACTAATTATGTCTGGCTGAATTGTTATTAGGTAATTCTTTTGATAAGTCGCAAAACTGCATCATGCAGTTCTTCAATCACTTTTAAGCGATATTAAAGAATGGGAGTTTGGCTGTATTATCTTCCTGGCTGTTTTATATCTACATATTTCGATCATCACTCATTGTCAAGTGTGGTTGTGAAAGCCATCTACAACCAGAATCTCATATTAACGTTGTATTGTCGTCATCTTTGACTAAAAAGGCTGAATTTAATGTAACTGTAGATTTTTTAAACCTGTCCTCCCAATTCCCGTTGTTTCAGATCTTTGTAGACTGCCAACACACTCTCTAAAGCAATATTTTAATAATTTAGGCGAGTGGTAGCTATTCAACTTAATCTTTATTTCAATTTTACAAATACCGTGAGCAATGTTGCTCTGCGTCGCTTCTTAAAACATCTTGGGACCGAACTGGGGTTCTTCGTCAGGCATTCAAACAATGCGGTTATTTCGTCTTTTCTTCTTGGATAAAATTTTAACAAAATAAAAGCAACAAAGAGTCGCAAGTGTGTAGCGATCCATAAACAACGCCGTGTCCATAACTTCGAGCAAAACTTAGACTTGATTGGTGCAAATCGAAGGGTGAAGAGAGGAGCATCTTGCCTCTCTTTCGCACATATGCGTTTGAGTGTCAGTGCGATAGTGATAGTATATAGGGTAAACGTTTTACTTGCTGGGTAGTTTTAGTAGGTATTTCTAAAACTTTTGTACTATGTTTTGCTAAATTTTCACTAAAAAACTAATATATAGATTTGGACACGTAAAGGATAGAATAAAAAAAAAAAAGTATTTTGGAAAAAGCAAGCATGATGTATATGGGAAATAATCGGTTACGAGTGTCTGCATTCTTTTTACAAAAAATTGGTTCGATTAGTAAAATATTTTTTTTCATTAATTCTTAATTCTTTTCTAAGAGTTTCTATTTTGTAAAACGGTACCTACGAATTTATGGGTATCTGAGATCATTATAAATAGTAAAAAGAAATAAAAATAATAAAATTTTGTATGTCTTGTTTTTCTATGAGATGATTTATATTATCAAAAATATTAATTTGTTAATGAAATAATTAAGTATTTTTACACATTACCTGAACATATGAAGAGTAACAAATATAAAAAAAAAAACATAATGATATATCTATGTAAAGAACAGAATATATTAAAAAAAAACATATTTTGTCTGCGCAGTATGATCGAAAATTGTCTGACACAACAAAGAAATAAAAATATGTAATAATTTTTTTTTACCGACTTCAAAAAAGGAGGAGGTTCTCATTTCTTGACTCAGTTTTTCGTTCAGAAACTGTGGGTTAACGTTTTTCAATGATACTGCACATGAGCTTTGTTGGTTTATGAACTCGAATACAAAAAAGCATTGTACCTATGTACCTAAAGTAGTTAATGGTGAATTTTGAGAACCAATAGTAAATAAATGTTATTGTTTTTATTATTATTCTCGAATCACTTGCAAATGCGTTTGTGTTTCATTTCTTCTGCCTACCATATCTTTCGATTTTTTACCCTGGGTACATTATTTTTGCTGACCCTACGAAGGACGGTTTACAAAAAAAGACACCATGCATGCCTATAATGTTCCCACTGCTGGGACACACGCATCTTCTGTGGGAGGGAGTCGGCCATGATCCACCACGGAAGCTTGATGTCACATTTTTTCGAATTAATGTGCCGATTTCTTCGCGTATTTTCCTTTACCATTTTGAGAACAGTGATGACGATATCAAATACACAAAGTATTGTCAAAATAACAGCTTTTAACTAAATGCAAGAAAGTTTACCCGGTGCTTGTAATAAAAAAAAAATGTCTCTCTGTTTATTCCGGGTAATCTCTGAAACGGCTAGAGCAATTTCGACGTAACTTTCACGGGCGATAGCTGATGATATACGGAGTAATTTATCACCTTTATTTTAGAAAAAGAATTTGAGTTCCGCGCATAAAACAATAAAAGATATAAAATTAATTAGGTATTATTTATAATAATAATATTATAATTAAAAGATGTAAAGTTTGTGCCAATAGAAAGCTATGTTATTTGTGAGTGTCATAGGCTGTACAGGATGTTTGGCAGAACGTTGAACATACGAAAATGGTGGATAGGTGGGGGGGTCATCTGCTACTTACTCAGCTCTAATTTATTTGGCCTTGGCCTCTGGATATTTTTTTTGTTTTCTTTTAGTTTCAACACTTTCCTAACTTTAAAGTGTAATTTTTATTAAAAATGGGTAAAACAGGCAGTTTTTTAGTAGTAGTAGTAGATTCTTTAAAAAAATATTGCTTCATTCAGATGTTAGCTAGAAAAAACGTTATGAGTCCTCGAACTTACAGAAAGATGTAATAAATACTTAAATCTTAATTTCAACTTGAATAAAAAATATATCCAGGGGGCCAGGGCCAAAAATAAATTAGGGCTGAGTAAGTAGCAGATGACCCCACCTATCCACCATTGTCGTATGTTCAACGTTCTGCCAAACATCCTGTACAGCCTATGACACTTTTTCTATTGGTAAATGAATTTTCAAAATCGGTTCAGTAGATTCGGATATTACCCCCTACAACCTCACAAACTTTACATCTTTTTAATATTAACACAGGAAAGTTTTTATCCAGTGCGCAAATTGTAACCATGAATTCAGCATATCATTCTAGACCTGAAAAAACTAGGGATCCCACACGTGCGAAGCCAGGACGGGCAGCTTGTATTATAGAGGAAAAGTTTTTATCCAGTGCGCAAATTTTTACCATGAATTCAGCATGTCATTCTAGAACCACTACCGCAGAAAATTTTCGCCGGATATACAAAAAAAAATTCACTGTTCCATACATTTTGACCGCGTAGGTATTGCACTTTTCTATGAAACAGCTGTGTTTTTTTTTGTATAACCTGCGAAAAATTATTGCGCTAGAGACTCTAGAATGATATGCTGAATTCATGGTTAAAATTTGCGCACTGGATAAAAACTTATCCTGTATAATGTACCCCTTTCAGTTTCATCTTTCTTACTCACCGACCTTGACAATTCAAAAGTGCCTGTAATAGGTTTATTTGAAATAAATGGTTTGAGTTTGATACTACGGGGTCTCGTGTTACCCAGTAACTGGGTTGTGAAGGTTAGATAGGCAGTCGCTCCATATAAGATACTGGTATTCAGTTGCATCCGGTTAGACTAAAAGCCGACCCCTCTGGTTCAGACTTTCGGGCTCCTGATGACCTGTAACGACTGCCAAAGATCCACAGATGACAGTTTGGAAAACTCTCTAACGTTTTGATATAAATAATTTCAACTACAGGGACAAATTAAATTAGCTAGCAAAAGTGCAGATGATAAATAGGGTGACTGGTAATTAGTGACCGACATTTAAACACATGATTGTACTCATCATTATGAACAACTTTTACTATGGGACCAAACCTGAAATCGCGAAAAAAAATCAGCAGTTCCCTACTTTAATGTTCGCTTAACTCGTCAAAATGTAGGGAACAGATGATTTTTAGTTTCGCCGACCACAAATCAATTGGGTTAACGGCTGGAGAATGATGACACTGACTGCGGTAGACGAGTCCACCAAAAAAAACAAAACATTAAATTAATTATTTCTGTATTTTACTCATCAAACCTATGGTTTCTCTAGCTAATTAAATTTCACACTGTATACAGTCTGTTCGCTGAGAGTTGATAATTATTATGAGTGATAAAAATAGGTAGTGCCTATTTGCCTAAACTTCGAAGAACAGAGACAAGAAACTGAGACTTCCTTAGGACTAATTTTTTTTCCCCGTGTTCGGGATAAATCTTCAGTAAGTTGAAAATAAGCTGTATTTAAGATGTGTAAAAGCTATATTTAACTAAACTTGCAACTACCATATTTTCAGGATTTTCACGTAACATCCCGAAATAAATAATCTAACTTTGATTCATGATTTGGTACAACGGTTAGTTGGATCGTAAATTTTATATAATTCGAATACATGTATTAAAGTTAGATTATTTATTTCGGGATTTTACTTGAAAATCCCGAAAATTTGGTAATTGCAAGTTTAGTTAAAAATAGCTTTTACACATCTTATACAGGATACGTTTTTATCCAGTTCGCAAATTTTAACTTACTGAACATTTTTCCCAAATCCCGGGGAAAAAAAAATAGTCCTAAGGAAGTCTCCGTTTCTTGTCTCTGTTCTTCGAAGTTTAGGCAAATAGGCACTACCTATTCCTATCACTGATAATTATGATACATCTCCGAATACCGACTATCGCTTAACTGTCGCAAACTGTACGGCGGCTGTCGCTTATCTCCCACTTTCGTCGTTTTCGTGGTACGAGGCACGCATATGTTGTGAACTGCGGCCCGTATATTGATCGTGTTTATGTTTTTAAATAATTAGCGGGCCGCAATTTATAATGAGTTAAGAAACCCAGACTTTATCAAATCTCAGAAAACAGACTTTACATCTTTGTAATCACAGATTTATAAATACTTAACAAACTTACGAAAACTTAACTTTGCCCGCATTTCGTGGTTTTTCTTGTCCCCAAATTAGAGAATACAGTTTCCATTGAGATAAATAACTAGCTAGTCCTAAGAAAAATACTCCAATGATAAATATCGGGAAATAAATCGTTCCGTAGGTCATTGTGAAAATCGGGTATGGGAATAACCCCCGTTGGCTGTATGTGTGCAGGACACTGGAACAATTAGAACATGATTTAAAAAAAAGTTGAAATGAAATGGGCTCAAAAAATTTATAAATATTTATTTATTAAAAAATTATATATTAAATATTTATATATTTAAACCCTTGGTATCTGAGTTTAACGAATAGTATTTTTTTTGTGTGTTTGACAGGTGTTATCTCAAACACGTTTAATAAAAAACAAAATACTTGAAATATCAGAAAAGTCTCTGTAATTAAAAAAAACGTACTAACTATTATGACGAAAAAACTAAATACCGCGATCCGCTGAAACTTGAAATAAACGGTTTGAAAAAAAAAAATATTATTAAGTCTTCCGTAGAGAAGCCGCGACGTGTCTTTTGTAGAACAATTTCTATGGAAACTTCTTCACGGAACTTGTTCTACCAGAATCGCGTCGCAACGTGGGAGCCATTAACGGTATTTGAAATTTACATAAGCACAAGACATACCATGACGCATTGCTATTCCAAAGTTTCGGACAGAGGTCACCATTTGCACAACCACATTTCACTAGTTATGGTTATGTCCCATGTAATAAGGGGTGAGCTTATTGCCATCAACCGAGTAGAAATCTGGGTCTCAAGCCTGCTATTACAATAGTGTCAGAATGGTCTATCATTGATTTCATAATTGTTGGTTTTGACAAGTTTGGTAATCTACTAATATAATGGCGTCATTATGACTTTCCAATGGTCAGCCATCGACACTCCATTGAAAGAAATGGCATTTCTTGGTAATCTCGTACATAATCACAAATTAATGACTGACTTAGGCGTTAATCTGCTAAAATTTTGACAGTTCCTAAAATAATATGTAAAAATAAATACATATAAGTATATAAAATCTGGCATGAATAAATGTTTAAATTTAGTAGTATTTTTTCGAAAATCGTTTCTACTAACGGGTTTTATAATAATGGCAAAACGACAGTGCCATTATAACACAATTCTATTACGAGACCATTGACCGACCACTGATCGACCATTATGAATAATAGCAGATTACGAACTTTTAGCAAAATGACAATGGGATCGTGTTGGAATGACGAATTTATAAAAACAGTAGACTTGGGCCCCTGGCCTCCGGGTCGCTACTGATTAAATTCAGAAACCAAACCTAATAACATTGCCGTACCTGGCAATCGAACCGGACCTCATGCTCAGCAGAAGCGCTTGTGGCCACTAGACCAAAGAGGCATTTTTAAAATGTATAATATGAATAAAAGTGTTGAATACTTACAAAGAATTATACACGACGTATAAAACCACAATGATCCCAAGATTCAGGCGATGGGACCTTTGAACATGTCTCGGCAAGAATACAAGTTCCCATAATGCAGCAGGAAATATACAGAAATGCATTACCAAGTTAGATTTGAAAGAAAATATCTTGTCTATAAATGCAGGGAATAGTAGCTCCCTGTCGTATATGAAGATCGGCCAGAATAGTGTGAATATTAACTGAAACAAATGGAAAACGATTTGTTAGTTGCCTGTAATGACGTATTATCAATAGACGCGTCATACACGAGTTTCATAATTTACGCCGAACGTTCGCTGTCTCATCTGTCTCCATTTGTGAATAAATTAGAGTTTAAAAAACTAAAAAACACGCTTTAAAAACCAAACTAAAAAAGTAGAAAATAATTTAATTCTATTAAAAAGCGTGGGGTGCTTTTTGAAGTATTTTTATAATCAACTAACTTTTGCCAGCGGCTTCGCCCGCGCGGAACTTTCATCCCTTATTTAAGTCCCTTAGGGGTTGAATTTCGAAAAATCCTTCCTTATTCATTATCTACATTATAAAGGGAACCTCTGTGCAAAATTTCAGCTCTCTAGGTCCATGGGTTTTTGGGGCTGGGCGATGGTGATTCAGTCAGTCAGTCAGGACTTTTCTTTTTATTTATATAGATTAATATCAAGCACCCCACGCTTTTTAAAAGAATGAAATTATTTTCTACTTTTTAGTTTGGTTTTTAAATCGTGTTTTTTAAGTTTTTTTAAACTATGATTTTTTTTCAGTTTTGTAGTTCTGCTAACAAAAGCGTGATTTTTCAGTTTTGTTTTTTTTTTTAAGTTTTTTATTATTATTGAATTGTCATCGGTTCTCGATAAGTTTACTAAATGAAATCTGACCGTTTGAGTGGGTCAAAATCAAGTCACAAAAAAGGAGTCGGTTACAAACAAACATACAGTTGAAGCTAATAAAAGCGTGTTAAAAATACCTCGAAATTCCACACATTTTGACAAGTTTTTGACATTTCATTGTCGCCGAGATGAGAGTGCGACTAGATTTTTATCGTTTTTAATATTACGAGAATTGACTTTACGAACATTAGAGCACTCAAAAACAGCGTTAACTATGACCAGCTACCTACTGGTCCATACAATTATACAGTGCGCGAAGAACGGGAAAGACCCATACCGATTCCTGTTGTTAGAAAGAGATAAACATATATATTTAGTTACGTCACCAACGTGTCGCCGCGTCACTGGATGGCACGTGACTAATAACACAACAGGCAATTACCTTGCATTTATCTTGCCAATACTACGTCGGTAACGCAACTAAAGCCAATAATATCATTGGTTGCCTCCGATTTTGCGGCCATTCATTACACAGGATGAGTTCTTATCCAGTGCACAAACTGTAACCATGAATTCAGCATATCATTCTAGACCCCCAGAACAGACATTTTTCGTAGGTTTTACAAAAAAAAAATCAGCTGTTCCATACATTTTGACCGCGTAGGTATTCTATATAATATAATATTCCGCGTATTATATGAATTGATGGTTATAGTTTGCCCATTGGTTAAAAACTTGTCCTGTATATCGAGACCTCTTCGTGCCTCGGAAAGCACGAAAAGCAGGTCCCGGCTGTCATTAGTACACCTTTGACAGTCGCTACGGGTCGTCAGAAACCCAAACGTCTGATAAGCAGTCTTAACAAGGGGTACTGTGTTACTCAGTAAATGGGTTGTGCAGGTCATATAGGCGGTTGCTTATGTAAAATACTGGTATTCAGCTGCATACGGTTAGACTGGAAGCCGACTCGAACATAGTTCTCGGCAGATTGGTTTTCTAGAATGGTAAGTCAGACTTTCAGGCTTCTGACGTAACGCCTGCAAAAAGATCCACGAATGACAACCGGGACTAACGGCTTAACGTGCTTTCCGAGGCACGGAGGGGTCTTGGTATGTAAAGATGGTCACCCATCCACGGACTAACCGTGGCAAGATCGACACGTGCTGTTGCTATTACTTTGCCACAAGTCCTACGTAAGTATAAGCTAAGCTAAGTGTAAAAAACTGGAGGAATTTTGGGAATTAAAAAACTCAGGATGTAGCACGCAGAGAGAGACTTGAACGTATATTCTTAACCTCACCAATGTGAGGTCAATACATTGAAGAAGCGCTCAAGGACAGTAAGTTAAACGCCTGACGTAATACTCTTTCCGTTTAGGCTACTTATTTATTACTAAATATATTTTTTGTATTACCTAATTTTGTTAACCATAGTTTGTTTTGATCTTGTTTTAAGTTTATTTTAATTTAATTAATTTATTGAGTGCTTTCTATTAAGTGCAACTTTATCATATTCTTTTATTTCTACTTTTTTTGTAAGTTACAACAACGTTTTTCTGTGCATGCAGAGTTTACCCATAAGTGATTATTACACTTTATTCTGATTTATTGCTTTTGTTTCATTTACTAATGAACCAGTGTATGCAATTGTTGGTGAACCAAATAAATAAATATTTATAGTTGAAGTCATACGGTCTTATTCATAAAAAGTTGCTAAAGTTTGGTTTCTTATTGAAAACCAGACTTTAGGCAACTGTTTAGATGTTCGATAACTTTTTATGAATAAGACCGTTATTATGTATCTACAAATTGCTCCGAGTTAACTTAAGCCAACGGTAGTGGAGCTGATGCTTTGAACACTAAGTATTAACAGTAAGTATAGTGTTTTTGTTACAAATGAGAGGTCAAATGGTATAAGTATTGTAATATGTGCGGACAAAAGATTTATAAATAACCTCACGTTTGTACAAAAACTATAGGTAGAGTTCAATTTTTGAATGTTTAGATTGTCTAATAAAATTTTGAATATAATAGAAAAGAAGATTACCCAAAAAAAAAGTTAGCTTCATGCTAGATTATGTATATATATTTAATAGTTTTACCTCGTTATTATAATATTAGCAATGATATTAGTATAGATTTTTATTCCTATAATTCACGAAAAACACATAGTTTTGCAAATTAGTTTAAAATACCCTGTTCCTATACAGGGTTATTATTAGTAAAGTCGTACTTACCATAGCCACCGGGAATACGATAGAATTGAAGAAGGTCTGTCTGAACCTCCTGATGCTCTTTGGTATCAAGTTGTCTTTGCCTGTTACTGTCAGGAAGTCACAAGCAAATGCTAGAGAGAAGTAGGACAGCTGGAATGCCTGGAAACAAATAAATGTTTTTTTTTTAGGTTTTGGCTTCGCACGTTTTGTTCATTGAGCCAGTATCAAGTAATTTTACTTTTCAATCAAGTAAATGGCCCGATATCAGGCACGAAGTTACAAAAAAGTCATAGTCAGTCAAGTCAAAGTTATTGTAAAGCGGTAGTAAATTTACAACAACCTATTAGGAGTTTTTGGGGGAACACGAAAAGTCCACGTTAGTCACTTATTTTCACCTTCACTACCTAGACTTGTGCACTCACACATCACTAAATTGAATAATTCACTACCAAAATTATACAATTTAATTCGCTATATCACGAAATTTCTTGAAAATGAAAATTCGTGCGACATGTTCCAACGCGATCCCGCCAAAAAAAAACTAAAAAACTAGCATTGTTGTTGACATTGTTCTGCTAAGGAAGTATTTATGGTTCCGTACCGGGATTTAGTGGACCCATTACTACGGCTGCCTTTGGTCCGTTTGTCACAGGGCTGAAGCTTTTGAGCCATAATAGTAGACACATAAAATTTCCACAGAATGTTAAACGCAAAACGCTATTTTAATAAAAATAATTTCGTTTGAATATAGTTTAACATTAGACTTAGGTAGAGTTTTTGGTGGGATCGCGTTGGAACATGTCGCACGAAATTTCATTTTCATGAAATTTTGTGAAATAGCGAATTAAATTGTATAATTTTGGTAGTGAATTATACAATTTAGTTACGTGTGGGTGCACAAGTGTAGTGAAGGTGAAAATAAGTGACTAACGTGGACTTTTCGTGTTCCCACCAAAACTCCTAGTTTACAATAACTTTGACTTGACTTTCTATGGCATTTTTGTAACTTCGTGCCTATAACGGGCCATTTACTTGATCGAAAATTTAAAAATTACTTGACACTGGCTAAATACCGTGCAAAGCCAAAATCCAAAAAAAAAGAGACTTAGGTAGGTACTTTATTTTTCTCTCTTTTAATTGTTGTAATTTAAAAACCAACCCTTGTGTTATTTTGTTAAATATTCAGTTTTCTTATTTTACATGTGTTTTTTGTTTGTAATTTTGCCTTTTTTTTTCTCCAAAACTAAGTCGGTACCGACAAAGCTCAATTATCGAATCATTGATTTATGCAGTGGTATTTTCATAAAACCCGATCTTCCGATAGACTGTTCTATTTTTTACGCGCCTGTTTTACTATAACTGATCCGTCAGCTCACTCAATAATGTTGTGCGTGTACACTAAGCGTCTAACTGCTCATCACTGATACTACCTCTGTCGGTCACGAAGCCTGGGGCCTAGTCTGCTATTTTTATAAATTCGTCATTCCAACACGATCCCATCGTCATTTTGCTAAAAGTTCGTAATCTGCTAAATTCATGATGGTCGATCAGTGGTCGGTCAATGGTCTCGTAATAGAATTGTGTTATAATGGCATTGTCGTATTGCCATTATTATAAAACCCGTTTGTAGAAATGATTTTCGAAAAAATACTACTAAATTTGAACATTTATTCATGCCAGATTTCATTTATATGTATATTTGTATGTTTTTTTTATTTTTTAACGTATTATTTTAGGAACTGTAAATTTTTTAGCATTTAGTCATTCATTTGCCATTATGTACGAGATTACCTATAAACGTCATTTCTTTCAATGGAGTGTCATTGGCTGACCACTGGAAAGTCATAATGACGCCATTATATTAGTAGACTACAAAACTTGTCAAAATCAACAATTATGAAATCAATGATCGACCATTCTGACACTATTGCAATAGCAGACTTGAGGCCCTGGTGAGACAGCGTGCTTTTCAGCCAGGCCCACCAGTGTTTTCGAGCCCGCGACTAGTTCCCCTTAATTGTAATAAATGCTTTAAATCACAGTTCACAAGGCCTGTTAATAGCGTGTTGCAAACGATTTTACTGTGCCCTAGTTTCTTCAAGGCTACATAAGTCCAGGGCTTGGCATAAACTGGCATTCCTGTGTGGTGCCACTTTGTGTTTTCTGTTTCTTTGTTTTTGTTTTTTGTACTAACAATAGTTTTATAAGGTTTTTGTGGTACTAACAGTATATGGACTACGTCTGAAATAAATGTCTTATTATTATTATTATAAGGAACTGCGGCTACTAAAGGCATTATTTTAATACTAGATTTTGTCTGTGACTTTGTCCAAGAAAACATTCTTATTCCCCCATACCCACCCCGGCGCATCACATCGCCTGCTATTACTTCGTGCGTGCTTTCTTACTTTTATAAGGTTCCGTACTCGAAGGGTAACAAACGGGACCCTATTACTAAACATCCGTCTGTACAGTCACGAGCATTAATATGTATACACATCGCCAAATTCAAAAGCGATTTTCTTTTAAATAGCGATTGCAACCTTGAGATAACTTCGGTATTTCATTATAGTGTGGGTCTCAAAATATTGTTTTCATAATAAAATGAGATTACAATTAGTAAAAGTGGAAAAAATCACTTATAAAAGTAGGTAAGCGTATACATATTATTGCTCGTGACTGTACATCTGTCTGTCAGCAGGCTGTAGCTCATGATCCGTAAAACGTTGAAAGTTGAATTTAACAAAATGTGTATTTCTGTTACCGCTATCACAACAAATAATAAAAATAAAAACAAAGTTAAAAATGAAAGGGGTGTTTTTTTTCGGCGTTTTTTGCCTTGTGGTGTGGAACCCTTTGTGTGCGAGTCCGACTCGCACTTAGCCGGTTTGTTTCTTTTTGCTCGGCTCTTTCCATCAAACGGCTCGCATCGCATTGGATCGGAACGGATTACAATATTTAAACGATATTACACATAGTTCTTGAAGTCTATATTATCAAACAGCAGCTTGACCGCGGGCGTCTTCCACGACCCGCGATCGTAGCCGCAGCCGTCCATTTCCTTTCCGATCCGATGCGATGCGAGCCGTTTGGTGGAATCTAGCGATGTATTTTAATTTGGCGCAATTAAATTAAAATTCAAAACTTACAATGTTCCATACAGTCAGATAGCGACTCTGCATAGAGGTCATGGTCCTGACGTCTTCATCCTTCATTAGTTTCTCATTCTGCATGGAGAGGAACATAACGACGGAGTTGCCAGCGTGCAGGCCGAGGGTCACAGCCTGGCCGAATAACCGGCAGTATATGGAGGCGGACATGATCTGAAAAATGAGAGGAAAATAGGAATTACATTGAAATTTAAATTTAAGTTTAATCAGCAGGAGACAATAGAGCGAAGTGAAAGTCAAAGCATTTATTTCAATTAGGCACTTAAAAGGCACTTTTGAACGTACAATCGCGACTTCTTCCGCAGGCTCACCTTTAAGGCGATAATCGCGTAGCAAGGCTCACGACTCGATCGCACAATGCATGCGTTTTGACCAATAGAATGCACGAAACATATTTTAGTAGTGTTCGTAGTAATGGTGTATAGAAGTGTGACACTCACACAGGCGCGTGTTATGTTCACTAGTTTGTGAGATTATTTTTGAATAGGCACGGCCGGTATGAGCTCTTTATGAATTATTGTTGTTGACAAGAAGTAATTTCGTACTCATATTTATCTTCTTTTTGGTTTAGAAAATGTATTATTGCTATTGGTTTAAGTTAAATAAAATAATTGTTAGGTTCTTAATGTCTTTTATTTTTGTAGGTTTTAGGTTTGTTTTTTATTAGCAGAGGAGAATAAAACTAATTCATGCCTTGCTTGACACGAGACCAGAGAGACGGTGTCACTTTTTTTTTTACCACAGGCAATAAGACATCACAACAGATCAAACAGTAATTGTAAACAGAATCTTATCGATTAGCTTAATGTTTTTTTTTTTGTTAGTTTTTCTATTTATTCAGCTACTTACTAGCAGCGCTCCGCGATTTCAACAGCGTAGTTCCCGTTACCGTGAGAATATGGGGATAAAATATAGCCTTTGTCACTCGGGGATAGTGTAGCTTCCCAACAGTGAAATAATTTTTCAAATCGGTACAGTAGTTTCGGAGCCTATTCAATGCAAACAAACAAACAATCAAATCTTTCGTCTTAATAAATGTCAAACAACAATTTATATCTATTCTATCAACTTTAATATTTTCCTCTCTCCGACATAATAATGTTCCGTCAGGTCTATAAGTTTTGTTATATATGAACACTTTCACTGCCTCCCCAATTTTCATGATGTCCAATGGTTATGCGATACCGCCGCTATACAAAACGCAGCGGACGCGCTAGGCACGTTGACTGGCACTGCATAAAGTTATAAAATGTTAATAATTATTGTCATTTCTGTAAATTCCGGTTAAGAAGTTACAGCCTTTCAAGGTCAACTTATTAATGCCATTAAAAAAAAAAACCTGTATTATCGGCGCGGCGCGGGCGTAAGAGGGACTTGTTACTTGCGCAGTTCTATTGAAAAGTAAAAATCTTCATTACAATGTGTTATAAACTTGAAAATATACAAAAACGAAGCAAGTTAGATATTTTGTTGGAAATTTGCAACATTTGTTATTATCGTTTTATTTTATTGCTCTATATTATGATTGGAATAACACAAATATCTAGGTATACTTTGCGCAATTCATACAATGTTATCAGAGATTTTTGTTTACTGTTGTCGGAACTCTTGCAACTGCAATAATAATACGTTCATTATTTAAACCATTGTTATTTAGTGGGAACTTCTGAAAATCCGGTTTAACAATAGAATGGCTTAAAAACATACTTTATGGCCCTTCTATTGAAGGGCCATAAAATACGTTCGCGAAATATTACAAAGAATTTTAAGGTATGCCTACTATTTTATTACCATGTTACCTATCTCGAATGTTTTGCAGGTGTTCCTTATAGGTATGTATATTTTGAATACTTTGAATAGTTCTAATATTCGTTTTATCCATTTATTTACCACACCTTTGATTTTTTATTTAATCATAACAGCAGTTTGTGCAGAGGTTGATTGGTACTAACACTAGATAATAAGTTGTTTTCATATTATGTTACTAACACTCTATGGATTTCTTTTCCGAAATAAAATAAATATTATTATTATAAACAGGCGGCTGTCCCTTTAGTGCACTCGTGCGCTGAACTACTAGATTTTAATAGATGTAGAAAGAATCACACAATGTTTAATAATCGCATTGTGGCCACTGGTTGTGGTCTACGTAATATTAACAAAACTGAGGAAACAATATAAGCTCTTTGCTAAACTATTAAGACTCATTTTCGCGGTACAGAAGATCTACAGTGAATGCTCACACATTTCTATGAGATCCGAGCTAAAACACCTAGCGCGTGAGACAGAAGATAGTTGACATAACTGTATGGAGCGTTATGGAGTAATTTGTCGATTCTCGTGCGCCGCACGGGGAACCGAAGTTTGTCGAATATTACCGAACGTCGCGTCGATTAGCGAGAGCGCCCGAGGTTTGGAAAAGTTTGCATGCCGGCCATAATGAATGACCGACTCATTATTGTCACTGCGAAGTTTAGTTTACGTGGAATTGAATACTATTGTTTATTTTTATTCGTCTAGATTTAAATTACTTACCTATCTGAAATAAATAAATTCTATTTATTTACTTATTACCCCTAATACTTAGTGAGCTAGTAAAGTGCACCACCAGTTCCATGACCTACCAGCCGCCACTGATCATAAATAAACGAGATTACACGAACAAGGTATCTTTCCAATGTCCGGGGCATGCTTTGCAGGATGCTTACCGTTGGGTGGTTCACAAAAGGCTTGCAAAAGGCAGTACGTTAAGATTGGAGTTTATGAGTGGGCCGTCTTTTAATAAAAGGTTGACAAACCATGCTATAATCAACGAGACAAGCGCGTTGCCCGCATTGCGTACGACAAGTATATTTTGACAAATATAACAATAACTCAGTTCATAGGCCACTTTAAAATTCGGAAGCATAACAAGTAATTAAACTGAACTATAATTTTCAATAAGAAATACTCCTTAATTTCTGAAATATAACAGAAATATTTTCAAAAAGCCAGGCCTGTGGGCTCCTGAAAAAATAAAACTGGCACTGTGACCGCAGTGAGAGTGAAAGGATTGAAAAAAAGGAATATTAGCTATTAGTGAAATATTTATTTTTCAGTTCGTGTTCATTTAATAATAAGCTGTTCAGGATTAAAGATTTCTTAAGGTTGATATTTAAACCGTATCTGTATAATAAATTAATATAAAAAATTACACAGAAATTATCATCAACTTGTATTTATCTACACTCATATCGTAAAGTTATTATTAATAAATCAAAAATAGTGTCCTAGTGACAGACTTTAAGCACGGGCAATTCTAATGAAATTAAAAAGTTTTATTATAAATTTATAATTTTAGCACACCTTCCTTATGTTTACGTATTTGTGTTTTTTGTAATGTCTTCGCTACTTCTTCTAATACTCCTAGTAATTGTTCTAACTGAGACATTTTTTGTAAACAACAAAAAAACGTGATATTCTTCAAAATAACGTGATGTTACGATGCGTAGATTCCTTTTGTAATAATATTGTAAATAACTTGCACAAAAAACCCTCAAACACTGCTAATGACGGTCCGGGCTCGCTTCTTATCTAAGGAATGCGATGTCTTTTGTTCTCGACGCTCAGTACGGTGCACTGTAATCCGGCTCGATTTCGACCATGTTTTGATGGTGGTAAGGTTGAAAATGGTTTGTATGGATTTTTGTGGTAACGAAATGCGTGCGTTGTTGACGACACCTTTATTGCGACTAAAAAAATGGACATTGGTTTGCGTCTCTATACGTCATGCATTCAACAGACAATATGGATTTGTGTGAATACACTCACACAAATACATGTTGTTTCTAATTGGGTGAAACCAGGAAGGGGTGTGGTTTGTTACTAGATGCGCTGCCACAGAAATATTTTCTTAAGTGAGCATGCTTAAAGTTTGTCGATTGTACATACGTATAGAATTGATTCTAGTCGCCCAATCCAAAATGTAGTTTCGTATGGAGAAGAATGGGCAAGACACTCCACCGTTACTCTTTTAAAATGTTTTAAGTACAACATTTAACATAGTACATCTATACCACTAATAATAAAGAGGAAAGATTTGATTGTTTGTTTGTTTGCATTGAATAGGCTCCTAAACTACTGAACCCATTTGGAAAATTCTTTCACTGTTGGGAAGCTAAACTATCCCCGGGTGACATAGGCTATATTTGATCCCGTATTCCCACGGGAACGGAAATTACGCGGGTGAAACCGCGGAGCGCTGCTAGTTCATTATATAAATGTGTGAAAACGATGCACCCAGAACAAAATTACCATACCAAAATAGTAAAAAGAATTCAATTGAAGCAATACAGATAAATTAATTTTATGATAGGTACATAGTGCTCACATATTTACAGTTGTTGAAGTCACTATATAAAGAGTAAAAAGTTTATTGAGGATGATATTCTCGTAGCATGTTTGTCTATTTCTTTTTATTTTTGTTTCTATTATTTTTTATATTCCTGTTTAGTTCTATCACCTTTACATTTAAATATATATTTTTTTCTAAAAGTTCGCTGTACCAGTTCAGTGTTCTAATAATTGTTTGAGGCACCGGGCGACGTTAATACGTCAAAGCCGGCTGTCACTGAAAACCAGCGCTGGGGCTCTGTCTTGCATAGGGTCGCAGCATAATGCTGAGCGATAGCCGTTTTGCGTGGATGTGACGCATGTTTCCCTTTTCTTTTCTTTTTTACCGTTTCTTATTTTTGTATTTCTGTTCTTTTTGCGTCATGTTTACCGCAAATAAAAGATTTTTCTTTCTTTCAAGTCTGTGTGTCACAGTACGTACAGAGGCCAGCATATCAACCTACCCCAATCTGTCAAATTTCTTTGATAGTTTTTCAACTTTATCACAAAGGAATAAGGTTCATGTTCAATTGGGAAAATTTGACAGTTTAGGATAGGTTGACCTGCTGGCGTCTGTACATCTTATATATGTATAACCTAACATAACCTAAATCACATTAAGCCGTTGGTCCCGGCTGTCATTCGTGGATCTTTGACAGTCGTCTTACCAAGGGGTAACGTGTTACTTAGTAACTGGTTTGTAGAGTTCATAACTAAGCAGTCATAGCGACCCAGGCCGATTTCCGGCCACCGTAGGCATGGGCTTGCGGACGGCGAGTAATGGGTAGCTCGCTGTCCGGTAAGGACCAAGCCCAAGTCGACGGCGCGTTGTGTTCCACGCGCGCCTCAAAGAGATGTCAGCACAAAAAGTGATGGGACCCGCAAGGGTCGATGCCTGCCAGGGGTGCGGGTTTGTTCGAAAGAGACACCACAGCCCCTGGCTTAAGGGCTACTGAAGGAACACGGGTGGGTTTTAGTCAGTAAAAGTCTGACACGCCCTCCTGCTCCACCCAGAGCGGGAGAAGTTATTTGATGATTTCCCACCCAAAAAAAAAAAAAAAAGCAGTCATAGCGATGCCATAGTGTCACAGTCCCTAAAGGCATAGACAAGTAATAGCTGTTACGTGGGGTAGGGTACGACACGCGGATTACAATTATTTTACCACAATAAATGTACATTATTGTTTAGTTTTTAGTAATTTCACACTTATTATCTTATTTTATTTTATTTATTACTTTTTTATTTATGTTTCTGTCCGTGACATCACAGCGGGCCCTATCGCAGAATACCAGCGCTGCGACACTTTTTAAATGTTGCAGCATCGTGCTGAGATAGTGGCCTTTTGGCCTCGTACAGGATCTTGTTTTTTTTTTTTACTTCCTTTATGTATAAATTTAATTTTAATTTTATTAACTACCTAGCGTAGCGTAGTAGTGTTTTAGTTTTTTAGTGTTTAATTTTATTGTGTTGTACTTATGTTTGTGATTTTCCTGTGCGAGTCCAATAAATACTTTTTCTTCTTCATATAGCCGAATCAGCTTTTAACGTTCCCACAGCTGGGTAACAGGGCCTCTCTGTGGGAGAGAGTGGGAGTGTAATCCATCACGCGGGCCCAGTACGGGTTGGTAGATGTCACATGTCGTCACATTTTTAGTTCTATGACATGCCGGTTTCCTCGCGATGTTTTCCTTCACCGTTTTGAGAGCAGTGGTGATGAAATTATTTAAACAAAGTAAAGTACTTGTCTTGGTCTGAACCCGCGAACTGTTACTCATAAGTTGGGGAGTATGGTATAGGCAGTTGCTCCATGTAAAATACTGATACTCAGCTGCATCCGGTTAGACTGGAAGCTGACCCGAACGATGATGAAATGGCATCGAAAAATTCCTACGCATCGCTTTCGACTGCAGGCTTAGCACGAGCACCGATTTGTCGACGGAAGAATAGACATGACTATTAAATAAATGATGTACAATAAGATAAGATAGCTATGTTTTTCTATTCATTATCACAGTTATGCGTTCTAAACGAATAATGATTTTGTAGATAATCGTATATACTTTTTCGCCGTCGAGTAGAAAGTTTTGTTGTTAGTGTGATTTTGACAGTTTGGGAAGAAATATTCTTCTGAAATAGTCTACATTTATAAGGACCTAGACGAATATCGTTAGAAACGAAAGACCAAATGACAGATTGTAGAAGGATATCTACGGTGCGATACCAAAAATGTAGGAACGAAATGTCACTTTGTATTGTAAAAGCACTGTCTATTCTTCGTAGAAATACAAAGCGTCATGCTAAGCCCGCTGGTAATGTATCCGAGAGACAGGCAGCATTATCATGTTTAATGGCAATGTCTCTGGCCAAGGTAAAAGCTAGCCCTTGGGTCACAGAAGAAGAACGACGAAAAAGATGAACCACAGACGAAGAATAACTGAAGGTGTACACACGGCTACACATCAAGCTAAATTCCAGTTTACGCTGATCTCGCACTGTACGGAAATGCTATACAATTAGAGATCAGCTTATACTGGAAATTTATAGCTTGATGTGTGTGTGTAGCCCCAGGCTAACCCGCAAAATACACATTTTAATTTATTGTAATTGGCCAGTGTCAAGCTGTAAGTTGATTAAAATATAATTCAGATCGTAACACGTAAGTAAGTATTTACATAATTGTAATTATAAAATCAGCAACTTAACACGCGTGCGATCATTAAATTCCATTTTAACGAACCTACAATTTGGCATTTACCTGCAAATTGCAAAAAAACGTAAGAAAATTTGAAATCAATAGTTTATTTGTCATATTTTTACCTTTTTAGTAGCTTTTTGTCGTTTCATTTTACCGTAATATTAATTAATTACACACTTCACTTAGCAAGAGGGACACTAATTAGATTAATAAATTAACGACTAGGTATCAAATAATCACAATCAGTGTAAGATAATAGAATTAGTGTTATCACTAATTAATGACATAATATTTCCGCATATAAGAGAGTGTATGTAGTGTGTAAGTGAGAGTGTATGTGTGAGTGTATCTGCTACTATAATTATGGGGTTGTTCCCAAGGTACTCCAAGAAGAGTTACCAAAATACTCCATGAAAAATTTATAACATTTTTAATTAAGTGTCATCCTACTCTATGATAATGTTAAAATGTTCTCAGAGTACTCCACCCCAATCAGAAAGCTAATTTAAATATGTACTGGATTACTATAAAAAGGTAGCTGAGGTAAGATTTTCTTTCTCTGTACAGAAATTAAAAAAATACTTTATAATATAATTCAACAATAATTTGAGTCGCATAATTTTTTTATTCAACAATTAAAAATATTCAAAAATCAATCGACAAAATTAAAAAGTGGTGCTGTGGATTCAGAAGTCTAAACATGAAAACTAATAATAAAAAAAAAAACTAAAATAATTTCTGGCAATTAATCCTAACATAAAATATTTTGAAAATTCGACCAATAATCATTAGAAATTTTACATAACATGGTAAAATATAATTGTAAATCCAAAAGTCACAAGTCTTTCTTATACAAACACAAAATTTTAATCCTATTTTTTTTTAAAGAAAAAAAAAGAAAAAGACCTTTGGGGAAAATTCGCAAAAATAAAATAAAAATTAGGTTAAAAAAAAATATGGTAAGACTTCGTCTGGGACAACCATGGCTGAAATGGTTCTAAATTGTCTGTTCTCTCTTCGCCCTAAAGCTTTGCTCCCCTCTTCCAATCACCCTGTATAACTATACTAACTACATACATTTTTAACCAGACCCATTATTCAGCTCTGTTCAGATATTGTCAATAGAAAACAAAGATTTTGAATGAGATGCGTACGCGTCCTTTCACCCGCGGAAAGCTGAACGGACTCTATACAAAATTGTTGTTTTCTATGGATAAAAGCTGAACAGAGATGAATAAGTGTGAGTAGTCTCATAACCAGCTTTCATCACTAATCCCGCCGTCCGCTGTTAATCCTTCTAAATCAACTGACTAATGAACCTTGATGACGTATAAACCTCTATTTCGCTCATTGTAAATAGAGCATGCGATTTGTAGTTTACGTAAACATAGATAACAAACACTAATCAGTGGCCCTATAGTGTGAGTTTCGTTTATCCATCTCGATCAAACTCATCGAGCACGTTCGGCACCCACACGTGTTCCATCAGTTGCCTGTGTGGCAGGGGCCAAGGTTTCTCTTACAAACAACCCGCACCCCTGGCAGGCATCGGCCCTTGCGGACCCCACCAGTTGGTGCTGACATCTCTTTGAGACGCGCTGTCAACCCGGGCTTGGTCCTTACCGGGCAGCGAGCTACCCATTACTCGCCATCCGCATTCCCACGCCTATGGTGGCCGGGAATCAGCCTGGGATTCCCGACGCCCAGGGCATATCCTGCGGCGATTAGGGCTGTGAGGGCGCATATACTTCTTCTCCCTCACGTGCACCCAGTGCACCGCCTCCCTCTTCGCGAGCATTACTGCTTCGCAGAAAGAGGTGACGGCTACCTATGCACTCTCGCTCCGAACCATGGCCTAGACTAGGGCTGGACGCGAGAGATCGCCACCGCCGATCACCTTCACAAGGACACGGCGATGGTCCGCCCAAGCCGGGCAGACCTCTGTCCACATTATAATCCACCATGTCCTCCATGTGCTCCACCGTGTCTTCAGGGCGATTTACGTAGTGGAAACACCCGGGCGTTTCCTCCCGCCTTATCCGAAACAGGAACCTCCCGAAACAACCGTGTCCGGTGAGAACCTGCGTCAGGCGAAAGGTGAGGACGCCCCGCGCCGTGGCGCCTTTCAAATGTTAAAAGTATCGATTATCCGATATATGACGCACAAAAACCATTATGATTCTAAATTAAACTATTATCTCACTAAGCTATGATTACAAATTGTTTGCGAACTAGGAAGTATCGTAAAAAGCCTACAATTTTAAATATGCATTGACGTTTTAACAAAATGCTAAACTTGAATCTTTATTTTAAGAATTTTTGTGACTGACTGTAATTAAGTGTATGTATTTTATAGCTAATTGTATAGATGGAACAGTTTGAGAATAATTGTAATAATTGTAGTACTTTGAGAATAATTCCAGATACTTACGAGCAGAATGGGAACAAAATAATAGGTATTTTTAATAATAATAAATCCTTGGAGTGACTTCGGAATTAATGTATGAGATTCTTATCTTTTTAGAACAAAAGAATGGAGTACTTTGGGAATAACCCAACGATGTGCTTGCGGAGGACTGAAAAAAGTGTTTCGTAAACTGGTTCAGACGCATGACACTTTGTATAGAGGCTAGTGGAGAGTACTTTGAAAAGATTTAATCAAAAAATATGTACAGTCGCCAGCAGGTCAAGCTATCCCAAACTGTCAAATTTTCCAAAATGGACATAAACCTTATTCCTTTGTTATAAAGTTGAAAAACTATCAAAGAAATTTGACAGATTGGGGTAGCTTGATTGATGTGCTGGCCTCTGTACAGTCACGAGCATTAATATGTATACACATCGCCAAATTCAAAAGCGATTTTCTTTTAAATAGCGATTGCAACCTTGAGATAACTTGGGTATTTCATTATAGTGTGGGTTGCAAAATATTATTTTCATAATAAAATAAGATTACAATGAGTAAAAGTGGAGAAAATGGGTCCGTGGCTTAGGCCCCCAGTGGTCGACGCACCTGTGGCCGACGCCCCCGATACGATAAATTTAATTCAAAATTATTTTTGATCCAATGTACTGTCAGGCACAAAAATTGTTTTACAAAAATATTAAATATACTTAAGGCGACGATAGCTGACAGCTACCTACAGCGATGCACTGCCGCCCGTCGCTCGCAAGAGACCCCGCCTGAACGCGCATCAAGTTTTACGAAAAACAACCCATGTTGATTTATCAAACACATATCAAAGAAAAACCGTATACTGAATTTTGGGTGATTGAATTGTCTTTTAGATGGTGAAAGTTTCATGGAAATACGCCCGATAGTTTTTGCGTGATTATCGTTTTTATGTCCGCGATAGACATTACTTTACCAATTAATTACATTATGTTATAAAAATACTATTTAAAATATTCACATATCAAATGACGAAGAAAATTGTCTAGTTTCACACATAATTTTTTCAAATACATAAGACAAGCCGTTTAGGCGTGATCTTCAATAAAACGTTCTTAAAAGTTGGCTGTCTGCGCCTTAATATTGATTGTAAGTATATGCATAACATTAAATCGTAATTATATTTATAACATAGAAATGCTTTTATATTAGTGGTATGTTTTGAAAAATTAAAGTCTTAGTAATTTTTCATTATTTATTTATATATCTCGATAAGAAATCTAGTATTTTTTTAATATAAATCACAGTTTTCATCACCTATAATCATTTAACTTAATTATAATAATCAGTCTCAAATGTAATAAAATAAGATAGTAATTTTAAATAATCAGTCTTAAAAATTACTGCAGAGCAACTAACTTTTTACATAGTGAAATGTTATTTTATCTTTGTAACAATAATAATTAAACATATTCAACTGTGAAACAAATGAGAATAATTTTACCTAATTATATCAGTCAGTTTCAATAGCAATAACACAACAAAATAATCAGGCTTAAAAAACAAACGTACTCGTAGAGTAACAAATTTTTTACATGTGAAATGTTATGAAATTTTGCTAGCATAGAAATAATCAACTGTAAAACTTAAACAAACATAAAAATTTAAATTTCAAAATTTAAAACTTAAAAATAGTATACAAGCAAAATCATCTCTTTTCATTGTGTAAGTTAAATTATTACTTTTTAGGACGAACTGCCACATATGGGCGGATTTGTTCTAAAAACATGATTATGCTAATTTTTTTGTTTTCATACTGTTCAGTTAAATTGGCAATCATTTTTTCATTCTTTCTTGTGTTGTTCTTTCTTCTGCTCACAGGAATGTTTTTGTTTTTCAGTCTGAAAGAAAAAACTAGGTAAATATCTTAATAAATTTCTTTTAAACTACAATTTTTTTTTGTAATATTTTAAATTGTTTTATATATAAGTAAAATAAATAATATTACCTCGCTTGTGCCGTGCCGTAGGTAGAAATATCAATCCTAACCATTTCTAAAAACGACAATAAAGACGTTAATAGGGTGAAACACTTTTCTCATTTACTGTACTAAGTGAAAAAGCACAAAAAAATTAAGATATTAAATTAATCGTATCGGGGGCGTCGGCCACAGGTGCGTCGACCACTGGGGGCCTAAGCCACGGACCCGAGAAAATCACTTTTAAAAGTTGGTAAGCGTATACATATTATTGCTCGTGACTGTACATTTACAATATAAATTTTTGCATAACTTTCTAAGTATCCCAGGTATATTGAGTGCTTTAAAGTATGTGCTAAATAAATGCATTTTCTTTCTTTCATGAATTTTCAGAAAAAAAGTCACAAATTACTCGGAAAGGAAAAACTTTTGCTAGCGTTTTTCATCCATTATATTATTTGGAATGATAAGTAACACTATTTACTGTACCCAAATAAATTTAAAATGATTTTTTAAAGTATAATTTCAAAACTGTTGTTACTAAAAATAAGTAGTAAATGCTAGTTCATAGCTAGACAAAAAAAAACTCGTTTCGTATCTTAAATTATTTAAGTGTGAATAATAATTCACACTTAAACAATTTAAGATACGAAACGAGTTTTTTTTACCATTTTGAAGTCTTCTGGAATTATTTATATTCGTAATTGATCATACAGGAAAAGTTTTTTTCCAGTGCGCAAATTGTAACCATGAATTCAGCATATCATTCTAGAACCCCTAGCGCAGAAATTTTTCGCCGGATACACAAAAAAAAAATCAGCTGTTCCATACATTTGGACCGCGTAGGTATTGCACTTTTCTATGAAACAGGTGATTTTTTTTTGTACAACCGGCGAAAAGTTTCTACGCTAGGGGTTTTAGAATGATATGCTGAATTCATGGTTACAATTTGCGCACTGGATAAAAACTTACCCTGTATGCATTAAAATTAAATATATTACGCAACTTCTTATACATAAATTATTTATACATAAAAAATCAAAGAGGTAAGCAGACATGTATCTACAGGAATTCCATCACGCCTAGTATTGCTAAAAATAAGGTAGGCAGAAAGGGGAGTACAGAAGTATTAAGATTAGAAAAAGTCTATAGTTATGTTTTAATACAGTGGGGCTTATGGCTAAGCACTACCAGCCACATGGACCGATCAATTAGGTTAATCTACGGTTGCCGCGGTTGGTCCGTGGATGGGTGACCATCTTTATAGACCCCAAAGGTTAAAGATCCACGAATGACAGTTGCGGGCTTAGCATGACGTTTTGTGTTTCTACAAAGAATAGACAGTGCTTTTTCAATACAAAGTGACATTTCGTGGGTCCGTGGCTTAGGCCCCCAGTGGTCGACGCACCTGTGGCCGACGCCCCCGATACGATTAATTTAATATCTTAATTTTTTTGTGCTTTTTCACTTAGTACAGTAAATGAGAAAAGTGTTTCACCCTATTAACGTCTTTATTGTCGTTTTTAGAAATGGTTAGGATTGATATTTCTACCTACGGCACGGCACAAGCGAGGTAATATTATTTATTTTACTTATATATAAAACAATTTAAAATATTACAAAAAAAAATTGTAGTTTAAAAGAAATTTATTAAGATATTTACCTAGTTTTTTCTTTCAGACTGAAAAACAAAAACATTCCTGTGAGCAGAAGAAAGAACAACACAAGAAAGAATGAAAAAATGATTGCCAATTTAACTGAACAGTATGAAAACAAAAAAATTAGCATAATCATGTTTTTAGAACAAATCAGCCCATATGTGGCAGTTCGTCCTAAAAAGTAATAATTTAACTTACACAATGAAAAGAGATGATTTTGCTTGTATACTATTTTTAAGTTTTAAATTTTGAAATTTAAATTTTTATGTTTGTTTAAGTTTTACAGTTGATTATTTCTATGCTAGCAAAATTTCATAACATTTCACATGTAAAAAATTTGTTACTCTACGAGTACGTTTGTTTTTTAAGCCTGATTATTTTGTTGTGTTATTGCTATTGAAACTGACTGATATAATTAGGTAAAATTATTCTCATTTGTTTCACAGTTGAATATGTTTAATTATTATTGTTACAAAGATAAAATAACATTTCACTATGTAAAAAGTTAGTTGCTCTGCAGTAATTTTTAAGACTGATTATTTAAAATTACTATCTTATTTTATTACATTTGAGACTGATTATTATAATTAAGTTAAATGATTATAGGTGATGAAAACTGTGATTTATATTAAAAAAATACTAGATTTCTTATCGAGATATATAAATAAATAATGAAAAATTACTAAGACTTTAATTTTTCAAAACATACCACTAATATAAAAGCATTTCTATGTTATAAATATAATTACGATTTAATGTTATGCATATACTTACAATCAATATTAAGGCGCAGACAGCCAACTTTTAAGAACGTTTTATTGAAGATCACGCCTAAACGGCTTGTCTTATGTATTTGAAAAAATTATGTGTGAAACTAGACAATTTTCTTCGTCATTTGGTATGTGAATATTGTAAATAGTATTTTTATAACATAATGTAATTAATTGGTAAAGTAATGTCTATCGCGGACATAAAAACGATAATCACGCAAAAACTATCGGGCGTATTTCCATGAAACTTTCACCATCTAAAAGACAATTCAATCACCCAAAATTCAGTATACGGTTTTTCTTTGATATGTGTTTGATAAATCAACATGGGTTGTTTTTCGTAAAACTTGATGCGCGTTCAGGCGGGGTCTCTTGCGAGCGACGGGCGGCAGTGCATCGCTGTAGGTAGCTGTCAGCTATCGTCGCCTTAAGTATATTTAATATTTTTGTAAAACAATTTTTGTGCCTGACAGTACATTGGATCAAAAATAATTTTGAATTAAATTTATCGTATCGGGGGCGTCGGCCACAGGTGCGTCGACCACTGGGGGCCTAAGCCACGGACCCCATTTCGTTCCTACATTTTTGTTATCGCACCGTAGATTATATCCTTCTACAATCTGTCATTTAGTCTTTCGTTTCTAACGCCACAAAGTATATACGATTATCTACAAAATCATGATTCGTTTAGAACGCATAACTGTGATAATGAATAGAAAAACATAGCTATCTTATCCTATTGTATACATCATTTATTTAATAGTCATGTCTATTCTTCCGTCGACAAGTCGGTGCTCGTGCTAAAGCGCTTATTACACTTGGCTGAATTTAGTAATCTGAATTCAGTCGTTCCTGAATTTAGTCAAGTGTAATCGCAATTAGCAAGCTAGCATCCATAGCTTTTAATGTTGCTTCTGAATTTAGATGACTAAATTCAGCCAAGTGTAATAAGCCCTTAAGCCTGCAGGGACCCGTTGGTCCCAGCTGTCATACGTACACTGTCATCGTGTCAGTAAAATAAACAAAGCGTGACAGCAAAAAACTCACCTTAAACAAAAATATAATAAAACCACTTCACTTCACTTCACTACTAATACAGCCGACGACCCGCACGTTAGATTTCTACCAATCACATCAACACACTGCCTTATTAAATAGTCAGATAGCGGCGCGGTCAAGACCGAGACTGTATTGTCACAGAGTACCACAGAAGGTTAACAAATGCAAATTTTTTGTTTTGTTATTTATTTTGTGTTTCACGAACTGTGTCGAAATAAACGGTATTCTTTCTTTTTTTTAACTCTGCGCAACGAGTGGAAATAGGCGCACGCAAACACGGACTCGTATTACGTACGGCGATCTAAAAAAAAGGGTATAACGTTCTCACTGCTAAGAGTCCGTCCTCCTTGGCAGTGGGGTGTCCACCACGCGGGTCTAGTGCAGAGGGGTATTTCCGTAATATATTATCGGTAGGAATCGCTTCATTTAGATAGTTCCACAACTGATAATTTTTTCGAACATATGAAAGAATGATGTTACAAGAAGAATGAGTTCTCGGATAACATAAGGGATGGAAATTCCAAATGAACTTCGATGCGTTTGCGGAAGCACTAGACACTGACAATATAAGACAGTACAAAGCAGCCTTAGCTTGATTCCCACAGCTAGATCCACCAGTTCAGGTTTCAACGCACTATTGAGGCAGCCCTTTTAAGGTTTCTTGAGGTCTAATACCACCCCAGGAAGACTGCTTACGCCTACCATCGCGCTTGCCTATATCTTAATCAGTGAATATGTACAAATTGCAAACGCTTAGAAATGGAAGTACGCGAAACATTAGGTAATATTTGAATTACAAATAACGGTGACGATACAAATGGAATAATGCAATATCCTTGAAAATTATTCTGCCATCAATAAATTACGTCACACGTTGAGAGGGCCCACCCTCTCCAGGGGGTCAACGAAATGTGATATTATGTGACAAGAGCCAGGGGGGATCAAAAGCTTTGTGACGACATATGATAAAATCACCATTAAGTGTCTGAATTATTTGACTTTATGAGTTAAATTGATTCAAGATTATTTTTAATAGAAATTAAAAAAAAAAAGTTAAAACTGCCGTTTTCATTTAATTATGTACCATCTAGGTACAGTACAACATTGAAAAATATGTGACGTCACACAAGGGGGGAGGAGGGGGGGGGCGGTCAAAAATCCATACAATTTGTGTGAAGTAGTTTATGGTTAGCCCCTTAATAGTATGCTACACAATTAGAGTGCAGGTAAATCATATTTGTCTTCGAATTTCTGGTTTTAAGACATGCTGGGTTTCCCATGCTGTTTTGTTTTCTTTTTTTATGGGGACATCTTGCAGCAGGCTTACCACGAGAACCGTAGGCAAGTGTTTTGTCGTCGGAAGAGTAGACAAAAATGACGTTGACAGATGTTCACAGACAAATGTAGACAAGCGATTTCTATTCTACAGTAGAGTAGATGCGTCATGCTAAGCTTGCAGGTCCATCTAGGAGGTTGGCGGCTGCTAAACTGGACTTGCATGAATTAAGGCCTCAAAAACTTTAAGTTAAAGCGACTACACGCCAAGAACACCCCATGTGGGGTACGGATGACGGCTTAGGGCGTCGCTGGAAGAAGGCATTAAGGGGCTAGATCGGAATGACAATTATTTAGGGACTAATTTAATGCTGTAGGCTCAGCGACGCGGGCTAGCTCGAGCAATGGTCGGGGCGGTGTTTCCTTTTTTAACCGACTTCAAAAAAAGGAGGAGGTTATTTGTTCCACCGAATGTATTTTTTTTTAATGTATGTTCCCCGATTTCTCCCTCATTTGTGGACCGATTCTCAAAATTCTTTTTTTATTTGAAAGAGTATACTCCTAAGGTAGTCCCATTGGCACCAAATCAGGATCTGATGATGGAATCCCAAGGAAATCGAGGGCAACCCTCAAAATTTGTAGGTATTAACAATGTTTTTCATATGTTTTCTAAAGCAATTGAGACATTTGCGTATGGTCATCATCATCTCATGACGCTGAGCTGATGAAGGAAGGTACAACCCTTTAACGGCTAGGAGTTAGGTGGAGGTTCGGGCATAACTCCGTCATATATAGACCGATTTGCAAATTATTATTTTTATAGGAAGGAGTTTATTCCGAAATGGTCCCATATAAATTTCATATAGATCTGATGATGCGTTTCGGAGACAGACAACGGAACTCTTCGAAAAAGACAGCAAATTAACCGCGATTGCTGCTATAGCATAAATATGCATTGTTTTGACCCCAAGGATGATGAAATTTCGAATTGGTGTGGGTAGGTACCATAACTAAAAAGTGAAAAATAAAAACTTTTTTCAAAAAAAAAAAAACAACCGACTTCCAAAAAAACACTAGAAAGTGAAAAATAACTTTAATTTCGGAAGGCGGTGACCATAAATTAATAAAATACATATCAAAAGTCACCGACTTCCGAAATTAAAGTTATTTTTCACTTTCTAGTGTTTTTTTGGAAGTCAGTTGTTTTTTTTTTTGAAAAAAGTTTTTTTCAACGTGTTATTACCCGACTGTGCCAGAAGAAGGGTTATATTTTATTTTATTTATTTGATATCACCAACAAAAGATACACGTTATGAAAAGTATTTACGTGTGCTCTTTCAATTATAGAATTCCAAAGTCGATATCAATACCCAACACGTGGGTAAAAAGTATTGCCAGATAATTTAATTTTACCCTACAGATAAAATTAAATTATCTGGCAATACTTTTATACATAAAAGTCTAGGTAAATGATAATGATGAGAATATCCTCATCACTGGCCTACTCTTTTCCCAAATATGGTGGGGTCGGCTTCCAGTCTAACTGAATTCAGTGTGTGACTGCCTATCTGACCTCCACAATCAAGTTGCTTACTTAGCCACAAGCCTCTATGCATCCAATGTACAGACGCCAGCACATCAAGCTACACCAATCTGTCAAATTTCTTTGATAGATTCATCAACTTTATCACATAAGCATAAGGTTCATGTTCAATTGGGAAAATTTGACAGTTTGGGGTAGCTTGATGTGCTGGCGTCTGTACATAATAAACAATTCCATTACGATTTTTCTCTTAGCCCATACCAGTCGCGAGTTGTACTCGCTGTTCGTGAAGATTATCTATGTGTGCGTGCGTTTTCGCTCACTGTACGGAGTTGAACTTCTGTAGCTACTATACTGTGGTAGTCTGGTATTTTACCGGTTTATCATAAACCTCACCTTAGCGTATACGACTAGAGGTAAGCGTGTTGTTGATTATTTGTAGTTTTTTGTTTTGTCATGCACGAGGTTTACGGGGAGAGCAGCTGTGGCCTAGAAGTAACGGCCCAGACTTACGAGTTATACAGTGTGTCTTTATAATGTGCAAGTATAAAAATGAGGGAATCTATGTTTAATTTTATCGCCGGAAAAAAATATTTAAAAATCTAAGTATGTTTACATTTTTTATGAAAAAAAAAAAGAGTAACCGTGGAGTTTCTTGCCGGCTCTTCTCCATAGGAAACAACAATTTGGAACCGTGCACCTAGATTCTGACGTTTCATAAGTGCCCGTGCAGGTTTACATGAAATAAAATATTTTGATTTTATGGAATAAAAAAAAAAAATCGCTACTGTGACCCCAGTCTAAACAAAACGGTGTAACTTTTAAACTTAATGATCTATCGAGATGAAACAAACTCCATAATGATAAAATGTAATGAGGCGTGGCGAAAATTGTGGAAAAAATCTACCCTCAATTGAAATTTTTTTTTTCTTTTTTGCATTTTTTTTACAATAATCGCATAATTTCTCAATAAGACGTTTTGTTTACACTGAGGTCATAGTAGCGAACAAAATGTTTAAAATTCCATAAAAATTCTATTATAGTTTATTTTAGTTGTAATCCACGCGCGCCTCAAAGAGATGTCAGCACCAACTGGTGGGGTCCGCAAGGACCGATACTTGCCAGGGATGCGGTTTGTTCGAAAGACATACCGCGGCCCCTGGCATACAGGCAACTGAAGTTACACGGGAGGGTTTTTTGCCAAATAGCTGGGTAGGTGCTCTCTAAGTTTCTACTTAGAGATTTCCTATATAATGTAGGTAATATGCAGAGTGTTGCCATCTGACAATATGCTGAGCTGAGGCCCTTTTGGCATTATTATCATTGTTGAGGTCATTGTTTTCTGTTTTTTTTTTATCTTTTCCTTTTAAATAATTTAAGGTTTTTACTACCGATATATTATTTCTTCTGCTCCATCCAGAGCGAGAGAAATTATTTGATGATTTCCCAATACCAAAAAAAAAAAAGATCATGCCATCCTGTATAGGTATTTATTAGTGTTCTCTTTAAAACTTGGATAAAGCCTCTTTTTAGCAACCTCTTACCTAAGGAAGCAAATAAGCTAAGTCTAGCAGTCATTACGGCTGTGTTAACCGACTTCAGAAGGGGAGGTTATTCCATCATCATCTGCCTAGCCTTTTCTCAACTAGTTGGGGTCGGCTTCCAGTTTAACCGGATGCAGTTGAATAGCAATATTTAACATGAAGCGACTGCCTATCTGACCTCCATAACCCAGTTACTGGGTAATACGACGCTCCTTGGTAAGCCTGGTTGTCAGATTTTCGGGCTTCGGACGACCCGTAACGACTGTCAATGATTCACGAATGACAGCCGGGACCAACGGCTTAACGTGCTTTCCGAGGCATGGCGGGGTCTTGGTATGCAAAGATGGTGACCCATCCACGGACCTACCGCGGCAAGTGTAGCTTAACCTGACCGATCGCCCCGTGCTGCAGTTATTATTTAGCCACAAGCTCGACGGGGAGGTTGTGTATGTTTGTTTATCAAGTGCAGTTGCAATACAAAAGTCTTTATCCGTTCTCTCTTAATAGTCATGCTATTATGTCGGTCTAACAATAACCTATTATTATTTTATAATTATAAATAAATATATTTCTCGATGGAATTTAAACATTATATAAATATGAATCAGCATTTCTGTCACTCATAATTATGTATCTACTTGTGTGAAATCCCATTTGACTTCGGCTTTCTCTATTATGTTTTTTTTTTGAGGGTGGGCAATCATCAAATAAATTCTCCCGCTCTGGGTGGAGCAGGAGGGCGTGTCAGACTTTTACTGACCACCACCCGTGTTCCTTCAGTTGCCTGTGTGCCAGGGGCCGGGGTATCTCTTTCGAAAAACCCGCACACCTAATCCTGACAGGCATCGGCCCTTGCGGACCCCACCAGCTGATGCTAACATCTCTTTGAAGCGCGCGTGCAACATAACGCGCCGTCGACCCGGGCTTGGTCCTTACCGGACAGCGAGCTACACATTACTCACCGTCCGCAAGCCCACGCCTACGGTGCCGGGAATCAGCCTAGGATTCTCAACGCTTTTCTCCAATGGTTTAACACATGATTGTGTTAGGTACCTATATCCTCAACTCGGCCTATCACAGTCTACTGCTGGACATATGCCTCTTCCAAACTACGCCAGAACTCCCTGCCTTCCACCTTCCGGTTCCAGTCTATCCCGGCCACCTTCGAAACGTCGTCGGTCCATCTAGCTGGAGGGCGTCCCGCACTACGTTTATCGATACACGGTCTCCACTGCAGGACTCGCCTGCTCCACCGGCCATCGGTTCTTTTCCTTTGACAAACATGGCCAGCCCACTGCAACTTCAGCTTGCTTTTTCTGCAAGCCATAGCTTGCAGAAAAAGTATCCATGTTATTTAAATGTGTAATGCAAAATTCCATGTAACTTCTTTATCTTTTCTTTATTTCGTTTTTTTATACACAAAAAAAAAAACAAAACGGAAAAATATCCGGCATCCAAAAAAAACTACTAATTGCGAAAAAACTTTAGTTTCGAAAGTTCGTGGCTATTCGGTCTATGTTTGATTTTTTTCGGCATCAACATCCGACACTAAAGCTATTTTGCACTTTGTTCTTTTTCTTTTGGTCGAGACAGACTCTCCTCTTTGTGAAAAAGTGTTTAAAAAAAATGTTGCATTTTTCAGTATGCAACGCTAAAAACGAAAAATTTAATAGCACGCTTTTATTTAGGGAGCAGGGTAGTGTTAAGTAAGAACCCAGACAGGCGATTTACTTAGTGTGATTATTGTCATAACCACTGTTCTCAAAACGGTGAAGGAAAACATCGTGAGGAAACCGGCATGTCCTGGAACCAAAAATTTGAAGACATGTGACATCTACCAACCCGGACTGAGACCGCGTGGTGGATTACGGTCCACTTCGGCTGACTGAGGAGGTCTGTGTCCCAGTAGTGGGAATGTTATAAACTGATTATGCGTATGCTAGTGTAAGTGAAAACGGGCATACGCGTTTCAGCTGGGAAGAAGTGGTGTAACAAACTCCCCAGTAACACAACTGTCTGCTAACTCAGAGGTCAGTGTCCTCTTTACGAGTGGCTTTGTATCTCAATCAAGCCTTTACAATGTATTCAAAGGAAGATTAGCAAATGCACTGACAATGGTAGATAGGAAATGAAACTTGACTATACAGGGTTTGTTTTTGAGTGTTCCAGATCATCAAATAACTTCTCCCGCTCTGGGTGGAGCAGGAGGGCGTGTCAGACTTTTAATGACTAAAACCCACCCGTGTTCCTTTAGGTGCCTGTGTGCCAGAGGCCACGGTATCTCTTTCGAACAATCCGCACTCCTGGCAGTCATAGTCATCGGTTCTTGCGAACCCGACCAGTTGGAGCTGACATCTCTTTGAGGCGTGCGTGAATCACAACGCACCGTCGACCCGGGCTTGGTCCTTACTGGACAGCGAGCTACTCATTACTCGTGGTCCACAAGCCCACGCCTATGGTGGCCGGGAATCAGCCTGGTATTCCCAACCCCAGGGCGTCTCCTGCGGCGACTACGGCCATGAGGTTGCATATACTGACTCTCCCGCACGTGCACCGTCTCCCTCTTCCCGAGCGTTACTGCTTCGCAGAAGGAGATGCTGGCTACCCGTACATTTTCGCTCTGAACCAAGGCCACGACTAGGGCCAGACGCGAGAGATCGCCGCCGCCGCCGATCGCTTCCACAAGGACATGGCGGTGCTCCGCCCAAGCCGGGCAGATCTCTACCGTATGTTCCATCGTGTCCTCAGGGCGATCTTCGCAGTGGAAATACCCGGGCCTTTCCTCCCGTCTTATGCGAAACAGGAACCTCCCGAAAAAGCCGTGTCCAGTGAGGACTTGCGTTAGGCGCAACGTGAATGACGACACCGTGGCGCTACGCGTATTGCTAGCTTTTGGCAGCGGCTTCGCCCGCATGGAAGTCGGAAATAATCCCACAGGAATGTTCTACCGAGATAAGAAGTATCCTATGTATAAATCCAGGTTATCCTGCCATGTATCCAAATCTGTTCGGCCGTTTTTGCGTGATTGAGTAACAATCATCTTCACAAAATTTCAAATTTATTGGTATTAATTTGGATAGGAAGGACCTAGGATTTTGTATGGATTGTAGTCTGCGTTTTGATGTCACGACCACGGCGATGTTACAAAAAAAGTACCGATGCCAAGATGTTTAAAAATTGTTAAAGTTGATTCCCAAAGCCATAAATTTGTCAAAGTTATGGTTAAAAAGTTACAAGGGTTTGCTGTTTCCGTATGCTGCCGGACGTAAAAGAATAACACCAACCCATTTCCTCCCGTAGGTGTCGTAGAACGCGACTAAGGGGCTTACTAGAGAATGGGCAGCAGCGTTCTCTATGCATTTTACTACCATACTGCGATCGCCAACCCGTCTGCCAAGCGTGGCGATTATGGCAAAACCCCCCTTTTAGGGCAGGCCTATGTCTAGCAGTGGACGTCTTTCGGCTAAAATGATGATGATGATGGGTTTGAAACGTGGCCATACCATAACCAAAACTTTGAAATATCGCCTTGGTCATGCCATCGAAACGCACACGGATTGTGGCTTTTAGATTTATTTCACCATTCAAGAATATTGGGAGAGGTGATGTAGTGGCTTAAAAAAATGGAAGTAAGTACATTTAATTACAGTGTTTTTATTTATTGAAAAAATCACACCACAGTTTATCATATTGTTATAAAACCATTTTTTTTTGTGCAACAGATATTTATTACGAATTTTCAAAAATCAAAACATAACAGTTTTTTTTTTATAATACGTTGCCTCACTCAAGGAATTTCTCCTGCATCGTGGGTGCGTTTATAAACATTTAAACTGACATACACAAACAGCCAAACCCGGAACAATTACTTATAGGTCATACAAATATTTGTGTCGTGCGGGAATCGAACCCGCGACACGCAGCGCAGCAGTCAATCGCGCTCACTGTGCGTTCTAATTATTCGTTTCTTTCTATGTAACTTTTTAAAATTAGTTTTCCATATCGATAGGTACTCAATACGTGGGTAAAGTTTTGCCAGCTAATTTAACTTGACCCTGTATATTACCGTTTTAGATTAGTTAGTTTACCGTTAAACTAAGATTACCCACTAAGTCAGTCATTATGTACGAGATTACCAATAAATGCCATTTCTTTCAATGGAGTGTCAATGGCTGACCATTGGAAAGTCATAATGGCGCCGCATTATATTAGTAGATGACCAAACTTGTCAAAATCAGCAATTATGAAATCAATGATAGAAAGAAAGAAATAAAAGTATAAATATTCTGAAAGACCATTCTGACACTATTGTAATAGGAGAGTTGAGGCCCTAGTCAGTTGAAGTGTCGACCAGCAGGCGAGAAATTTCCTTAAAGAGGAGACGTGCACTCGGGCCCCAAGAACCGACCCTTTCGACCCCAAACGACTCAAAACTGTAGTAATAATTTCTTTATAAACTAAGAATACTTAATTAACTTTTTTCATATCTTCACGGTTGTCCCAAACGAGATCAGTCAGGTACCACTGCAGGCAATAGAAGAATTGTGCCGAAATGACAGAAGCGCCTAGTAATAAGTACAAGTAGATAGTACCGTTCAAGTTGTTTAGTATCGGGTACACCCAGGTGCCTTGGTTGATGTAAGAGGTGCCCAGGCTGGAACAGAAACAAAAGATATAGTTTTAGTTATTACTACTTACTAGCTTGCACCCGCAACGTCACCCAGGTGGTATGACGATAAATAAAAAATAATAAAAAAAAAAAAAAAGACGACGGGTCCGGACTCCGGGAGTGCCGGCAGAAGTGAAAACTTGAATATTAACGTTGTGCATTTTTGATATTTTGGAATCGTTAGGGAATAATTTTGCACGAATTTTCTCATATCATTGCACATTGTTTACAAAAGTTTGTTTACGTTTCATATTTCGTCGAATTATAAGTTTTTATGATGCTATTTGATGCAAATATTACCTAAAACGATGTAATAATTATTTATACAGGCATACATTTTCGCCGCGCCGTAGAAAGAGAGGGGGATACTTCCTCTCCTACGCCGCGCCGGCTGTCTACTCTCCATCCGTCTTACGAATTTTCGATCAGGTCACGTGTCCTGACGCGACTTTACGTCTTACGAATTTTCGATCAGGTCACGTGTCCTGACGCGAGTTTAACATTTTTACCCACTACAAAAAAAGTGTGCAACGCCGCTAAAGAAGTTTTCACTTCAAAAAACAACCGACATCCGGAAAAACACTTCAAAGTGAAAAATAACTTTAATTTCGGAAGTTGGTGACTTTGGATATGTATTTTAATTATTTGTCACCGCCTTCCGAAAGTAAAGTTATTTTTCACTTTGAAGTGTTTTTCCGGAAGTCGGATGTTCTTTTTTTTTGTAAGTTTTTATTTTTCACTTTTTAGTTATAGTACACACTAATTCGAAATTTCATCATCCTTGGAGTCAAAACAATGCATATTTATGCGATAGCAGCAATCGCGTTTGATTTTCTGTAATTTTTTGAAGAGTTCCGTTGTCTGTCTCCAAAAGTCATCATCAGATCTATATGAAATTTAAATGGGACCATTTCGGAATAACTAACTCCTTTCGAACAATTTTGCAAATCCGTCTATATATAACGGAGTTATGCCCGAACATGCATAAAAAAGTAAATAAAATATATACACCTCGAACTGATAACCTCCTTCTTTTTGAAGTCGGTTAAAAATAGACTATGTCCTTTACCAAAGTTCAAAATGTCCCCGGATCCCCCGATTTCGGAGATGAGCCGGAACGAACAGACAAAAAAACATTTTGAAAATTGTTTTTGTTACAAGGATATATACAATAGTAGTTTTAGTATATGCAAAACCCGAAACATTTGTCTAGTATTTTTATGTAAAGAATCTATGAACAACATTTCAAAACTGTATCTATGATGAAAAATCACAAAATTATTAACTTGTTATGTTACATAGTTGTCTACACAAACATGGTCACCACGTGGCGCCCAAGCCGTTGGTCCCGCCAACAGCTTAACGTGCTTTCTAAGGCACGGAGCGGAGGCGCGGTTGGTCCGTGGATGGTCACCCATCCACGGACCAACCGCGGAAAGCGTCGCTTAACCTGACCGACGGACCAGTGCGGCTGTTATTTTTTACTTACTACTCCTCGATCAGATAAAAAATAAACTTACACAGTCAAATAAGTAGTAGCATAGATATACATCAGAACTAGATTCGGCACGTGAGATTCCGGGCCTCTTCTAGGCCTGAACACGGTCTCCCATAGAACCACAGGAACGATGGCTGTGTGGATAATGTGGTTGGCTGTGGTACTCAGAGTTTTGTCCACGCTCGGAGGCAGTATCAGGCTCCGTTCGTATGAGAAGACTGTCCAGAATACGAAGGTTACCGTCTGAAATGAGAAAATAAAACTATATAAACTGACATCGCCAGCTAGCTTTTTTTTTGAGTGGGAAATCATAAAATAACTTCTCCCGCTCTGGGTGGAGCGGGAGGGCGTGTCAGACTTTTACTGACTAAAACCCACCCGTGTTCCCTCAGTAGCCTGTATGCCAGGGGCTGCGGTGTCTCTTTCGAACAAACCCGCACACCTGGCAGGCATCGTCCAGGTTGCAGGCTCCATCGGTTTGTGCTGACATCTCTTTGAGGCGCGCGTGGAGCACAACGCGCGAACACTGGTTCAGTGAAGGAGGTGACGGCTACCCATGCACTCTCGCTCCGTACCATGGCCTGGGACCATGACCTGACGCGAGAGATCGCTGCCGCCGATCGCCTCCACGAGGACAGGGTGGTGTTCCGCGCAAGCCGGGCAGACCTCCACCGTGTGCTCCACCGTGTCCTCAGGGCGATCTTCGCAGTGGAAATACCCAGGCGTTTCCTCCCGCCTTATCCGAAACAGAAACCTCCCGAAACAACCGTGTCCGATGAGGACCTGCGTCAGGCGGAAGGTGAGGACGCAGCAAAGATATTAAGTGCCCCATTGTTTATGGGACAGCACCACATTTACACTCCAGGGCGGAGTCATCTGTGAATCTCCACCTGAACAAGTTTTCTTTATTTCGGGCTACTTTAGTCCGGAGTCTATTTGAAAACTTCCAGGACAGCCAAGGCAACTCATGTCCAGGTGCAAGATTTTCAACAGGGGTGGAACGAATAGGTTTGGTAGGGAAGCACCATCTCGCCAGAAGCCTAGCCTTTCTTTAGACCGTTTGCCAGTGAGTCGGAAGGACATACTTTAAAAAGCACTGACTGACTGACTCATCAACGCCCAGCCCAAACCCTTGGACTATTGCCTATTTATGTAGAAGACCATGCAGTTATTGCTTCCTGCGCATTGAACTTGGCGCTATGTTAACATGATATTTAGCAGCGGTATACTTACAAAGGTGAACGGCCAGATCAGGCTAGAGAACAAAGGGTCTCTAATTCTCTTCAATGTCTTGAGGAGTGAACTGTCCTTCCCCTCGTTGGCGAGAGAGAGAACGTCACAGGAGAGTCCAAGACCCGAGTAGAACATTTGCAAGTACTGAAATAAGCGAGAAAAAACATTGTTAGTATGTAAGATTTTGCTTAAGGACAGGGCGATGCAGTGCAGTTGGGCAGGACATCTAGATGGCCAATGGAGTAAAGCTGCGAACGAATGGTGGCCAAGATCAGGCCAAAGAAACCAAGGCCGTACAAAAGCGCGTCGGGTTTTTTTTTTTTTTTTTTTTGGGTGGGAAATCATCAAATGACTTCTCCTGCTGAGTAGAGCAGGAGGGCGTGTCAGACTTTTACTGACTAAAACCCACCCGTGTTCCCTCAGTAGCCCGTATGCCAGGGGCCGTGGTATCTCTTTCGAACAAACCCGCACCCCTGGCAGGCATCGGCCCTTGCGGACCCCACCTGTGGTTGCTGACATCTTTGACGGCGCGCGTGTGGAACACAACGCGCCGTCCCGTCTACCACTTTTCGGCCGCAGAGGATAGGGAGAGCGGCCAACGCTATACCGACACTCCTCTTCCCCTGCGGCCCCACCGCGTCCGCCATCAAACGGTGGCGGCCCCGTCCAGGCCACGGAAGGGAAGAGCGCTGCTCAGAAGCACCGGCACTCCTCCTCTACCGCAGCCCGCAACCCTCAGCCGCGATGCCTCCCATTCGACATCGCGGCCCACCTCAGTTGCGGTGCACCTCACCGCAACCTACTTTTTGGCCGCTACGTCAATGGCTTGAAGGCAAAAGCCCTGACGAGCGGCCCCACCGTTGGGTTCCTCTTGGCTTCACCGTGGATGGGAGACCACGGTTACTAAGCCCCCCCGCAACGACAATGCGGGAACCCACTCGGGGGGGAAAGCGCGTCGGGTTGATGATATTGTCAAAGTTGCAGGAATCACATGGATAAACAAACGCACGGAACCGAGAGTATGGCGAAAAAAGGAGGAGACATATAACCAGCAGTGGGTTGATGATGGTGGTGTGGTTGTGGTGGTGGTGATGATGATGATGATGATTTTTCTAGGTTGTTGATTTCAATAATCGTACGTTGTGAGTTCGAACCCAGACAGGCGCTTTACTTTGTGTAAATTATTTCATCACCACTGCTCTCAAAACGGTGAAGGAAAACATCGTGAGGAAACCGGTATGTTCTAGAACCAAAAATTCGATGACATGTGACATCTACCAACCCGCACTGGGCCCGCGTGGTGGATTACGGCCTAATCCCTCTCACCGAGAGGAGGCCTGTGTCCCAGCAGTGGGAACATTATAGGCCGATTATGATGATGATGGGGTCAACATACTAGAGACTAGTAATTGCATAACTCGCTAACAATAGAAGTCTCTTTAATTTTGAAAGTTCAACAACATACATTGCGTTACTCAGCGGACCAATTTTTTCGAACATATTTAATAATATGGAGCAATGTATTAGCAAACATTTTCAAAATAATTTACGCAATCAAGGTGCAGTTGTCAGACATATTGGTTCCAAAGGCGTCTTGTTTTTTTGTTTTTCACTAAGTTTCTAATTTTCATTCGAGGACACTTTTTTCAGCATTTTTCATAAGAAAATACTCCAAAAATAAAGTGTCAACCGTTTATTCAAGAGGTGAGGGGCTTGTGGCTAAGTGAAAATAGCTGCACGGTTCGATAAATCAGGTTAAGCTACGCTTGCCACTGTCGGTCCGTGGATGGGTGACTATCTTTACATGCCAGGACGTTAAGCCGTTGGACCTTTAGCAGTCGTTAGGGGTCGTCAGAATCCCTAAAGTCTGACAACCAGTCGTACCAAGGGGTATCATCTCACCCAATAACTGGGTTTTTGAGGTCAGATATGCACTCCATGTCAAAAACTGGTATTCAGCTGCATTCGGTTGGAAGCCGACCCCAAAATAGCAAAAGGCTAGGCAGATGATGATGTTTCATCAAGAGTGCCGGTTGCAAACCGTCAGTAGTGGCTCATTTTGTGCTGCCTCATTATCATCATCATCAGCCTATAATGTTCCCACTGCTGGGACACAGGTCTCCTCTCGGTGAGAGGGGGATTGGGCCGTAATCCACCACGCGGGTCCAGTGCGGGTTGGTAGATGTCACATGTCTTCGAATTTTTTGGTTCTAGGACATGCCGGTTTCCTCACGATGTTTTCCTTCACCGTTTTGAGAGAATTGGTGATGAAATAATTTACACAAAGTAAAGCGCCTGTCTGAGTTCGAACTCACGACCTACACAACTCGTAAGTCGCGGCCGTTACCACTTGGCCACCACTGCTCTCTGCTCTCTTGTGCTGCCTACACACGAAAAATTAAAGTTCTGAAGTCAAAGCAAAAGATGGTACTTACAACATTCCAAACAGTCAAAAACTTGAACTGGTCATCATGGAACTTCCTCACATCAGGGTCTTTCAGCACGTCTCCTTTAAAGGTGTTAGTCATGTGAACCGCGTTGGTGACGTGCATGGCGAGGCTGACGGCATAGCCTAGCATTCTAAGGTATATCGGCGATGGGATGTACCTGAAAGGATACGGACATACTTAGAAGAAGGAACAGAATGGGTTGGGGTAGACGCATTTTTGACTGAAGCCTGCGAATCGGTAAACGTAAGGTAGGACTCCTTCACGCTAGGTGCAGCGACGATCTTCGGAGGATGGCTGGTAGCAGCTGAATGAGAGTTGCCGAAAATGGAGCTGAATGGCGTGCAATTGGAGAGGCCTATCTCCAGCAGTGGGCAGATAATGATGATGATGAAGTGGTTTGTTGAGGTCAGGTAGTCGTTCAATGCAAAATACTAAAATTCAGCAGCATCCGGTTAGACTGGAAGCCGACCCCGACATAATACGCAAAATGCAAGCAGATGATGATCCATCATGTGAAGAAAGAAAACGTCCTACAACTGAATATTTGAAGAAACACGACATCCACCAACTCGTACAGAGCTCGCGGTGTATGTTTCTAACTCACCGACCTTGACAATTCAAAAGTGCCTGTAGTTGGTTTATTTGAAATAAATGCGTTGAGTTTTGAGTTTTTTTTTTTTGAGAGAGGCCTGTTTCCCGGCAGTGGGAATATTTTTAGGCTGATCGTGTTCGTTCACCAAAAATGAAAAGTAAGAAGGGCGATGCCTGCTAGGTGTGTGGGTTATTCGAAAGAGATACCGTAGCCCCCGGTACACCTCCCCCGATTGGGTTCCCGCATTGTCGTTGCGGAGGGGCTAGGAAACCGTGATCCCACACACGGTGAAGCCAAGAGGAACCCAAAGGCGGGGCAGCTCGTCAGGACTTTTGCCTCAAAGCCGACGACGTAGCGGCCAAAAAGTAGGTTGCGGTGAGGTGCACCGCAACTGAGGAGGGCCGCGATGTCGAATGGCAGGCATCGCGGCTGAGGGTGACGGGCTGCGGCGGAGGAGGAGTGCCGGTACTTTTGAGTAGCGCTCTTCCCTTCCGTGGCCTGGACGGGGCCGCCACCGTTTGATGGCGGACGCGGTGGGGCCGCAGGGGAAGAGGAGTGCCGGTATAGCGTTGGCCGCTCTCCCTATCCCCTGTGGCCGAAAAGTGGTAGGCGGTGGGGCCACTGTGTTGCCCCGTCGCAGGGTGACCGAGGGGTCCGCAAGGGCCGATGCCTGCCAGGGGTGCGGGTTTTTCGAAAGAGAAACCGCCGCCCCTAGCACACGGGCAACTGAGGGAACACGGGTGGGTTTTAGTCAGTAAAAGTCTGACATTCCGCTCCACCCAGAGCGAGAGAAGTTTTTTGGAGGAACAGTGTAAAGTTCACTCATCCTCTAATGGTAAAGGAGGATCCTCCAACCAGACGAGTGTTCTGTCTGGTGGACAACTGCCCGACAGATGTTGTATATTTGCGCGTTTCATGGTAAACTCTGACTGCGCGATGTAGGATTTCCTTGCGTAGTTCGCATGTGGCATGATGGCGCCACTTCACTTTTTGTGTTTCAAGCTCTTTTGTTGCGGAGGCGATCGGCGGCGGCGATCTCTCGCGTCCGGCCCTGGTCCAGGCCATGGTACGGAGCGAGAGGGCATGGGGAGCCGTCACCTCCTTCAGCGAAGCAGTGATGCTCGCGAAGAGGGAGGCGGCGCACGTGAGGGAGAGGCACCATATGCGCCCTCGCGACCCCAGCCGCCGCAGGATACGGAGACGCCCTGGGCTTCGGGAATCCCAGGCCGATTTCCGGCCACCGTAGGCATGGGCTTGCGGACGGCGAGTAATGGGTAGCTCGCTGTCCGGTAAGGACCAAGCCCAAGTCGACGGCGCGTTGTGTTCCACGCGCGCCTCAAAGAGATGTCAGCACAAAAAGTGATGGGACCCGCAAGGGTCGATGCCTGTCAGGGGTGCGGGTTTGTTCGAAAGAGACACCACAGCCCCTGGCTTAAGGGCTACTGAAGGAACACGGGTGGATTTTAGTCAGTAAAAGTCTGACACGCCGTCCTGCTCCACCCAGAGCGGGAGAAGTTATTTGATGATTTCCCACCCAAAAAAAAAAAAAAAGCTCTTTTGTTGCGAAGTATTTTCTTGTAGTGTCGCAACAATTTCCCATCCCCAAAAAAAGCAGGGCTATAACATTTAATTTAATAAATAGAAGAAGAACAAACAGTTCATATTAAAACATCCATCGGTTTCTTAGTAAACTTCTATTATATCCTCAGTGCATACATAGGATCCAGCTTTTGTTTTCGAAATAGGGCGGACATACAAAGATGTACTCGTATATAGTATGGCATTCCAAGGTACTGTCATCGAGTCGGGGTTTTTTTTTTTCTGTAATTTTCCATTAGGAATCTTTAGGATTTGTATTTATGCAGCTCAGATTATAAAACAAAGGCAGATAGACCGCGCGGAGCACCCAAGAGTCAAAAACACAAATACTTAAAGCCTCGCATTATACAGCTGATTGAACTTGCGAAGAGAGGCTCTGATATGAAAGTGCTAGGCCCGTACCCACTTCTCCCCCTGCCTTTCTCACAATTTCGTGCGTGGATTCGCTAAAGGTCGACCGAACTCCATAACAACAGATGGTCACGGGCAACAGACTGTAGACAGTCAAAATTGGCTTTACCAACTGTACACCCGCGATTAACCAAAAAACTTCTCAGCCTGAGCAGAAATAACCTTAGAATAATAATAGGAACAATTACGGGCCATAACACCCTTAACAAACACCTTTTTAACATAGGCGCCACAGACAGCCCGCTTTGCAGGGGCTGCCTTGACGCCGAGGAATCAGCCGCCCACGTCATCCTGGAATGCGAGGCCGTGGCTTCTCAACGCGAAGAAATCCTCGGAACAGTGAGGTCGCTCCGCGAAGCCTGTGAAGCTCCCAGGAAGCTTCTGTGCTTTTGGGCGGAGCTAGGCTGGCTCTGCTAGCCAGCATCCCCATGCACAACGGACCGAATGGGAGTCTACGTGCGGAAAAGGGAGTCCCATCATCATCATCATCATCATATACAGCTGATTATTTTTTGGATATCCGGCGAAAAATTTCTAGAATGATAATTATGCTGAATTCATGGTTACAATTTGCGCACTGGATAACAACTTACTCTGTATACAATGCGACGCTTTAGTACCTATTTGGTTTTTTGGTTTCACTCCTGGTGTTCCGCGCGGTCTATCTGCCTTTGTTTTATAATCTGAGTTGTGCAGATTTTCCCTCGCCCTAATAGAAATATTAACATAAATTAATAGTGGGAATGTTGATGTGGCTAACAGGTCTATATACCTACCCTTTTTGGGTTTTAAATGTCATTTTCACAGGAAACCATGTTGCTTGAAGTTATAGAGGCATGAGGGACAGGGTGTGAAGTTCAATCAATCTCCATACAAAAGGGACGATCCTGCGACCAGACGTGTGTTGTGTTTGGTGCAACTGCCCGACGAAGATTAAAAATACTTACAAAGTTATTGTAAGACATCTATCTAGCCTTTTCCCAACTATGTTGGGGTCGGCTTCCAGTCTAACCGGATGCAGCTGAATACCAGTATTTTACATGGAGCGACTGCCTATCTGACCTCCACAACCCAGTTACTGGGTAATACGATACCCCTTGGTAAGACTGGTTGTCAGACTTTCGGGCTTCTGACGACCCGTAACGACTGTCAAAGATCTACAAATGACAGCCGGTACCAACGGATTAACGTGCTTTCCGAGGCACGGAGGGGTCTTGGTATGTAAAGATGGTCACCCATCCACGGATCAACCGCGGCAAGCGTAGTTTAACCTGGCCGATGGACCCGTACAGCTATTGTTATTTAACCACAAGCCCCTCCTTAAATACTTACAAAGTTATTGTAGGTAAGTATTTACTACCAATAACAAAACTAGAATAAAAACTAGTTACCAAGGCGATTTTGTATGAATTTTTAATTATACGTAACTAATTTAAATTCCTTCATTGTTTTGTTTTTAATTATCTACTTAACCCACGGACTTAACCTATGCTCCATAGGTTTAGGTAGTTAAATAAAGGTAAACAAAAAAAAAAAACACGAGACTCGAATAGATGCGAACCTTTTATTTCAAATCATCATCATCATCATCATCATTTCAGCCAAAAGATGTCCACTGTTGGACATAGGCCTCCCCCAAAACTCCACCACTTCAACCGGTTCTGTGCTTCCCGCATCCAGCGGACTCCTGCGGCGCTCACAAGGTCATCTGTCCACCTTGTGGGAGGCCTTCCAACTTTACGTCTTCCGGTACGCGGTCGCCACTCCAGTTATTTCAAATGTTAAAATTATATTAGAGTCATATTATAACAGGCACTATTCTAAATCTGAATCTGGTGAACTATTTGTCACGTAAATAATAAATAGTTCCGTTGTATCATAAATTATTATGTTAACTATGATAAATAATACAATTTAACAAAATCGAAACGCACTCGCAAGATCGTAAATGTCGATTGTTGAGAGCGCTTTCAAAGGCGTCAGTCAGGTTAAGCAATTAAATGTAATACCTACCACTTCAGTTGCCATATTACATCACAGTTGTATTTTTCAATTTAGCAATTCGTTTTCAGTTAGATTTAATTAAATTTTTTGTAAATTTTGACGTTCAGAACTGACTTTTATTTGCCAATTTGAAATAAATTATTTTACTTTGCAATTTATATTCGTTTGCGTAAATCTTGTTTTAACACATTAACATGACACTAGAAAATACTGTAGCTTACCATTAGTAAATTAGTTTAGGGAACCTGTTTTTTTGGGCTCTTTACAATAGGCAGATTATAAAACAAGGCAAATAGACCGCGCGGAACACCAGAGTGAAACCAAAACACCAAATACTAAATAAAGCGTCGTATTGTATATAATGCGAGGCTTTAGTATTTGTTTTTTTTTTACTCTTGGGTGTTCTGCGCGATCTATCTGGCTTTGTTTTATAACCTAAAAAAAAAAAGCAAATACTAAAGCATCGAATTCTATGTTAAAATACGACGCTTTAGTATTTGGTTTTTTGGCTTCATTCTTAGTGTTCCGCGCGGTTTATCTGCCTTTGTTTTATAATCTGAGGATTATAAAATATTATATTATTACTTATATAAATCGAACTAAAAAATTCTGCTCAAGTAGTTACATCTAGGAAGAGTAGTTTAAGAATAAATGATAAAGTTGAATATACATTTATAAAAGAGGAAACTATCGTATAAATTGAAAGTTTTGATTTTGTTACACCGTATTTTTAAACAAGAAAGTGTCAACTATGAAAACCCTTTTTACGATTTGTTTAATTTTATTTAACTATTTAAACCTGACTATACAAATATTATGAAGAGATAAAATTCGTGAGCATACATGTAGGGGTTAATCTTTGGAACTAATGATCGTTCAGGTAGTGTTCCATCTGTATTTTTCTTTTCTTTTTTGTTTTTTCTTTTTAAATAACCATGAAGATGCTATTTTATCCACGAAGATGGATAAAATAGCCAGTCGGGTCCACAAACTGTTATAAACTCACTTTCTTTTTTTCTAATCAAATTTATTAATGTATGATTATCTTATAATAAAAATATGTTTTTATTTTTTTTCTTTTCTTTTTGTTAAATTTTTATTATTTTATGTGTTGTTGCTCAATTTAACTTTTTTTTTGTAAACAGGAGTCAAGGGTTTAAGCTGAAAACCAGCGCTTAGCAACCCGCTAGGGGGACCTTAGCATAATGCTGACGCTTAAACCTTTTGCTTCCGGTATTATAGCTTTTTGTATAAGTGTAACTACTGCTACTAGCTGTAATACTGGAGACAATAAACGTTATTCTATTCTATTCTATCCGATTCCGAAAAATAATTAATTAATAGTAAGCTACAGTATTTTCTAGTGTATTGTTTTTATGATAATACAAGAAAATTTACGCAAATGAATACAAAAATCACGGTCAAATAATTTATTTCAAATTAGCACATAAAAGTCTAATTTATTCTTTTCAAATGTTTCACAATATTTTGTATACTTACATTAATTGTATCATTCATTATACACAGTGTAACGGAAAAACATACCAAGGGCACGGCTCCTTTGGATGATATCAAACGATATTGGAAGGGTTTTTTAATCCTATCTCTACATGTTCGGAAGTTATGAGAATTACATACACAAAAAAAAAAAAAAAACTGCTGTTCCATACGTTTTGACCGCGTAGTATTGAACTTTTTTCTATGAAACAGCTTATTTATTTTTTTCTAGAATAATATGCCGAATTCATGATTACAGTTTGCACACTGGAAAAAAACGTATCCTGTATGTATTATGGACTGTGTGAATGGTGATATGGTTAGAAAGGGTGTGAGTACGGAGATGACGACTGATAGATTAGTGTGGAAGAAAAATACATGTTGCGCCGACCACAAATATATTGGACGATAAGTAAAGACGATACGCCTACAATGAAAAAGATGAAAACTTAAAAAAAAAAAATTAACCGACTTTCAAATCGTTACAAAGTCAAAAATAACTTTAATTTCGGAAGTCGGTGACTTTGGATACCTATATATTATTATTTTTTGTCACCGCGTTCCGAAATTAAAGTTATTTTTCACTTTGTAGTGTTTTTTTGGAAGTCGGTTGTTTTTTTTAATGAAAAAGTTTGTATTTTTCACTTTTTAGTTTTAGTACCTACCCTACACCAATTCGACATGTCATCATCCTTGGGATCAAAACAATGCATATTTATGCGATAGAAGCAATCACAGTTGATTTGCTGTCATTTTTTGAAGAGATCCATTGTCTGTCTCCGAAATTCATCATCAGATCTATATGAAATGTTTATGGGACCATTTCAGAATAAACCGCTTTCGAACAAAAAAGAATTTTGCAAATCCGTCTATACGTGACGGAGTTATGCCCGAACATACATAAAAACAAAAATATCCATAAATTGAAAACTACTGCACCAAACTATCTAAAATTTTTATGGGACAAAATGGCAACTAGTCCGCAAAACTTCAAACTAAAGAAGAATCACGTAAATAGGATTATAAAGCACATCGTTATCGGTGTACAGAGGCCAGCACATCAAGCTACCCCAATCTGTCAAATTTCTTTGATAGTTTTTCAACTTTATCACAAAGGAATAAGGTTCATGTTCAATTGGGAAAATTTGACAGTTTGGGATAGCTTGACCTGCTGGCGACTGTACATACATAAAAAAATTACCAATCAAATTGAGGACATCCTCGTTTTTGAAATTGGTTAAAAACCAAGTCAGGTAAATTAATAGTGATAGTTACATGGCATAGTGCTCACGAACTCACTGACATATTTTATATTTTTTTTATAATTTTTTATAATTTATTTAATAGAAACGTATACAAAAAGAGTACATTTAGCCTACAGTAATACATTTCCCATACAATGATAGTGCCTAAAAATAAACGATTTCTAAAATATATTTTTTTATTTCAAGAGCAAGTGATAATGTTTCGGAATTAGAAATTTAGGTAGCGATCCGCCCGATCTAGGTTTATTTAAACCTATGTTTCGGGCCATCACTTTACATTTTAATTAAATTAGGACTATCTTAGTTAAAAGTAAAACACGCAAACCAGTTTCCAATCTTCGTGCACATATTGACAGACATAAGAGTTGTTCTTGCATTTAAAAGAGAATGGTCGTATACACATACACAGTGCCTTTTAAAAACGGGTTCGGTATAAAAACAGAATCTAAAAATACACTGGACCCGATTAATGTAATGCTCTTTTTAGGTTTAAAAATAATACGCATACCATCCGGTATTCAAATCTCGTTTAAGAGCCTACTCTTAAACAAGATTTGAATACCACACCGGAAAAAAACTTACGAGTATGTAGACTGTATAGGTACAGTTTGCGACATAGCGCCACAAGTATTTTTTTCATCTACACAAGATTTAAGGTACTTTCTAGCTAGCGACACGAAATAAACTTTTCAAAAACGACCTCTAAGATTAAAAAAAAAAACCGCTCACAAACGGTTTTAGCATAATCAACCTATTATGTTCCCACTGCTGGGACACAAGCCTGCTCTCTGTGAAAAGGAGTGGGCCGTAATCCACCAAGCGCGCCCAATGCGGCAGCATCTTCAAATTTTTGGTTCTAGGACACGCCGGTTTCCACGCGGTGTACACCTTCACCATTTTGAGAGCAGAGGTGATGCTACGGCCTCCAACTTGTAAGTCCAATATCACTGGGCTACCATGAAGAAGAATTAGGAATCTGATTCCTAATGTCGATCCCCGTATTGGGCAGCTTGGAGGCTAAGGTTATGTCCGATGGGTGGCAATATGCCCCTGCCCTGTATGATTCTAATTATTGTTCTTACTATCATAAGTGCATCGTACCATTGACTTGAATGCGGATGGCGAGTAATGGGTAGCTCGCTGTCCGTTAACGACCAAGCCCAGGTCGATGGCGCGTTATGTTCCACGCGGGCCTCAAAGAGATTTCAGCACAAACCGATGGGGCACGCAAGGGCCGATGCCTGCTAGGGTTGCGGGTTTGTTCGAAAGAGATACCGCCACCCCTGGCATACAGGCTGCTGAGGGAACACGGGTGGGTTTTAGTCAGTAAAAGTCTGAAACGCCCTCCTGCTCCACCCAGAGCGGGAGAAGTTATTTGATGATTTCCCAGCCAAAAAAAAAAACCTTTGACTTGAATGTATCTTGGCGGCTGAGAGTATGTCACGCTCACTCAAATGATGTGTGTGTTGGATCCTTAAATTCCTTTCAAAATGGTTGAGCTGGATAGTGCTGATCTAAATGCTTGAACGGGCGCCGTCAGTAGGGTCTGGTCATCTATTAGCTGCCAAGGCCTATTTTTATTTCTGAATTGTTGTTTTCTTTTTGTTTTAATTATGGACGCTGTTACATTGTTTTACCATTTATAATTTTGAGGTTACCATTTTTTCTACCAGAGTTACCAGAGTTTCTGTGGAGTTTCTTACTCGTTCTTCTCCAAAGATATGCTTTGGACTGGGGAACTAGCTTCATCTTTCTGACCCCCTGACAATTGAAAAGTGCCTGTAATTGGTTTATTTGAAATAAATGCTTTTAGTTCGATTCGTCATTGTACAAACGATGACGTCAAACGCTCGCAGGAAAATTGTAAAATTCCTCGTCATTTTTAATAGATACTGCATGAACTGCGTGTAAACTCACAATAGTTCACCCATAGGGCAATGAAAGGGCTATGCTTGGAGTTTCCCTGCGTGTCAGGTAAACTCCAATCAAATACCTATGAATAAACCCGAAGGAGAACTCGGATAACCGACATATCCCGACGAATTGCCAAACTTACATAAGTGGCCGACTATTGAGCCTTGAGGCACACCTAATTAAACTGGCAGACCAGAAGATTTTACACCATTAATTTCTACTCATTGGAACTAATTATGTAAATAAGTAAGTAATTTGTTATTATTTATATATTTTTTTAGGTTTGAAGCTTAGTTATAAACACCGTAATGATGTAGTTTACGCAAAAGCGTGTCATGGTGCACGCAATCAAAGGCTTTGGAGAGGTTACAGAAAACTCCAATTGCATTTTGCGAGCTCTCTTATGCGTTAACAATGTGTTTCACCAGAGCAACGGTCCACTTACATTATGAAGGAGGGTATTAAAATGCCTTTAGCAACTGCTTGAGTATTAATTATCCAAATATTTTGCTAAATACAGATAAGATAGACCTGAAATTACCTTTATAATAATCATTTAAATAATGGTATGACTTTCCTACTCTTCATGAGCTCAGGAAAAGTTCCTAAATTAACACATTTATTAAAAGTAACAGCTAGATAGGAGGCTACGATGTCTGTTATATTACTTAACACTTTGATAGGAATGCCCCAGGAATCACCAGTGTTTTTAGACTTAAGTGTGTTAAAAATATTAACTATATCACGAGGCGTTCCATGTTCGAAACTGAATAGGTCACTACATTTAAGTACAGAGGCCAGCACATCAAGCTACACCAATCTGTCAAATTTCTTTGATAGTTTTTCAACTTTATTCCAAAGGCATAAGGTGTATGTTCAATTGGAAAAATTTGACAGTTTGGGATAGGTTGACCTGCCGGCGACTGTACACCACTATGTAAAAGATTTTCAGCTTTAGACGGGGACGAATTTAAGGAGCAAGTCGTAGTTAAAGGCATGTTGGCAAAAAACTCATTATATGCTTCAGATACGTCAGCTGCTTTAACTAGTTTGTTTTCGACTACCTATAATTTCAAGTTGTTTTTCTTGTTTAACCGACTTACTGGTTTCATCGTTAATTATTATCCAAATGGTTTTTGCTTTGTTATTAGAATTTTTAATTGTATCGCTTAAAAATTTAGATTTTGCAAAAGCACTAATGATAAAAATAAAAAAAAAATTGAATACATTCTGGCATACACTAGGAAAGGAGTATCAAACCTGTTTTTTTATTACAACCATATAACTCGTATAGTCTCGCTTTACTTTTGTAAAAACCTTGAATAGCCTATTAGTTAAACCCAAAGGATTCATTAGGATTCCCATGTTCTATAGTAGATAGTGTAGTTCTATACCAAATATCAGATTAATCTGCCAACAGGAAGGGGTTAAAATTTCAAGTACTATAAGTATTTGAACCAAAATAAAACCAATTAATAAAACCGTTTAAAAAGAAACTATGACCCACATAGTCCTTTCAACCATGGGCACCCCCCCCCCCCTCTGTCTGTCCGTCCATCCGTATCCGTATTTGTCAACGGCTGTATCTCACGAAACGAAATAGGAAGACAATTGTAATTTTTATCGAGTGTGTTTCTATTGCCGCTATAACAAGAAATAATACTAAAAAATAAAAATACGGAGTCTAGATACAAGTAACGTGTTGTTTTCGGCTTTTTTGCCATGAGGTACGAAACCCTTTTTTTGCGAGTCCGACTCGCACGTTGCCAGTATAAAAATAAATGTATTTATGTTCCTAAGTGAGGAACTTTGAAAGAGGCACAGGTGAGTAAAAAGCTGTCTGGAAATCGGTATGGGCATGTGATGCGGAGGAATGAGGAAAATGGATGGGTCCATAACACACTCATGACCTCTCCGTACCTCGGAAAGCACTGTTGGTCCCGGTTGTCATTCATAGATCATTGACAGTAGCTACGGGTAGCCAGAAGCCTGAAAGTCTGGCAACCAGTCTTACCAAGGGTATCGTATTACCCAGTAACTGGGTTTTGGAGGTCAGATAGGCAGACGCTCCATGTAAAATACTGGTATATAAACAGCTGCATCCGGTTAGACTGGAAGCCGACCCCAAAATAGTTGGGAAAGGGTAGGCAAAGAAAAAAAAGAGTATCTTACCGACTTGATACTTCTGTAGGCGACATTTTCAAAATGCACTGCGATCTATTTATTTATTTATATAAGAACCCTTCTTATCACTTCCTTAATAATTAACTTTACTAGTCACACACACTAATTATTATGACAGAAGATTATTAATCCTTCTTTTTTGCAAATGTAATAAATATTAAATTAACTAAGTGAAACAATACTAATTAATTAAATTCTAAGATTAGCATCATTTTATTCACAGTTTAGATTTTAGGAAATCTTTTTTTTTTTTAATTCTAGTGTATCGTTGCCCTATTACCCATGGCAACGATACACGTTTACTTGCACAAATTAACAAAGATTTGACAGTGTTAACAAAAACGAAAGGAATGATTGGGCGCGTCAGTTCTGCACCCTGTTTTGTAAAAGACTGAGATATTTTTCTTTTTTAGATAATTATATATTCTCTAGATATCCGTACTAATCACGTTTGAGTTAGTTAGGTAAAGTCTGTTCAAATCCTTGTATACAGTTGATGTTATTTCCACTTAAACATCTTGTGGTCGTCTGCGCCCTCGAAGGGGACTGTGAAATGGTATTGGGGCTATACGGAGTTCATGTTATTTCCACTTAAACATCTTGTGGTCGTCTGCGCCCTCGAAGGGGACTGTGAAATGGTATTGGGGCTATACGGCCCCTTGACTTGTTATTTTCGGTTCCTCTCGGTCACGTCTTTGGGTTCCCCCAACAGGAGTACTTTGTTGTAGGGAAGGCCCAGCAACAGCCGATCAAACAACGAAGGCGTCGGTTTTAGTTGGTGCTCATCTACAGTGGACGCCGTTATTTCTACTTACTAGTAAAACTATGTAAACTTTATGTTGTTGATTTTATATGTATGTTGAAGTTATAGCGTAATCTGAACCATGTAGGTTAAAAAGCCCCGTGTGGTGTCCGGGCGTAAAAGAATAGCATCACCCCATTTCTTCCACTGGGTGTCGTAGGAGGCGACTAAGGGACTTACTAGAGAATGGGCAGCAGCGTTCTCTATGCATTTTACCACTATACTGCAATCGCCAACCCGCCTGCCAAGCGTGGCGATTATGGCAACCCACCCCCCCTTTGGGGGATGCGTATGTCCGGCAGTGGACGTCTTTCGGCTGAAATGATGAGGTTAAAAAGCTATTTTTCTACATGAGTATAACTTTAATAGGATATTCTAAAATGTATTTTTGAAGACTGAATTGCCAAACATAGAATACTTACTACGGCCGTTACCACTGGGTTACAACTGTTCTCCCGATGCTCCACTGCATTCTCTCTGGATGTCAATGTGAGAGATAAATTGTCACCATCACCGACGTAGTCACCAGCACATCAACCTACCCCAAACTGTCAAATTTTATCAATTGAACATGAACCTTATGCATATGTGACAACGATGAAAATCTATCAAAGAAATTTGACAGATTGGGGTAGCTTGATGTACTGGCATGTGTACCTATGACATATTTGTGTACAAAATGGGATAACGTATGAGAACAGGCTGTATGTATATTGTATTCAAATTCAGAAATGTGTGATTGTTTTGTTTTATTTATTCCGTGTGTAGTGTGTACAAATAATTTAAACATGAATAGAGTACAATAGAATATCTAGACATTTATTTTGCAAATGCATGTAAAACATAAATAGGTGATATTACGATACATCATACATCATTCGGCATGCAAACAATTATACGTAATGTATTGTATTATCTTTCACACAAGAATGAAGAGATCCGCAGGAGAACCAAGGTCACTGACATACCCCGAAGAATTGCCAAACTTAAGTGGTAGTGGGCAGGGCACATTGCTCGCCGAACAGATGGCCGATGGTACCCAAAGGTTCTGGAGTGGCGACCGCGTACCGACAAGGTGGACCGATGACCTTGTGAAGGCCGCAGGAATCCGCTGGATGCGGGAAGCAAAAAACCGGTCCAAGTGGCGGAGCTTAGGGGAGGCCTATGTCCAGCAGTGGACGTCTTTTGGCTGAAATGATGATGAAGTTTAAACAAAAGCCATGAGCCCTGCTTGCGAAGAGTCCTGTCGGCGAAGAGTCTTGTCGGCGAAGTGTCCTGTCGGCGAAGAGTCCCGTCTAAGTAAAGTCTTGCCGGTGTAGAGTCGGTCGGCGTAGTGTCTGTCGGTATAATGTTGTCGGCGTTTAGTCGTACACTAGGCTTAACGTGCTTTCCGAGGCATGGAGGAGTCTTGGTATGTAAAAATGGTCACTCATCCACGGACCAACCGCGGCAAGCGTAGCTTAACCTGATCTATCGACCCCTGCGGCTGTTATAACTTAGCCACAAGCCCCTCAATTTCACTATGTAAGCTTTCAGACTGAAAAATGTAGATACAACATCTACATTTTTCAGTCTGAAAGCTTTAAATGATTAATTAATTGGTACCTATTTGGTATGGTTCCCTATAGAACAACTAAGCTGGATGGTGCTGATCCGCGTGTCAAGTTCGTAAACCAGCGCCGTCTGTGTAGACTGGTCATCTCCTAACTTCAAGGGCGTATTTTTAAAATTGTTACTTCATTTCTTTATATTGTTCTCACATTTAGAAGCAACAAGAATAACGTACCCAGGGTTTTGCATTAGTATTATGTTGATTTAAAAGAGTGTCTTTGGAGTTTTTTGCCCGTTTTTCTCCATAGAGATCTATGTTTTGGAATGGGCATCTAGCTTCAATTTACTGAATAACTGATCAACTTTTTGACAGTTAAAAAAAGTGCCTGAAAGAAAGAAAGAAAGAAAATACATTTATTTAGCACAGACTAAAAAGGCACATAATATACAGCAAAAAATAAAAAATAAAAATTCAAAACAACAAAAAGTGTAAAGTGCGATGTTAAAACTAGCATTATTAAAATGTGCCCCACGGCTGCGCTAAAAAAGGCCCAGTTCAGCAAAAATGCCAGACAGCTTGTGTCTGACGCTGGTTTTCAACTGGACCTGTAGTGTGAGGTGACGGATGTCAATCAGCATAGGTAGTTAAATAAAATTTGTGTCAGTTACAAATAAATAAATAGCAACGAGTAGTAGGTACATAACTAGTGAAATGTTGATCCCTACTATATATCCCTACTAATATTATAAATGCGAAAGTAACTCTGTCTGTCTGTCTGTTACGCTTTCACGCCTTAACCGCTGAACCGATCGTCATGAAATTTGGCCGAGATATAGCCTGGGATATGGGTAAGGACATAGGCTACTTTTTTACGCGATAACCGACATCCACGCGGGCGGAGCCGCGGGCAAAAGCTAGTATTGATATAATTTGTTAGAAAGTACTTAGATTTAGTCCTTAACGGTGCTACTTAACAAAATAATAGTTGTGTTAAATGTTGTAAAAGATAAGAAGTAAGTAAGTCAACTTACCTACCGATTTAACTTTGAAAATTTGAGTATGACATTTTTTTTTATTTTTTTTCAAAACATAACAAATAGGCTGGTAAATAAATAATTAAGGCGGTCTCATGATCAGACCTACGCTAAAATATATAAACAAAGAAAGGAATGCTTTGAAAGGAGTCACATCAAAAAACCTGTTTCTAAACCTGCTAGCCTAGCTAGCCTGTAAATGGTTTCATTGCAATAAATGCTTTGAGTTCGTGTTTTTCGTTCAAACAACAAGACATATTATTGCTATGGTGAAAATTTTAATTGACGTTTATTAATTGTTGTGTAACTAAGCCGACGAAATTTAAATATTTGTACGCCACTAAGGCCAAACAGCAGTGGAGCAGTGGTGGCCAAGTGGTAACGGCCGCGACTTACGAGTTGTAGGTCGTGAGTTCGAACCCAGCCAGGCGCTTTACGTTGCGTAAATTATTTCATTACCACTGCTCTCAAAACGGTGAAGGAAAACATCGTGAGGAAACCGGCATGTCCTAGAACAAAAATTCGAAGACGTGTGACATCTACCAACCCGCACTGGGCCCGCGTGGTGGATTACTACGGCCCAATCCCTCTCACCGAGAGGAGGCCTGTGTCCCAGCAGTGAGAACATTATAGGCTGATGATGATGATGATGATGATGATGATGAAGGCCAAACATGACTGATCTTAAACTGTGATGTAATTTAATAAGTTGCAGGCTCTGTATGTGTACTCATATTTCCACAAATAAAGAATCTTGAATGACAAGATTAAACACCTAGTGAAGTGGTATTAGCAATTTAAGAATGAATTAAGTCTTGCTGTTCGTGAAAAATACGGCGCAGGCGCAAAACACGAATTGACTTCAAAACGAAGGCATTTGACTAGTGCGTGTTGGCAGTGTTGACATATGACACTCAAAATCATAATATCATTTCACATAAACCTGCATGGGCACTTATGAAACGTCAGAAACTAGGTGCACGATTCCAATTTGTCGCTTCCTATGGAGAAGAGCCGGCAAGAAACTCCACGGTTACTCTTTTAAAAATAATTTGGCTTTTACAATGTTTTCAAATAACAGTGATAGTAGGTATGGGAGGACAGTGCAGGCCTGTCAATAAGTACCACTGAAACGTCTGTGCGCCACAATGGGCCTCATTAGAAGGCTGAAAGTCACCCAAATGGCAGTGGAGAGGGCTAGGCTTGCATCCACATAGCCCGAAGAATCGAAGAATTGCCAAACTTAAGTGGTAGTGTGCAGGGCACATTGCTCGCAGAACAGGTGGCCGATGGGGCCGGAGGGTTCTGGAGTGATGATCACTTACTAGCGTTGAAAGGCTTCTCACAAGATTGACCGATGACCTGGAGAATGCCGCAGGAATGATGCAAGAAGCACAGAACCGGTCGAAATGGCGGTGCTTGGGGGAGGCCTATGTCCAGCAGTGGACCTCTTTCGGCTGAAATTATCATGATGATGACCTGTGAACAGACGGCAAACAAAAAGAAAGTAGGTACCTGCCTAAAAAATCATTTTACAAGTCGCTATAAAATAATAAACAAAAAATTGCACTCCTCACGGCCCTAATCGCCGAAGGGGACGCCCTGGCTGATTTCCGATCACCGCAGGCGCGGGTTTGCGGATGGCGAGTAATGGGTAGCTCGATGTCCTGTCCGGTAAGAACCAAGCCCGGATCGACGACGGCACGTTGTGTTCCACGCGCGCCTCAATGATATGCCAGGGGTGTGGGTTGGGTTGATCGAAAGAGATACTGTGGTCGCTGGCACACAGGCAACTGAAGGAACCCGGGTGGGTTTTAGTCAGTAAACGTCTGACACGCCCGAGAAGTTATTTGATGATTTCCCATACAAAAAAAAAAAAAAAACTGCTGACATTTTCACAATTATGTTGGGGTCGGCTCCCAGTCTTACTGGAAGCAGCTGAATACCAGTATTTTACATGGAGCGACTGCTGATCTGACATCCACAACCAAGTTACTGGGTAATACGATATCCCTTGGTAAGACTGGTTGTCAGACTTTCGGCCTTTTGCCGACCCGTAACGACTGTCAACGATCTACGAATGATAGCCGGGACCAACAGGTTAACGTGCTTTCCGAGGCAGGGCAGACTTTTTCGTGGTAGTCTTGGTATGTAGATGGTCACCCATCCACGGACCAACGGCGGCAACCGTAGCTTAACCTGGGTGCTTACTCTCGAATATAATTCCGATATATCGAAATTGGAATTGTCAGTCAAACGTCAGGGATTGGCTAGACTCGGTGAGTCCCTTACGTTTAACTCAACCAACTGACGTTTGACCAATGTCGATCTATCGGAATTATAGTCCAGAGTAAGCACCGTGATCGATTGACCCTTGCGGCAATTTTAAATTAGCCAGAAGCCTCTGATCTTTTCAGATGAAATGATGATGATAAAATAATAATAGATTAAGGGTGTGTCCAGAACTGGCGAATGCGCCGCTCGCGAGCCGCAAGCGAACTATGCGCGAGTTGCTGGCGTGCGGTTACAGCTTCTTTCGCGTTGAACTAAATATGTGGGAGAGGGAGATGCACCGCGAGCAGCACGCGCGCACCTCCTGCGCCGCTCGAGTACGGCGCGTAGCTTGCGCGCGAGCGGCGCGTGGACGGCTCATGGTCTGCGTACGAACATGAAATGCACGCGCGCAGTTCGCAAGCGGCTCGCAAGCGGCGCATTCGCCAGGTCTGTACACACCCTTACGTTTTACGTACAAACTTGTTCTTTATCTATCTAATACTATGGTCATTTGTAACTTTACCTCAGGATATTTTTAAAATTATTAGCTTACAAAAATTTAAAAAGAAAAATAACAATCGACTTCCAAAAAACACTAGGTACAAAGTGCAAAATCATTTTAATTTCGGAAATCGGTGACTTTGGATGTGTATTTTAATTATTTGTCATCGCCTTCCTAAATTAAAGTTATTTTGCACTTTGTAGTGTTTTTTTGAAAGTCGGTTGTTATTTTTTTGAAAAAAGTTTTATTTTTCACTTTTTAGTTACCTACTCCACACCATTTCGAAATTTTATCATCCTTGGAGTCAAAACAATGCTTATTTTTGCGATAGCAACATTGGAGTTCCGTTGTCTGTCTCCGAAACGTATCATCAGATCTATATGAAATTTTGATGGGACTATTTCGGAGTAAACCCCTTTGGAACAAAAAAGAATTTTGCGTATCCGTCTCTATACGACGGAGTTATGCCCGAACATACATAAAAAATATTTATATAAACATGTCGAATTGTAACCTCCTTCTTTTTGAAATCGGTTAAAACCAGTATCATTTTTTTTAAAACGTCACACTAGGAATATCTCCTGTATTGTGGGTGCGTTTACAAACATTTAAACTGACATACACAAACAGCCAGACCCGGAACAACTACTTGGACTGAACAACTATTAAGATGGTGTCTTGAAAATTTACGACATAAATCATGATAGTTATATTTTACACTTCTGCACATCCCTGCAGAAAATAAGTGCAAGCGTGATGATAAGTTAAAATAATGTTGTTTCCAGCTAGAATCGACTAACTGACTCATATAGCGGTCCCAACCGTTGGGCCGGCCGGTTGTGTGTCAGTGTTGATAATAACGATAATATTATCACTTTTTACGTAGTTTACATAAGGAAACTCAAGGTAAATACTGCAATATTTTATTACCTACTCGATAAACTATAATGCTTAACCTCAAAAAGTGTAGTTTCATATGTATTTTTAGAGTAATAACTGTGTTTTTCGAAGTGTAGAACGGTGTAATGGTTTCTATGTGATCTGTCAGTTTTGCCGCGTCATCGTCGGCCAATAGTTGCAGTGAAATGGTGTGACGTCGAAACTGGCTTGTATTTATGTCAAGTTGTGCTACTGTTTGTTCCTCATATATTTATAAACATTGCTTAAAGTTAATAGATGTTTAAACGTCAAAAATGTACGGTTCCACAGACGCTAATAAATGGTGCCGATTCTGTTGTGACAAAATTCTCTAAACTAGACTAAAAATCACCAAAATTTTGTTTATTCTTGTCAAACGTCGATTTCCTATTCTTAAATTGACTAAAGTGACGCAACTTAACTATATTTTAGTTTTACAGCACTAATATTGCACTGAGTTATTAATTTAGTGAAAATGGCAATTTTGCTATTCTGTTGTTGTCAATTTATTTATTCTATTCAACCTAAAATTTTGATTTTCTAACTAAATCTGACTATTTTGATCGCGATTAAAAAGGTGTGGAATAAAATTAGTTGTCAAGAACTAAATTCACACCAATACCTCGACTTCTGGTGCAAAAATAGTACTGTAACTTTTTTTCTTTTCTTTTGCTTATATATCGAAAATGGAGTGTCCTATTGCAAAAATAATAAAAATTTCGACCCCCTATATAAGATCCAAAAACCTCTAAAACTCAACATGTGGGTAATAATTTTTTATATTTTTTATGCAAAAAGTCAAAATTCCGTATAAAACACGTCGAGGTTGGCCCAATGCACGCCTTTGGCTCTAAAAAAATCACGGGGTAGGGCAAACAAGTATGTACCACGATGCGAAGCCAAAACGTATCACTTGCGAGGCGCAATTGTCAAATTCGATTTTAGTTGTGTCAAAATTGTTTTAAATTTGGAGATTTTTTTTGCAGAATAGCTTTAGATTCTCATAGCTAAAAGTAAGGATGTTTAGTGATATTTTAGTTAGTTTAGTTCGGTGGACAACAGAATCGGCACCATTACCTACTTAACTTTATGCAACGTTTTTATGTAAGGGGATATAATGTTTAGCCAATGTCAGGTATCCTACTATTATTATTATATGATAGATACTAGCTTCCGCCAGCGGCTTCGCTCGCGTGAATGTCGAAAATTATCCCGCGAGAATGCACTACCGGGATAAAAAGTATTCTATGTGTTAATCCAGGTTATAATCTATCTGTGTGCCAAATTTTATCCAAATCCATTCAGTAGTTTTTGCGTGAAAGAGTAACAAACATCCATACAAACATCCATACAAACATCCATACATACAAACTTTCGCGTTTATGATACTAGTAAGGATTATAAATGTGAAAATTTGTTTGTATGTTTGAATATTGAGATGTTTGTTACTCAATCACGTAAAAACGGCTGAACGGATTTGGATGAAATTTGGCACACAGATAGATTATAACCTGGACCAACATATAGGATATATGTTGGGTCCAGGTTATCCTTTTTATCCCAGTATTAAGTTCCAGTGGGATAAATTTCAACCTCCACGAGGGGAAGCCGCTCGCAAAAGCTAGTTCTTACAATTGCTTCATTAATTGTATTCACTGCTATTTAATTGGTCCGCGTAACTAAATGAATCCATGGTGATGCTTAGACATTAATTGAATACAATAACAAGGTCAGTTTCTGTTCTTACCTTAGACAATATGTCCGATTTCGGACTGTACAAACTTAAAGGGGTAGTTTGCTCTGTTCTATCAATAAAATTATTCTACATGTGGAGTCTGCAACTAGAACTTGCAAGTGGAGCGCAAGCCCCAAACTGTTAAATTTTCCCAATTGAACATGAACTTTAAACTCATGTTATAAATGCTTTAAACTCATGTCAGTTCCTCCCGGTCCTAATGTGTGTAACCTGTTTTTATTTTATGTGATGTTTTTTTTTTATGTCTGTCAAAATCCATAGTTATATATACACATATATAACTATGGATTTTTATCTGAAATTTATTTTCAAGTTTATAATAAATAATAAATAACCATTTATGGTTATTTATTATAAAGTTGAAAATCTGTCATAGAAATTTGACAGATTGGGGTAGCTTGATGTGCTGGCGTCTGTAATATTACTAATTAGGTTATATATGTATAGGTTTGGTTTTTGACAGTAAAAGCGATAAACCATGGAAACTTACTTCAGTAAACAAGCGATTAATTTCAAATATAGCAAAAGGTCACGTTTATAAAAAAAAAAATGCGTCAAATTGAAACCTCCTTTTTTTGTCGGTCAAATATGTCATAAAGCAGGTATACATAGGTACATATTATCTACAACGAAGTCTCCGGGCTCAACTTTCTCTGGGGTAAAAGTGAAGGTAGTAACGGTCAGAGTCATACGAATGTAGTCGACGGCAACTTGTACATCTTTGACTTTGTTTTACACATTAATTTTATGCTGTGATTAAACTATGAGTCGATCGATCAGGTTAAGCTACACTTGCCACGGTTTGTCCGTGGATGGGTACCAACACCAAGACCCCTCAGTGCCTCGGAAAGCACGCTATACCGTTGGTTCCGGCGTCGATGTCAATCGTGAATCATGGATCTTTAACAGTCTTACGGGGTGGGGATCAGATAGGCAGTCGCTCCGTCATGTAACATACTAGTACCTATTCAGCTGCCTCTGGTTAGACTGGAAACTGACCCCAACGTAGTTGAGAAACGGCTAGGCAGATGATGGTGTAGGGAAGCTAATATGATATATAATATATTATAAATGCGACGGTTTTTTTTTTTTTTTTTTTTTTTTTTGGGTGGGAAATCATCAAATGACTTCTCCTGCTGAGTAGAGCAGGAGGGCGTGTCAGACTTTTACTGACTAAAACCCACCCGTGTTCCCTCAGTAGCCCGTATGCCAGGGGCCGTGGTATCTCTTTCGAACAAACCCGCACCCCTGGCAGGCATCGGCCCTTGCGGACCCCACCAGTGGTTGCTGACATCTTTGACGGCGCGCGTGAGGAACACAACGCGCCGTCCCGTCTACCACTTTTCGGCCGCAGGGGATAGGGAGAGCGGCTAACGCGACGGTAACTCCGTCTCTGTTTGTCCGTCTGTTATCTTTGCCTGTCGATCGTTACCTACACTAATTATAAAGAGGTAAAGTTTATGAGTTTGTTTGTAGGAAGTAATCTCTGGAAATATAAGCCAGATTTGAAAAAAATCTTCTTGCGTTTAATAGCCCAAATCTTGATGAAGGTTTTAAGCTATTTAGCATCACGCTACTACTCTTAGGAGTCAAAAATAATGAAAAAAAGTCGTAAAGAACGCTAAGTGTAAACGAAGTTACAGCGCGGGTGGGCGATGGGATAAGACGCGATGAGCGATGGGATACGAAGCGAAGTACGATGGGATATAACGCGACGGGAAATAAGATACGACGCGCCGGGCGATGGGATACGACGCGACGGACGATGGGATACGACGCGTCGGGCTATGGGATACGACCTGACGGGCGATGGGATATGACGCGACGGGCGATGGATACGATGCGACGGGTCGAGGCCAAAATTTCACGCGAACGAAGTGGCGGGCAGAAGCTAGGGCAATGTCATCCTACTAATATTAAAAATGTGAAAGTTTGTGTATTTAGATTTTTGGATATTTGTGGGATAATTTTTCAACTCCACGCGAGCATATGCTAGTTGTTATAATAATATATTGTTAGTCATGTCAATGCCATTCGCGCCGAGTGCTATCAACTATAATTTCCGATCGTGTTCAGATAATTCTGGTTCAAAGTTCAATGTAAATGAACGATCTATGAGCCATAATCGTAACGAAATTAACTTAAATAGCTATGGTACAAATGTGATACAACAGATTTCTTATGTAGGTAAACATAACATAATATAACGCCTTGTTTCCCTCAAAGAGCCGGGTGTACCGTCACGAGCATTAATATGTATTCACATAGCCAAATTCACGCCACGATTGCGGCGGTAAGTCCCCTCTTTGAGGAGTGGCTTGAGAGGCGGCATGGTGTCCTCACCTTCCGCCTGACGCAGGTCCTCAACGGACACGGCTGTTTCGGGAGGTTCCTGTTTCGGATAGGGCGGGAGGAAACGCCCGGGTGTTTCCACTGCGAAGATCGCCTTGAGGACACGGTGGAGCACACGGTGGCGGTCTGCCCGTCTTGGGCGGAGCACCGCCGTGTCCTTGTGGAGGCGATCGGCGGCGGCGATCTCTCGCGTCCGGCCCTGGTCCGGGCCATGGTACGGAGCGAGAGGGCATGGGGAGCCGTCACCTCCTTCAGCGAAGCAGTAATGCTCGCGAAGAGGGAGGCGGCGCACGTGAGGGAGAGGCAGCATATGCGCCCTCGCGACCCTAGCCGCCGCAGGATACGGAGACGCCCTGGGCGTCGGGAATCCCAGGCCGATTTCCGGCCACCGTAGGCATGGGCTTGCGGACGGCGAGTAATGGGTAGCTCGCTGTCCGATAAGGACCAAGCCCAAGTCGACGGCGCGTTGTGTTCCACGCGCGCCTCAAAGAGATGTCAGCACAAAAAATGATGGGGCCCGCAAGGGCCGATGCCTGCCAGGGGTGCGTGTTTGTTCGAAAGAGACACCACAGCCCCTGGCATATGGGCTACTGAAGGAACACGGGTGGGTTTTAGTCAGTAAAAGTCTGACACGCCCTCCTGCTCCACCCAGAGCGGGAGAAGTTATTTGATGATTTCCCAACCAAAAAAAAAAAAAACGTAGCCAAATTCAGAAGCGATTTGCTCTTAAATAACGATTCCAACCTTGAGATAACCTAGGTAATTCATAATAGTGTCGGTTCTAAAATATTATTTTCATAATAATATTAAATTACAGTCATTACGTTTAAGTTCATTAATATATCGGCCCTCTCAGGCTATAAAAAAAATTTAACAAAAAAAAAAATAATTAACCGCCGAAAAAACTGAAAAGGCAAAAGTTTTTATTTTATAATTTGTTGTGGCTATAATCTACTCACTACATGCTTACCTAATTTTTTATTACTTTTTGTAATACACAACTCAGTTTAAAATTTGTGAGTAAACAATCAATCATCCCCTGTTTTCCTACCCTTGGGGTTGGATTTTTTTTTCGAAATTTATATGGACCAACTTCGGGGTATACCCTATCCAATAAAAAAAGAATTATCAAAATCGGACGACTCTGAAAAAGTTATGCGTGGTCAATGTGGTCATACATAAAAATAAAAAAAATAAGCGTGGACTTGAAAACCTCCTCCGCTTTTTCGTCGGTTAAAAACATATTCTGAACGTCAAAAAAGTTCATAATTTTGTGACAACTAAGTATATAAGCATCATTAAAGTTATAAATTTAAAAAAATCAGCTGTTCCTTACATATTTATGTTCGTTTATCTCATCAAAATGTAGGGTACAGCTGTGTTTTTTTTCGTGATTTCAGTTTTGGTTTCATAGTAAAAGTTGTTCATAATGATGAGTACAATGACCTCTTAAGAGGTTGTTGGTGTTTTTCCAATAACCCTGTATATACATATACAGGGTGTTTGGCAGAACGTTGAACATACGAAAATGGTGGATAGGTGGGGTCATCTGCTACTTACTCAGCCCTAATTTATTTGGCCCTGGCGCCCTATATTTTTTTTTAAATGCAAGTTGAAATTAGGATTGAAGTATTTTTACAGCTTTCTGTAAGTTTGAGGACTCATAACCTTTTTTCCAGCTAACATTTCAATTAAAGCAATAATTTTATAAGAATCTGCCAACATTAAAAATAAAAAAAATTGCCTGTTTTACCCATTTTTTATAAAAATTACACTTTAAAATTAAGAAAGTGGTGAAACTAGAAGAAAGCAAAAAAAATAAAAAAAAGCCAGGTTGTCAGGGCCAAATAAATTAGGGCTGATTAAGTAGCAAATGACCCCACCTATCCACCATTTTCGTATGTTCAACGTTCTGCCAAACATCCTGTAAACAAGAATTGCTCGTTTAAAGGTATTAGATAGATAAAGTCAAGCGCCTGTATGGGTTCGAGCCAGCGACCTACAACTCGTTAGTGGCAGCCGCTACCACTGGGCCATTAAGGTGACACTTGTCCACATTTTTTCCATACAAACTTTGGAAGGGTTTTACTCCACTGTTTGACTATGTAAATCAAAAATTAAACGTGGTATGATTTTGTCTCATTATTAATATTGTCTGTACGGAAACAGAATACTAAAATAAAAAGCCATTAAAAAGTTATGAGCCAACAAAGATTCGTTTTTCTTGCTAATTTAACCTAACTTTGGGCGTGTTTAAGTAATAAAAGAAGTGTAAAATCTCCAAAACCAAGTCGGTACCGACAAAGTTGAATTATCGATAAGTTCAATAAACTTTATTGGTCATTGATTTATGCAGTGGTTTTTTCAGAAAACCCGATCTTCCGAAGGACTTTTCTTAATTTTTTACGCCCCTGTATTACTTTAACTGATCCTGCAGCTCACTCAATAATGTTGCGCGTGTAGACTAGCATCTAACTGCTCATCACTGATACTACCTCTGTCGGAAACGAAGCCTGGTGACACAGCGTGCTTTTTAGCCAGGCCCACCTGTGAGTTCGAGCCCGCGACTAGTTTACCCTTAAAAAGAAGTCTTATCAATCGTTGACCTATTTACATAAACTGTAAAATCATTAATGAAAGGATAATGTAGTAGGATAGTGTTATCTATCGGTTACCTTATCAACTTTGTTAATCAAACACTTATTTATATTATACAATAGTAAAATATATGTATTTTATTCAATAATAATAAATATTGTTTGCATTGAATAGGCTCCGAAACTACTGACCGATTTGAAAAATTATTTCACTGTTGGGAAGCTACACTATCCCCGGGTGACATAAGCTATATTTTATCCCCGTATTCCCACGGGAACGGGAACTACGCGGGTGAAACCGCGGAGCGCTGCTAGTCAGTAATAATTATGGTGTGCAGCCGATCTTACGTCACTGATCGTACGTTGTTTGCGGGTGACCACTGAAAATCAGCGCTGTGCTGTGGGTCCCATAGCACAGCATCATGCTGAGTGGAAGCCTTCTTGTCACACGGTCGCGTCACGGCGTGCAGCTGCCGACTATTTATGTTCTGTATGCATACCCATGTATAAAAATATTTGTGTTGTTATCATGTTTTTTTAAATATATTATTTCATCTTTTTATATGCACGTGTTTCTGTGACAAATACATCCATTTTTCTTTCTTTCACTGGTAAAATACCAGTATAAGCTGAAGGGTAATTATGTGACAAACTAACATTAGAAATGGTTTTAATTTTTACAATTCAACGACATTCATTGCGTTATTTACGTTGTTGAGCAGACAATTTTTAACACGCTTTTATTAGCTTCACTATGTTTGTTTGTAACCGATTCCTTTTTTTGGATTTGATTTTGACCCACTTCAAACGGTCAGATTTCATTTGAACTTTGTATACTTATCGAGGACCGTAGACAATTCATTAATAAAAAATAAAAATAAAAACTGAAAAATCACGCTTTTGTAGTCAGCAGACCATAAAAATTTAAAATAAATAACAGTAAATAATAAAACACGCTTTAAAAACCAAAGTAAAATGTAGATAATAATTTAATTCTATTAAAAAGCGTGGAGTGCTTGATATTAATCGATTATACAAAAACCTCAAAAATCACCCACGCTTTTTAATAGAATACTTTGGTTTTTAAAGCGTGTTTTTTTCGAACATACCTACATATTAGAATAAGAATAATTTATTGTTTTGAAAGTTACATTCAAATGCGTTGCTTCCTGGAACTCGCACTAGGATTCCCTGTGTCGTGAGATCCAGGCTCCTTCGTTCCGTTTAAATTTATTGCTATAATTCTATCCATGTACGCTACAATAAATTTCTTAATTTCTTTTATTCCACTAGAAAAGAATATACAATAAAACTTAAAATAAAATAAAACTTAAAACAAAATAATAAAATAAAATAATTAAAAAAGAGAAGAAGATATGTAACAATGAATTAGCAATATTCTTCAAAACAGTTCAGATTCTGTTTGACAGTGTGATATGCAATTAGGGTGCTGGTGTCTTGTTCTTTGAACTGTTAGACCACGTACGCAGGAACGTAAAATTATCGCGGCGAGATTTTATAGTACATTGGATTTACAATTCTGGGTGTTAAGCTTGCGTTAGCTAGATAGCACAAATTGACACCTCGCCGCTGGTTTTCATCTGAAAACCAGCGGCGAGGTGTCAATTTTTCTAAGAGAGAAGCCGAAGCGAAGTCGGCTTTAGTTTACTGACTTATCAATTTAGAATACTTACTATCATTCTAAAATTAATGTAGGAATGTAAAGAATTTAAAAATTTAACAGTTGAAAACCAAATTAAAATTTGCAATATTCCTTCATCTCGTTTTCGCTGACGCATTTTTCTACATCAGTCTCTGTCATAAGTCATAACCCGTTGTACAGAGCGCACAGAGCTCCGGTGGGATCTCATGGCGACATGGAGAGTGCGATTGTTGCAACCCAGTGCTGGGCACGCCACTATTGCGGCGGTAAGTCCCCTCTTTGAGGAGTGGCTTGAGAGGCGGCATGGCGTCCTCACCTTCCACCTGACGTAGATCCTTACCGGACACGGCTGTTTCGGGAGGTTCCTGTTTCGCATAAGGCGGTAGGAAACACCCGGTTTTCACAGCGAAGATCGCCCTGAGGACACGGTGGAGCATACGGTGGAGGTCTGCCCGGCTTGGGCGGAGCACCGCCGTGTCCTCGTGGAGGCGATCGGCGGCGGCGATATCTTGCTACTGCTGGCTACTGAGGGAACACGGGTGGGTTTTAGTCAGTAAAAGTCTGACACGCCCTCCTGCTCCACCCAGAGCGGGAGAAGTTATTTGATGATTTCCCACCCAAAAAAGAAACCGTTGTGCAGCGGCTTGCTCTCGTCCATTGCAAGCGGTGCCACGTGACCTAAAGTGACATCATTACGGGATCACTGTTTTATGAATTTTTAGTTCTCGATTATGATCAAAGCGTTTTTGTTGTTTGAATATTATGGCGAATTAAATACCCGTATTGTTTGGCAATAGTATACACTATTGACGTGCCATTTTTCAAAAGCGGTAGAGATGTGAATAACCGAAGGGAAGCCGGTAGGAATCTTGTTATATGATGCTTTCGGCACTGTTGAAAACTCAGACTTTTAGTAGGAAATCCACTCGTTATCGGTCATCTATGTATTTGGAGTGCTATGTCTGGAGTTTCACTGCGCGATCGAATTAGAAATGAAGAGATCCGTAGGAGAATCAAGGTAACCGACATAGCCCGTAAAATTGCCAAACTTAAGTGGCAGTGGGCAGGGCACATTGCTCGCAGAACATACGGCCGATGGGGCTGAAAGGTTCTGGAGTGGCCGCGTACTGGAATACGTAGCGTTGGCGTCCCACAAGGTAAACCGATGACCTTGTAAAGCCCGCAGGAATCTGCAGGATGCAAGAATTACAGTACCGGTTGAAGTGGCGGGGCTTGGAGGAGGCCTATGTCCAGCAGTGGACGTCTTTCATTATGATCATGTTTATAACCGATGATCTCTGTCTTTTCCAGCACAATGTCTCGACTGATCAACCTCCGTATCCTGGGCTACGTCGCCACAATAGTCATGCACGTTTCAAACATCCTTTACATGGGTTGGTTCAAAAAGGCCCATCCTACCGATAACGAAAATGTGAAACAGTTCAAGAGTTTGGAGTACCGTTTCTTCACAACATGGACTTTTGTAAGTATCAGCAGGCTTAGCATGACGCTTTATATTTCTACTCTATTGTAGAATAGAAATCGCTTGTCTACATTTCTCGGTGAAAAACTGTCAACTGTGTTTAATTAAGTAAACGTCATTTTTGTCTACTCTTCCGACGACAAAACGCTTGTCTACGGTTCTCGTGCTAAGCCTGCAGCGGGCTTAGTATGACGCTTTCCGTTTCTACGAAGAATAGACAGTGCTTTTTCAATACAATGTGCCATTTCGGTCTCCATTTTTGACACCGCCCCGTAGATATCCTTCTACAATCTGTCATTTAGTCTTTCGTTTCGAACGATCGTTATCTAGGTCCTTATAAATGTAGACTATTTACGAAGAATATTTCCTACCCAAACTGACAAAATCACACTGACAACAAACTTTCTACTCGACGGCCACAAAGTATATACGATTATGTACAAAATCATGGTTCGTTTAGAACGCAGAACTGCAATAATTAATAGAAGAACATAGCTATCTTATCCTATTGTACATCATTTAGCTAATAGTCATTGACGAGGTGGACTGTATTAATGTTGTTTCTGTCTTCTTAGTAAAACTTCACTTTTGTTGTATCTTCGTTTATTTCCAGGGTTTCCAGGGCGGCTTGCTGCTTGACGGTTGAGTGAGAAGTCACTAAGCCGCAAGCCCGCCCGTCTTTTATACAGTTTACACTAAAAACTAACGGTAAATGGCGCCGCGTAGCGGGGGTGGGTTTCTGGTGGGTCTATCGACCAATCAGAGCCGCGCTTCGCGCTGCCATACAATTCTACTTAACCATCTACTTAAATCTTTTGGAAGTAAAACAAACCTAGTCTAATGTACATGTTATTAATAATCCCTATTTAGCAAATTAAAATCTTTATTATCTTACATCTATCAAAATCTTACTTATTAACATGACGACGGACAGATCATTGGGGGCACACGTATACAGGCGAATCCCGCACGTGGTATTATTTTCATACTTAAAACAGCGTGGTCATTTTTACATACTTGTAACAAGTTAACGTGCATGTATACATGTGCAAGCTTCGTCGTCCGTAACATCCTCCCCTCGGCGCAGGGCTACCGTAGCCTAATCTCCCAAGCAGAGGACGGCGAGCTTCGTGACTGGACGTCGTAGGATGCCCGCTGTTGTTCGGATGTCGGCTGACCGCACCTTGCCGTCTGGACCACTGTAGACTGTTTCCACGACGCCTCGAGGCCATGTTGCCCTCGGGAGTGATGAGTCGACGATGACGACTAGGCTGCCAGCTTGGAGGGGACGTCGCTGGTCATATGACGCCCCTCGGGGCACTAGTGTAGGTAAGTACTCGTCCACCCAGCGCCGCCAGAAATGATCGGCGAGCGCTTGGGCGGTTCTCCACTGCTTGCGGCTGGCCTCTTCGCAAGGCCCAGTACGGGGAAGACCTGAGGAGGTTCCAATAAGGAAGTGGTTAGGTGTAAGGGCCTCCGGATCCTTAGGATCGACAGAGACATGAGTCAGGGGCCGAGAGTTGACAGAGTGCTCGGCTTCTGTCAGCAGCGTCAGTAGCACTTCTTTTTTCAGTGCCTTTTGATGTAGTGTTGCCCCTAGCGCCGTCTTAACAGAGCGTACGAGTCGTTCCCATGCTCCCCCCATATGCGGCGCTCCTGGTGGGATGAACTTCCACATCATTCGGTGCTCCAGGCCAAAGTGAACAAAGTACTTTGCCCATTCCTTATATGAATACATGACTCGGGGCCAACCTCTTCTTGCTGCCATTCTCCTTATCGCCATTAGTGCCGAGTCGGTAGACAAACTCGACACTAATTCCAGATGGACTGCCCTAGTCGTCAGGCAAGTAAACAGTGCTCCCCATCGTTTTTCGTGTCGTCTTCCTATGACCACTGTCATTGGCCCGAAGTAATCGGTTCCGCAGTAGGTAAAGGGTCGCGGTGCTTCCATGATACGTTCTACGGGTAGGTCCCCCGTAGTTGGCTTTATTGGCATTGCTCTTCTAACGCGGCACAGCTGACAGCGCTGCGCTATGGCTCGTACTGTCGGGCGTAGGTTGACTATCCAGTACCGCTGTCGCAGGTCGTTGATTACGCGCTCGTTGTTGGCGTGACCGGCTCGTTGATGTGCATCTTCCACCAGTAATCGTGTGAATGGGTGTTTGCCATGTAAAATCACCGGTCTCTTCTTCTGGTCTGAGACCGCTGCGTGTCCGATCCTTCCCCTAACTTTAAGGACGTCATCTTCAATAAACGGGTCTAGTTTGTAGAGACTACTAGACTTAGGTACCGGCTTTCCCTTTTTCAGTAATTGTATGTCTTCTTCGTAATCGTCGAGCTGCGCCTGTTTCAGCCATATTTTCTCGGCCTTTTCTATTAGGTCGACGGTCATCTGGCTGGTCCTGTTTTTGCATTTCTCTTTGAAGAGGAAGGGCACTGCGGTAGCTCGTACTAGCTTCTCGTATGATGAGAACCTGTTCACGTCGGGCAGGTGAGAAGGGCGTTCTCTTTTTCTTTCTGTGGTCGCATAGGTTACTTCGTCTATAGTTGATTCGTCTTTGACCTTTTCCTTTGGCCAGGATTCGTGGTCGTCGTACAAGAACGCGGGGCCGGTGAACCATCTGTCTCCTGGTTTCATATGCATGATGTAGTCGGGGCGCGTAGCGTCGTCTGCTACATTATGATCGGTAGGTACCCACCTCCATTGGCTAGCGTCGGTTAGTTCCGCAATCTCTCCTAGGCGATGTGCTACGAAAGGTGTATATTTCACAGCGTCTTTCTCGATCCATCGTAGGACTGTTTGGGAGTCCGTCCAATAGGTGACACTCTCGGGTTTGTCTCGGTGCTCCTTTAATACTGTCTCTGCGAGCCGCGCGCCGATCACTGCTGCCTGTAGTTCCAGTCGCGGGATAGTGACGGATTTTAGCGGCGTCACTCGCGCCTTTGCTGCGATCAGTCTTACGTCCACTCTCCCGTCTGGTTTCCGGATCCTCCAGTAGGCTGCTGCTGCGTAGGCTTGTTCGCTAGCGTCGCAGAAGACGTGTAGGTCTATGAGATCGTCCGTGTCCTTGCCGTACCACCTTGGTATGCGTAGTTTCGTCACTTCGTCCAGGCTTTGAATCCATTCCTCGAAGTGCTGCGCGTCTTGTTCTGGGATTTCCTCGTCCCACCTGATGCCGTGGCGCCACAGGTTTTGCAGCAGGATCTTGCCGGTGACTGTGAAGTGGCTGATGAGTCCCAGAGGGTCGTAGACCGCCATCACTGCTCCCAGGGCCTCTCTCTTCGTCGGCGCTCTGGCCCTAATCTTCACTTCGGGTGACAGTCGACTTAGTCCGGTGTTGAAACCTAGCTCGTCCGAGCCCGTCTGCCAAAGTAAACCTAGCGTCTTGTCCGTGTTTTCCTCTCTGCGTCCGAACCATACTTCCGTGTCGTGTGCCTGTTTCTCCCGTGTTATGCTCTTTACCACGTCGGGTTTGTTCGAGCACCAGCCTCTCAAATTGAAGTGTGCGTTCCGATGGATGTTCATGACTTCGCGCGCTGTCTGGATTGCTTCGTCTTCTGTCGCAACGCTGTCCACGTAGTCATCCATATAGTGGCTTGATGTTATAGCTTGCACGGCGTTAGGGTACTTCTGCGTGTACCTCTTTGCGTTGGCGTCTCGTACTGTGTGCGCGATGAAGGGTGAACATGAAGCTCCGAAGATCATTGACGTCATCTTGAATATCTTCGGCGGCTTGGTACGTTCCTCCCCTCGCCAAAGGAACATTTGTGCGGCTTGATCCTGATTTCTTATTTTTATTTGGAGAAACATCTCTTCTATATCGGCAGTGACGGCTACTGGACGCTCTCTGAATCGGGATAAAATCCCGGGCAATGAGTTCAGGAGATCAGGACCTTCGAGTAGGTAGTCGTTCAGGCATACTCCACGGTATTGGTGTGCAGCGTCGAAACTAGGCGCATCTTTCCCGGTTTATTTGGGTTCACGACCGGGAAGTGCGGTAGGTACCATGCTTTCTTATTTGCGTTTTCCGTTCCGTCGCACTCCTGGGCGTATCCTTTGTTCAGTAGGTTCTGGACTAGTGCGCTGTACTTCTCTGCGAAGCTCGGTGATGAATCCATCTTCTTTTCTATCGTCCTTAGTCTTCTTAGAACGCAGCTGTAATTGTTGGGCATCGAAGCGTCTTCATCTCGCCATGGTAACCCGACTTCATAATGATCGCTAATTCTTCTCATGCTGCCGTGAACTATGTCAATCGCCTTCTTATCCTCCGGTTTGACCTTTTTTGCCAAAGAAACTCCTAGGGCGTCAATCTTGAAGTGTGACTTCATCAGCTCCTCTACTCGACGTAAATCATCTGTCTGCCTTGTTGCAGACACGTCGTATAGATGTAGCACAACTTGTCCTTCTTGTTCCTTTAGTGTGGCGCGCGGTGCAGTCCCGTGGATCACCCATCCTAGCTGAGTGTGGGAGGCAGCAGGTTCATTCTTCTTGCCCATACGTAGTTCACGGGTGACTATCAGGTGCCAGTTGTCGGCCCCTATTAGCAGCTTTGGTGTGGCTTCTTCATAGAAAGCGCCTCTACTTATGTCTCGGAGGTGTGGATAGTTGTTTAATGTCGACCTATCCATCGCTTGACTATGAAGTTGCAGGTCTTTCATGGTACGTGCACGCAGCTCCTGGAAGTCCCCATCTTGACCGCGTACCTGTAGTCTGACCTCCTGGCTGCATTCCTCTTGTTTTTTCGAAGACACTCCTTGGATGCGTAACGTCGATGCCGGTCCGCTTATATGCAGGTGCCGCGTCAGCTCCTCGTCGACGAATGATATTGTCGACCCTTCATCTAGCAGGGCGAAGGTCGATATTTGCCCGCCGGGCCCCTTTAATATCACGGGACACATTTTCAAAAATACTCGCTGCGATGAGGTGCTCGACGCGGAGACGGCCATCACTGCCTCTTGTGGCCGTACGGTCTCGACGTCGCGGTCGGTTGCTTTGCTAGGCGGCGCCTCTCTTTCTTTATGCAGCAACGCGTGATGCGGGCGGCTGCAGGTCCCTTGGCCACATCGCTTAGCTCGGCAGTGCTCGCGTCGGTGACGTCTTGTTACACATTTAAAACATACCTTGTTAGTGCGCGCCCATTCCCACCTTTCGTCGAGGTTCATTTTCAGGAACTTTGGACATTTAGGCACTTCGTGGTCACCGTCACAACACAAACACTCTTGTTTAATTTCTTCTCGTTTTTCAGCTGTTGCGTAAACTAGTTCGCGACCCGGTTTCTTCTTTGTAGTGACTTGCGTCCCACTTCTCGTTTCCTTCTTCGGGGCTGGCGCGAACGTCGTATTCGTGAAGGCGTACTTCATGGCTCGGTCAGCCTCCCGCATCAGGAATCTGGACAGCAGTATCACTTCCGGTTCGCGTGACGATTCCGCATTATCATAAGCGTAATCACACCATCTTGATCTTATGTGTGGACTCAGCTTCTCAGTCACTTCGCGCACTATCATCGGGTTCCATAAATATCCGCGTTTGTCCACTTTTGAAAGCACACACACTATGTTCTGGAACTTTACCGCGAACGAATTTAAATCATTGGCCGCATTCGTGAGTCGAGGTAACTTTTTCAAATCTTCCATCGCACGATCCATTAATATCTCCGGCCTGCCGTAGTATTGTTCCAATGTGTTGATAATTACTTGCGGGTCGGACGCGGTGTACAGGAGTGCTGACACTGCATCCCTTGCTTCGCCCTTGATACAGTTGCGTAGTCTTGCTAAGTCTTCCATCGTAGAAAACTTGTATAATTTTGATGAGTCATCGTACGCCGCCTTAAATGGCAACCACTCAGTAGCTGCTCCCGAGAATGCAGGTAGCTCGATCGCTTGTCGTGGCGGCGGGCGTGCGTGTATCATCTTCTCCAGCGTGTCGGCCAGCTGTTCAATTTCGCTTCGGTATTCCCTTCTAGTAGGCGACCGCGATGCTGACCGTTGTCTTCGTTGGTCGTTCCTGGCAGATGTGGCGGCATTAATACGTGTGACAGATTCGACGTAGACTGCAGATTCTGGGGCGGCGTGCATGGCGGCGGATTGTCGCGGCTGCTCCTCTTGTGGTTGATTCGCAGCTAGCGGGTGACTTCGGTCAATACTTTGAAGCCACTCGTCCATCCTGTCTTTGCTCATGCGCACCGAACCCTCTTCACGGGCCTCGGCCTCTGCTTCTATCGCCGACACTTCGTATTCCAATCGCTTGTTGACGAGCGCCTTTTCCAGTTCTAGTTGCTCGTTCCTTATCGCAGCGATCCTCTTTTGTGCCTCGTACTCTGCCTTTTTCACTCGTGCTACGTCACTACCGTACGATCTTCTTGAACGTATCGTACTTACTGTGTCCCTAACTGAAGTATCGTATGCAGCTGTCATAGTTCTTGCCGAGTCCTGGTTATGAAGTGCGGAGGAAGTCGTCGGATAATACGACGCGGATGGTGTGGCGAGCGATTCGCCATAGTCGAACGTGGTCGTATTTGCTCTACTTGCCGCTAGAGGGCGAGGAGCCGGCGCGGCGGACGCGGTATCGGATGCGGTCGATGCAACTCTCCCTGCCGCGGCAGTGGCGGGGGGTGCGGTCGCGAGCTCGGGGGCGGTGGGGTCGGCCCCAGCCGCGGGCGCACCGTACGGGGTGCGCGGGAGCGCGGACGCGACGGTCGGCGGCGACCTTGGCGGATCTTCGAACGTACGAGGATGACGACTATCGTAGTCCGATTCCGATTTATTTTCCCTGGCACTAACGCTTCTAGTTTTCACACTTGATTTCTTCATACTTGATAATTAAATCTTCGACTGGCGGTGGCGTTTTTCTATCTTCATCCGGCTACCGAAGGACCAACTGACGAGGTGGACTGTATTAATGTTGTTTCTGTCTTCTTAGTAAAACTTCACTTTTGTTGTATCTTCGTTTATTTCCAGGGTTTCCAGGGCGGCTTGCTGCTTGACGGTTGAGTGAGAAGTCACTAAGCCGCAAGCCCGCCCGTCTTTTATACAGTTTACACTAAAAACTAACGGTAAATGGCGCCGCGTAGCGGGGGTGGGTTTCTGGTGGGTCTATCGACCAATCAGAGCCGCGCTTCGCGCTGCCATACAATTCTACTTAACCATCTACTTAAATCTTTTGGAAGTAAAACAAACCTAGTCTAATGTACATGTTATTAATAATCCCTATTTAGCAAATTAAAATCTTTATTATCTTACATCTATCAAAATCTTACTTATTAACATGACGACGGACAGATCATTGGGGGCACACGTATACAGGCGAATCCCGCACGTGGTATTATTTTCATACTTAAAACAGCGTGGTCATTTTTACATACTTGTAACAAGTTAACGTGCATGTATACATGTGCAAGCTTCGTCGTCCGTAACAGTCATGTCTATTCTTCCGTCGACAAATCGGTGCTCGTTCTCTAATTCCGTCAACGAAAATACGGGCTTGTCCGAAAGTAGGCCGAATCTTCGGAATAAATCCCACTCCCGAATTCCCGATTAATTGTGTGCGTCTGAATGGATTGTTGGATAGGTAATTTGATTGTTTCCCAAAAATAAACTCGTGTTTGTCAGTTCTCTCGTGAGAACGAACAAAAAACGTAAGTACCTATATCTGTTCATCAATCCAGTTTTTGTTTTAATTAATACAAGTAAAAAATAGCTAAGGTGATCATTATACCAGTTAACTGTGCAGAACGTAGTACCTACTTAAAAGTTATTTTATTATTTACTGGCTTTTGCCCGCGGCTCCGCCCGCGTAGATGTCAGATATCGTGTAAAAAAGTAGCCCATGTCCTTCTTCATATCCCAGGCTATATCTTTTCCAAATTTCATGAGATCGGTTCAGCGGTTTTGGCATGAAATCGTAACAGACAGACAGAATTTTCAAGGTTTGTATGTTTGGATGTATGTTACTCAATCACGGTAAAACGGATCCGGATGGACGGAATTTGGCACACAGATAATTTGTTACCTGGAACATGGGATACTTTTTATCCCAGTCCTTAGTAGGTTCCCCGGGTGTAATTTTCGACCTCCACGCCGTTGAAACCGCTGGTAAAAGCAAGTATTTAGATAAATCTACTGTAAGGGGAAGGTACAGACGCCAGCACATCAAGCTACCCCAATCTGTCAAATTTCTTTGATCTTTTTTTAACTTCATTACAAAGGAACAGGGGCGGATCTACTTAAAGGCTTTTTGGGCTGTAGCCCAGGGCCCCGTGGATACAGAGGGCCCCCAACCGAACTGGAAACAATAGACGATATTGTCAATAGCCTACACAAAATACTAAATCTAACACGAAAAAAATGCAGACTGACAGTAACTCATTGGCTTCTTGCAATGGACTACGATATGACGGAAGGTTTTTTAGTCTAAGTTAAAACTCACAATACTGCTCACACATTAAAATTCTCAAATACATAAACATATACAGTTACTCACATATGTACCTATATCCTAAACACCAACACAACAGACACAAATTAAATCACAATGTACTCACTTTTAATTTTGTTTGCCTTCTAATAAGTACCTTATTCTACAAAAATGTTAACGGAACGAAGTAGCCTGGATCTCACAACACAGGGAATCCTAGTGTGAGATCCAGGAATTCAATCCATTTGAATGTAATCTTTGAACAATAAATTTATTCTTATTCTTAATAATAAAAATTATCTAGAATTAAAAAGTTTTTTGGCAAGATGGCAATTGGTTCAGTAATTAGGTAGGGCCCCTAAGCAGTATTAGCCCAGGGCCCCACAAATTCAAGATCCGCCCCTGTAAAGGAATAAGGTTTATGTTCAATTGGGAAAATTTGACAGTTTGGGATAGCTTGACTTGCTGGCGACTGTACATTTAAATGATAAAACTAATTTGAGGGATGAAGGGACGATGGGCATCAATACATCCCGTTGGATGACTAACTATTTCATGTAAAAGTCATTCAATAAAAATTAAATTTAAAATAAAAAAATACTTACCCCTGACCCAAACAAAAACTCAAAAAAGTAAAAAAAAATATAACCCTTTTAAATTGAAGGTAATATTTTGATCAAGGCATTATCAAGTCGAGGGACGGCTAATGAAAATGCTAGGCCTGTTTGGCGTGTTCATTGACCCCCGACTTGACAATGGCTTGATTAAAATATTACCTTCAACTTAAAAGGCATATAATTTTTTTTTCTTTTTCGAGTTTTTGTTTGGGTCTGAGATTTTTAAAATTTAAAATTTTATTTTGAAATCCTGCTTTTTAAACTTAAATATCTCGCTTTAATCTGAGCAGCGTTGCGTATTTTTCCCACAGTGAAGTTTGTTACTAATTTATCCTCATACCTCCTCCTGATCACTATTTATCTCTAACCTATTCATTGAGACCTTTTCAATGAGCCCAAACACGATACTTCAGCTGTTTGTTGGTGAGTAACTTTGGTATCCTGGAAATTCCAGGTGATGCTCCAGCATCAGTTCAAGGTTACTTTGTTCGTCTAATATCATTGAAGTAATAGAATACCAAATTTCGATTTGCTCAGACCCGTGGAAGATGCTCAAATCCCTTCGTCAACCAGAAAAGAGCCGATTATCTTCAAACAACTAAACCGATTTTGATTTAAACATGTCTAAGAACACTTCCGACTAATTCACCTTTCAAACAAAAAAACTAAATCAAAATCGGTTCATCCGTTCGGGAGCTACGTTGCCTCAGACAGACACACATGCACACACACACGCACAGACACGTCAAACTTATAACACCCCATCGTTTTTGCGTCGGGGGTTAAAAATTGAATGAAACGAACTTGGAGGGTTGGACCGATGACCTTGTGAAGGCCACAGGAATTCGCTGGATGCGGGAAGCACAGAACCGGTCAAAGTAGCGGAGCTTGGGGGAGGCCTATGTCCAGCAGTGACGTCTTTCGGCTGAAAAGATGATGAGAGGTTTAGCTTTGATGATTTTAGTGATAATAATGGGGGCATATATACATCCCGTTGAATAACTATTTCATGTAAAAGTCATTCAATGGCATTAGGGGGAACTTAGTCGCTGGCTCAAACTCACTGGTGAGCCTGGCTAAAAAGCACGCTGTCTCACCAAGCTTCGCGTCCGACAGAGGTAGTATCAGTGATGAGCAATTAGATGCTAGTCTACACGTACAACGTTATTGAGTGAGCTGCAGGATCATTTATAGTAAAACAGGCGCGTAAAAAATTAGGAAAAGTCCTTCTGAAGATCGGGTTTTATGAAAAAACAACTGCATAAATCGATGACTAATAAAGTTTATTGGACTTTTCGATCATTGAACCTTGTCGGGACCGACTTGGTTTTGGAGATTCTACAGTCTTTTATTACTTAAACACGCCCAAAGTTAGGTTAAATTGGCAAGAAAAACGAATCTTTGTTGGCTCATGGCTTTTTAATAGTTCTTAATTTTAGTATTCTTTTTCCGAACAGAAATAATAAGACAAAACCATACCATGTTTAATTGTTGATGTACATTGTCAAATAGTGGAGTAATACACCCCCCGAAGTTTGTATGGGAAATACCTGAAAACGTGTTACGGTTCTGAATTACAGTTTGTTCAAAACACAACCTAACACTGACCTGCATCCCCCCGAGTGGGTTCCCGCATTGTCGTTGCGGGGGGGCTCAGTAACCGTGGATTCCGGCCACGGTGAAGCCAAGAGGAACCCAAAGGTGGGGCCGCTCGTCAGGGCTTTTGCCTCAAAGCCGACGACGTAGCGGGCAAAGAGTAGGTTGCGGTGAGGTGCACCGCAACTGAGGTGGGCCGCGATGTCGAATGGGAGGGATCGCGGCTGAGGGTTACGGGCTGCGGTAGAGGAGGAGTGCCGGTGCTTCTGAGCAGCGCTCTTCCCTTCCGTGGCCTGGACGGGGCCGCCACCGTTTGATGGCGGACGCGGTGGGGCCGCAGGGGAAGAGGAGTGTCGGTATAGCGTCAGCCGCTCTCCCTATCCCCTGCGGCCGAAAAGTGGTAGACGGGACGGCGCGTTGTGTTCCACACGCGCGCCGTCAAAGATGTCAGCGACCACTGGTGGGGTCCGCAAGGGCCGATGCCTGCCAGGGGTGCGGGTTTGTTCGAAAGAGATACCACAGCCCCTGGCATACGGGCTACTGAGGGAACACGGGTGGGTTTTAGTCAGTAAAAGTCTGACACGCCCTCCTGCTCCACTCAGCAGGAGAAGTCATTTGATGATTTCCCACCCAAAAAAAAAAAAAAACACTGACCTGCATTTCACAAAGATTTCGTGGGGTATCCTGCCGCTTGAAGGCGGCGCACGTGAGGGAAAGGCAGTATATGCACCCTCACGGCCCTAGTCGCTGCAGGAACCGTGGTGGCCGGGAATCCCAGGCAGATTCCCGGCCACCGTAGGCGCGGGCTTGCGGATGGCGAGTAATAGGTAGCTCGCTCTCCGGTAAGGACCAAGCCCGAATCAACGGAGCGTTGTGTTCCAAGCGAACCTCAAAGAGATGTCAGCATCAACTGGTGGGGTCCGCAAGGGCTGATGCCTGCCAGAGGTGCGGGTTGTTCGAAAGAGATACCGTGGCCTCTGGCACACAGGCAACTGAAGGAACACGGGTGGGTTTTAGTCAGGAAAAGTCTGACACGCGCTCCTGCTCCACGCAGAGCGGGAGAAGTTATTTGATGATTTCCCAAAGTCAAAAAAAAAAATGTCACTATGCTTATTTTCTTTTACTATGTGTTTCAGATACTTCAGATAGCCTACGCCTTCTACGGCCTGACCTGTGACCTCTTCATCTTGAAGAACGCCAAGAAGAAAAACTACGAGCTACCTTCCCCTATCAGTGACTTCAGGGAGATCTTGTTCGCTGGTCTCGTGTGGCCAAGTTCCATGGTAAGTTCTTTGAACGAAATGTGTAAATTTGATGACAAAATTGAGGATTTGCGAGGTCGAAAGAGGTCAATCGTCGAATACGACTTGCCTGGGCAGCGTTCGGGAAGCTACGCGATATCTTCTCGTCCCACATCCCGCAGTGTCACAAGACGAAATTCTTTGACTAGTGTATCTTGCCAAAGTTCACAAAGGACCTCAAAAAAAGGCTGAAAGTCATCCAAAAGGTAATGAGAGGGCTATGCTTGGAGTTTCCCGCGATCGAATCAGAAATGAAGAGATCTGTAGGAGAACCAAAGCAACCAACTTACCCGAAGAAATGCCAAACTTAAGTGGCAGTGGGCACGGCACATTGCTCGCAGAACAGATGGCCTATGAGTCAGAATGGTTCTGGAATGGCGACCGCGTACTGGAAGACGTAGCGTTGGAAGGCCTTCCACAGGGTGGACCGATGACCTGGTGAATGTCGCAGGAAACCGGTGGATGCGAGAAGCACAGAACCAGTCGAAGTGACGGTATTTGGGGGAAGTCTATGTCCAGCAGTGGACGTCTTTCAGCTGTTATGATGATGGAAGGATTTGTGAAATAATTGAGTTCGTTTGATCCCTTGCTCCGTCATTATTAGTTATTTATTCATCAAATCTTAATGCGCAAGTAAAAAATACTATTGTTCCGGCTGTTGCCGCTGTTCTGTTATGTTTCAAGGTTCTTCGAATTAAATGATGGACTGTATTGCTGGCTTAAAATATGTATTCTTGATGAAAGGTTCTGGTTTGTTCTGATGATAATTATGAAAAGATTCTGCTTCGTACGTCCGCCATAATGAATAAGTGATTTTGCCACGACCCCGGCGCCCCTAGCGGTGCGAAGAGGAAACGCCGGCTCTGCGGCATGGCTGCGGGTCTAAAAAGGCCACTTTGGCAGAATCATAATATGATGATATTATGAATCATATTAAAAATCGTAAAATGGTCCCAAACTGACAATTCATAATATTTTCTGCTTACAATTCATATCACGCAATTCATATATGTGACAGTTTTGTATGGAGATTCGTAAAATGGTCCACAAATAATGAATTGCTTTATTGAAGTTTAAATGTCAAATAGCAGAATCATAAGAAGTTAGTCAAGAGCAACATCTAACAATTCATATTAAGGATTTTGTGAAGAAATATTAGAATAATGGCCGATTTGGCCCTTTATGAAAATTTCCTTGAGCACGCGCGGGTTATGGAAACCCTTTTATGTCGCTGACGAAGTTTAGCGCTTCGGAAAATGGACCGGACCACGAATTTGTTGGCTTATTTAGGCTAAGTAAATGTGTGTGTCGCGACCTCGTCCATGAGCTGAAACCTTACTTTAGTACCCGCCGAGATGACTAGTGAACACCATAAGATGCATCAGGTGAGTGTTTCTAATTGTGTAACAATAACCATTTCCGGAGGAAGTATATTCGTTTTCCGCTAACCCAGGCATAACGGAATTCTATCATAACTGGGTTTTTTTTTTTTTTTCATAACTGGGTAAGGAAGAATAAATGTATTATACCACCACAATACCTACATTATGAATACTTTGTAAGTTTTTGGTGAGGCAAGCCGCTCTTTCGATGTCTACTATATTTAGAAGGAATAGCTTCCTTCTATAGTTTGTACACGGCCTTTCCCTTTGTTTATGTTTAATGTTTTCTGGTTTTACCAGATAAATAAGTAAGAATTGAAGTGGAGGAGCCTGGGGGAGGCCTATGTCCAGCAGTGGACGTCTTTCGGCTGAAATGATGATGATGAAGTAAGAATTGTAAGTAGGTATCAAACAGTTACCAAACGTTGTTGCTGTCAATCATATATTCTTAATGTTATCTTACAACCCTCATGGGACATGGGCCTTTTTACATGGGCTTTAAACATAACAGGCGAAATGTGGGTGTACCAGAAGCTACACGTCTGCCTAACCCTTCGAGGATAATGTATAGGTGTGATGTTATGTTATCTTACTATACTTTCCCTTCAATTTTATTAGATAGTAGGTATCTATAAATGAGGACAACTAACATTACACGTATTATTAAAATAAAACAATAGGAATAGGATATACATTTTACTAAATCAAATTCTCATCTATTCATAGTACTATTTAAACAAAATAATTAATCAGTATTTTTTTGTCTTTAGGTTTGCGACTCTGATTTGAATATTTTGAGTATCGATGCTAGCCACGGAGGGGCTTATATGGAATCACCATCCACTTAACAGCCACTTGGAACAACTCCATCAGACTGAAAACGAAAACGTGTGGTTTATAACAAATACACATATCGAAACTGCATCACGAAGAAATCACCGCCTCGCTGCTGGTCAATCAGTACGAGATGCACTTGTACAACGGCTTTGGTCAGCGCGATAATAAATTTAGATAATTTTATTTTGCCTCTTTGTTTTTCTTTATATATTATTTCAATGTAATAACATGTTTATGTTTAATATTAATATTTTATCTCTATAGGACACCAATATGGGATAAATATCTTTCGACTGCATCAGCAAGCCTCCCGAGGTTCTGTGCTATTTGCTGGCTGGCACGAGCAGTAGTAGAATCGTTGAATCTCCACATAAGATAAAACTCTTCGAGCCTCATGCAGTGGAGCCAGAGGGCGACCTAAAATACGTTATAATTACAATTAGTAACATCATCGTTTTCAATAGTCATCATAATTCTTAATCGCTATATGAATAAATAGCTGTAGGGTTATAAATCCCACACACTACAGTATCTTGTCTGTAGAGTTCGACGAGGCAGAGTCACTGTAATAGCATTGACCGGGGTAGTGCTTTGTGCAGACGCTTTACTCTGCCCAGGACTTGAGGCTGCACTACACCGACAGAGCTCCCACTTTCAGTGTTGAGCATATCCGCAGTCACAATCACCACTGCCGCTCTAAAATTCGCAGAACAAATTAGGAGGAAACTAGGAGGCCCTCCGCTTGTTGTGTTGGCATCAGCATTTATGCCAGCTACAATCTTTTTGAGCTTACTTTTGTAGTTACTGACATACTGCAAAACAATATGTATATGTTTAAAAAAAAAACCGGCCAAGTGCGAGGGGAAATAAGATGAAATTGTGATGTTGCACACTATGAGAAATGTGAAATATGAAATTCAAATACTTACAACAGACCAATCTTTGGGGCATTTGGTTGTACCACTACCCTCAGCTTTGAGCAATCCAGCCAGCTTAGACCACTGGCGAGATGACTCTGCTCTACCTCGGGCAGTATTATTATAACCCCGAGCCCTAGCCAGGTTGGGGTTACGCTCCAAGAAATCGAGCACGAAATCAGTATTTTATATTATTATGCTCACGAAAAACTGAAGTTTTAAATTACCCACGTCAACATAAATGACATAACTCAAGGGATAAAATGAAAACTTTTTTGTACGCGTTGCCAGTCTATTAAGTTTTTATTGTTTCTAGTTTCCCTTTTCGGGGCTTATCTGCGGTATTTTAATCAAATTAAAGGTGATTATATTGAAATAACATTTCAGTTGTAGAAATAAAAAATAAAAAACCAATTTGATTAACGAAAACTTTAAAGAAATATTTACCGGTAAAATTACGGTCTTTATTTTTTGCATGCGGTAACATTTACACTAAATATGATTCTGATATGAATTGAATTGAATATGATTCAGCTAACTTGTGTCACCATTTTACGAAAATTAGAGGAATTGCTAATGATCTGCTGGGAATTCAGGAAATGAATTGCTTTTAGAGGAATTGCTTTATGTGGCCTTTTTAGGACCGAGACACGGCGATAGTAAGTCCTGCGTGCGCCATCTGGCGGCGGCGGGGCTGTAACAACTATTTATACAAAGGTGGACTTAATGCCTGAGGCATTTTCAACCAGTCACCCTTAGAGTGATGCAGAGACAAAACATGGCAGTTGCAACAGAAGGGAAAGATAACTCGCACTACATAGACATACTTAACTTATAGTTATGCAATTAATAATGTTACGAGCTTGGGGTTCGTGTCAATTAAAAACTGTCAATACAAATTACCAAAAATGACACTTTACTAAAACACACTAATTACAAAACACAAATGCACTACAGCAGGCCCTTAATGAAAGGTTTTTAATGAAATAATCACGAAAATCTACTATAAATGCGTTGTTGCCAGCCCGCGTGGAATGAATGCTCTTAACATGTACCAGACATTTTAATTGGGGCACGCAACAATATGTAAGATATTTGAGGATTCACAATATAAATCCTACATTTTAGAAACACGATTACCTACTTATAGTTTCCTCGAAAAAATAAAGAAAGGAAATACACGCTAAAAAACAAAACACACCCCCAAAATGGTACGGCGTAAATACTTCACGGCAGATCATCAGTTTCATAATAATAACAAAACTATATGCTTTCTGTAATGTTTTTTAAGTTGTAAACACACTTAAAGAAGTGAATGATCTTTTTTTTTGAACGATCTTAAAGAGAGAATGATCTTTTATAACAAGATAACATTTAACAGCTAATCTCTCAATCATTCCAGGTAGTTTTCACAGTATTCTGGGGCCTCTACGGCTACGACAGAGCTCTCATATTCCCAGAATTTCTTGACGCCGTCATTCCACCCATTTCGAACCACATCATACATACCATGATCGTTCCTGTGGCGCTGTGGGAGCTGGTGACGAGACCCAGGAAGGAACCGGAGAATCACGCCAGGAACGTGAGCCAGCTGACACTGCACTTATGTGTCTATGTGAGCGTGTAAGTATTTTATTATAATATATATTTCGCAGACATCTGGTTAAATAAGCCAGCTAATTGGACGCCTCGGCCGTTCATTCATCGCCGGCATCCAATTGGATGCCTAGGCCGATAGTTAGTTGAACTAAAATCCTTCAACGTTTAACAATGACTACAAAAATTAAGACCTGGGCTGCTCTTGAGAAATCTCAGATGGAAGGACCCAATGACACTTCCCGGTCTGGGAATCGAACCCAAGACTTCATGCTCGCGCATTGGCCATTGCAGCCACTCAAAAATCCAAAATCGAAATCAAAAGCTATTTATTCAAACTAGGCTGAGAGTCAGCCCTTTTTTAACGTCAATATGAGATAAGATAGTCCCCCAAAACGCCCGCCCTTCACCACTTCCTAGTGCTTTAGCTGGGAAGAAGAAGTGGCGCAACAAACTCCCCAGCAGCACAGCTGTCTGTTAAGTTAGAAGAACTTGATTCTATACAATAATAGGGAAGTAATTAACATTACTAAACACGAAACATAAAATTTAATTAATTGCCATATGTCAGCTAACACACGCCAGTATACCAACAAAACTTTGTAAATAAACTTAAGCAGAAACAAGTAAATAATAAAAACAAAACAATAAACGTAAACAGAACTCAATACCCATATAAAAGTACTCCAGGCATATTTAGATTTAACTTGTAGTAACAAATTTTAAGCCTTTAACCTTTGGAGTAGACAGTTAAGAGCGTTTATTCTGGGCACGCCACGATTGCGGCGGTAAGTCCCCTCTTTGAGGAGTGGTTTGAGAGGCGGCATGGCGTCCTCACCTTCCGCCTGACGCAGGTCCTCACCGGACACGGTTGTTTCGGGAGGTTCCTGTTTCGGATAGGGCGGGAGGAAACGCCCGGGTGTTTCCACTGCGAAGATCGCCCTGAGGACACGGTGGAGCACACGGTGGCGGTCTGCCCAGCTTGGGTGGAGCACCGCCGTGTCCTCGTGGAGGCGATCGGCGGCGGCGATCTCTCGCGTCCGGCCCTGGTCCAGGCCATGGTACGGAGCGACAGGGCATGGGGAGCCGTCACCTCCTTCAGCGAAGCAGTGATGCTCGCGAAGAGGGAGGCGGCGCACGTGAGGGAGAGGCAGCATATGCGCCCTCGCGACCGTAGCCGCCGCAGGATACGGAGACGCCCTGGGCGTCGGGAATCCCAGGCCGATTTCCGGCCACCGTAGGCATGAGCTTGCGGACGGCGAGTAATGGGTAGCTCGCTGTCCGTTAAGGACCAAGCCCAAGTCGACGGCGCGTTGTGTTCCACGCGCGCCTCAAAGAGATGTCAGCACAAAAATGATGGGGCCCGCAAGGGCCGATGCCTGTCAGGGGTGCGGGTTCGTTTGAAAGAGATACCACAGCCCCTGGCATACGGGCTAATGAAGGAACACGGGTGGGTTTTAGTCAGTAAAAGTCTGACACGCCCTCCTGCTCCACCCAGAGCGGGAGAAGTTATTTGATGATTTCCCACCCAAAAAAAAAAAGACGGTTACAACATCAAATTCAGTGTTATAATTGCAAATCATTATTCATATTTTAGGTCACTAGTTAGCGATATTTTATTAACACATTAATAAAAACAGGTAAATATTTGCCAGCTATTTGCGACGTAGCCAACTTTCAGAAAAAAAAATAACAAAACCATGGTCAGCAAGACGACCAGTCACCACAAGCAGCACCCGCTTACGAGCATAACTACCAACAACTAACTAGACAATTAACGCAGTACCAACCTTTTAGTAATATGAATTTCAAACATTTGATGTCTACTGCTCGACCAACTGCTGTTGCTTGACTTGTCTTGAGAGGCCTATGCTCAAGATAAGTCAAGCATGATCAATAAAGAATCATTATATAGTCTGAAATAGGGGCTTGCGTCTAAGTAATGGCGATCGAAGGTTAAGCTACGCTAGCCGCGGTTGGTCCGTGGATGGGTGACCAACTTTATACAACGTGTAACGGAAACGGTATCTACATACCAAGGGCACGGCTTCTTTGAATGATGTTAAACGATATCGGAAGGATTTTTTAATCTTATCTCTACATGTTCGGAAGTTATGAGAATTTTTAGTACATTGATACCAGAAACCGAACTTTTTAAATTGAAATAAACACATCACTCGGAAGAGATTTATCGTGATAAAAGCAAGTAACGTGGGAAGTTATTGACTTACGTAGTGGGGTCACGTTTGTTATGATTTAAATTTAGGAAACATATGAAACCGAAAATTTGGTATCAATTCGTAGTGTTTTATTTTGAGCTGAAACTATGTGTAGTGATTCTATACAAGCTGTTATCTTTAGTGCTTAAGGATAGCAATAGGGTTTCTGTAACACTCTGTATACCAAGACCCTTCCATGCCTCGGAAAGCACGTTACGCCGTTGGTCTTTGCTGTAATTTGTGGATCTTTAAGAGTGGTTGCGGGTCCACCCTATTAGTCGTCATCTCGGTTGTCAGATCCTTCCAAACCTTCCATTGTTTCTTTGGTCTCCCCCTACCCTTATAGCCATCGACATTCATACTCAAAACTTTCCTCACGACATTTTCCTCATTCCTCCGTATCACATGCCCATACCATGACAACCAATTTCCACACAACTTTTCAGCTATCGGTGCCACTTACAGACTTCCTCTTATGTACAGACGCTAGCACATTAAGCTACTCCAATCTGTCAAATTTATTTGATAGAATTTCAACTTTATACCTTAAGCATAAGGTTCATGTTCAATTGGGAAAATTTGACAGTTTGGGGTAGGTTGACCTGCTGGCGTCTGTACTCAATTTGAATTCTATCCATTTATAAAAATACGAACAGCTTAATATTTTTTTTAGTAAAACCTTGAATGTAGTATTTACTTAATGTAGTATTCTTGGTTCCAGAATGTACTTCACTTACATCGAGCATGGGGTATGGTTGTACCCCATCTTCAGAAAACTCTTCGGGACAATCTACTTCTTTTTAGCCCTAGCTGCCATGGGCGTCATATTCTTCACATTTTATTACATACAATGGCCGATCACGAACATGATACATGGCTCGAAGAAGAAGGCTGAAAAGACAAAAGCGAAATTGGAGAAAAAAGTTAAATGATCCTAGTGAAGTAATTAGATCAATTTATTTAATTATCGAGTTTTTTGAGCTCTCCTTTTTAAATTGTTAAAGATTTTACGTGGAAATATATGGAATTCTATTTAATGTTTTTTTTGTTGTTTTTTTTTTATTTTTATTATTTTTAAACAATATTTACATGATACACAGGCTCACAGACATAAAATAATATGTACCTGCATGATTATATATAAAAAAAATGTATGTATTCTGAAATTAAATATTTGCACACCACATGTAATGGTAGAATGTAAATGGGCCACATTAATAATAACAACATACTACTTTGTACACCTACATTTTGAAAAATAAAGCATTACTTACTTACTTAAAAAAAGAGAGAAATGAATCACGGAGCATTAAAAAATTCGTCCACATCGCTGTCGATAAAAAAAGTGCCCAAAAGGCTAGCAGCATTGCCACGTTGTATGGGCCAACCCTCTGGTCATATGAAGAGTCAACCAACCGCTTGGCGATGTCTCGAAAAACTAGGACTCTAACAGATCTCGCGCCCCTAGTGTGTCAACCGAAACGGCTCGAATATAGAACTCCCAATAAGATTAGAATATTTTCCCTGTTTGAGTTTTTCTGCACTTGCAGCAGCCGTCCCAGTGCAACCGGCACAGTTCATAGTAAGGAAGATAGGAGGGTGCAAATCTGTCGACACATGTTGCGTCACACACTCAAGGCTTGCCTTACCTCCAGGGCATTATGGTAATTCCGTCTGGTCTCTTCCCATTGTCCCGTGCCTTAGCACCCAACGACTTACCGTTGGGTTCTAAAACAACTGGCACCCCGACCTCAGTCCTTTCTGTGAGAGGGAGCGGGCCGTAATCCACCACACGGGCCCAGTGCGGATTGGTAAATGTCACAATATCTTCGAATTTTTGGTCCTAGGGCAACCCGGTTTCCTCATGATGTTTTCCTTTACCATTTTGAGAGCAGTGCTGATGAAATAATTTACACAAAGTAAAGCGCCTGTCTGGGTTTGAACCTACGATCTACAACTCGTAAGTCACGGTCTTTACCACTGGGCCACAACTACTCCTGCGCCTGTGTACCACTTACAAATAAAGTGCTTTGATTTGATTTTTTGAATACTCAAAACCAAAATACTAATGTATAAGATGGTTTTCATGTGACTACAGCTGAGAAACATTTTTATCACCAACATTTTCGTCAATGATTCAAGTTCTTCACACCATAATTGCTGGAAAACTGGTGACATAAGATTCAGATTCATTTATTTTATATACACATGGTTTTTATACTTCTCCCGCTCTGGTTAGAGAGCAGGAGGACGTGTCAGACTTTTACTCACTAAAACCCACCCGTGTTTCTCTCATTTGGCTGTGTGCCAGGGGCGACGGTGTCTCTTTCGTCAACCCGCACCCCTGGCAGGCACCGGCCCTTGCGGACGCCACCAGTCGTTGCCGACATCACCGACGGTGCGCGCGGAACACAACGCGCCGTCCCGCCTACCACTTTTCGGCCGCAGGGGATGGAGAGCGGCCAACGCTATACCGACACTTCTCTTCCCCTGCGGCCTCACCGCGTCCACCATCAAACGGTGGCGGCCCCGTCCAGGCCACGGAAGGGAAGAGCGCTGCTCAGAAGCACCGGCACTCCTCCTCTACCGCAGCCCGTAACTCTCAGCCGCGATGCCTCCCATTCGACATCGCGGCCCACCTCAGTTGCGGTGCACCTCACCGCAACCTACTTTTTGGCCGAAAGACGCCTGCTGGACATAGGCCTCCCCCAGGCTCCTCCACTTCGACCAGTCTTGTGCTTTCCACATCCAGCGGATACCCACGGCCTTCACAAGGTCATCAATCTACCTTGTAGGAGGCCTTCCCACTCTACGTCTTCCGGTACGCGGTCGCCACTCCAGAACTTTTCGGCCCCATCGGCCATCTGTTCTGCGAGCAATGTGCCCTGCCTACTGCCAATTAAGTTTGGCAATACTTCGGGCTATGTCGGTTGCCTTGGTTCTCCTATGGATCTCTTCATTCCTGGTTCGATCACGCAGCGAAACTCCAAGCATAGCCCTCTCCATTGCCCTTCTTGCCCTTTTTTTTATTTAAGTTTTTTTACTCTTTTGGTAATCGTACCTACCCCACACAATTTCGTAAACCACTGCTTGTTAAATTAACAACATTGACAAGAAGTATTAGACCATATATCAAGACACACAAAGTGGATTTAAAAACGTATTAATAGAAGCTAACGTAAAACACCCCCAAGCAAAGTTAATAAAAATTGTACTGGACTAACCCTGTGGCATACACTATCCATAAAAAAAACAACTGTGAAAATCGATTCACAATTGACGGCGATATTGCGGAACATACAAAAAAAAAGAACATACAGTTGAAATGTGCCTCCTCCTTTTTTGAATCGTTTAAAAATACAGTTTCCGCTCTTGTTCCAGTTGCATGGTCCCATAGTCTGGAAACTTACCTCCGAGGCAACGGATATGTTGGGTACCTAATTAACAAACAAATAACGATGAAATAGCCATTACATCTAAATGATTATTATTACTGTAAAACTACGGCTGTTTCTAAGCAGTAGTGTAGCTTGACAATAATAAAAAGCTATCTAGTTTATTCTTTTACGAATCTATTCTTATTGCGGGAATTTAAGTTGTTCGAGTTTTAATCGAACACTCAGCGAAAATGCATAATTACGTCGAACGCATGAATGCACATTCGCTCGTCCACCAATTCATGGGCCAGTTCGCGTTTAGATCCCAACAAGCAAAATAATCCTGGAATGCGATTTTATAATGCTACGTGGACTTATAACACTCCGATGATAGTTTTGGTGGCTGCTACTGCGCTTTTAACAGCATAAATACATGCTGTTTTTACTCAAGTACGTTTAATCCTAAAATTTGTACTTATATCGGTATATATTTCCTGACAAATATAGGATCAAGACTCCTATAAAAGCATGAAACAAGAGTAATTGCACTCAGGAGTAATTACTCCGGTAACTCAGACTTATATGTGCCTATAAGATATCATCTGCGGACCATTTAAATCTTTATACTCCTGTAGGAGCATGTACCAGGAATATATACACTGAGGAGCAATTACTCTTGTTATTTTTACTTATAACCTCTTATAAGCTAAAAATGTATGACCAATTTAAGTAAATTAAAGTTAAATAACTGTAAATCATTTATGTATCTGGTTTGGTTTTACAGAAACTTAAAAGTAAGCGTTAAATGAATTTCATATCCACGTTTAAAAAATAATTGATCACCAAGATTATAACAGCACTCGGTAGGATAAAGTGTTCTCTATATCGATTTATCGTATGCCGTTTTAAACCTAGACATATTTATATAGGTATTCCACAGTAGTGTTATTGTCTAAGTAATCTCAAACAATCCTGGTTAAATCTCTTAAGAAGCCACTTTTGCTTGAAACGGCCAGTACAGGTGAAAACACGCTTTATATAGTTTTGCAAATTCTATTGTAGGATTTAACATCAGCCATTTTGATTACAACTGTTTTTGTCTACAAATATTGAAAATGGATTTTAATAAGTGGAAGCAGTTTAAAAAAGTCGATCTGATAAAAGAAAAGTTAAAAAAAAACATATAAAGAGATGTTAACCGCAGTGAGCAACAATTTTTTAAATTTAACTGGTGAAGACCGTATCGCGAATTCTAGCGAGGGTTCCGGCAAGATAATTATAGTACTACTTTAGATGGAAGAGGTTCAGACTAGGAAAGTACCAAATCTTTGAGCGATGTTGAAAGTGATCATAAGGAAGAACTTTCGGATTATAACAAAATTTAGAACTGCGTGATTCTATTAATAACTTGGCCTTAGATTTCAATATTTCTCATGCTGCATTGAACTCTTTACTTGAAATTGTAAATAATAATATAAACAATGTTTTGCCTAAAGACGCACGAACATTACTAGATACCAATAGAGAAAACCTACACATCAGTATTTCAGCCCCAGGACACTATTAGCACAACGGTTTGATCAAATGTTTGAATTTTTTTATCACAATGTTACTTGTTTATCAAATGAGATTTCTCTAAACAAATGTTGATGGATTACCAGTTTTCAACAGTTCGACATACCAGTTTCGGCCTATATGATGTACACTGTTAATAGAAACCACGCTGTGACAACCGGGACATATCTCAGACAACAAGAAATGTGTAACACTCCGAGGCCATTTTAAGTTCTTTCAAGGTCGGAAATCTTTTTTGGTTAAAAATCGATCGATATCCAGGAACATATCCGGCATAGTCTTGTTTAAACCATCGGCAACCTGTTATATAATTAAGAAAATGATGTTTAACCTTGCACGTAGAACAAACCCTTAAATTATTCCTTTAACTTACTTATCTATAAATATCAATCGATTTTCATCTGGTCATTGCGGAACCCTAATCGGTAACAATGGCGAATCTTTTTCGGTTTTGAGATAACCCAATATAGAACCAATATACTTATATTGGTATTATGTCACGCTTGGAAATGCTAAAATTACTTATTTTAGCACTATATCGTACTTGGAAATGCTCACCAAGAAAATGGCAGCTGCCTTAATAATATTTATTTAATATTAATTAATACTAAAATGTAAATAAGCAAATTTCAAGAGGCGCTTTATTTTTTTATCAAAACCATGATAGATTTCACAGAAAATTTACATTCCCCGACGACTAAGCTATAAGACTAACAATTTGACAACAATAAGATTTTGTTTTTCTACTAAGGTTGACATTAATAAATACTGATTCATATAAATACTACCCTAAAATATTTTTTTACAGAGCACAACAAGTGATACCTTCACTTCGACTATTGACAATATACATTTCTAATCTCATTTTTGACTTTAACTTACTTATATTGAGATTTACAGGAGTAATTGCATTGACGTAACTCAATTACAGGAGCATTATAGTCGTATATGGCATTTCAGCGGTCTGATATAAATACCTTATAAGTAAAAGTAGACTTATAAAGTGGGCCCTTTTCCAGGGTTATATGAGGATATAAGTCTCATATAGTCCTCGATAAATGATGGTTCTAGGATAGTTTAAAAACCACTTTTTGCTAGTTGGGATCTCATTAGAGACACCTCGTACTCATACCATAACCATTACCATTTTACTATACAATTTTACGAAGAAGTTAATTATATAGTTTTACCATTTTTACTATTTCTGTTGTCTTAGTGTTATAGTAATTCAATATAGGTAACTATTTTCCTTACAACTCGAGACTAACTATTATCATATAAATCGAATCATACTTCTGCACTTTTTCTTCATTAAACTGTGCCAAATTTCATACTCCTGCAGCCGTGCCGTGGCTTTTATGAAATAACTTCTCCCGCTCTGGGTGGAGCAGGAGGGCGTGTCAGACTTTTACTGACTAAAACCCACCCGTGTTCCTTCATTAGCCCGTATGCCAGGGGCTGTGGTATCTCTTTCGAACAAACCCGCACCCTTGGCAGAGCAACATTTAATAGGCCTTTTGTGTCAGTATTTTTTTCTAAGTTTTCTTGAACTGGTCTGTATTTAATTTCTTAACAGGGTTAGGGATATTATTATAAATTAAATTCTTCCAAAAACAGAAGAATGTGTTATTATTTCCCTTTACTTGAAACATGGTTTGTATACACTTTCGTCAGATAATTTTTGAACAGACCATAGCTGGTGAGTTCGGCATCCAGCCATTTTGGATGACATTCATATCTAAGTTAATCAAACGAAGCTAAACTTAGAAATAAGAACACAACGTCTAGTCTTGATGAAGAGACCTTGGACTAATCATATTTTCTTACACTACTAACTTTTGCTGGCGGCTTTCCCGCGTGATGGTCGAAATTCATCCCACGGGTACGTATTACCGGGATAAAAAATATCCTATGTGTTCATCCAGGTTATAAACTATCTGTGTACCAAGTATTATCCAAATCCGTTCAGCCGTTTTTGCGTGATTCAGTAACAAACATCTAAACATACAAACTTTCACATTAATATTATTAGTAGGATTATAATTAGATATTATCTTATTGAACTAGCGTCAAAGTCTGACTACCGTCTTACCATAATTTTAGCCGAAAGACGTCCAATGTGGACATAAACCTTCCTCAAGCTCCGACACAATGACCTGTTCTGTGCTTCCCACATCCAGCGGATTCCTGCGGCCTTCAAAGTCTTTGGGCTACTTTGTGGGAGGCCGTCCAACTCTATGTCTTCTAGTACGCCGTCGCCACTCCTGAACCTTTCGGCCCCATCGGTCATCTATTCTGCGAGCAATGTGCCCTGCCCACTGCCACGAAATTATCAATTACGTAATCTCCGGGTATTCGAAAACTGGAACCGATGATATTTTGTTAGTATGAAACGCTCGGGTAATGGGGCTCGCCCCATGACCCGAGCGTTTCGACCCCAAACTGTAGTTACCCATAAGGTTACAGTATTTACGCCGCTTGAGGGTCTCAGTAGCCGCAGCAGAGGCACCAGCACAGCCCGCCGTGCTAGGAACGTGAGATGGCGCAAGGGTGTCGACACAGATTGCATCCCACACCAGAGGTCTACCCACCTTCCAAGGCAATAACTTCATACCGTCTGGTCTCTTCCAATCGTCACGTACCAAGCCGTTTGGTAGTAAAAATAACTGGCGAAATATGGGTGGACTAAGCTTTCGACAGCTTCACCGCAGTGACACCGATGCGGAGCAACACAAGGTGCGCCCAAAGACACGTTACGTAGCGAGCCGAAACAACGAGTCATCCATTATAGTGCCTATGGTGGATGACAGGAGTGCCTGAAGCCACAAGCCTGACTCCCATTCTCCCACAGCCAGCAGATGAGCACGCTCAACAGAATTAGGTGACGTATTTACTAGGGTATTCCGTATAATACTGCAGAGCGGCAGGCAGCGGCGGCGCGGGCGGCGGCGGTCAGGTAAAACCGTATTGGGACAAGCCATTTTCCAAGCGTTCAACGCATCAGTCAAACACGGCACTTCAAAATCGACCAGTGAGGAAGATAAAATGTTCCTGGTTAATTTATCCGTGCTGTGGACCGAGCAGAGGAAGGCCTGTAAACTTATACTTGAAATTTTGCGGACGCCGAGACCACCCAGGCGAATGGGAAGTGTGGCTTGCTGCCATGCTCGGTCGTCCAAGGCCACATTTAGTATTGAAGTAAGTGTATTTTGATCATTTTTCCAAATCTATATCTATCTATCTATACATATAATAAATCTGTAAAGGAACTTTTTCTGTACATTTAAAATATTTCGAAAATAATTGCTTGGGGTGGTAAGGGATAATCAACAGATGACATTTTAACCCTTATCAAAATTTTTGTCTGTAGCTCGGTTTTTCCGTTTCTATGTTGAATAGATCAAGTATCACGTCAAAAGAACGAAACTAATATGGTTATCTTTCATACTCAAATATTTTTTATAACTCAGAGTTTAAATTAGTCTTTGTTTCATCGCAATCGCTTCGGTCAACCTATCTAAATAATTTAAAGTGTTCAAGAAGAATTTATTTACGTAATGTTGAAACACTTAGCGACATCTATTGGCGTGAAACGGTACTAACGAATACTTAATATTATCACGTCATTCTCATTTAAGTTACTTACTGTGTCTGTGTTATTTCAAAAAGTAATGATACTGATTACTAAAATCGCTTTCCGTTGGTGGTTGATTCCCACGAATCAAAAAAGCTAAAAGAATTTCAAATAAAAAGTTGTGATAATATTAACTGACGTGGTGTTCTGAGTCATATACCTAGAATGCAATGTTAGATAAATATTTATTAGTTTTATCAATCAAATTAATACAAATAGAGGGGAAGAAATCTCATTTTTAATTGTGATAAAAGTCTTAGTAGCGCCATCTAGCATAATATAGCAAAATTAGAGCGGCTAGAGGAACATCTCCATAGAAATTCTTAATCTCTAGCGTCAGTAACGCCATCTAGGTTTGAATAGCAAACATGCAAAGACAACTTGATTTTGCCTGTTTTACCTATTGATTTTCCATCGAAAATACGGATATCCGATGTCCAAAATCCGTAGATCTGGATAAACCCGTAAATCCGTAGGTCTGGCAATGCGGGGTAACGCTAGGTACAACTAGAAGCCTGTGGTAGGAATGTTACCATTTGGATTTATGGTAGGTAGGTATCGTTAATATTGTTATCTTTCTACGCAGTCGTTTTTTTTTTTAATTGTTCGACCAGTGTTTCCGAAGTATAAGTCTGCTTTTTTAAACTACATCGAACAATATTTTGACGAAGCAGATGGAAGATTATAGGGTAGGTATTTTACTACTTAGACATCTAAAAATTTATTATTATGATAGCTTAGGCAAAAATCAGTCGGAAAATGTTGGTTTTAGTTCATGAAATAACAAAATAAATTTTAAAAATTTAATTCAAATATTTCAGTTATATAAGTAGGTACCTACCATATACTGTTCTTGAACACCATGAAATAATACCCGATATGTTATTACGTCATACCGCTGTTACTAATCAACTGAATAACTTTGTACTTTTATTATTTTCGTAGGTAACCAAAGTATTTTTTATTGAAATAATAGCTTACATTCAGGAACATCAAACCAACGATAAGTAGAATAATAACTCATTTTAAATTATAAATAATTATCATACAAAATATCAAAGCATTTGTTTACACAAAAAACCTACAGAGCAATTTATTGGCATCCACGGCTGTCCAGCATTTTCGTCAAAATACGCGCAAAATATGATAATGTTAAATTTAAATGCGTGTTTACAGCATTACTCGATTCAATAAAATGGGAGTTTTGGGAGTAAAGAGTTGTAAATACTTATACTTACTATATCCGCGGCTAAAGATTTATTTATTTGCGGGTCTAATCGGTACATACATATTAACAAACTAGCTGTGCCCGCGACTTCGTTCGCGTGCATGTCGGAAAACAATAATGTGTCGCTTTGACGGTGTAGGTACCACTCCTCCGATCTTCCGATCTATCCTGGTAGGAATCTACCACAGCTTTCGAATGCAGTCCAGAGCCTAGAGACAAAACACATTACTCTTGGCGTTCACGCTAAACGGTAGGTACGCCAAAATGTATGGGAATGACATTACCTGCGGAAAGGACACGGTAATGTCATTCCCATATATTCTGGCGTAGAGTTTAGCGTGAACGTTAACAGAAAGATGTTTTGTCTAGGCCTGCAGGCGTCTTTAGGGGTTATAATGATATTGCGACGAAGTCTCACTCAGATTTTTAAGAATAAATATAGATCAAAGCGCCTGGTCGAGGCTCATTTTATAATAAATGTGCACCTGCCGTAGGTACCTACAGTAAAAGCTCTTTATTCGCGAGGTATACGTTCCGTAAAATACCTACCGCGAATACAGAAACCGTGACTATGGAATGGTAATTTATATGGGATTATAGGGGATACGTTCCTAAGTGACAAAAAAAAAACAATTTAATTGAAGTTTTTGACCATATTGATTAATTGTATGAGCGTGATATGGATGCAAGCGACTCTCCAAGGCGTAAACGATCAAGCATTTCTATGCGTTAAACAGATTTTTTCGCGTCGAAAATCGTTTTTAAGTAAAAAAAAAATTTCAACATTTTGCAATAAATGGAAAGAAGAAAAATTAGTTAAAACACGCAAAGCGGCTCGTACCAAAGGATGGAATGTCTATTAAGTCGCAGCATTTATAAATGTGGGAGAGGCCTATGTCCAGCAGTGGACGTCTTTCAGCTGAAATGATGATGATGATGATATATAAATATACTTATCAACACACTTGCTCATAAAATGGCTCTAATTTCACTGCAATTAGGCACATAATGACACCTATTATAAAACTGTGACTTTTTCATTACTATTATTCACTAGTGAGTTATAGAATTGGTTGAGTTGCTTTGTTCTTAGTGAGTTATAGGTTGTTTTTGAATTGGTTGAGTTGCTTTGTTCTTAAAAACAACGATGATGATGATGACGATGACGATGACGACTACGATGATAACGATGATGATGATGATGATGACGATACCATGACGATGACGACGATGACATGACGATGACGATGACGATGACGACGACGACGATGACGATGGCGATGACATGACGATGACGATGACGATTACGATGACGATGACGACGATGATGATGACGATGACGATGACATGACGATGACGACGATGACGATTACGATGACGATGACGATGACATGACGAGAACGATGACGACGATGATGATGACGATGACGTTGACGATGACGATGACATGACGATGACGATGACATGACGATGACGACGATGACGATTACGATGACGATGACGACGATGACGATGACGATGACGATGACGATGATGATGACGATGATGATGATGATTTTGTAGTATTATTTTCTTCGCAAGTGTGTTGAAAAACGTCGTATGATACACGTGTGTATTGATGATTATCGTCCTCGGCTCTCTTAAGCCCCGCGCCTAACGGCTCGGGTCTCAATGGCGCCTCAGCGATAAACACCAATGTTACACACTTGTATCATAATGTACTATTATGGTGATGAGGTTGGTTTCATTATGTTTGTTTACATTCTCAAAAAACTTTTTTCAAAAAAATACCAACTGACTTCCAAAAAAACACTACAAAGTGCAAAATAACTTTAATTTCGGAAGTCGGTGACGTTGGATGTGTATTTTAATTATTTGTCACCGCCTTCCGAAATTAAAGTTATTTTGCACTTTGTAGTGTTTTTTGGAAGTCGGTTGGTATTTTTTTGAAAAAAGTTTTTATTTTTCACTTTTTTGTTACCTTTGCTTTTTTTGCTACCATACACCAATTCGAAATTTCATCATCCTTTGGGTCAAAACAATGCATACTTATTTATGTGATAGCAACATTCGCGGTTGATTTGCTGTAATTTTTTGAAGAGTTCCGTTGTCTGTTTCCGAAACGCATCATCAGATCTATATGCAGGGCCCAATCTAAGGGGGGGCAAGCCGGGCAAATGCTCAGAGCGGCAAAAATGAGCGGCGGCAAAATGTATACTTACAAACATACCTACTCTCATGAATTTTTGTATACTTGTTCAGAAGCCGTAGTAGACTAACGTATGTGAATATTATATAGTTAAAAGAATATCACATAATTATGGTCATACCATCTTTGATGGTGTTAGTGCAAATGGCGGCGAATGTTATTTTTGCCCGGAGCGGCTAAATAGCTAGATCGGGCTCTGTCTATATGAAATTTCAATGGGACCATTTCGGAGTAAACCCCTTTCGAAAAAAAAAAGGATTTTGCAAATCCGTCTATATACGACGGAGTTATGCCTGAACATACACTAAAAATATAAACATGTCGAATTGATAACCTCCTTCTTTTTGAAGTCGGTTAAAAACACCGACCGCGGCGAAGGCGGCTATTGTAGATGTCAAAGGCCGAACCAATACAGCGGCGATATCATTTGACAATGTACTTTAGGCGAAGTTGTAATAAGGTCTATTTCACTTTTTTATAGTCCATCTGACGACGCGTTTACAAAGGATATTGGGTTGGATACCTATTGGAATCCTTTTTGTTATTTGTTAATATGTATGTACCGATGTACCGATTAGACCCGCAAATAAATAAATCTTTAGCCGCGGATATAGGAATTGGGTCGCATTTTTTTAATCCGCGAATAGTGAAAACACGAATGAAGGAAGCACGAATAAGGAGCTTTTACTGTACTTACTCAATAAATCGACTGCGCGTCTGGTTGAGTGTGCTGAAGCATTATTCCACGCGGGGGCGGGCGCCTATCTCGGCCCGTACAGGCGCGTGTCTTTTAGCTTTGTTTATCAAACGTTGACCACTGAATAAAACCACAGCAGTGGGAATGCTCTGCACGGACTGCGATAGGCCTCGACAGGTAGCAGTGCAGTAACACCTGACGCCACCTGTCAGTTAACGGCCCGTGGGACCATGGCGTTATCACGATGAAGAAAGATCACGCTGTAAAGGTGGATACTGACCGGCGTCACGGGTCAAAATGCACCTAATATGTTACCAAGCAAGTATTCGTGCAGTCAGTAGTACCTACGGCAAAACATGCGAGCGAGCAATACTGATTTTAGCACACGGCGTAAAGACATGCTCGCTGCGAATGTTACCATTACCTACGCCCCGTAGCGTCGGTCATTATCCACATTAAAAGCGCTGTTGAAAAAAAAACCAAACCAGGCAAAAAAAACTATTTAATTGTATAGCACGGGTTTTCTATGAACATAGTAAGTACGATGTTGTTGCTACGTAGTGCCATACCGCGCGCGCCCCCACCTCTCTCCCCGCTGCTGACGCAGGCAGCAGGAAGAGAGAGAGCCCGATCCCGAGGATAATGGACGTAACAGAGCGATCCTCCGCGACTCTCAGTTGCGATGCCTTTTTATTGTAAATTGTAATCAAAAATGTTTCAGTGTTTCTTTTGTTCAGCCATACATTTATTTGTAGAGCAATAAATAATTATATTTAAAGAAGCGACTTTAAAATTGTCAATATTTTACTATTGTGATTTCTATTGTTCCTGTGTAGGTAATGTATCCTTTGTTGGAGATGCCAAATGGATAAATAAATACATTTTTAAACTTGTTTTAACTAAGAAAATGCTTCTCTGTAAGCGATGTTGCTCGGAAGAGCATCGACATAACTACAGTTGCCCGTGTGAAAACCTATCTATTTACTCAAATCCACCAGTAGTTATGGTCGCAATTTTGGATTTTTTTTCCTGACTTTCACCATCCGACCTCGCTTGAACCCCTCCCCACCTCGAAAACTAACATCACGAAAATTAGCACATAAGTATTTACAACTCTTTACTCCCAAAACTCCCATTATTTGAATCGAGTAATGCTGTAAACACGCATTTAAATTTAACTTAAAAGTCTTTGCATGTTTGCTATTCAAACCTAGATGGCGTTACTGACGCTAGAGATTAAGAATTTCTATGGAGATGTTCCTCTAGCCGCTCTAATTTTGCTATATTATGCTAGATGGCGCTACTAAGACTTTTATCACAATAAAAAATGAGATTTCTTCCCCTCTACTTGTATTAATTTGATTGATAAAACTAATAAATATTTATCTAACATTGCATTCTAGGTATATGACTCAGAACACCACGTCAGTTAATATTATCACAACTTTTTATTTGAAATTCTTTTAGCTTTTTTGATTCGTGGGAATCAACCACCAACGGAAAGCGATTTTAGTAATCAGTATCATTACTTTTTGAAATAACACAGACACAGTAAGTAACTTAAATGAGAATGACGTGGTAATAAGTATTCGTTAGTACCGTTTCACGCCAATAGATGTCGCTAAGTGTTTCAACATTACGTAAATAAATTCTTCTTGAACACTTTAAATTATTTAGATAGGTTGACCGAAGCGATTACGATGAAACAAAGACTAATATAAACTCTGAGTTATAAAAAATATTTGAGTATGAAAGATAACCATATTAGTTTCGTTCTTTTGACGTGATACTTGATCTATTCAACATAGAAACTGAAAAACCGAGCTACAGACAAAAATTTTGATAAGGGTTAAAATGTCATCTGTTGATTATCCCTTACCACCCCAAGCAATTATTTTCGAAATATTTTAAATGTACAGAAAAAGTTCCTTTACAGATTTATTATATGTATAGATAACAAAAAGGATTCCAATAGGTATCCAACCCAATATCCTTTGTAAACGCGTCGTCAGATGGACTATAAAAAAGTGAAATAGACCTTATTACAACTTCACCTAAAGTACATTGTCAAATGATATCGCCGCTGTATTGGTTCGGCCTTTGACATCTACAATAGACAATGACATCTTCGCCGCGGTCGGTGTTTTTAACCGACTTCAAAAAGAAGGAGGTTATCAATTCGACATGCTTATATTTTTAATGTATGTTCAGGCATAACTCCGTCGTATATAGACGGATTTGCAAAATTCTTTTTTTTTTCGAAAGGGGTTTACTCCGAAATGGTCCCATTGAAATTTCATATAGACAGGGCCCGATCTAGCTATTTAGCCGCTCCGGGCAAAAATAACATTCGCCGCCCTTTGCACTAACACCATATAAGTCATGAGCTTCTACCAAAGATGGTATGACCATAATTATGTGATATTCTTTTAACTATATAATATTCACATACGTTAGTCTACTACGGCTTCTGAACAAGTATACAAAAATTCATGAGAGTAGGTATGTTTGTAAGTATACATTTTGCCGCCGCTCTGAGTATTTGCCCGGCTTGCCCCCCCTTAGATTGGGCCCTGCATACCTATAGATCTGATGATGCGTTTCGGAAACAGACAACGGAACTCTTCAAAAAATTACAGCAAATCAACCGCGAATGTTGCTATCGCATAAATAAGTACCTATGCATTGTTTTGACCCAAAGGATGATGAAATTTTGAATTGGTGTATGGTAGGGAAGAAAAAAGTGAAAAATAAAAACTTTTTTCAAAAAAATAACAACCGACTTCCAAAAAAACCGGTCAAGTGCGAGTTGGACTCGCGCACCGAGGGTTCCGTACAAACCTGTGGGTATATAAGTAAAAGTTCAAAATTGTGAAAAATATTTTTTTTTATATGACGAAACTAAAATTTTTCGGTTTTCGTAATTTTTCCTATATCTGTACTATAAGACGTGACTTCGTACAAAATTTCAAGATTCTAAGTTCACGGGAAGTACCCTGTAGGTTTTGATTCCCGTGCGAGTTTCGAAAATTTGCGGAATTTTGCGGCCTAAATGGCTGTATCTTTTGATTGCGTTGACTTAGAAGGTTGATTTTTCTACAGCTTCCAGGGACAGTAGAACTAAGTATCATTTAGAAATTTCAGTTTGATACCTCCACGCGTTCCTGAGAAAAACGGTCTTGACAGACGGACGGACGGACGGACGGACAACAAAGTGATCTTATAAGGGTTCCGTTTTTTCCTTTAGAGGTACGGAACCCTAAAAACACTACAAAGTGCAAAATAACTTTAATTTCGGAAGGCGGTGACAAATAATTAAAATACACATCCAACGTCACCGACTTCCTAAATTAAAGTTATTTTGCACTTTGTAGTGTTTTTTGGAAGTCGGTTGGTATTTTTTTGAAAAAAGTTTTTTGAGAATGTAAACAAACATAATGAAAGCAACCTCATCACCATAAAGTATATTTATATATCATCATCATCATCATCATTTCAGCTGAAAGACGTCCACTGCTGGACATAGGCCTCCCCCACATTTATAAATGCTGCGACATAATAGACATTCCATCCTTTGGTACGAGCCGCTTTGCGTGTTTTACCTATTGTTTCATCTTTCCATTCATTGCAAAATGTTAAAAAATTTTTTTACTTAAAAACGATTTTCGACGCGAAAAAATCTGTTTAACGCATAGAAATGCTTGATCGTTTACGCCTTGGAGAGTCGCTTGCATCCATATCACGCTCATACAATTAATCAATATGGTCAAAAACTTCAATTAAATTGTTTTTTTTTTTGTCACCTAGGAACGTATCCCCTATAATCCCATATAAATTACCATTCCATAGTCACGGTTTCTGTATTCGCGGTAGGTATTAAAATCAAAATCAAAATCAAAATATTTTTATTTCATATAAACCTGCATGGGCACTTATGAAACGTCAGAAGCTAGGTGCACGGTTCCAAAATGTTGTTTCCTATGGAGAAGAGCCGGCAAGAAACTCCACGGTTACTCTTTTAAAAATGATTGGCTTTAACAATGTTTTCAGATATAAAATGTATGGGAGGACAGTGCAGGCCTGTAAATAAGTACCAGGTACTTAGACGAATCCAGAATAGAAAATCGTCTACAAATCTACAGTCTGTAAGGCCTACAACGTTCTCCCATTCACAATATGTAAAATAATCTACATAAATAAAATGAACCTAATTAAACATAGTGACATGATTAACATGACAATCACTAAAAAATAGTTGATATTAAAATTGATGTATAATGTCAAATAATGACGAGAATATGTCAGCATTGTAAAAATAAAAAGAATAAAAAGAACATTGAGAGCAGTTAATAGACTTTCACATAGATATGCTGTTAATGAGGTACCAGGGAAGCCACATGTGCAGAAGGAATTAATGCCAAACTTCCCTGTCTTCAACGTAGTCTTTTATCTTATAAAATGCTTTTTTGATAAGGATACGTTTGATGTGCGTTTTAAACTTTCCATCGCTAAGTTCTGTAACTGACTTTGGCAACTTGTTATAGAAGCGGATACTGTTTATTAGAAATGACTTGCTAGTTTTAGTGAATCTAAATTTTGGAATCACAATTTCATCTTTACTACGTGTATTCAGATTATGGAAATCGCAACGTTTTTTGAAAAGGCCTAAGTTTTTGCGAACGTACAAGATATTTTCTAGGATATAAAGAGACGGCAGAGTTAGAATATCAATTTCGCTAAATTTGTTTCTAAGAGACTCGCGAGGCCCCATTTTATAGATTGCGCGGATTGCCCTCTTTTGTAAAATGAAAATTGAATCTACGTCAGCTGCCGATCCCCACAACAGAACGCCATAAGACATAATACTGTGAAAATAAGCAAAGTAAACTAACCTAGCTGTGGCTACATCCGTCAACTGCCTTATCTTTCTTACTGCGTAAGCAGCTGAGCTTAATCTACTTGAAAGAGCTCTAATGTGAGCACCCCATTGCAATTTTGAATCTAAAGTAATTCCCAAAAATACAGTTTCCGAGATAGCATCTAGTTTCTTCCCATCAAGTTTTAAGTTTAGACCTACTTGGGGTACATTTGGTAACGAGAACTTAAGACATTTAGTTTTGTTCGCATTGAGTAAAAGATTATTAGCGGCAAACCATTTCGAAAGAACAGCTAGACTATCATTCACATGTAAGACATCTGTATCTTTTCTATTTATTCTAAAAATAAGAGAAGTGTCATCAGCGAATAAAATTATATCCGAGAAGTTATCCATCAGGTAAGGAAGGTCATTAATATAAACTAGAAATAAAAAAGGGCCAAGAATTGAACCTTGAGGCACGCCCATCTTAACTAGAGACCCCGAGGACGTCGCCCCATTAACGTTTACTTTTTGCTGCCTGTTTGATAAGTAGGAAAGTACAAGATCAGCAGCCTGTCCACGAATTTATAATATTTTACGGAACGTATACCTCGCGAATAAAGAGCTTTTACTGTACCTACGGCAGGTGCACATTTATTATAAAATGAGCCTCGACCAGGCGCTTTGATCTATATTTATTCTTAAAAATCTGAGTGAGACTTCGTCGCAATATCATTATAACCCCTAAGACGCCTGCAGGCCTAGACAAAACACCTTTCTGTTAACGTTCACGCTAAACTCTACGCCAGAATATATGGGAATGACATTACCTGCGGACAGGAAACGTCGTGTCCTTTCCGTAGGTAATGTCATTCCCATACATTTTGGCGTACCGTTTGGCGTGAACGCCAAGAGTAATGTGTTTTGTCTCTAGGCTCTGGACTGCATTCGAAAGCTGTGGTAGATTCCTACCAGGATAGATCGGAAGATCGGAGGAGTGGTACGTACACCGTCAAAGCGACACATTATTGTTTTCCGACATGCACGCGAACGAAGTCGCGGGCACAGCTAGTTGAATAATAAACTTGTAGCTGGTAGCCTTGATTCTCAACCAGTCCTTAGCAAAAACTATTATTATTACCTAGTTCTCTTTGTATTTTAATAAAATAAGCCTCAGTATTTATAAAAACCTAACGCAATGTATGCAAATTACATAATATACAATCGACTGGTCCGTGGACGTCTGATCATTTTTACATATCAAGACCCGTTGGTCACGGCTGTCATTTGTGGATATAATTTATCAGTCGTTACGTACGGGTCGTCAGAAACCCGAAAATCAGACAACCCGTATTACCAAGCGCGTGTACAGACCCACACATCAAGCTACCCCAATCTGTCAAATTTCTTTGATGGATTTTCAACTTTATCTTATAAGAATAAGGTTCATGTTCAATTGGGGAAATTTGACAAATCGAATTCCAAATAATCGAATATTAATTGATCGACCACTATAAATCGAACTTCTAAATACTCAAACGTTCATAATCATCATCATCATCATCATTTCAGCTGAAAGACGTCCATTGTTGAACATAGGCCTCTAAACAGGGAGGGGATTGCAATAATCACCACGCTTGGCAGGCGGGTTGGCGATCGCAGTATGATGGTAAAATGCATAAAGAACGCTGCTGCCCATTCTCTGGAGTCGCCTTCTACGACACGCACGGGAACAAATGGGATGGTGCTATTCTTTTACGTCCAGCACCACACGGAACGTTCATAACATCGAATGGTTAATAAATCGTACATTCAATACATCGAGTGTTCAAAATATCGAATGTTTGTTTGATCGAGCGTTCAACGTATCGCATATTCATTCTATAGAAATACCGTAAAAATCGTATTACCCAGTAAATGCGATGCGGAGGTCAGATAGGCAGCCGGTGGACGCTGACCCCTACATAATTGCGAAAATTCTAGGCACATGATGACGTATAACTAACGTGACCATTTATTCTTTGACTCAAAACGGGACATTGGTCGTTGGTTTAGGTATTTAGGTTAAATAACAGGTAGTCAATTAAAAAAAAAAAAAACACTTTTTTAAAGTTCTGTACCTACGATACTTTTCGCATCTGACATCTGAGGGAGTAGGTATTTATTTGCTTGATAAACGAATTTTTCGCTTGTAAGTTAACATTGAACGGACACTTGTGTTTCGGCATCTTAACTTATGATTTCAAAACAAAAGAAGTTTAATTATTTAACAGGTACCCACACGAACATCAAACAACAACAAAATAAATATCGAGAAGTGGGCGAACGAAAAATCTGTCAAACAATAGGGTATTTCTAATTTACTAAAAACTATTATAACCTCTTGAAGATTGGGACGAGATATTGAACAGAAAAATAAAAATGAATTGATTTATATCCATTTTCTCAATTAAAAACGATTACCTATGATAAAATGTATTTTTCGTTGTTTTGAATTTACTGCCAAAACGCACCTTCCGATTACATTTTTATCACGTGACCAGACGTGACGTCAGATTTCAGATTTGTGTAAACGGCACTGGTAAAAATAATTTATGTGGCGCAGTTTTAGAAGTATTTGTGCACAGAGGCACCGTACACCAGTAATACCATTTTCCATCTATTAACAAGCTTTTTAAATATAAACTCGACATTCCCTTGTTTTACAATTACTGTAGTTTACACAAAGGTGACGTCACATGTGTTTTTTTTTGGAGGGAAATCGTCAAATAACTTCTCCCGCTCTGGGTGGAGCAAGAGGGCGTGTCAGACTTTTACTAACTACAGAACCCACCCGTGTTCAGTAGCCTGTATGGCAGGGGCGGCGGTATCTCTTTCGAACAACCCGCCAAGTGATAAAAATGTCATATTTTGGCGGTAAATTCAAAACAACGAAAAATGTGTTCGATTTAAATCGTTTGTAATTGAGAAAATGGATATAAATCAATTTATTTTTCTGTTACATATTTCGTCCCAATCTTCAAATTAAAATACTTTTCAATAAATTGTAAAATACCCTATTAGTCAACAAAGCGCAAGCGATGACGTCTTGGCCACTCTCGGCTATCGTTGTGTCGACCGACGACGCGGTCTCGCTCTTGCACACCGTTCGCATCCGGCCGGCACGACTACTCAAATTTTCGCGCGGTTTCAGAAAACGGGACATTTTTGCGTCCCAGAGTCCATTTCGGGGACACCGGGACTCTTTATTATAAAAAGGGACAGTCCCGTTCAAAACGGGACGTCTGGTCACGTTACGTATAACAATGTGTAATTTATTTTCTTTGACATAAAGTTTTGACGATTAAATTCTTCAACCAGTGCGTCCTGTCCGTTATGAACATACGACGTAGGGTGCCGGAACGTGGACACGACAGTTGGCCAGGGCCTCAAGTCTGCTATTACATTAGTGTCAGAATGGTCTATCATTGATTCCATAATGGTTGATTTTGACAAGTTTGGTAATCAACTAATACATATAATGGCGTCATTATGACTTTCCAATGGTCAGCCACTGACACTCCACTGAAAGAAATGGAATTTATTGGTAATCTCGTACATATGAATGAATGACTGACTTGGCGTTAATTTTTGACAGATCCTAAAGTATATATTTAGAAATAATATGTAAAAATATATAAGATAAGATAAGATAAGATAATGTTTATTTTACCAAAAACAGTGCTTTACAATTCCTTAAAGTCTATATTAGTGCCTAAGTTAACAAGGAAGAAAGAAAAAAAAAACAGGAATAAGACGCAAAGGAATCATTTTGCTTATGAACTCCACACTAGGTCAAGCCTGTCTCGTGGAGTCCATGGGTGGTATTACCAGATGGTGAAAAGCGTATTACATGAAACTCAAGGATTGCTATTCTCGAGAGGTACATAAAAATGCCTATTTTAAACTAAGTAATGATATTAGGTGATTAAATATGGCTTAACAATAAAGTAGGATGAATGAATATTTGAGCGCCATTGTGCACTATGTGTAAATGTGTATGTATGTGAGAAAGAAAGTATGTGTGTGTATAGTTGTTGTGTTATGACATTACCTTTAAAAGAGATTCGGATTCGGTGTATGATTGGGCTAGCCATTTGCGAACAATCTTTTTGACTTGGTTTTGCCTAGAGTTGCCGATGCCACACATTCTTACGGCTTTGTTGTATATGTGACTGAGCAAGAATTCTTGCATGTGCTGTGCGAAAGTTGTACGCGTCCTTATAGAGGCACACTTAAAAACTCGACGTTTGAGGAGCTGTGAGTATTCCATATACTTATAAATGAAATCTGGCATGAATAAATGTTCAAATTTAGTAGTATTTTTTCGAAAATCTTTTCTACTAACGGATTTTATAATAATGGCAATACGACAATGCCATTATAACACAATTCTATTACGAAACCATTGACCGACCACTGATCGACCATTATGAATTTAGCAGATTACGAACTTTTAGCAAAATGACAATGGGATCGTGTTGGAATGACGAATTTATGTAAATAGCAGGCCCCTGCTGGTCTAGAAAAGGTCGCTCAGCGCGCTATGGCGCGGGCTATGCTAGCTGAGTTGTAGTGGATTGGCCATGTTTCGCGAAGGACTGATGGCCGGTGGAGCAGACGAGTCCTGGACTGGACTGCGTATCGGCAAACGTAGTGTAGAATGGCCCCCAGCTAGATGGACCGACGATCTTAATAATACAAAACCAAACGAAAAGTATTTTTAACTTTTTAGAAATTATTTTCTACTTTTTAGCATGGTTTTTCTATTAGAGTGTATCTTTTTTGTTTTTGGTAAAGATAATGGCACTTTTTTAAACTATTGTATTGTCATTGATCATTGATAAGTGTGAAAAATTCGCTTTGAAGTGGGCCAAATTCACATTCGGAGATTCCATACAAACATGCACACATACTAAGTTAAAGCGTGTTAAAAAGTGTGGTAGGGACAGACTGAAAGCGGAAACGGGAGTAAAGAGTGTTGTTGCGCAGCCTAGGAGAGGCCTATGTCCAGCAGTGGACTGCGACAGGCTAAGTTGATTGATTGAACACTTCGATCAATAATAGATTGATCGAAGATTGAACACATTGTAAAACAATTCGTAATCATGATAAACATTAGTGTGGCTTGAGATTCCACCGGGTTCAAACGTGCGTAATGCATAAATACCTACATTGATACATATTTAATTTATTGTTCAAATTAAATATCAGTCTGTCGACAGTGGAAGTCAAATATTTTAAAAGGCAAATTGCGTAATTAAAATACGAAAAGTAGTCGAGCGATAAAAGCCAGTTAAGTGATTTTACGTAAGTAATTAAGTTATATTTTCTCATCATTCCATACAAAAATCCCTCCGTGCCTAGGAAAGTACGTTAAGCCGTTGGTACTGACTGTCATTCGTGGATCTTTGACAGTCGTTGCGGGTCGTCAGAAGCCCGAAAGTCTGACAACCAGTCTTGTCACTCAGTAACTGGGTTTTTCGTGTTACCCAGTAACTGGGTTATGGAGGTCAGATAGGCAGTCGCCCCATGTAAAATACTAGTATTCATCTGCATCTGGTTAGACTGGAAGCTGACCCCGACATAATTGAGGAAGGCTAGGTAGCACGGAAGGGAAGGCAAGATTATGATGAAAATTATTCTATACGTCGTTTCCAAACAGTACTGTTTCTTTTTTTTGGGTCGGAAATCATCAAATACCTTCTCCCGCTCTGGGTAGAGCAGGAGGGCGTGTCAGACTAAAACCCACCCGTGTTCCCTCAGTAGCCTGTGTGCCAGGGGCAGCGGTATCTCTTTCGAACAAGCCGCATCCCTGGCAGGCATCGGCCCTTGCGGGCCCCATCAGGTTGTGCTGGCATAAACAGTACTGTTTAGGTAGCATACCAAGACATACGAGAATGTATATTCTAACAGTAAAAAGCGATCATAAGCTTTAGGACAAAGTAGCATACGATCAGTGGTTTCAGATGAGATAATTTTGTTGTTTCGTCCTCTAAAGAGCGTGATTGATGTGATGCAGTTGGGCGAACTTACTTTTTATAACTAGCCTTTGCCTGCGGCTTGGCGATGTCACATGTCTTCAAATTTTTGGCTCTAGGACATGCCGGTTTCCTCACGATGTTTTCCTTCACCGTTTTGAGAGCAGTGGCTCTCAAAACGGTGTAGGAAAACAACAACACCACTAAAATAAAACACCAAAAAAATAAAAACAAAAATTTTAAATAAAATAATAAATAATAAAAACAACACCTAAAAAAAAAAATTCAACACCACTGTTGAAATTACACTGTTTGATTATTATAATTCTAGAAAAAACTATATAAACATGTCGAATTGATAACCTCCTTCTTTTTAAAGTCGGTTAATAAATACTCGTACATACGTACTACATTTTTTTTTCAATATTAAACTCGATATTGAGCTAAAAATTGCAAAAAACTTAAGATAACTGAATTATGCGGGCTACCCGAGCTGTTTCCCCTAAAAATGCTTATGTCCAGCAGTGGACTGGGATGGGCTGAGTTATTGTATGACAAGATTGTACAGTCCCGGACTTTAATTGATGAGCCACTTTTAAACTTTCCAATTTTGCAGTTTTATACACTCACGAGATTACAGAAACAAGATTAAATCGGAGATAGTCTTATTCATAGAGGTTGAAGGTTGACTAATAAGTTGTCAATGGATGTTACGTCAATACACTGTTGCATACGTTTATCCAATCTATTTGATACTGACCTCCTTTGAATTAGAGCTCATTAAATACTCGTTATTTCTGAAAACCTATCTGAAGACAGTGACAGTTGAAATGTCAACTACAAAACAGAAATAGTAAATAAAATTCGTGATCAATTGTTCCAAGATGGCGGCAGTTAGGTGTTATTTATGTTTATGTGCAACAGTTATCATGATTGTCATGAACGTTATCTTGGGCGCTACGCGTTTGGATAAAATTGTGGATACGAGTTTTTCCGATGTCGAAATGACCAATCATAATATTTCTCCGTACGCTAACGTTACTATCACTACGCTAAAACAATTGTCGCTAGGTTACGGTTGCTAGCCCTGCAATTGGTTGACTTTGGGTTGTCACTGTGGACTATATGCGAGTATAACCGACTAAACCCGATTAGTATTACACGGCTAAAATAGGAACTGTGGCAAGTGGCTCATCAATTAAAGTCCGTGACTGTACGACTGTTTTCATCTCAAATTTAATACGTATTTGTTATGCAGTCAGTACCTATGAATACTTTCAATATTGGACACTTTCCCCCTTATTACAAAACAATTTTTTTCTTTGGGTATGGTTTAAACCCCATTTCTCATCCCATTTCTTCCTGTGGGTGTCGTAAAAGGCGACTAAGGAACTTTCTAGAGAATGCGCAGCAGCGTTCTCTATGCATTTCACCACCATACTGCGATCACCAACCCGCCTGCCAAGCGTGGCAATTATGGCAAAAGCCCCCAAAAATGACAAGCAGCCCTACGAAACGGCCCCTAGTACCTGGCGACCGGTAGCGGCCAGGGTTACGGTAAGGCAAGGGGTGCTAAGAATCTCCGGAAGAGATCTGGTTACCATAACAAACGAAAACTGCACCTGGAAACTTACAACTCGCGTACACTCCGGACCGACGAGAAGATTACCGAACTTGAGGAAGAATTGATCAGGTTACGGTGGGGTATAGTAGGGTTATCTGAAGTCTGAAGAGAGGGGGAGGACTCTTTAATCCTCAAATCCGGTAACCTGCTCTATTTTCGGGAGGGCGACCAGCAGTCCCAAGGTGGTGTCGGGTTTATTGTCCATAAGTCCCTTGTGAGCAACGTGGTGATGATCAAGAGTGTGTCGACCAGGGTGGCGTACCTTATACTCAGAATATCCGCAAGGTATTCGCTGAAGGTCATATAGGTCTACGCCCCGACCTCGTCACACCCCGGCGATGAGGTGGAGACCATGTATGAGGATGTATACAAAGCCATGCATGGCTCTAAAACTCATTTCACCGTTGTCATGGGGGACTTCAACGCGAAACTGGGCAAACGGGACGATGATGAGCTGAGAGTGGGGGCAATTTGGAGTTGGTCGTCGAAACCACAGGGGTCACTTACTGGCCAGTTTTATGGAGAAGGAAGGCCTCTTCATGATGAACTCCTTCTTCAGAAAACGTGAGCATAGAAAGTGGGCCTGGCAGAGCCCTGATGGTTCAACTAAAAATGAGATTGACTTCATTATGTCGACGAAGAAGCAAATTTTCAATGATGTCTCTGTGATCAATGCGGTGAAAACCGGAAGCGATCACCTCATGGTAAGAGGCACATTGAATATCAACATCAAGCTTGAAAGATGTCGGCTAATGAAGTCTACTCTCCGTCCAGCACCGATCCAAGTTCAAATCCCCGAGAGCTTTCAGCTCGAACTCCAGAGTCGTTTCGAGTGCCTAGGAAGCTCCGTGGACGATTATAATGATGGGTTCGTGGAAACTGTTCGTGCGGTCGGGTCTAAAGTCTTCAAGACCCGTCGTACTAATTGCAAAAAGAAACTCTCTGATCCTACTCTGCAGTTAATGGAGGAGAGGCGTGAAATGATCCTGCAGTCTTCAGACGACGCGCTAAAGTACCGACAGCTCAATAGACAGATCTCTAAGTCCTTGAAAAGCGCCCTTCGCCATTTTAATACGGACCGCATAAAGGACGCGATAGAGCGGAACAAGGGCTCCAAGGTCTTTTCAAGAGATCTGTCTATTGGGCAGGGTCAGCTTGCGAAACTGAACACGAGTGATGACAGGATCGTATCCTTCAAGCCTGAGCTGTTGAGGGAGATCGAGAGTTTCTATGAACAGTTATACACGTCAAAAAGCAACCCCGTTACGAATCTGGCAAACGACCCAAGAGCCAGATTGTCCTGACACTACACCGAAGATATCCCGGACGTTAGCTTGTACGAGATTAGGATGGCTCTGAAGCAGCTTAAAAAAACAAGGTGCCGGGTGATGGCAGAATCATGGCCGAACTCCTGAGGGCCGGCGAAAAACCCGTTCTTAAGGCCCTACAGAAGCTTTTTGATTCCGTCATACTCAAGGGCAAAACGCCACAGGCATGGAACAGAGGAGTGGTGGTACATTTCTTTAAGAAGGGTGATAAGACTCTTCTTAAGAATTATAGGCCCATCTCACTTCTGAGCCATGTCTACAAGCTGTTTTCGAGAGTCATCACGAACCGTCTCGCGCGCAGGTTTGACGACTTCCAGCCTCGTGAACAAGCTGGATTCCGTAAAGGCTGTAGCACCGTAGACCACATACATACGCTGCTGCAGGTTATACAGAAGGCCGAAGAGTATGACCTGCCTCTCTGCCTAGCGTTTGTGGACTACGAAAAAGCCTTCGATTCGATGGAGACATGGGCTGTACTGCAGTCTCTTCAACGGTACCAGATCGACTATCGGTACATCGAGGTGCTGAAGTGTCTGCATGAAAACGCCACTATGTCAGTCCGACTCCAGGACCGGACTTCGAAACCTAACCTTCTGCAGTGAGGTGCGAGACAGGGAGATGTTATCTCTCCGAAACTGTTCACCACTGCACTGGAGGATGTCTTGACTTGAAAGGGGCTGGCGTCAGCATCAATGGAGAGTCCATCACTTACCTTCGGTTTGCCGATGATATAGTTGTTATGGCTGAGACCATGGACGCCCTCATTTCAATGCTCCCTAGTAGAGCTTCTAAAAGAGTGGGTCTTAAAATGAACATGGACAAGACAAAGGTCATGTCAAATGCCGATGTAACACCCACTCTCATGACGATCGGAGGCGCTACACTCGTTAAATGTGTATCATTAAATGCTCAAACATTACTCTAGCATCACGGCACCTGCACCCTAATTGCATAACGCACGATCAATCATAATCTCTATAATTTTGAAACAGATTGCTAATCCATTGCTTAGAATGTCCGAAAAATGTGTGCTCAACAACGTAAACAAAGCAATGAGTATTGTTGAACTGTCAAAATGAAACAGATTATGATTGATCATGTGTTACGCAATTAGGATGCTGGTGTAGCGAGTTGCGCGGAACATTGAAACACGGGCCTACGCAGTAAGCGTATGGACAGGGCAGTGGATTAGACATGGGTAGTTCGCGAACGATTGAAGGAAATACTTCATATCACAAAATAAACTTATCATTCATTCAGTCGTCCTTCAAATGTGTCTCTACATTTGAATGACTTCCTAACAATGATGAGTGTTTAGTCTTACTTTTCGCTGGCACAAACTGTGCGGATCAGTAAAAAAAAAAAAAACATGCTACTTATTTAATAAAATAGTTTTGCTTTAATTCATATTTAAAATTTTCTAGGTTGACAGTCTTAGGGCTGAAACTGCGTTATGCGGGCACCCGCGACGGTCAACCGTCGCGGGTCTATGTGCGTGGACACGCGAGGTGGGATCGTAATGATGCCAGTCGCGGAGACATTTTATTTACGACTAGCTGCTGCCCGCGGCTTCGCGGGATCCGCGTGGATGCCGGAAATTATCCCACGGGAACGTGCTACCGCGACTAAAAGTAGCCTACCCCGCGACGGACGCCCGCGCTTGGGACCGCGACGGGGCACATTTGTATGAAATCGTGCGGGCGTCCGCTTAACGCAGTTTCAGGCCTTAAGCCTGTATAAAGTATGAAGGAAAATCGACATACGTATAAAACTGAACTAGTGAAGTATTTTTCGTAATTTGTCAATCACTGTCGTCATCTTATTCTGATTTGACTCGTTCTGATTTGATGAAGTGCTGAAGTAAATGAGTGGACTACTTCGTTGAGCGGAAAGATATACTTCATTCATTTCTTTTTACTGAAACATTTTGCGCATCTCTACAGTGGATTGGCACGAACGGCCATCTGCCTTCCTCGCAATGGCGAAGTTTTATTATTTATATCGAGGCGGCACGCGACGATGTGTGTGGCTTGCTACACTTTTCTTCTAATGTTTTCAGAACCATGTCCTTCCACATCTACTTCCGCATCCTGGGCTACGTGGTCACCATCACGATGCACATATCCAACGTATTGGTCATGATAAGTTCTTTCCACGAGGAGCCGATGAAGAACCACCATGTGCGGCATTTCAGTGAGATGATGTGTTTCTTCTTTACTTGTTGGACTTTCGTAAGTGGTAACTCATTATATGTTTTTTTGTTTCGGTGGCATACAGCCTGTGCGCTGTAGGTGCCTGATAGTTTACGTAAATGCGCCTTCAACTCCCATATACACGTATGTAGCATTGGTGGCCCAGTGGCCAGGTAGGCACTTTATCTCGTGTAATGTATCGTTAAGTCCACCCTCAGCCCCTCGACCCCCTTTTAATAATGTGTCTGTCGCAGTATGATAGATAAAGCCGTAATATAGTTATATCCCTGGTGATATAATTATGTACCGTAATATAGTTATACGAAAGCGATTCATTACTATCTTACTAGGAATATAATTATAATACGGTTCAAGTTTAGTGATATAATTATATTACTTGATTAAGTTTAGTGAAATAATTTTAGGAGTGTAGTACGGGGGTGCGACGGAGACGGCGGCGGAGGCTTCGTTGTGTTTGTGAACCCCGCACGTCGCTTACTGTCCCAGTCTGTCGTTTGCTCACTTCATGAAATGCTCGAGAATTTCATGAAATGGTCGCATTTCATGACATTCTCGTCTTCTTCTGGTTCTTATATTACAGAAGAAGACGGTCGACGTCAGGTTGACGGAGCCCCACTGCGTGGGACTCCTATTACTGTCTGCAGGGTTTAAAGGAACCTAACCAAACCGAAACTCGGGGTGCCCTTGACGTCGATCGTCTTCTCGAGAAAGAACTGTCGAGCATTTCATGAAGTGAGCAAATCTACGATATGGCCATGATACATAGGTATTAATAGGAAATTTCTCGCCGGCTGGTCGACACTTCACGTGACCAGAGGGCTGGGTCATTCTTCGGCCAAAGAATTAGCATTGCCATTCAACGTGGCAATGCTGCCAGTCTTCTGGGCACGTTTCCTGATGACAGCGATGCCGACGAATACTTCGACGCCTAAGTGTCCTTTTTTTTTTGTTTAGTTATTTAGTTTACATTTTTGTGATAAGCTTTGTCAAATGAAATAGTACCTAATAAATAAATAGGTATTAATTGAATTTTCCCCACTTTTTCTTCAATATCTGTTATATATTAGTTTTATCATTGTAAATGATTTCTTATAAAACCAATATATTGTTTTATTTGATTCTAGGGTAGATTCATAACTATTTAACCAGATTAGTTTAGTCAAATAAACATATTACTAGATTGCGACCGTAAGATAGGAATTAATCGCTTTCGTATAACTATGTTACGGCATATGTTTATATCCCTAGGGATATAAGTATATTACGGTTTTATCTATGATACTGCGACATGTCCACTGGTCCCCTGACTATAGTTTATTCTCGAACCTTGGGGGTCGATAGTGAATTTTATTGTCCAGGCAAGTTTTAGTTTCCTTTCGACCCCCAAAGTAGTCCGTATCTTACTGTACCAAAATATTAATTATAGGTACTTACCTACCGAACTAGGGGTAGAAAGTGGACAAGGTATGTCTGTCCTTTGTATGAAAGTTCAGTCTCACCCCCAGGGGTCGAGTGTGAACTATCTTTAAGGGTTGAGAGGAAACATTTATGCAAATCTTTTTTAAGGGGTCGAGGGGCCGACATTACTTACCATTCTATTTAAAGGGTATTTGTGATGTTGTTCTGTTTGCAGATGACACTTCTCTTATTTTTAAAGTAGACAGGAATAGACAAGATTTTGACGACGTAAACAGTGCACTCTCAATGGTTACGGATTGGTTTACGGCAAATAACCTAGTACTTAATGCCAAGAAGACAAATTGTGTAAAGTTCGCCTTACCGAATGTTAGAAATCTTGGTCCAAACATCTTCTTAGATAAATAGGTGCTTGAAACCGTAGACTCGACAGTTTTTCTGGGCATAACAGTAGATGCTAAATTTTAGTGGGGCTCACACATATCAAGCCTAGCGGGAAGGCTCAGTTCGGCCGCCTATGCCGTCAGAAAAGTAAGACAATACACTTACGTTGAAACAGCTCGGTTCGTTTATTTTAGTTATTTTCATAGCGTTATGTCCTACGGCATTCTGTTGTGGGGCAAAGCCGCTGATATTCAAAATATTTTTGATCTTCAAAAGCAAGCTGTTCGAGCAATTTACCAACTACGAGTAGGTGCTAGAGTGTCTCTAAGAGATTTTTTTAAAGATATCGGTATTCTCACGGTGGCATCGCAATTCATATTCGCTAACATCTTATATATTAGGCAAAATATACACATAAACACTAAAAACAGTGATATTCATAATATGAATACTAGAAATAAGGATAAACTACGTGCTCCCTTTCACCGGCTTCACAAGGTTCATAACTCATTTGTTGGGCTTGGTATAACCTTTTATAACAAGCTTCCCTCTTCTTTGTTAGATTTACATTTTAGTGCGTTTAAAGCCAAAGTAAAATCCAACCTTTGTTCTAAGGCATACTATTCTATTAACGACTACTTAAACGATAAGAATAGTTGGTCGCTGTGATTAACTCAGGGCAATTTGTGTTCTTTCACCAGAATTAGCTTACCTACTGACAGGTTGTATGAATTACATTCACATACTTAATTGTTTATTTTATTAGACTCTTTAAATCCTTTTTTTACTATTGTATTGTACAGAATCAAGTTCTTCTAACTTAACAAACAGCTGTGCTGCTGGGGAGTTTGTTGCGCCACTTCTTCTTCCCAGCTAAAGCACTAGGAATTGTCGAAGGGAAAAAACACATAGGACAGTCCCCCTAAAACGCCCACGTTTTAGGGGGACTGTCCTATGTGTTTTTTCTTTTTTTTTTGACGTTCGAAAAGTGCTGACTCTCAGCCTAGTTTGAATAAAAGACTTTTGATTTGATTTGATTTGATTTGATTGACTAAACGTAATTCATTTTATCACCACTGTTCTTTTAATACCATGAGGAAACCGGCTGGTCCTAGAATAAAAATCCGCACTCAACCTAACGCAGTCCACTGCTGAACATATACCTCTTCCAGGCTGCGCCACATACCCTGTATTCCACCTTTCGCTTCCAGTCTGTCCCAGCCACCTTCTAAAGGTCGTCGGTCCATCTATCTGGGCGACGGCCCACACTACGCTTACCGATACGCGGTCTCCAATTCCGGAATCTCTCCATCCGCCATCAGTCCTTCGACAAACATAACCCACTGCCACTTCAGATTGCTTGAGTACTCAATCAATCAATCATTTATTTTGTTAAACATAGGTTTTTTTTTTTTGGGTGGGAAATCATCAAATAACTTCTCCCGCTCTGGGTGGAGCAGGAGGGCGTGTCAGACTTTTACTGACTAAAATCCACCCGTGTTCCTTCAGTAGCCCGTATGCCAGGGGCTGTGGTGTTTCTTTCGAACAAACCCGCACCCCTGGCAGGCATCGGCCCTTGCGGGCCCCATCATTTTTTGTGCTGACATCTCTTTGAGGCGCGCGTGGAACACAACGCGCCGTCGACTTGGGTTTGGTCCTTACCGGACAGCGAGCTACCCATTACTCGCCGTCCGCAAGCCCATGCCTACGGTGGCCGGAAATTGGCCTGGGATTCCCGACGCCCAGGGCATCTCCATATCCTGCGGCGGCTAGGGTCGCAAGGGGGCACATGCTGCCTCTCCCTCACGTGCGCCACCTCCCTCTTCGCGAGCATTACTGCTTCGCTGAAGGAGGTGACGGCTCCCCATGCCCTCTCGCTCCGTACCATGGCCTGGACCAGGGCCGGACGCGAGTGATCGCCGCCGCCGATCGCCTCCACGAGGACACGGCGGTGCTCCGCCCAAGCCGGGCAGACCGCCACCGTGTGCTCCACCGTGTCCTCAGGGCGATCTTCGCAGTGGAAACACCCGGGCGTTTCCTCCCGCCCTATCCGAAACAGGAACCTCCCGAAACAGCCGTGTCCGGTGAGGACCTGCGTCAGGCGGAAGGTGAGGACGCCATGCCGCCTCTCAAGCCACTCCTCAAAGAGGGGACTTACCGCCGCAATCGTGGCGTGCCCAGCACTGGGTTGTGACAATCGCACACTCCATGTCGCCATGAGATCCCGCCGGAGCTCTGTCCGCTGTGCCGCGATTTCCCGCGGCAGCGGAGTTACGCCCCGGCGTTTGGCCTCCTCGCGCCACTCCCACATTTGCGCGAGGACCTTTGCCTCCAGATCCCATGGCGGTAATCCGGCAAGGAGGCCCGCCGCCTCGCCGGGGATCGTGCGATATCCTCGGATCATCCGGATGGCCATGACCCTATGGGACGCCCTCAACCGGCGAGCTGGTTGGCGCCTCAATGTAGGCGCCCACACCGGCGCCCCGTATAGTGCCATGGATCGCACGATCCCCGCGTAGAGCCTCCGGCAGGAGGCGTTTGGCCCCCTAGATTGGGCAGGAGCCGCTTCAGCGCAGCCCCGGTCCGCTCCAGTCTGGGAGCCAAACGGCGGAAATGCTCCGCGAAGTTCCTGGAGTTCGGAAGAGTCCTAGGTACTTCATCGTCGACTCGACGCCGATGTGAACCCCTCCCACCGTTATCTGGGAACCCGTCGGTGGTGCATTCCGAGGACCATGAAACCACATGGCCTCGGACTTGTGCAAGGCCACCTCGAGTCCCAGTTGCCGGATCCTATCGACGATTGTCGCAACCCCTTGTGTCCCTAAGTCGGCCGCCGCCTGGTACGACCTCCCTTGCGCCAGGACCAGCGTGTCGTCAGCGTAACAAACTACACTGACGCCGTCAGGGAGGTCGGCGCGCAGCACCGAGTCGTATCCGATGTCCCACATGTTAAACATAGGTATGGTTACAGTTATTATATTCTAAAATATGTGCACTATGTTTTGCCAATACTTGGCGTACAAAATTAACACAAACAGTTATAAAATTAGAAGGAAAGGCATGCCATTAATACATTACAATAAAATAAAAAACAATTTAATATTATATATGTCAGATAGGTAAATAGGTCATTACAATTTTAGATAGTTATACTCATTCATAATTAATCAATAAAAACCATATAAGTTTAATTAGCAAGTCGGAATCATCATACCTCTGTTTATCAGTAGTAAACTCAATGATGGAGTAGTAACACCAGAAGGAATTTAAACAAGGACCTTTTAAAGGATCTCAGACACTCTTTATTTCTAATAACTGCTGGTATACTATTATATATTTTTGGGGCCATACCTAGGACACTTTTGCCGAAAATGGGGTTTTATGAGAGGTAACATTTTTTTTTTTTTTGGGTGGGAAATCATCAAATAACTTCTCCCGCTCTGGGTGGAGCAGGAGGGCGTGTCAGACTTTTACTGACTAAAACCCACCCGTGTTCCTTCAGTAGCCCTTAAGCCAGGGGCTGTGGTGTCTCTTTCGAACAAACCCGCACCCCTGGCAGGCATCGACTCTTGCGGGTCCCATCACTATTTGTGCTGACATCTCTTTGAGGCGCGCGTGGAACACAACGCGCCGTCGACTTGGGCTTGGTCCTTACCGGACAGCGAGCTACCCATTACTCGCCGTCCGCAAGCCCATGCCTACGGTGGCCGGAAATCGGCCTGGGATTCCCGACGCCCAGGGCGTCTCCGTATCCTGCGGCGGCTGGGGTCGCGAGGGCGCATATGCTGCCTCTCCCTCACGTGCACCGCCTCCCTCTTCGCGAGCATCACTGCTTCGCTGAAGGAGGTGACGGCTCCCCATGCCCTCTCGCTCCGTACCATGGCCTGGACCAGGGCCGGACGCGAGAGATCGCCGCCGCCGATCGCCTCCACGAGGACACGGCGGTGCTCCGCCCAAGCAGGGCAGACCGCCACCGTGTGCTCCACCGTGTCCTCAGGGCGATCTTCGCAGTGGAAACACCCGGGCGTTTCCTCCCGCCCTATCCGAAACAGGAACCTCCCGAAACAACCGTGTCCGGTGAGGACCATGAGAGGTAACATTAATGGTATTCTGATAACGGCGAGAGCGCAGTTTCCCAAATAAATGCAGGTTACAGCGAACAAACACTCCCATTTCATAAATGTACATAGATGGTAGAGTGAGTAAACTAAGTTCCTTAAATAATGGTTTACAACTATCAATCGATTGTAAGTTGGTAAACGATCGCAAGCATTTCTTCTGAGCTTTAAAGGCAATGTCCCTGTCAGTGGAGTTTCCCCAGAAAATGATTCCGTACCTAATGCTAGAAGCCACATAAGCATTATAAGCTATTTGTACTGTATTGCGATTAACCGTTTTTAACCCCCGACGCAAAAACGACGGGGTGTTATTGATAGTTTGTACAGAGCATACGCAAATTGACCAAGCTTCTTTGACAAAGCGTCGATATGATTTTTCCAAGTCAGATGACCATCTATGTAAAGGCCCAGAAATTTTGTAATGTCACTTTCAGCGATTACTACGTTACCATATCTTATATTCAGTTTTGGTTTATTTGTTCTTTGATTAAATGTCATTATTTTAGTTTTGTTAAGATTTATTTTTAGATTGTTATTAACTAACCAATTTATTATATTTTTAAGATCGTCATTTATGTCATTTTCAAGAATATTTATGTAATTGCTAGAGAACAAAATAGTACTGTCATCAGCAAATAAGACCATCTGATGCTTACTGACCTTAGGCATATCATTTATGTAAATGTTAAATAATGGAGGGCCAAGAATGCTACCTTGGGGATCACCATAAGTGGTTTTCCTAGGACGTGACAGTATGTTCTTTCAACTTTCGAGCTCGCACATAGGCTATCAAGCGTTGTGATTTGAGTGCGATTAGAGAGATAAGATTTTAATAGGTTTAATGCAGTTCCTCTAATCCCATAACGCTCTAATTTGTTTAGCAATATACACTGATGTACATGGTCGAATGCTTTAGACATATCCATAAACTGGAGTTCTAGCATCAATACTAGAAACAATTTTCTTTATGACGTCATAAATCGCCATATTAATAGATTTACCTTTTCTGAATCCAAATTGCTCTCTGCAAATGAGAACATGCTTTTCAAAAAACGACGAATGGCTATTATATATCACCTTTTCTATAATTTTGGAAAAAATAGGAATAAGTGCTATCGGCCTATAACTACCCAAGATACTTTTATCATCTTTTTTATGAATAGGCTTAATAACAGTAATTTTTAATTTGTCCGGGAAATGGCCACATTCAATGCAAAGATTGATGATATAGCTCATAGCAGGTCCTATTAATGGTGCTACATGTTTGACTACTTTTGTAATGATGCCATCATATCCATGGCCATTGGTATTATTTAATGAGCGAGATACTCTGCAAGCAATGTACGTAACTCCGGATCTTTATCAGATATCTTCATAATCATCAGCATTTATATATTATGTTGGTGTCCTTTCAGTCCAGCCTTATAGATGATTTCGTGGTTCTCGCCAAATAGTCGGTGTTCAAAGGCACTTCTTTTACAATTTTTCCGTAATCTTAAATATTCCACACACGATTACAAATACCATTAGGAGCCCCAAACTTCTCATTTTTATTCAAGAGCATCCCAAAATACTTAAAATATGTATTTTTCACCAACTCTGAAATAACCTTTCTACAATCACACTCTCCGCATATATAGCAAAAATGATCTGAATTGTTTAAGCAACGTCTCCTTGAACTACTCATGGCGCAAAAACTTCAGATACTAATCTTAAAACAGTAAAATACGCCTGGTTTCGATTAATATATAAGCATAGATGACAAAAATCAAAAACAAAGTAAATCGAGCAGCTCAAAAAATGTTGAGGGCAGATTTGACAAAAACAAGTCATAAGTATATAAAAAAGAAAATAATCGTAAGGCATCAAAAAGTACGTCCGCATCGTTGTCAATGGGAAAAGTGCCCAATAGGCTGGCAGCATTGCCACGTTGTATGGCAATGCTGATTCTTTGGCCGAAAAATAGGCCAGCCCTTTGGTCACGTGAAGAGTCGACCAACCGCTTGGAAATGTCTCGGAAAACTAAGTGGGCAGTCGGACCCCATGGCCCTAGAGTTTCAACCCCAAACGGCTCGAACAAAAAGGTTCCAATAAGATTAAATAATTTAAAGTTTTAAATAAAACAGTCATAAGTAAACATTATCAACCACAGAATTCGCGGCAACAGACAAAAAGTTTTTGTAAACTAGTGTTATCATTATTCTCCTGCTGTTCAGCAGTTGATTACCATTATTTTACATGGACACACAGCCTATCTGACCTCCACAACCCTACTGGGTAATACGATACCCCTTGGTAAGACTGGTTATCGGTCTTTCGGGCTTCTGACGACCCGTATAGAATGTCAAAGGCCAAAGCAACGGAGACATGGCGGGGTCTTAGTATGACTACCTATATAATAATAATGATTGATTTGATTTGTGAAATAACGTTTGAAGGTAGTGTATCGTGTCTTGTCAAGATCTATTTTATCTTTAATGCATGCATGCACATTTTTGTTAAGATAATAAATTAGTCTAAAAAGTCACGGACCATATTTAGACATCGTGTAAAGGTCGGCTTAGCAAAGAGAAGAGAAAGATGCATTCACTAGTTTCGTACGGTCAGTCGAGATGAATGCATATCTGGAGGGAGGTTTGATATCCATCATACGAAACTATATTTTGGAAAGGGCCACTAGAATCAATTCTATTTTAATGTAAATGTTGTCGTTCAAAAGTGCCTTTTAAGTGCCTAATTGAAATAAATGCTCTGGCTTTGACTTTGACTTTGACACCGACGACCGCTATGTCCCACGCATATTGGTCCACCTTAAGGACTAAGTGCAAAAACCAAACCCATACAACAACATAGAACATATATAACTCTAGTTTTAGTATATGCGAAACCCCTAACATGTGTCTAGTATTTTCATCTATCTATCTACAAAATTTCAGAAATGTATCATGAAGAATTACAAAGTTATAAGCTTGTTATATTACCTAGTTTTCTACACAAACATGGTAAAAACGGCCTCCCGCGCATCCAACATCGTATTGTGCTCATTCATAATAATTAGGCAGTAGGTTACTAACCGTACGGCGATTGTATTGTAATTATTTCGCTGGCCCCGGGCAATAAAGCGGTAATATCAAAAATCGATTTTTACAGGAGAAATAAAAGAAGCTAATTTGTTTATAGTGATACAGTTGATAGTACAGTGATCCAAAACAGGTGTTCAAAATGTCAAATGAAAGCTAATTTTTTTACCAGTTTAACCTGTTATAAATAATTGTAATGATATAAATATTTAAGGAAATAATTGTAAAAATTTATAAACAATTGCAACACCATTAATGACTTTATAAACACACAGATCACTGAGATAAAGGACTGTAAGAATATAATACGACGTATTTTTCTCTTTAGATCTCGAGCGTACCAGCCGATTACCACCTTCTTCAGGGAAAATGACTTACTTTTTGTTTAGAAATGTAGTGTAAAGATATTCACCGGTTTTTTGTGTTATGTTCTATAGAGTAATGCAATAATACATTTTTAGTCGTAAGAGAATTTTCCATGCAATAAAGGTGTTTTTGTCATTTTCTTTAGAATATAAAGAAATATTAATTAAAAAAAAAAAAATTAGAGTGACAGACTGATACTCAGAGAAGCCAAAAATCAAATAACATTAAAAAGGGCGTAACCGGCGTTTACCGCTATATTGCCCGGGGCCAGCGCTTTGTTGATAACATTTTCCATCATACTTGCAAAACTTTTCTGGGAAAAATATAACATGGTGTAAAAATTATTGGAAGCGATTCAGTTAGGTACTTATTCTGAACAAACTTTATTCAGGTTTCGCATATACTAAAAATAATGTTGTTTAAACTCACTTTTGCCTTGGATTCACCTGCTTAAAGGTCGGAAATTAGTCCCTCAGTAACATACTGCTGGGATATAAAGTATCCTATGTCCTATATAGTCTACGTGGATGTCAAATTTCAGCAATATCTGTTACCATGCCAAATTTTTGAGCTCCTATGCAAGAGTGAAACGGGACGAAACTTTAAAAAGGAGCTTAACATTTCAATTAATATAGTTAGTTGCCAAAAAATACTGTAATGTGTCAACTGGATTATAATTAATGATTAAGTGCCCTTGTTAAAAAAGGCCCGGGACGAAAAAAAAAGGGGCTGGATGAAACTTTAAAATCCATTTTAAAGTTTGTCCCGCATCACCCCTGCATTCCTATTCACCCTCGTTTGATGGAATATATCCTGTCTTTAACATAAGTTAGCAGTTAAGACAGGTCTGGAGTGTCCACATCCATTGCCCTCTATTCCTTTGGACCCGAGATGGCGGGCGAGTATAACACCTCACTTCCACCCTAACTCGAGGTGGCCCGCAGAGGCCGGCACTAACCAAGGAGCGCGGAAGTCGCATCAGATCCCTCGATTCCCGGTGTAAGTTTGGGATGGAACACCGGGGTGGTTTTAGTCAGTAAGAGTCTGACAGACCCCTCCGCCCACTCCAGGGCCTCAAGTCTGTTTTAACAATAGTGTCAGAATGGTCTATCATTGATTTCATAATTATTGATTTTGTCAAGTTAGGTAATCTACTAATATAATGGCGTCATTATCACTTTCCAATGGTCAGCTACTGACACTCCATTGAAAGAAATGGCATTTATTGGTAATCTCATACATAATGACAAAACAGTTCCTAAAATAATATGTTTAAAATATTAAATAAAAATAAATACTTATAAATGAAATCTGGCATGAATAAATGTTCAAATTTAGTAGTATTATTTCGAAAATCATTTCTACTAACGGGTTTTATAAACATGGCAATACGACAATGCCATTATAACACAATTCTATTACGAGACCATCGACCGACCACTGATCGACCATTATGAATTTAGCAGATTACGAACTTTTAGCAGATTACGAATTTTTAGCAAAATGACAATGGGATCGTGTTGGAATGACGAATTTATAAAAATAGCAGACTTAGGCCCCTGGTCGATGGACATCCATGAGAATTTCCAAACCGAAATAATAAAAAAACGGTCTGGAGTGTCCTCAGTAAGATATTTAATTATTAAATCTTTCATATATTTTTTTATCTCTCTTTCTTTTTTTTCTCTTTCATTTTGCCTATAATTAATTTCTTTGTTCGTTCTCTATTTTCAGACATTCCAGACAATGTACGCAATATTCGGTCTATCTATAGACATCATCACGCTGAAGAATTCCAAGTCTCCTGGCTATGAGATCCCAAAGTTTTTTGTTGATAGCAGAGACGACATATTTTCTATACTGGTCTGGCCTTCTACTGTAGTAAGTATATTTTTATTTTTATCATTGATTTTATTTCTGTAAGTACCTAGCACCTAACACTTTTGCACATCAATCTTATTTTAAAACCAGAGACATTTTCTATTTGACTACTCTGAGAAGAAAGGCCGAAACAAACTCAGAGGTCACAGTCTCTTTTAAAGTTCAGAGATAATCTGGGTCAGATCGTGTGAAGAATATGTAGATAGGTGTCTGAAATTGTCTTTTGAGGAAAGAATCATACAGATTTAGTGGACCTGTCCATTCAATGCACGCATGTATCAGTAATCATACGGCTCAACTCAGAACTTGAGCAGATCAACGATTTGACGAACAATACCAAAGAAAGGACAATTGAGTAAGCCGCATAAAGTACCTACTCAAACTGCCAGATTAACATTAAAAACGAACTGAAAAAGAGATGAAACACAAAAATAAAAATACCACATAGTCCTCACATTCACAATAATTAAAACAAAAATAATATTAAACTTCTCAAAGTATTCGTGTAACTCAACTCAGGACTGAAGAAGCTCAACGCATTGCGTCGCACTTGGACAAGCGGTAGCATTAAAGGCAAGATGAAATTTTCTAATAAAATAAGTATTTTTAGTATAAGTATTTATTTTATACTTATACTAAAAACTTATTACTTACTTCTTATATTGCCATAAAAAACATCTGCACACCGTTGTTCATAGCCAGGATAAAGTCAATGCCATAATTCGATTAATTCATTAACCAGATACACGTGTAGCGTTGACAAAAATAAATAATACATTAGCACTTCAATGTCGTTATAAAATTATCATAAACCCTGACCTTGTGAACTGAAGAGTGAAAACAAGACAAAGAATTAAAAATAAACACTGATTATGGTGTGTTTAATTTTTATTTCAATACGGACGCGTGACTATCACTTTAGTCTACATTCTGCCGTTCAGGTACAAACTACCGCAATTACAGAACCCGTGTCAACTACAGTAAAATGTCAGTAAAGCTGCAAGTAATCAGCATAAAGATGAAAACTAGGATATTACACTGGTAACAAACTTTATGAAAATTGAAAACAGAAGAGGAGAAAGAACGCTACGGACGTCGCTTTTTTAACGTTTACTTTTAGCTGCCAATGTGATAAACAGTATAGCCTCATCACCGATGACCATGAATGATGCATCCGATTTGTGGTAAGCAGTGTGTGGAGGGTCCACACCTCCTATCCAGGGCCTCAAGTTCCGTCTGAGTCCATTTGAGATGCCGAAAGAGTACAAAAAACCGGCATGACCCAACCGTTGAAAGTGCGCACCTTGTTTCCGCCTAAAAAAGACCATTTTAAAACTTTTTTTTCAGGCGGCAAAAGAACCGCTCTCTCAACCATCGTTTCATGTCAGCAGTGTTGATGTCTAACGCTTCCGAAATACCCAAATACTTGTATGTTTCGGTTGAGGAGACGGATGTTAGGTGTATGGAATCCGAGAGTTGAGTACCCACGGATTCCACAATCTCCCCTCGCTTTACATGCATGACCGCACATTTGTCCACACCTAATTCCATCCTGATGGCGCTACTGAAATTTTCAATTACTTTCAGTAGCTCCATCAGTTGCAAATTGTTGGGGGCATTGATTTATAGGTCATCCATGTATGGGAGATATAACCTGATCACCTCTCCTAAATCGATAGCCTATACCTGAATGCTCCAGCAATGTACTAAGAGGATTCAAGGCTAGGCAGAACAAAAGTGGACTCACACTATCGCCCTGAAATATGCCCCGCTTGATCCTTATCAGCTCGCTATTCCTCTGGATATTTATACATCCTGGAAAGCAAAGGACCGTCCTACATTGCCCCATACACGAAATCAGAATGGTGCAAAAAGTTGCTAGATGCAACTCTATAAACAACTCCAGCATTCTTCTGAGCCATGTATGTGGCACTGAGTCATAGGCCTTCTTATAGTCTATCCAACAAGTCGAAAGATCCTTTCGGGAACGGCGAGCCTGTTTGCTAATTGCCATATGAATGAGGACCAGCTCCACAGTACCGCGGGAACCCGTTACAACATTTTGAGAGGTAGACATGATAGAGTTGGTGTCTACATGACAGTAAATTTTAGCTCTCAAAATGGATGTCAAATCAAATCATATCAAATGTTTATTTGCAAGAAATACATTGTTGGAGAAGGTGAGATCTTATAACCTAAGTGTAATTGTATTCTGCCTGCAAGCAAGCGTGCAAATTTTAAGTTTCATCATCATCATCATCATCATCAGCCTATAATGTTCCCACTGCTGAGACACAGGCCTCCTCTCTGTGAGAGGGATTGGGCCGTAATCCACCATGCGGGCCCAGTGCGGGTTGGTAGATGTCACATGTCTTCGATCTTTAGTGTTTTTTAATGTTTACATTAAATAAATTAAAATTTCTATTTTCAATTAGCTTTTAAAATTTATATTGTTCATAACAGCCAATAGTCAGAACTTTATAGACCGTCGGTAGACAAGTGATCGGTCTATAATTTATGGGATCCGCAGTACTACCTGATTTATGGAGCAGGTGGGTTATCCTTGTTGTTATGAACTGGGGCAGCGACCCTGACTCTAAGGCTGACTAAAACTGGGATGCCAAGCGAGCGTGTGACCTTTGGAGCCATTTGATCCAAAATTTGTGCAGCCTGTCCGGCCCTTGGGGCCTACTCCCTAACTCCGTCAACGAAGATACGGGCCCGTCTGAAAGTAGTTTGATACTTCGTGGGGAATCCTATAGGCAATTAACTAACTTTTTTTTAGGGGCAAAAACATATGGGGTGTAGGGACAGCTGTCAAACCGTGCTGTCATTCATTCTTAGTTCGGGCTCCAAGGTAATCTTCTGTCCGTAAGTGATACGGAGTTAGAAACGCCCGTTATTTCGACCGAAACGACGGACTTCATGGTTAGGGAGTAAGCCCCCTGGAGATTTCCAGAATGGACAGACTGCACGGGCTACTGTTATTATTGACGTTCCTAATATGCATAATGAATTCTACAATCAATTTGACCCAGACAATTGCTGTCGTGGCAGAAATTATGTGTTAGCTAACTTAATGCGGATACCTAACTTTCTGATAAACCAGTGTTTTCTATTTTTTCAGCTGGTCAGCACATTATTCTGGCCTTTATTCTACTACGATCGGAACCTGGTCTTCCCCGAGGACATGGACCTGGTCGTCACCAACACGTCCAACCACATCATGCACACGTATATATTGCCGGCCACCTTGTGGGAGGTCATGTTCAGGAGTCGGAAGCCACCGAAGAGCCATAAGTGGCATGTTTTGGGTGTAATGATGGTGGCCGTTGTTTATTTCAGGGTGTACGTATTTTATTTTATTTTTTTGGGAGGGAAATCATCAAATGACTGATGCTCTGGGTGGAGCAGGAGGGCGTGTCAGACTTTTACTGACTAAAACCCACCCGTGTTTCCTCAATTGCCCGTGTGCCAGGCGACGGTATCTCTTTCGAACAACCCGCACCCCTGTCAGGCAGCGGCCCTTGCGGACCCCTCGGTCACCCTGCGACGGGTCAGCACAGTGGCCCCGCCGCCTACCACTTTTCGGCTGCAGGGGATAGGGAGAGCGGCTAACGCTATACCGACACTCCTCTTCCCCTGCGGGCCCACCGCGTCGTCCATCAAACGGTGGCGGCCCCGTCCAGGCCGCGGATGGGAAGAGTGCTACTCAAAATGACGGCACTCCTCCTCCGCCGCAGCCCGTAACCCTCAGCCACGATGCCTCTCATTCGACATCGCGGCGCACCTCAGTTGCGGTGCACCTCACCGCAACCTACCCTTTTTGGCCGCTGCATGGCTTTGAAGCAAAATCCCTGACGAGTGGGCCCACCTTTGGGTTCCTCTTCGCTTCACCGTGGCTGGGAGACCACGGCTACTGAGCCCCCCAGCAACGACAATGCGGGAACCCACTCGGCGGGGGAGGGTGTACGTATTATGTAGTCATTTTTATATTTATACCTACTATTGTTCTTGAGTGTAGTCCGCGAATCGGCAAACGTAAGGGGCGTCGCCCTCAACTTAGGTGGAGCAACGATCTTTGCAGGGTGGCTGGTAGCAGTTGGATGAGAGTTTGGAGCGACCTATGTCTAGCAGTATACTGATGATGATGATGATGATGACTATTGATGGCTTGGCGGCATCGTTGATTCGTCGGTCTAGTGGTTGGTAGTGGGACCGCTGCCTAAACATAGCAATCTGGATTTGAAACCCGGAAGAGCAAAGTTTTATTTCGTTTCATAAAAACATCTCAAATAATCTCATGGGATGAAAATACAACCGTAAATGAAAACACTTGTTGCCACGGACGTAATGAAATCGTGGCGGGATTTTTCTTTGCACTAGCAATATTATGCTCATGTTCCCACGGACGTAATGAAATCGTGGCAGGATTTTTCTTTGCACTAGCAATATTATGCTCATGTTCCCACGGACGTAATGAAATCGTGGCGGGATTTTTCTTTGCACTAGCAATATTATGCTCATGTTCCCATGGACGTAATGAAATCGTGGCGGGATTTTGATTTGCACTTGGAATATTATGCCCATGTTCCCACGGACGTAATGAAATCGCGGCGGGTTTTTTTTCGCACTTGCAATATAATGCCCATGTTCCCATGGACGTAATGAGCCTCTAGAGCAGTTTTGTTGTTTTCATAAAGTCAAGGTCTGCTGTAAACACGTCCCTGTCATTTTCTTTTTTTCAGCAACTTATTAGTAAAGAAAATATGACCCTCTAAAAATTACAAAAAGTGCCCTATTTTTACCGCCGTGATGAGAGTTCTACCAGACAAATTAGAAAAGTTTTTGACATGAAAAACAAAATGATTGGAACATGAACATGCTTTTTCTTAACGTGTTAATGTAAGAATAATTAAATCGGCTCAGTTTTCGAGGAGAAAAAAGGGGAATACGAAACGTCGATCTCGACAAAAAAAAAATATGAAAATTTCGGTCTGAGCTGCAGCTGTCCCTATCACACACAACGGGGGCAGACTTACTGACAACGCGACGGCAATAGTTTCTTCAAATACCTATTTTTCAAATTCCTCGCAGGCCACGCGCACTGCTTAGCGCCGAGTTGAAAATCGAAAACTGTGTTTTTTTGACGGGCTGACACTCACACGCACTGTACTCTGTTGTATTCTTAATGCTCAATTCGACATCGAGAGTTGAAAATCAGGGTACGCGAAAAATCCCACCGCGGTTTTATTACGTCCGTGTGAACGTCGACTAAGGCTTAGGAGTATTTTGAAACCATCAAATAACTAAATCATAGGCATAAACACATAAAATATATGTAGTTATATTTCATATTTATATGTTTATGTTTCGTTGGTCTTGTGGTGGTACTGTTGAGCTTGAGGTTCGATTCCCAGATCGGGCAAAGCGTTATTGGGTTTTTAACCGATTTCAAAAAGAAGGAGGTTATCAATTCGACATGTTTATATAAATTTTTTATGTATGTTCGAGCATAACTCCGTCGTATATAGACGGATTTGCAAAATTCTTCGAAAAGGGTTTACTACGAAATGGTCCCATTGAAATTTCATATAGATCTGATGATGCGTTTCGGAGACAGACAACGGAACTCTTAAAAAAATTACAGCAAATCAACCGCGGATGTTGCTATCGCAAATATATGTATTGTTTTGACGCCAAGGATGATGAAATTTCGACAAACTAAACGGGTAGGTAACTAAAAAGTGAAAAATAAAAACTTTTTTCAAAAAAACCGGTCAAGTGCGAGTTGGACTCGCGCACCGAGGGTTCCGTACAAACCTGTGGGTATATAAGTAAAAGTTCAAAATTGTTAAAAATATTTTTTTTTATATGACGAAACTAAAAATTTTCGGTTTTCGTAATTTTTCCTATATCTGTACTATAAGACGTGACTTCGTACAAAATTTCAAGATTCTAAGTTCACGGGAAGTACCCTGTAGGTTTTGATTCCCGTGCGAGTTTCGAAAATTTGCGGAATTTTGCGGCCTAAATGGCTGTATCTTTTGATTGCGTTGACTTAGAAGGTTGATTTTTCTACAGCTTCCAGGGACAGTAGAACTAAGTATCATATAGAAATTTCAGTTTGATACCTCCACGCGTTCCTGAGAAAAACGGTCTTGACAGACGGACGGACGGACGGACGGACGGACGGACAACAAAGTGATCTTATAAGGGTTCCGTTTTTTCCTTTAGAGGTACGGAACCCTAAAAATAACAACCGACTTCCAAGAAAACACTACAAAGTGCAAAATAACTTAAATTTCGGAAGGCGGTGACAAATAATTAAAATACACACCCAAAGTCACCGACTTCCGAAATTAAAGTTATTTTGCACTTTGTACCTAGTGTTTTTTTGGAAGTCGGTTGTAATTTTTTTGAAAAAAGTTTTTATTATAAAACGTTATTAGGAATTGCTCAGTAACAGCCCGGAGTCTGGATCTGTGCCCAGCCGATGGCAATAGGCACGCTCCTTATAACATGGTACTAAATATAAGTTACTAAATGAATAGTGCACCCTACTATTTGCACACCTGTGCCTTATTCTTCGGGGATTACGGGTATGATGTTATGTCATCATTATCATCATTTCAGCCGAAAGACATCCACTGTTGGTCATAGGCCTCGTCCAAACGCTGAGGGAATTGCCTTAGATCGCCACGTTTAGCAGGCGAGTTTGTGATCGCAGTATGATGGTAAAATGCATAGAAAACACTGCTGCCCATTCTCTAGTAAATCCCTTAGTCGCCTTCTACGACACCCACGGGAAGTATTGGTATGGTGCTATTCTTTTACGTCCGGCACCACACTGTACATGACGGTGATGTTATGTAAATTAAAATATTTATTTTCTTCTTTTCAGGATGTTCAGGGTCCATGCAATCAAAGGGGTGTGGGTGTACCCCATGTTTGGCGTCACGTCGGGGTACTATTTCTTCTACTCCTTCTTCTTGTCTGTGTTAGTTTATTTGCCCGTCATTTATTACTCGCAGTGGGCCCTGAATTCAGTAATACATGGCTCTCAAGAGAAGAAGCAGAAAGTGTGTTAAAAATAAATGATTTTGATATTTGGATTTTGTGATATTATTATACAGGAACAGTTTTTATCCAGTGCGCAAATTGTAACCATGAATTCAGATAATCATTCTAGATTAGAGAAATTTTTCGCCGGATACACAACCAAAAATCAGCTGTTCCATACATTTTGACCGCGTAAGTATTGCACTTTTCTATGAAACAGCAGTTTTTTTTTTTTTGTATAACCAGCGAAAAATTTCTGCGCTAGGGGTTCTAGAATGATATGCCGAATTCATGGTTACAATTTGCGCACTGGATAAAAACTTACCCTGTAAACTAGCTTTTGCCAGCAGCTATTGAACTCCCTTACGGGTTGAATTTCGAAAAATCCTTCCTTTTTCCTTGTGTACATTATAAAGGGAACCTCTATACAAAATTTCAGCTTTCTAGGTCCGAGGGTTTGGGCTGGGCGTTGATGAGTCAGTCAGGACTTTTCTTTTTATTTATATAGATTTAAGTACACTTAACAAAACATGTGGAAACGCAGATACAATGTAAAAAAAAATATAAACAACTGAAGAGATAAAGATTTAAGGCTAGATGCAGTAATGGTCCAGTGGCAAGGACCATCACTGGTAACACTTACGAGTTGATGGTCGTAAGTTCGAACCCAGTCAGGCGCTTTACTTTGTGTGAGTTATTTCATCACCATTGTTTTCAAAACGGTGAAGGAAAATGTCGTGAGGAAACCGGCATATCCTAGAACAAAAAAATTAAGACATGTGACGTATACCAATACGAACTGGGCTCGCATTGCTTATGTCGGCCCACCCACACCCTCTCACAGAGAGAATGCAGAGAGCAGTGGGCACATCATGGGCTGATTATGTTTATGCTAGGCTCAAATTGGCTTAATGAAAATCTCCTTACGCTAAATGCAAAGTTTTACAGTTAGAAATCACTCACAACCTGCACCCTAATTGCGTTGGGCACGCCACGATTGCGGCGGTAAGTCCCCTCTTTGAGGAGTGGTTCGAGAGGCGGCATGGCGTCCTCACCTTCCGCCTGACGCAGGTCCTCACCGGACACGGTTGTTTCGGGAGGTTCCTGTTTCGGATAGGGCGGGAGGAAACGCCCGGGTGTTTCCACTGCGAAGATCGCCCTGAGGACACGGTGGAGCACACGGTGGCGGTCTGCCCTGCTTGGGCGGAGCACCGCCGTGTCCTCGTGGAGGCGATCGGCGGCGGCGATCTCTCGCGTCCGGCCCTGGTCCAGGCCATGGTACGGAGCGAGAGGGCATGGGGAGCCGTCACCTCCTTCAGCGAAGCAGTGATGCTCGCAAAGAGGGAGGCGGCGCACGTGAGGGAGAGGCAGCATATGCGCCCTCGCGACCCCAGCCGCCGCAGGATACGGAGACGCCCTGGGCGTCGGGAATCCCAGGCCGATTTCCGGCCACCGTAGGCATGGGCTTGCGGACGGCGAGTAATAGGTAGCTCGCTGTCCGGTAAGGACCAAGCCCAAGTCGACGGCGCGTTGTGTTCCACGCGCGCCTCAAAGAGATGTCAGCACAAAAAGTGATGGGACCCGCAAGGGTCGATGCCTGCCAGGGGTGCGGGTTTGTTCGAAAGAGACACCACAGCCCCTGGCTTAAGGGCTACTGAAGGAACACGGGTGGGTTTTAGTCAGTAAAAGTCTGACACGCCCTCCTGCTCCACCCAGAGCGGGAGAAGTTATTTGATGATTTCCAACCCAAAAAAAAAAAAAAAACCCTAATTGCGTAACTCACGATTAATTTGACGGCACGGTTGGCGCAGTGGTTAAGCGATTGACTGCTGCGCCGCGTGTCGCGGGTTCGATTCCCGCACGGAACAAATATTTGTATGAACTACAAGTAGTTGTTCCGGGTCTGGTTGTTTGTGTATGTGAGTTTAAATGTTTGTAAACGCACCCACAATGACGGTTCAACAATATTCATTGCGTTATTTACGTTGTTATGCAGACACATTTTTCGAGCATATGAAGTAATGGTTTAAAAATCTGTTTCAAAACGAAACAGATTATGATTAATCGTGAGTTACGCAATTAGGGCACTCGCCCACGGCGACTTTTTTATCGATGCTCGTTGAACGCGCGTTAGTCATCATACGAGTTGGTTCGGGGTGCACAAGCACCGACTCAAACACCGAGTGTCGAAGAGGTGCGGGTTCGCGCCCCAGCGAACGCAAAACTTTTTCTGCCAGGGGTGCGGGTTTGTTCGAAAGAGACACCACAGCCCCTGGCATACGGGCTACTGAAGGAACACGGGTGGGTTTTAGTCAGTAAAAGTCTGACACGCCCTCCTGCTCCACCCAGAGCGGGGGAAGTTATTTAATGATTTCCCACCCAAAAAAAAAAAAAAAAAACGCGCGTTAGTCGCATTTGCAACGCGCTACCGAAGCGATGCCAACGCGTTGCTAACGCGCTACAGCATCGCGACTGTATCGATGCAAAGGCACGACCGTGTCGGACGACATCGGGGAAAGTTGCCTCAACGAAGTCCATCTTGCAACTGTAGCGATCGCAGGCATTTTTGTGCCATTACTGAATCGCGTTTTCATCGCGACAGAAGCGCGACAGTATCGAGTTTTCATCGCGACTGAATCTGGGCCCGTGGGCGAGGGCACACAGCTAGCGACTGCATCGCGACTGTATCGATGCGAACGCGCGTCAGCATAGCTACTGCGTCGCTACAAAAAGTCGCCGTGAGCGAGGGCCCTAAGGTGCTGGTCGATATTTAAATATCAAAACATTATTTTAAACGAGCCATGAATTATGCCTGCACCCTAATAGGGAATATGCAAAAAATTTAAATTTCTCTCATTTTTTTTTTCTAGATTCTTTATTGTCTTTACATTATACTTAAAAGGTATTTTTTTAATTTAGTTATTATTTAAACCCAGAAAATATTATATAAAAAGTGAAAAATAAGGGAGGGAAATTCAAACTTACAAAACGCGTCACCATTGGTCGAAACGAAATGTGACGTCAATGGTCATGTCACGTCATCGGATTTATCGGCCGTCGGCGTCGATATTCATACTGTGTTAGTAGTGTTTGTGTGAAAAATTGTTTCAAACTGTATTCCTGTGTGATTACTTGTGAATATTATATTTGTAGTCAATCTAGGACGATGACACACACTGGTTTTATCAAAGCACAATCGGATAATCTACCGAAAATAGATGCATTTATAGATAGTTTTCAATAAACTTTTGTAAACTAGGTTAGGTTAGTTTTAGACCGAATCTTCTACTGCTTAATAGCTAATTCACACTAAGCTGTACATAAGTAACGTTAAAAAGATTTTCACAACAAAATACCTTCAATCGATAATAATCATCACCTCAGCCGAAAAACGTCCACTGCCGGACATAGCCTCCCGCAACAGGGGGTTTTGCCATAATCGCCACGCTTAGCAAGCGGGTTGGCGTTGGTGGTAAAATGCATAGAGGACGTTGCTGCCCATTCTCTAGTAAGTCCCTTAGTCGCCTTCTACGACCGACACCCACGGGAAGAAATGGGATGATGCTATGCTTTTACATACGTCACCACACGGAACTGAAAATGGAGGTACATAATCCCTTCTCATCATCGTAAACCATTTTTTTTACTTAAAAAATTACTTTATCGGGTGTACTAATAATACTGTTTTTGCGCTTCGGTACCATATAGTACTTGTAAGAAGGTTTTTTAACTTCTTTCATTATATGTAAAGCAATTAAAACTGAAAATAAGCAGAAAGTAACTAAAACGCTATAGTAAACAAACACGGGACACAACCAATGACGTCATCAAAAGCGCGCGCAAAATGGTGGCGTTTGAACGGCTCAAATTTATTTAATGTTTTAAATTTCTCTTTAAAAAAAAATTTAACTCTTTTCAAGCCTATTTATATTTTTTTCTATGTTATAAAGATGTAAATGATTAATTTTATAAATAAAAAAAAATCATGCATATTCCCTATTGCGTAACTCACGATTCATCATAATCTGTATCGTTTTGAAACGGATTGTTAAACCATTGCTTCATATGTTCGAAAAATGTGCCTGGTCGACAACATAAATAACGCAATGAATATTGTTTAACTGTGAAGAAGAAACCAATTATGATCAAACGTGAGTTACGCAATTAGGGTGCTGTTCATGTACAATTAATAAAGTAACAAAATAAATATAAATTTAGTTGTCATAATTGATCAATATTTGAGTTGGTACTCTCACCTCGAACACGCTGTTGATAGAATACGAAAATTGGGATGGATAATTAAATCATTGAGATGTAGATACTATTGTTATATAGATACTTAAATGGACCACGTCCCTGCAAGTATATGCTGTCAAAAAAGTGGGCTTTCACTTTTAGCACAATATCCGTCGCGCCTGTTTGCAGGAGCCTACTACAAAATAGCTTTAAGGCTCCTTGCCTTAACAAAACACAAAATAGCTTTAAGGCAAGGAGCCTTAAAGCTATTTTGTATCCAGCCTCAACGTAAGGTCGTCTTTTGGACAACCTCTACAGTACACACGGCTACACATCAAGCTACACTTTTCCAGTATAAGCTGATCTCGCATTGATTTCCTTACTGTGCGAGATCAGCGTAAACTGGAATTTTATAGCTTGATGAGTGTGTGTACCTATGGAAAAGAACGGGTAAGGAACTCCAGGAGATGTTAGCCTCGATTCAAGATTGCCCTATTAACGATAGTTCATCTGGCTAAGTACTCTCACCATAGGTATTTCTGCATCCAAACCACCCATCACCTCGGGTTTGAAGAGTATGTAGGTATAGACTTTGTTAACCTCGTCTTTTGACTGTACACGATATATAAAAATCGAATATTCCACATCTAAGTGTTTCATTACTACTTCAAACATAAGAAACAATTTTATTGTATGTACATTCACGGAAATTTATTGATATGCAAACTGACACCGTACGTCAGTTTTTCTACTATTACCGCTATCGTCCGGATGGGACGCTAGCGTCCCAGCATGTTGTGTACGGTTGGGGTTGCCATCTCTAAAATTTAGCAACCAGGACAAGACGCGTGAAAATCCCGGATTTTAGAGCCCAGAACCTGGACATGTCAACAGATTTTTTTAAACATAGTCAGTGTAATAAAAACAGTTGAAAATGTTATAAATCACCTTTTATTTATTTTCAGACCTTAAAATTATTATTTTTATCATCATTTTAAATGTACCTAACGAAACAGAATGTTATTACGTTCGTCGGTTGACCGCGGCGTGCGAGAGGTGCGGGTTCGCGCCCCAGCGAACGCAAAAGTTTTTCTGCCAGGGGTGCGGGTTTGTTCGAAAGAGACACCACAACCCCTGGCTTAAGGGCTACTGAAGGAACACGGGTGGGTTTTAGTCAGTAAAAGTCTGACACGCCCTCCTGCTCCACCCAGAGCGGGAGAAGTTATTTGATGATTTCCCACCCAAAAAAAAAAAAAAAAAAAAAGAAACCGCGGCGTGCGGGCACAGTGCGTGCGTGTGTCGCGGGCGGCCCAAGACTTTATTTTTTTTAAACCCGGGCTACAAATGAAACCCCGCCCGGACGCTCCCCGAATGCCCTTTAAACTAGAACAAAACCGCGGAAACCCGGACAGATGACAACCCTATGTACAGACGTAAGTAACTTAATGTGCTGGCATTAAGTTACTCCTAACTGTCAAACTTTCCCAATTGAACATGAACCTTGTTCATTTGTGATAAAGTATGAAATCTATCAAAGAAATTTGACAGATTGGAGTAGCTTGATGTGCTGGCGTCTGTACGTTGAGAAGTCAATGTGCCTAACAAAATGATTCTCCCGCCTTTACCTGTTAGCACCTCTTATGTCATTGTGTACTTTATTGGAGATTTTTCTCATTAGATATCGTCTTATATAAATATTAATATATTTTCTGTTTACCTTATGTCGGTGATAAATACTTCGATTTAGAATTTTTCGAATCGGATGGGCCGAAAGGTTCTGGAGCGGCGACCGCCAACCGGAAGACGTAGAGTTGGAAGGCCTTCCACAAGGTGGACCGATGACCTTGTGAAGGCCACAGGAATCTGCTGGATGCGGGAAGCACAGAACCGGTCAAAGTGGCGGAGCTTGGGGGAGGCAGTGTAAGGAATTTCGGCTGAAATGATTAGGATAATGATCAGTCATTACCGTCCCACAGCTGGGCAAAGGCCTCCCTATTCTCTTTCCACATCTCTCTCAGAGCTGTCGCAAGTACCAATCTTTATTAGAGTCCTGCTAATCCCGCCATCTTCGTCTAGTCACCGCCGGTTGGTTCGTTCTAGAATCAAAAGCAAAAGTAATTTATTCAAACTAGGCTGAAAGCACCTGAAAGTAAGGACTTTTAGAACGTCAAAGTTACGTATGACAGTCTCCCAAAACGCCCGCTCTTCACCACTTCCTAGTGCTTTAGCTGGGAAGAAGAAGCGACGCAACAAACTCCTCGGTGGCACAGCTGTCTGTTCAGTTAGAAAAACTTGATTCTATACAACAGTAAGTAATTAGCATTACGATACAGAAAACATTCAATGGAATTATTTGTCATTTTGTCATCTAGCACATACAGATGAAGGTAGTTGACCATTCTAAAACGTAGATCTCTATAGAGAAGAACGAGCAAGAAACTTCACGGACACTCTTTTAAATTAGGACTTTATTATTTTTACGATATTGCAAAATCTATTATCATTGGGTACGTTATGTCAAGCGATAGGCGCTATCATATACTACTATTTATTGGGCGCTATTTTATATTGTAGCTTCGTGGGTATTTAAAAAAATCTCTGAACTGAGTAGCACATAAAAATCTTATGCATTATTTATTTACGTATATTTAAGCATTTATTATTACTAATATTCAAGTATGTATCTATTTTCCGTTACCAATAGTTTACTTTTATTTTTTTACCTACGTCCGTGTGTCGCTGCGGGGTGCCAACTGAAAACCAGCGCTGGGTGTCTCACGCCCAGCAAATGCTGAGATGGTAACCCTTTCGGTATGGACACGCTCAGCACAACTGACACTGAATGTTTTTTGTGTTATGTTTAACGTTCTCATTTTTTTTTATTACGTGTTTGTTGCTGTTGTGTTGTGTCTGTGTCGAATAAATGTTTTCTATTCTATTCATTCTATTCTATCCGTGGGAATAATGGAAAAAAACAATAGATTGTGTAAAACATTTAAAATTATAAGTAAAAGATTCCCTTGATTCCCTTTTTTTTTGGGTGGGAAATCATCAAATAACTTCTCCCGCTCTGGGTGGAGCAGGAGGGCGTGTCAGAATTTTACTGACTAAAACCCACCCGTGTTCCCTCAGTAGCCCGTATGCCAGGGGCTGCGGTATCTCTGTCGAACAAACCCGCACCCCTGGCAGGCATCGGCCCTTGCAGGCCCCGTCACTTTGTGTTGACATCTCTTTGAAGCGCGCGTGGAACACAATGCGCCGTCGACTTGGGCTTGGTCCTTACCGGACAGCGAGCTACCCATTACTCGCCGTCCGCAAGCTCATGCCTACGGTGGCCGGAAATCGGCCTGGGATTCCCGAGGCCCAGGGCGTCTCCGTCTCCTGCGTCCTCCTCTCGGCGGCTAGAATCATGAGGGCGCATAGACTGCCTCTCCCTCACGTGCGCCGCCTCCCTCTTCGCGAGGACACAGCATTCTTGGAGGCAATATATTATGCCAGCCATGCATAGAGGTTCTTCCCCTAGACCCCTAGGTGGGTAGGTAAGAGAATAGTTAGAAGACGGTGGTTGGATTCTCGGCCTTGAATAAATTACTATTTATTTTCATTTTTATTCGAAAGGACATCCATTGCTGGACATAGGCCTATACATAGGCGTAGGGGAACGCTGCTGCCCATTCTCTAGTAAGTCCCTTGGTCGCCTTTTTCGACACCCACGAGAAGAAATGGGAAGGTAGGTGCTATTCTTTACGTCCGGCACCACACGGAAAGTTCGAAAATTATGTTGTATAAATTATTATAACTATATTTTTTACTGGAGAACTACTTTCAAAATCCGTTAACGAAGATACGGGCTCGTCTGAAACTAGTACGATACTTCAGAATGAACACTATTACCCGATTATTAACTTTTTTTGACGGACAAAAACACATCGGGAGCATGGACAGCTGTCAAATTGTGTTGTATGTAATACATTCTTAGGTCGGGCTCCGAATTAATCTTACGTCCAATGGTGGTTGGAGTAGGGAACGCCCGAAACGTCGGCTGAAACTACAGATTTCATGCCTAGAGAATTAGAGATCCGACCTTCAGCTACAAGATGATGTTTCAATCTTATCTATATCTATATAAATAAAAATGAAAGTCCTGACTGACTGACTGACTCATCAACGCCCAGCCCAAACCTTTGGACCTAGAAAGCTGAAATTTTGCACAGAGGTTCCCTTTATAATGAAGGAATAAGGAAGGATTTTTTTGGTTTTTTAAACGTGATTTTTAGTTTTGCTACTATTATTTTAAATTTTTTAGTTCAGCTAACAACAAAAGCGTGGTTTTTATTCTTTTTTTTTTGGCCAGCATTATGTTATTATTGAATTGTCGTCAGTCCTTGTTATGTGTGCAAGGTTCAAATCAATCCGACGTTTCGAAGGGGGTGAAATTCACGATCAAAGATTCCGTTACATAGATAATACAATCAAATCAAATCAAAATATTTTATTTCATAAAAACCTGCATGGGCACTTATGAAACGTCAGAAGCTAGATGCGGATACGTCATACCAAGCTAATAAAAGCGTGTTAGAAATATGCCAAACTGCCAGATTTATTCTTCAGATAAAAGTTAGGTAGCTGACTATTGATGAATCAGCCTTAATTTGACTCAAATTGAGCACTCGTACTGCGAACGGACCCAAACAAAGTTTTACTCAAACACGTTAGTTCAAACTGGCCGGAAAGGAGAAATTCATTCAAGATTGCAATAAAAAGAGTAGTCGAAAGAATCCGTTGTTTCCAGTATAACTTGACCCATCCTTTCACAAAGAAGCTATGAAAACATAGGTCTTACTTAATTTGGTTGCTGCACGTCTTGACAAATTTCTTCTGTAGCTGGGAAAATTTGTTTTGGTTCTTATGTAAGTGGGAGAAAGTTCAGATTTGAGTGTGTTGTTGAGTGCAAACGGTAAATGGAGCGTGGTTTCGAGACTAGTCCAACGCTACTTTCCACTTCACGGTCAAGAACATAAGTGTTGCCAGTTTTGTATTATTCCCTGATAGTTGGGACTTATTTCAGTGGAGAGTCTGTTGTTATGATTGGGTATTTTACCTTAAATACTTAATTGCCATTAAAAGTATTCCTAAAAATTTAAAGTTTAGTTATAGGAATGCCAAGAATGTTATGAAAAAAAAAAATGGCTTAAGTGTTTTCTTTTAACACTAGAGACATAAAAAAATAATAGAAAAACTGAGAGTAGAAAAATTAGTAATGTTGTTATTAACCCTGTTCGTTGCTTATAATTAAATTACGCGTTCTAAATAAAGCCAAGTACCTCATTGGTCTAGTGTTTGCAAGCGGTCCTGCTGAGTACGTGGTCCTAGGTTCTATTCCCAGGCCAGCAAAGTGTCATTAGTTTTATCAATCAGGAATTTCTTAGTAGTAGCACGGAGTTTGGAATTGAGCCCGGTTTATCGCAATAGGGTCGTCCCCTATTACATGAGACTTATTACAGTCGTGATTTTATTTGTGTTCAGTGTATTTGTAAAAAACCCTGAGAGTATAGAAAATTATGCGTCATAAATATTAAGTAGGTACATGAACATTTTAAGCGTAATTTAAAAAAAAATCTTATAAAAGAACGATGATTAATGACATAAAAAACCAAGAGGACAACTTTCAGACAACCTTCATAGCAGGTACGCAAAACAAAAAATAATAAATACAAAAATCAGGCAAATTCCAAATTCAAAACAGCCTTCTCCACAATCAGTTCACATAATAACACTATTGCGTTTACAACCGTCCACCCGCGCGGACGCTACCTGTGCCTCGAAAAAAAAAAAACTTTGAAAAGTTAAGCTGTCATGGCGGTATCCTACGCGGTTTCCCGCGTTTTGAAGCGCGCGTCCCCTTTCTTTTATCAAAAAAGATTGGAATCGACTGTCGCGAGTTTGACAAAAGATGAGATTTTAATATTATTGCGTCCTCCATTCACGAATTGGAGCAATATTATAAGAGATGCGGAGAAAGTCGTCGGTTATCCGACTTCGTTTATGAATCTGCGGTGCTTGCTGAGTGATGAATTTGCTAACATGGCTCTTTATTTGCGGAAATTGGTGAGTAATTTTTTTTTCCGAGTTGAAAATCGAACTGAGTGTTTTTTTTTTTTTTTTGATCGCGACATACACAATTTCAAAAAGGCTGTTTTCATTTATTGAAGACTAGCTTTTCCCAGCGGCTTTACTCACGTGTACACACGGCTACACATCAAGCTATACATTTCCAGTTTACGCTGATCTCGCACTGTACGGAAATACTATACAATGCGAGATCAGCTTATTCTGGAAAAGTATAGCTTGATGTGTAGCCGTGCCTACGTCAAAAATTTATCCACGGGAACTTATTACCAGGATAAAAAGTATTCTGTGATAGAGCAGGCTTAGCACGAGAACCGTAGACAAGCGTTTTGTCTAGATAAAAATGACGAAAAATATCCTAAATGTTAATCTAGGTTATAATCTATCTGTGTGCCAAATTTCATCCAAATCCGTTCAGCCGTTTTTGCGTGATTGAGTACATAACAAACATCCACACACCTAAACATCTAAATATCCAAACTTTCACATTATTTTTTAAATTAGTAGGATAAAAGCATATTACACAATTAATGAGTACCGGTACCATAACAACCAATCGTAATGCGGCTTCAATTTTTATTAATTTTATAATTTTGTTTTTTTATTACATTTTGATTTAATATTTAATGCAAGTTTTGTCCTCATCATCATCATCATCATCAGCCTATAATGTTTCCACTGCTGGGACACAGGCCTCCTCTCGGCGAGAGGGATTGGGCCGTAATCCACCACGCGGGCCCAGTGCGGGTCGGTAGATGTCACATGTCTTCGAATTTTTGGTTCTAGGACATGCCGGTTTCCTCACGATGTTTTCCTTCACCGTTTTGGAGCAGTGGTGATGAAATGATTTACACAAAGTAAAGCGCCTGTCTGGGTTCGAACTCACGACCTACAACTCGTAAGTCGCGGCCGTTGCCACTTGGCCACCACTGCTCTGTTTTTGTCCTATCTATTACTAATTAATTAAAATTATAATTAAAATATTGACTGTACCTGTGTTCTACAAATAAAACTAATAAAATTTGAATTTGGAAACTCGATGGTCGGTTTAATATTGAGAGTAGAAGATCCAGGGTGCGATAAAATCTCGCCGCGATATTTTAACGTTGGTTCGAGGTTGGTCTTAAAATTGAAATAGGTATTTTAGACTGGCTAAACTTTTAGTTCAAGGTTTATGTGGCCTGTGAAAACGCGTAAAGTCATTGGTCCTGCGTTTGATCTCTCCCCGGTCTTGTATAGAGGAACAGACAGTAGGCATGGGTTCGATATATCAAAACGTAACTTATATCGGATATGTGTTTATTATCATACCATATCGATATCTAAATATACATAACCGTTTTCACAAAAACTTCATCGAGCTATGGCATATCCAAAGCGCAACAACGAGAACGAACTACGAATAATGTCGAATAAGTAATAACGAACAAAACGCAAACTTCACATAACGAGCGATATGACATCGACGGTTTTTATTCGCTTTGTCTCTGTCTTACCATTCAATGTTTTACTGGCGTAAAAGTGATGAAGCGAATATTACGTAACTTCGGCTAGTGATTGGTTATTTGGTTAATAATAGTGCGTGCGTAATATCTATATCCTAACGCGCTAGCAATAAGGTCTAGTTTCTATTTATTTAGTTACAACAAATATTCCATAAGTTAGCAACTTTCCGGCGGCTACTCGATATCAGGGAGAAATTCATTCTTTAAACTAACTAGTTTCGTTCGTTTCAGTTACTTGTGCAAATCGTACTACTGATATCGATATCTGAAAACGGTTTTCGATATCGATATGAAAACTGAATATCGGTTACATATCCGTTAGCAACTAAATACGAAAACGCCCATGTCTAACAGACAGTGCACGTGCGCTTGCGCACACATTTGTCCGTTGAGTTTGGCCACCGAGACTTAAATCCGTCGGAAGGATTTAATTGTAAGATATGTGAGCTTAAGGTCAGTGGGTCGTGTTAGGGGTAGTGCACGGGTTGCGGGTTGGATTCCCGCTGACTGTAAATATTTATAAGGTGAATACATGGTTTTCAAAAAAAATGAACCGCTAGAATTGCGGCTATAATCCAACTAGTCCTATTCTACTTATATTATGAATGTGAAACTTTGTACGAGTATGTTTGGACGTTTGTCACTCAATCACGCAAAAACGGCTGAACGGATTCGGACGAAAATTGGCATACAGATAGATTATACCCTGTATTAACACATAGGATACTTTTTATCCCGGTAATAAATTTCCGTGGGGTAATTTTCGACCTCCACGAGGGCAAAAACGGTAGGAAAACCTACCGAATATAATAATTGGCATAATGCTAGCGGGATTGGTGATCTGAGTCTGTTAATGTATTACAGCAAAGTAATGACCTTACTGCAAGAATCAATCTGCATTCTCTTCCCAACTACCTTGGGTTTTAGCTTCCGGGAACTGGATATAGCTGAATACCAGTATTTTATGTGGAGTGACTGTCTATCTGACCTCCACAACGCAGATATTGGGTAACACGACACTTTCTATTAATGGCCTTCCCCAAATTAGGAAATTATTGTAAGTTTTTAACCGACTTCAAAAAATTAGGAAGTTCTATGTTCCACTATTTTTTTTTAATGCATGTTCTCTGATTTTGATAGTTAGAATCTTCATTCGTGCCTTGGTTGATACTTGGGTACATGTTGTGCAAGTGAGATATAAGTATAATATGTCTGTAAACGCATCTATGATACTGAGGCCTTATTATTATGTTTTGGGTGGGAAATCATCAAAAAACTTCTGCTCTACCCAGAGCGTGTCTGACTTTTACTGACTAAAACCCACCCGTGTCCCCGCAGTAGCCTGTGTGCCAGGGACTGCGGCATCTCTTTCGTACAACTCGCACCCCTGGCATTCATCGGCCCTTGCGGGCCACATCAGGATGTGCTGACATCTCTGTGAGGCGAGCGAGGAACACAACGCGCCGCGACTTGGGCTTGGTCCTTACCGGACAGCGAGCTACCCATTACTCGCCGTCCGCAAGCCCACGCCTACGGTGGCTGGAAATCAGCTTGGGATTCCCGACGCCCATGACGACTCCTGCGGAGGCTAGGGCCGTGAGGACGCATATACTGCCTCTCCCTCATGTGTGCCGCCTCCTTCTTCGCAAGCATCACTGTTTCGCAAAAGGAAGCAAAGGCTACCCATGCACGCTCGCTCCGAAGCATGGCCTGGACCAAGGCCAGACGCGAGAGATCGCCGCTGCCGATCTCCTCCACAAGGACACGGCGGCGCTCCGCCCAAGCCGAACAAACCTCCACCGTATGCTCCACTGTGTCCTCAGAGCGATCTTCCTAATGGAAACACCAGGGCGTTTCCTCCCGTCTTTATCGAAACAGGAACCTCCCGAAACAACCGTGTCCGGTGAAGACCTGCTTTAGGCGGAAGGTGAGGACGCCATGCCGCCGCTTAAAGAGGCCTTAGTGTCAATTTCACTATCCTAACCATCTCGATCAAACGCATTATTATTATTCTTATACTTCTTTATTCCGTTAAATATACATATAAATTCCATTTTTAAATATTATTATAAAAATATAAAAACATTTTTTTATTTTTTATTATTATGTTTATTCATTGAGCGCGTTTGGCACTCCGATTGGGCCTGGATTGGTGACGGACCAATCGGTGCACCGAACGCGCTCTATGCGTTTGATCGAGGTGGACACTAGGGGCACATGCCACTAAACGGGAAAAAAACCATACTCGGGTCTGTTACTGATAAAATCCAGGTAAATACCCAATAACGGATTGTTCGACCCGGAAATAGGACCCAAGATCACAGGCAACTGAAGGAACACGGGTGGATTTTAGTCAGTAAATGTCTGACACGCGCTCCCGCTCCGCCCAGAGCGAGAGAAGTCATTTGATGATTCCACATCAAAAAAAAAGGATCTTATGATCAGCAGTATCGCTTCGACTTCTGGACTAACGAGGTAGTCTGTCTGTGTGTCTCTTACGGCCAGTTTCTTCATCGAAAGTAACAGCCAAAGTAACGACACAAAGTCAAAGTAACGGTTAAATTTGTTTCTTCACGATTTTAGCTCTTGCTTTAACTGTTACTTTTGCCCCTAACTTTTACTGCTCATTAAGCTGATGTGAAAGCTAAAGTAATTGTAATTTCGTCAAAGTTGTACTGTTGTAAGAGTTATTCAGGGTCTGTTTGAGCTGTTAGCTTACATAAATCATTGGCATTTATCTGTATTATGAGTAGTAACCTAGATTTTACTGTTTTATTTATTAAAATGGCATCAACATCGCCCAGTGTTCATCAGACGATAAACTGATCGTGCGAGATTAACGTATAGGCGTAAAAGATTTAATAATAGCAAGGATAATTATATATGGGGCGTTTAAAAAAGTATTAAAATTGTAAATAATAAAACAACATATGAATTGAATATCTAGGTACTCATAGTAAATAGCTCTATACGCTAAGCTAGCTACCAAGATAAAAATAAGTTTAGGGATCTTTTTGTAACAAATATTACTTTATTTGACGGCACGGTTGGCGTAATGGCTGAGCGATCGACTGCTGCGCAGCGTGTCGCGGGTTCGATCCCCGCACGGAATAAATATTTGTATGATCTGCAAGTAATTGTTCCGTGTCTGGGTGTTTGTGTGTGAGTTTCTATGTTTGTAAACACACCCACGGTACAGGAAGAAATTCCTTGTGTGGCGCAAAAAAAAAGGAAATATGCACTTTAACTTTTACATAACGTCTAACATGTAATAGGGGAAGCCGGGGCAATGCGGGCCCCTTAAGGAAAATCTTGAATAAAACCTTAGAAAAACAAGATATTGAAAAAAATCAACAGCCATTTATTAGTCTCATTAATGATCTTTAAAATTAACGCAAAATAATTATCTTAGTCTACCAGTCTTTGGTGCTAATCAATCTAAAAAAATAATAAGAAACTGCCTGTTTTGCCCCGTGTCCGGGGTAAAATGGTCATATGCGGGGATAATAGGCATATTCACTTATATAAGTTTAAAACCGAGCACAAAATGTACAAATATGAAGGGACTCGTCGTCATTATCCTCTTCGCCGGCGCAAGAACAGTGGGCACATCTGTGGCATGCACGGCAAGTGACCCAACCCTCATTAGACTCCGAGTACCAATATCCACAGTACAAACACTCTACATCTTCTTCCTCCGATTCGTTTTCTTTATTTTTTTCATTTTTCTTCATCTTTTTCTTCTTTCCTTTCTTCTCACAAGCAATTGGTTTCCGTGTCTGGACTTCTTCCATATCCTTCTTATATGGTGAACTGGTTATTAATGCGGTTTTTCCGCGTTTCCTGGTGACTCGTTTTTGGACTCGTGCTTTGGGTTTTGGCATGATATCTACTGGCGACATGACATTAAAAGATGTTCCAGGTGGTGGAGTTGTACATAGCTGGCCAATTGATAGGCCCGCTGACGAACTTCTTTTGGAGACAAACCAAACAATCTACCTTCCATGTCTTTAATATATGAAGCTAACTCTTCTTCTGGAGCCGTTGTGAATACCGGTCTAAAGCTACCTAGTTTTTTAGGTGATAATATTGTATTTTGTTTCTATTCTTCGAGTTTTTGTTGCAAAGTTGATCGTGGCATATTGTATTCAAGAGCGGCCCGTTTACAGCTTAACCTTCTGCTTGCCACATCCCTTACTGCTGCTTCCATCTCCTCCAAGCTCCATTTAGCACGTTCTGTCTTCCTTTGGTAGTGGCGAACCATAATTGTATCTGCAGAAAAAACATACACACAATACAATTATCCGAGGCAAAACGGGCACCTTGCCCATTTTGCCCCGCTCAAAATGCCCCCGAGGGCAAATAAAATAAATGTTAACCTAATCAAACGAATATCTGGTAGTTAGTTCACAATTCTTTCTAGTTATTTAGTAACATAATTGAACGTAAGAATTTACTTAATAACTGAGCATTTAACACATTCACGAATTAGCTACAACGCAGACTTAAAAATGAAAAATAATATCAAATGCATCAACTTACGTATTTTCGTTCTGTCGACGAACGACGCGCAGCTACACACACACAACCACTTGTCTCGCTAGCGTGAGGTCGATTAGAATGCGATTCGACTAGTTCCGAGCGTCTCGATTTATTATCCTGCGGGGGAGATGGTGTGTCCATTTTACCCCGGGGGCCCGCAATGCCCCGGTTTCCTATAAAAAATATTTCGTATTAAAAAGAATTACTTTTATTTTTCAAATATTTCCAAAATGTTAAAAAAGCTCGAAGCCAGCTCAAAGTCTTAAAATAATAATGTGTACAAGAAAAAAAAAATACACATTCATTGTAATACTCTATTTCAATCCAATTTCAATAAAAACAGTACAGTACAAAGAAACTCATAGAAGAACATTCACTTTGTCATCTGGGACCACTTGACAGTGAAATTGTGACTGGCACTGCCATGTGTAAAAAATTCTCCAAGATTCAAGATTCAAGATCCCACGGGTTTTTGTGGGAATTACGACGTTTGTGTAATGGCAACTCCTTTGACTTTTACTTTAACTGTTACTTGAATGAAGAATCACATTCGCCGTAGTATCAGTAAAGGTTAAGTAAAAGTCAGTGCTTTTACTGATTACTTTAGTTGTTGATGAAGAAACTGGCCGTTAATAAATAGATTAAATGAAATGTGACTAGGATTAATAGTCCACCATTGATTATAACCGTGAAGTAATTTATTTGATAGTTCCTAGAAAGTCATTGGTCACAATTATAATCTTAACGAGCCACATTTTAACTTACTAGTCTTTGACTGCGGCTCCGCCCGCGTGGAAGTCGAAAATAACCCACGGGACCGTCCTACCGAGATAAAAAGTATTTTATGTGTATATATCTATCTGTGTGCCAAATTTCATTCAATTCCGTTCAGCCGTTTTTGTGTGATTGAGTAACAAACATCCAAATACCAAGTATCTAAACATAGAAACTTCCACATTTATAACATTATACTAGGTTTTGCCCGCAGCTCCACCCGCGTGGATAACGGTTATCGCGTAAAAAAGTAGCCTATGCCCTTCCCTATATCCCAAGCTATATCTCTGTCAAATTTTATGACGATCGGTTTGCGGTTTAGGCGTGAAAGTATAACAGACAAACATACAGATAGAGTTACTTTCGCATTTATAATATCGACGGTCCCTACCCGTGGTCCCTACGTACAATCCCCTAAGTGATAGATACGTGATTTGCATGGTTTTTTTCGTGACCTGCAGGTCAGCCTATACTATTGTTTAGTTTCACAACTATCCTTCTATCCTACTAACTATACCTTCGTGCTATGAATTTCAGATGTTATAGGAGAAAAATGTCATATCACTTACTTCTTAAAAAGTATGACCTTCTGACCTTAAAGTCTAGACGAAAACTTCTGGAAGTTATGACTCTGTTCAATGTGTGCCGCAATCATTTTGATTGTCCGGACTTAATTGGGAGTCTGTGTTACCTGGTTCCTCGAACAGTTCATGTGCGTGAGGTACGCACTCGACGTCTATTTGCTACTAGCCTCTGTAAATCCAACGCTGGCTCGCGGTCACCACTTCATCGTTTAGTGGAGACATGAACACAACAATGAGTTTAATTCAATCGACATTCTTTTTCTTAGTAAAAATGTATTTAAGAAGCAAATCCAAGTAACCCTAAAGGATTTGAAAATACTTATTACGATTTAATAATGTAAGCACATAAATTTAATTTACTTTTATTTTCTTTCATAAAATGAAAATCCAGATATGAGTTCTATGACAATGACTGTTGTAAAGGTATTGCATCTGTGTCACTAGCTAGTTTTTAAATACTTTAATTGTAATCTGTGGAGAACGTACCAAGTGGGTAGCATAATTGTTTAAAACTTAATATTTAAGATAGTTTTATGTCTATCTCTTATTGATGTGCTACTGTTTGTTTTTCCTTAAATAAATAAATAAACAAAAATAAGTCTAAGAAGGCAAAATGCACTTTAAATTCATCATGACATTACATTAACTAGAATATGATTAACACGTGTTTGAAACTTCGAAGCGCTCTCCTGTAAAGTCATTTGTAGTTAGGGGATTATACGTAGGGACCGTCGATATTAATAGGGACAGTAGAGATTGGAAGTCATTACTTTCTCCAAAATAATCATTAAGGTGACTTAAGAGCGTTTTTTCTGAAAGTTGGCAACGTCGTAAATAGCTGTCAAATATTTGCCTGTTTTGATTAATTTGTTTCTGTATAGAAATATGAAATATCGCTAACTATAGGGACCTAAAATATTAATAATGATTTGCAATTATAACACTGAATTAGATGTTGTAACCGTTTTAGGTGTAAAAACGTCATTTTGAAAGTTTCCAAGTTCTTTTTTTTACATCTAAAACTAAGTATTCGGTGTTAATATATTAATTATTGCATTTCATAATCAATATTTTAGGTCACTAGTTAGCGATATTTCATATTTCCATACAGTAATATTAACAATTTAAGCAAAAAAGGTAAATATTTGACAGCTATTTACGACATTGCGAACTTTCAGAATAAACGCTCTTAATTAGCCATAACCACTAATGAACAGTTTTTATGCATGAATCATACATAATATCACCAGAGGTGATTATGGTTGGTTTGCAATAAGTGTTACTGCATTATCATCATCATTATATCCCACTAGTTGTGGCCCATGACTTCGCCTGTGTTCCAGAATTAAAATGTGTGTGTGGGAGTGGGAATAAGGGGATAATAGCCTATGTCACCCGTGGATAGTGTAGTCTCTCAACAGTGAAAGAATTTTTGAAATCGGTTCAGTAGTTTCGAAGTGCTCTAGCACTTCGCCCGCGTCTTTGTTCGCGTTTTTATAGCATACTAGCTTTTGACAGCGGCCTCGCCCGCGTCGTGGTCGGAAATTATACCAAGGGAATGTTTTACCGGGATCTTCTTCTTCTTAGCGTGTCGATAGCAAAAATAACACGAAAAAAATTATGTAACTGTAAAAATTTCTAAATTAGTTTGGCTCAAAATTCAGCAACGCGAATACCGTTCACTGACGCAGCCATTAGGTCCTCATCATTACCGGGATAAAAAGTATCGTATGTTTTAATTCAGGCAACTATCTGTTTCTCCAATCTCCAGTGGGTAATTCATTATTTATAACTGCACATTCACACTAAACAGAAACACACTACATACACATACACACACACGCTTCATAATGTAAAATTGTAATTCTAGATTTTCTTTTTAATGTTACCTTTTTTTGTTGACATTGTAAATTAAACAGACGAAGACACTGGTCCCTACGATACAGTTAACACTAGTTTAGGGACCACGGGATTCAAATTTGTGTATACTTTTATGTCAATAAAACTTATTGTATTGTATTGTTTGCCAAATATTATCCAAATCCGTTCAGCCGTTTTGGCGTGATTGAGTAACAAAGTCAAAGTAAAAGCATTTATTTCAATTAGGCACTTAAAAGGCACATTTACATTAAAATAGAATTGATTCTAGTCGCCCATTCCAAAATGTAGTTTTATATGGAGAAGAACGGGCAAGAAACTCCACCGTTACTCTTTTAAAATGTTTTAAATACAATTTAACATAGTACATTCACTATATTTATGAGTGAAAACGATGCACCCAGAACAAAATTACTATACCAAAAAAGGTAAAAAAATGCAATTGAAGCAAAACAGATACCTAAATACATTTTATGATAGATACATGGTGCTCACATATTTATAAACATTGAATACGATTTTCCTAGAATATTAAGGAGTAATAAGTCAGAGTGCGAGTTAAATTAATCACTGAGAGTAAATCAATGTCATAAATATAATTATATAAACACAAACATTCTAACATAACATACAAACTTTCGCATTTATAAATCTTCAAGTTTCAAGAATTAACATAATTACTTATTTTTCGATAGTAATCAGACTCAATGAGTCTGCCTATCAGCCGAGGGGTTAAAGGTTGATAGGATGTAACTCCGGAATAACGTAGCTTTCCATAGCTGAAAGAGTTTTTAAAATCGGTTTAGTAGTTTTTGAGTTAATCCATTATCATTACAAACAATTTGACAAACAACAAAATCCTTCCTTACAATATTAGTGTAGACAGAAGAAATGGCTTTGTCTAGCTTCATTATCATATCCTGTATTAGCAGTGAATAGTGAAAGTTTACATAAGCATAGCCGGTTTAAAAATATTTATATATTTATCCAAAATTCATAAATAAATAAGGATCATTGCCATTCAAGAAAAGAAAGTGAAGTGGAATCTTATTAGGTATGCAGTGTGATCGGATTTTTAGATATATTTCTTTCGGTCGGTTTTGGGACCGAGACCGCGGTCCCGGATGCCACCTTTAAATACTATCATTATTTTTAATAATCTTATGGGACCACGAGTAAAAAGAAGTTAAAGCACAGTTAGCAAAAAAGCAAAAATGTTTTCAATTAAACAGTTGTAATTTTTGAATTAAAATAAATATTTGTCGTTTTATAAAAATTGTTTTATTTGTATAATTTCATAATTTTTGGTTAACCGTGCTTTACCAAGACATAAATTTGTTTATTTTATTTGTGGTCTCAAAAGACTACTAAAATTATTTGAAGGTGGCATCCGGGACCGCGGTCCCGGTCCCAAAAGCCCCGCGACCCCTTTCTTTAATGCTCGGTTCCTTTTTTCTGTTTTTACCCGTGAGAAGTAACTGTTGGTTCTCCTGTGAATAAATAAATAGTACTGGTGTCAAGAATCTGTTATCAAACCAGAATAACTAGGTGCGTTGATCTTGATTTCACGACGCCGCGGGCGGCGACCTGAATACCGGAGCGAAGCTCCACCTTATGGGCTGGACACACAGAAAAGACGTAAGACAAGGACGCGTAACAGACGTCTGTGCCCTGTCTCGTCGTCGGGTCACGAAAGGGATAGAGCGTGGACGGGACGCGATGGCAAGTGAGAGACGACACTGCATTAAAATTTCTCATATTTTGCTTTTGAGACGAAAACATGTCTTCTTCAGAAGACGAGGATGTTCTGGCTTTGGTTCAACTTGCTAACATTCAAAGTAACAAATAATGTTATGTTCTTTGAAAATTTGAACGTCAAAGTAACAAAAATGTTATGTTTTATTTCGTTTAAACAATGTGAATTAAATGTTTGAATAAGATGTAACACAAAAATGTTATGTTCTTTGAAAATTTGAACGTCAAAGTAACAATAGACGTAATTTCTTTGTCAAAAGGTGTGGTTAAGCCGCACTACAAAGGTAGATTTATACGATTTTGTTCATCAGGAATAAAAATCCTTGCTTCTGTATGTTCCTTGTAAATGTTTAATGTAACATTAAATTATTGTTGTGTAATGTAATGTAATGTAATGTAATGCACCGATCCCAGCGTGGCTTGACCAGACTCGATTAATCGAATGAACCCCAAGATTCGCACTAGCCCCTGGAGCCTCATGCTTCATGGTGTTACAGAGGCCATTGCATATCAAGAAGTAGACCGGGGGGCGCGGTAATGGTCAGGTAGACGTGCCCTTAGGATAGGAAAGGATTGCGAGCCTACCGGATATGCATCCTTGAGTAAGCATTGGACTAGTGGAGTGACGGGTGATATTTATTTATAGGAGGGCGGCATCTTTTCACGACGTCGCACACTGGTCCCAAATTAAAAAAAAGTGGACATTGATAGTAGACCGCTGATATTTTTTTTTTATTGTTGATATAATGATAACAGATAGGGCAACAAAATATTATTGTCCTACTTCAAATACTTTTCTCTAAAAAAAATATTTCTTTTTTTTTTGTATGGGAGTGATTACATTTTACTCAATTTCTCAAAAACCTTAAGCGATGTCGAGATGGCATTCACATATGTTAGAAAACTAATAATTTCAGAATTATTAGTTTTCGCAGAGATAAGCAATAAGTTTCTTCGAGCCAAATACTCAGGTATTTGGCTCGAAGAAACTTATTGCTTATCTCTGCGTACTTTCGAGATAATAGTGACAGAAAATAACAATTTTTTTTAATGTTAATTGTTCGCTTTTTTTTATTCATAGCCTTACTCATATCGCAATAGGTCCGCTGGCCAGCAAAATGGAGCTTCGACGCGAGTTTGCCGGGATAACAAGATGGCCGCCTCTCATGACGTAACGTAATACGGTCACGAATCACGCGTACACCTCAGTGTACAACTAAATGTGGTTGCGATAAGACGTGTCCTTATTTTTTCTGTGCGCTTGAAGAAATGCTTGTTGTTTGTTTGTTTTGTTATTGTTGTATTTTGAATCTTTGGATTTTAAAATCAAATAATTTTTGTTTGTCTTTCTTTCGTCGAATTTGTTTTCGTAATTTTTTTTTTGTTAAAATCAAAGTCACTTTGTCTTTGATATCTTTGATTCTAATTTGTTTTCAATTTTCCTTAAAATTATAATATGTCCGCATTTGTCACCAACTTAGACTTATACGTTGTTCTTAAATCAGGAGGTGGTTTTAAAAATGTCGAATTTTTATTTAATGCCCTTATTGAACGTATTGGTGTTGAATTGTCTTCCGAAGATTTGAGTAATATTAAATTATTTTGTCATAATTTTTCAAGTAATATCTCAAAAAGATGGTCTGCTTCCAGTAGAGATCAAAAGACCTTTCTTAACAAAAATTCAGACTGGTTACAATCCCAAATAGTTTGGCCAAAATGTCAAAATATCGATTTAAGCAGCATTTTTAAAGTTGCCGAGGAAGTAATTCCAAATTTCGAAACGCAAGTGGATACTCATCAATTAAGTTGTGGTACAAGTAAAAAACCATTTGTTGATATATCTGATAAACAGAAGAAAAGGCGTTCTCTAACACTTCTAGATCACACAGAAGAGGAATTAGTTTATGCTTTATGTGCCAAATTAAAAGAGTCTAAAAAAACAAAATTAGCAGCTATATTAAACGAACTCAGCCAAAACAAGGAAAAATGTGAGATGGTACATGATGTACTATTCGCTAAAAAGACTGACAAACCGTGTTTACCAGATGATAAAACGTTAGCGCTTTACACCTCAACAAATTTGTCAAATTGGCAATATCGAAATTTAAGAACTATTCTTGCTTCAGAGAAAATGTATGGTCTTCCATCCTATCAAAAGCTCCTGGAAGCTAAAAAAACTTGTTATCCTCCAGAGTCAGACATAACTGTAACTGAATCTGATGCTAAGATAAGACTTCAATCGCTTCTAGATTTGACAACCAATAGGATATTAAAAACAATTCAGCACAACTCTGCCGACAAAAAATCGCTAAAACTAATAAGCAAATGGGGTTTTGACGGGTCATCTTCTCAAAGTAATTATAAACAAAAGTCAGACTCCGACACTAAAATTGACGATTCTTCAGTTTTCATTATTAGTTTGGTTCCGCTTCGTTTGGAAGAAGAGAGTGGTACTATCTTGTGGCAAAATCCTGCTCCCTCTTCAACAAACTATTGTCGTCCAATTGGCTTTATATTTGCAAAAGAAACAAATGAATTGATAAAGAAGGAAAGTGCATCCTTAGAGGAAGAAATTCGTAATCTTGTTCCCACAATTGTAGATAATTTTGATATTAAACATGTTTTGTACATGACTATGATTGATGGGAAAATTTCTACTGTGATTTCCAATACTTCTTCTGCAGCTGTTTGTAATATTTGCAATACCCTACCTAGCAAAATGAATGACTTGGACTTTGTCTCCAAAAGACTCATCAGAGAAGATATGTATAAATATGGTCTGTCTTCGCTTCATATGTGGATAAGATGTATGGAATGTATTTTACACATTTCGTACAACTTAGACTTCAAAAAGTGGGCTGCACGAAAAGAAGATAAATTGATAGAAGAAATTAAAAAGAATTTGACACAAGAAGAATTCCGGGAAAGAACTGGTTTGTTAATTGACATAGTAAAACAGGGATTTGGTACAACCAATGACGGTAACACGGCAAGAAGGTTTTTTGAAAATTATGAAGTATCTGCTGAAATAACGGGTATCCACCCTGTTTTAATCAAGAGATTTGCAGTCATTTAACAAACAATTTCATCTGGTCAACTTATTAATACCAACTTGTTTAGGGAATATTGTAAAGGAACAGCAATGCTGTATGTAAACTTATATCCATGGTATTACATGCCTTCAAGTGTCCATAAATTGTTGATGATGTGAGATGGTACATGATGTACTATTCGCTAAAAAGACTGACAAACCGTGTTTACCAGATGATAAAACGTTAGCGCTTTACACCTCAACAAATTTGTCAAATTGGCAATATCGAAATTTAAGAACTATTCTTGCTTCAGAGAAAATGTATGGTCTTCCATCCTATCAAAAGCTCCTGGAAGCTAAAAAAACTTGTTATCCTCCAGAGTCAGACATAACTGTAACTGAATCTGATGCTAAGATAAGACTTCAATCGCTTCTAGATTTGACAACCAATAGGATATTAAAAACAATTCAGCACAACTCTGCCGACAAAAAATCGCTAAAACTAATAAGCAAATGGGGTTTTGACGGGTCATCTTCTCAAAGTAATTATAAACAAAAGTCAGACTCCGACACTAAAATTGACGATTCTTCAGTTTTCATTATTAGTTTGGTTCCGCTTCGTTTGGAAGAAGAGAGTGGTACTATCTTGTGGCAAAATCCTGCTCCCTCTTCAACAAACTATTGTCGTCCAATTGGCTTTATATTTGCAAAAGAAACAAATGAATTGATAAAGAAGGAAAGTGCATCCTTAGAGGAAGAAATTCGTAATCTTGTTCCCACAATTGTAGATAATTTTGATATTAAACATGTTTTGTACATGACTATGATTGATGGGAAAATTTCTACTGTGATTTCCAATACTTCTTCTGCAGCTGTTTGTAATATTTGCAATACCCTACCTAGCAAAATGAATGACTTGGACTTTGTCTCCAAAAGACTCATCAGAGAAGATATGTATAAATATGGTCTGTCTTCGCTTCATATGTGGATAAGATGTATGGAATGTATTTTACACATTTCGTACAACTTAGACTTCAAAAAGTGGGCTGCACGAAAAGAAGATAAATTGATAGAAGAAATTAAAAAGAATTTGACACAAGAAGAATTCCGGGAAAGAACTGGTTTGTTAATTGACATAGTAAAACAGGGATTTGGTACAACCAATGACGGTAACACGGCAAGAAGGTTTTTTGAAAATTATGAAGTATCTGCTGAAATAACGGGTATCCACCCTGTTTTAATCAAGAGATTTGCAGTCATTTAACAAACAATTTCATCTGGTCAACTTATTAATACCAACTTGTTTAGGGAATATTGTAAAGGAACAGCAATGCTGTATGTAAACTTATATCCATGGTATTACATGCCTTCAAGTGTCCATAAATTTGTTGATACACGGTGCTGATATTTGTGAAAATGTCTCCTTTATTCCGATAGGCATGCTTTCCGAAGAAGCTTCCGAAGCAAGGAATAAAGATTTCCGGAATGTTAGAATGGCACATACAAGAAAAATCGGTAGAGTTCAGACTAATTTAGACATTATCCACAGCTTTCTAATTAGCTCAGATCCTTACATCAGCCATATCAAACCAAAGTTTGCTCGTTTACATAAACAGTTGTTTCCAGAGGCTAGTGCTTTGATCTTGAACAATGAATTGCTTTCGTTGGAAAACGAGGAAATAGAGATTTCTCAAGAGAATATAGACCCAAATATTAATCTTTCACCATAATATTTTTTCAGAATCGTTTGTGAACATATTCAACTTTATGTTTGCAGCTTTATTTGTCTTCATTTTGATTGTTTTTTAAAACTGATGAAAATACTCCTTCAGAAAGGTCATAGCTTTTCAGTCATTAGTGAGCCCCCATAACCTCTTTTACAGAGAAGTCTCTTTTTATTTATTTGACAATACGCATACATTATAATTATGTGCTAAAGTAAGGCTATGATTTAAAAAAAGCAAACAATTAACATTAAAAAAAAATGTTATTTTCTGTCACTATTATCTCGAAAGTACGCAGAGATAAGCAATAAGTTTCTTCGAGCCAAATACTCAGAATTATTAGTTTTCTAACATATGTGATTGCCATCTCGACATCGCTTAAAGTTTTTGAGAAATTGAGTAAAATGTAATCGCTCCCATACAAAAAAAAAAGAAATATTTTTATTACAGAAAAGTATTTGAAGTAGGACAATAATTTTTTTTTGCCTTATCTGTTATCATTGTATCAACAATAAAAAAAATATCAGCGGTCTACTATCAATGTCCACTTTTTTTTAATTTGGGACCAGTGTGCGTCGCCGGCATGTTGATTCAGGTCGGGCTTCTTGGGTACGTTCAACTGTTTTTTTGCCTCTTTTCTTTGCCGTTGCTTCGCTATGTTCTGTGTTGTTGTTTTCATAGTAATCTTCTGAGTTCTCGCTGCTATCAGTTTCTGTTTTTTTGTAGAATCGCTAGCCGCTTTCTTGGTCTTATTTCTGTCTCCAGTCATGTCCTTCCAAAACTTGATCCCCATGTCGAAGTATTTCATGTGCTGTTTTAGATTGTCATTCCATGTGTAGTAAATAAGTCGTCCGATCTTCTTAAATTTGGCCTTGTACTGCATTGCTGCCTGCAATAGGTGTGGTTTATCCCGTCTAAAGACGTGTGCATCAGTACATTTTGTTACGATTTTTCCATTTAAGATTTCGTGCATTTTCTTAATTATTGGTTTATTCCAATCGTGGTTAGTCAAGTCTCTCATGATAACTCGTTCATATCTTCCGAGACTTAATCATATATCATACAAGGTACGATAACCCTTCGAGACATAAGTCTAGCTAGCTTCCAGTCCATCTTTGAGTTTAGTATGAGTGGTAGTAATGATTTGGCGTTTCTCGTGGCCAGATGGAATTGTTTTATAATTGTGCTTTTTTTGCTTAGTACGGATGTTGTGTTTTCTTGTGGCCAGTTGGAATCGTTTTCTAACTGTGCTTTTTCTGCTTAGTACGGGTGTTGTGTATGTGCCAGGTATTTCATTTCGTCCAGTGTTGCTATACTTATTCTCGTTGAGGGTCATGTTGGTCGTTTGCTGTGATGTTATGGTGTCTCTAACTAGAATGTTTTGGTTGTTTTGTTTATTTGGAGGCCTGCGCTATTTAGTAAGGATTTTATGTGGTATAAGATACGCTCTAGTTCTGCTAGATCGTCTGTAATGAGGATATGATCGTTCGCAAATGATAATACCAGGGGGAGTTAAATTTCGCGGTCCTGGTTTAATTTGAATAAATGGGTTGCCTCTTCAAGGGTTCTAAGGACTTCCTCGGTAACCGATGTGAAAGGCAAGGGGACAGAGGGCACCTCTGTCTAACTCCCTTTCCTTTGATTACTATAATCCAACTGCTTTGCTGGCCACACCATTTGATGCACGTTGTTACATTCATGCATACCTTGATTATACTATTAGTCATCGATTTGTTGGTTCATTGCAATAATTATCCTAATGCCTAAAGAATTAAAGGCAGTACAGTAGTACTGCCTTTAATTCAACATTGTTATAGTGTTTTCTATGACAAGGGCAAGTACGTAATTTCGTTGACTTGCAAAGCAAGTCCTTCGTCGTTTAGGACCCTTTCGAGCAAAAAATTTGGTCTATTGACATCTGTTGATCTATTGTTTAAGAAGGCCGCTCGGTAATTACCTAGTTCCGTTTTTGCATTGTCTAAAATTTTCTAAAACTTTGTCTAAAACTTCCGAACATGTAGAGATAGGATTAAAAAACCTTTCCAATATCGTTTGATATCATCCAAAGAAGCTGTGCCCTTGGTATGTATATACACTTTCCGTTACACATTGTGTATCTATGCCTGCCTTGTTGATCCTTGCCTAAAACAATCTTAGCTTTTAATTTGCACCTACAAAGTAACAAACATACACACACATGAAACACATTACCCTCCTTTTAGCTTCCGGAGTCGGGTAAAAAAGAAAACAGAGGCACTGTTTTGGGTACAGTAATTTATTCGCATTTTATTATAAGCAGTCTGATTCATCCTAAATAAATTTGGCTCAAGGCAGAAACTAAAAAAAAAAAACCGGTTTGAATGTAGAAAGTAAAGGTTCACTTTCACAGCATTACCGTACATAATATACCTAACTGGTTGTTTGTATTGTTGGTTAGTATCTCAGAAACTGTTTGCGACTTGTACGAGTTGTAGGGGCTTGTGTCATAGTAATTACAGACGGACGGGTACTCGATCAGCGGGCTTAGCATGACGCTTTGTATTTCTACGAAGAATAGACAGTGCTTTTTCCATAAAAAGTGACATTTCGTTCCTACATTTTTGATATCGCACCGTAGATATCCTTCTACAATCTGTCATTTAGTCCTTCGTTTCTAACGATATTTGTCTAGTCTAGGTCCTTATAAATGTCGACTATTTCAGAATAATATTTCTTCCCAAACTGTCAAAATCTCACCGACAACAAACTTTCTACTCGACGGCCACGAAGTATATACGATTATCTACAAAATCATGATTCGTTTAGAACGCATCACTGTGATAATTAATAGAAAAACATAGCTATCTTATCCTATTGTACATCATTTATTTAATAGTCATGTCTATTCTTCCGTCGACAAATCGGTGGTCGTGCTAAGCCTGCAGGTTAAGTTCCGTAGATGGGTGACCGCCGTGCCTCGAAAAGCATATTTAACAGTCATTACGGGTCGTCAGAAGCCTTAAAGTCTGACAAACAGTCTTACCCAGGGATGTATTGCCCAGTAACTGGGATGTGGAGGTCAGATCGGCAGTCGCTCCATGTAAAATACTGGTATTCAGCTGCATCCGGTTAGACTGGAAGCCGACCCCAACATAGTTGAGAAAAACTTAAGCAGATGATGATGACGAGTTATAGGTCGTAGGTTCGAACCCAGACAGGCGCTTTACTTCGTGTAAATTATTTCATCACCACTGCTCTCAAAACGGTGAAGGAAAACATCACAGTTATGTCAGAACCAAAAGTTCTAAACAGTCATGTGATATTACCAACCCGCACTGAGCCCCGTGGTGGATTACGGCCCAATTACAGAGAGGAGGCCTGTGTCCCAGCAGTGGGCATTATGCTAAACTGATTGGCCGGCTTGTGAAAGGTTTTTTGAAACTTGGAGGTCGTTTTTGACTAGTGTAATTAGGATTATGAAATGATTTCAATGTCAGAGAAACCGGCTAACGTTCTTAGAGCCATTAGTGTAATTTGAATATAACTATTATGTCGTAAGTTTAGTTGACTTGACATGGATTTGATACAGCTCGATTAGTTTACTTTAGTTATTTTCACAGCGTTATGTCCTACGGTATTCTGCTGTGGGGCAAAGCCGCTGATATTCAAAATATTTTTGTCCTTCAAAAACGTGCTGTTCATGCAATTTATCAGCTAGGTGGCAGATTTTCCTTGAGGGACTTTTTTAAAGATATTGGTATTCTCACAGTGGCACAATTCATATTAGCTAACATCTTATTTATTAGGCAACATATACACTTGTACACTAAAAACAGTGATATTCACACCGTTAACACTAGAAATAAGGACAAACTACGTGCTCCCTTTCACCGGCTTCATAAAGTTCATAACTCATTTGTTGGGCTTGGTATAACCTTTTATAACAAGCTTCCCACTTCTTTGCTAGATTTGCCTTTTGATGCGTTTAAAGCTCAAGTAAAATCCATCCTTTGTTTAAAGGCTTACTATTCCATTAACTACTATTTAAATGACAAGAATAGTTGGTTGCTGTGATTAACACAAGACAATGTTTATGTTCTTTCTCCAGAATTAGTGTACCTAGTGACAGGTTATATGGGTTCATATAATTATTTAGTTAACCCTAGACACCTAACGTTTGCCTGCCCCCTATAAACCCTAACCATTCGTCGAATCGACGAATATTTTTTAAGGTGTTTTAATTTCAAGTTATAATGTAACTTTTCGTCATATATATTGCACATATACTTGGTCCAACTATTATTCTACAAAATGAAACAATTAATTTCTGTATTATTACATATTATATTTATTTTCTAAATTTTTTGTGAGACACTAGCTGTTATGAGATCGCTGGAGACAACATATTTATCAAAATTCAAATAAAAAAAACAACAAAAAATAACCTTTTCTTCTTTGGCGTACCTAAATTATAAGACTAAAAACTATTTAGAAAAATAGAAAAAAACAAATTTTTTGGAGCGCATTTTGAACAAAAATCAACCTTATGTTCCCCATATATTGCTGAATTAAATTTAGCGCATGATGACTGCCATGCTCCTTTTAGTATATGAACATAGACCACAGATTTTTCTTTTTCTACTATTTGGTGCCTCTATTGGTTGAAGGTCATTGCTGGGTTGTGGCTGACTCCGACCTTGACCTTCATCATGCCCTGAATATATCTGCGATTTTGTTCTTGATGTGCATAGGCATGGTACGAATTTCCAGTCGGCTTTTCAACCATGATTCTTCTACAATCTCATTTACTATCCGATCAGTCATGAATCGATCAAATAACGATACCGGATAGGAAATATCCTTTAGTGTGCGAGGTGGTCCCCTAGCAACACGTACAATATTTATTGCTGCTGTTCTGTTGGAAGAACGCTCTTTGCTAGTTGCCCAAACATGGCGGGACCGTGCTTGTTGAGGACAGTATACTTTTGGATAATGATCCGAGCTCACTTCTGGAGGTGGATGAGGTGTTTGTGGTTCCAGCACATCATCCATTAAAGCAAGTGACACCCGCTCTTGAATAACTTTCATCGTCAGAAGAACCGGAAGATTATTCTGTCTGGTTATCACTTTCAACAGCATCCACCTCCAGATTATCTTCAGTTCCGTCATCAGATAATTCCTCCGAAGCACTGACATCTTCCTCTTCCACTAACAAACGCGCTATGTATTCACCAGGTAGCAATTGTCTTGAATTCATGGTAAAAAATGCAAGAAAACAAAAAAAACATTAGTTGCGAAAGTAACACAAACCCTAACCATTCGTCGAAACGACGAGCATTATTGTTAAATCTCGAAAAATATTATACTTACCCGCTGGAACCGAACACCTCTCGGAAGAGCTCGGCGAACACTAAGTTGACAAGCAACGTGGTTTTGATTGGCGCACGTGCCGAAAAGATACAGCTAATTTTTTGCCGCGTACTCGTCGAATCAACGAAGGTTAGGTGTCTAGGGTTAAATACTTTTCTTTTTTTTTCAATTTTATTGACCAAGTGTTTTTTATTTTTATTATCTATCAATTATGTCATTAGTTATTGACATGATCTAACAATAATCCAGCATTGCATATGTAAGCTACCAGGAGACTTTTATTTTTGGTAATATGCGTTATTGTTGATTACTTTGCCTATGTATGTATAGAATCAAGTCCATCCGACTAAATAGACAGCTGTGCTGCTGGGGAGTTTGTTGCGCCACTTCTTCTTCCCAGCTAAAGCACTAGGAAGTGTCGAAGGGTGGGCGTTTTTGGGGGACTGTCTTATGTATTTTGACGTTCGAAAAGTGCTGATTCTCAGCCTAATTTGAATAAATGACTTTTGATTTTGATTTTTAAATTACCTTTTGCCAGCCGCTTTACCCACGTGGAGGTCTAAAATATCTCAAAGGGTATAAAGTGTGCCAAATTTCATACAAATCCATTCCGCCGTTTTTGCGTGATTGACTAATCAATATCTTAACTTTCACAATTATAATATTATATAGTAGGATTCATGAGTAGGATTTGAGTGGGTCGATGGATGGTTAAACTATAATATACTACTACGAATACTAGGCGCGGTCGTTTCGCGGATGGGTGACGATCTATTACATTTAGAGACCTCACTGTGCATCGGAAAGCACGGTAACCGGTAAACGCCCTGACAGCTAAATATTTGCGCTTGCATTGGATCTATATAGATCCACTTAGCAGCTGTCAGGGCTTTTACCTGTAGTCGGTCTACGAATGGGTCCTGGGTCATTCGTAGACCTTTGAGAATCGTTACTCGTAGTCAGAAGCCTAAAAGTCAACCAGCCTTACCAAGGTCAGATAGGCTAGGCTGTGTAGAATTTGAGTTAAAGAGAACGTAGTGATTTTATCCACCTACCTACTTTTCATTCCTGTTAAAAAAGTTGATTAAATTTACACACGGTTGAAGCTGCACAAACTTAGTCGATATTGTATTCATCATCATCATTGCAGCCGAAAGACGTCCACTGCTGGACATAGGCCTCCCCCAGAGGGGGCGTTTTGCCATAATCGCCACGCTTGGCAGACGGGTTGGCGATCGCAGTATGGTGGTAAAATTTATAGAGAACGCTGCCACCCATTCTCTATTAAGTCCCTTAGTCGCCTTCTACGACACCCACTGGAATAAATGGGATGGTGCTATTCTTTTACGCCCGGCGCCACATACGGGATATTGTATTGTCACTAAGCATTTCTATATCTGTGTTTAAAGACCCAAATCTGAGAAGTTACTTTCTTAAACAACCATTTTCTGGCCACGAAAATAATCATAGTATGCAGGAATCAAATCTGCCACCTCCAGTGCCAAACCTGATTACTCAATCACAGCGTCAATTGAATAAAACAAAGTGAAACTTATATTACCTTTCTTGTCCCCAGGTCGGAAGCAACCACTTAGTAATGCAGACAGCAAAGAACGTCCTCTACGGAGACTCCAAGAACCTTCAACCCTGGGGCCTCATCATCCTTCTCCTCTCGAAATCTGTCAAAACTCCGACTTACACTCCTCAAATGAAGAAAAATGAAGAACAAACCAGAGTGTTAGCTGAACTGACGGAGATGATGAGAACTGGCCACTTGATTCACAGAGGTATTGTCAACGTGCCTTTTGCTAAACGATCAAAGGACACTGATTCAGCAATTTTCGGAAACAAAATCGCTATCCTGCTTGGAGACTATCTTCTAGTTACTGCTAATGGTATGCTAGCTAACCTAAGAAACTCAGATGTTTCTTATATCATTTCAACAGCGCTAAAAGATCTTTCTGAAGGCGAATTCTTTGGCGAAAGAGATGAACAGAACATGCCGATACCTGGCAAGCCTAAACCTACAGCCAAGGATTATGAAATAACTTTTGATACTAATTCTATTGCTGTTAATGAAGTATTAGGTAAGCCAAGGAAAGAATGGACAGCTAGGACAGTTTATAATGGAGTAAGCTTGCTAGGTAGGGGTTGTCAATCTGCTATGGTACTGGATAAGCAGAATAGAGAAACACAAAACCTTGCGTACCAATTTGGTTGCCATGTCGGCTTAGCCTGGCAAGCAGCCACGGAAATACAGCAGCTAACTTCAGAAAGTAAAGAACAGTTTTGCTTAGCAAGTGCACCTGTACTTTTCGCTTTAGATAGCAATCCTAATTTATATCAAATCATTACACAATCGAAGAAAGATGTCAAAGATGTGGATTATGAAGATCTGAAGTTTAATATTTTGAAGACTGATGCTGTTGATAAAACTCAAAGTCTATATGAGGAACATGCCAAGAAGGCCACGGAATATATTGAAGGACTTGGACAAAATGAGTCCGTGGATATGATTAAGAAATTGATTAATACTTTTTAAGGCTTTTTTTTGGAGTTTAGAATCTGAGTGTATGGACTGTGAAAGAGGATATGACGACTAGAAAGGAGATGATTACTGAGATGACGACTAATAGAGAACAATTTAGGTATAACTTAACAAAAGACACGGCATAGATGAAAAAGTTAAATACTGTGGCGTGGCTATCAACGCCCCACTCAAATACATGGAAGATATTTCCAGATTTTCGCATCTTAAATAGAGAAAGAAATACGGAAGAAAAATACTTCTTGCGCCGACCCCAAATAAATAGAGATAAGAGAACGAGGAGACGTAGAGTGGGAAGGCCTCCCACTATGTGGACCGATAACCTTGTCAAGGCCGCGGGTATCTGCTGGATGTAGGAAGCACAAGACCGGTCGAAGTGGAGGAGCCTGGGGTAGGCCTTTGTCCAGCAGTGGACGTCTTTCTGCTAAAATGATGATGATGATGATGATGAAGAGAATGAGTTGAGGATCTGAGTATATTTAGGTTTTGATGCCCGCAGTGGAATAACTGAAGCACATGTGATGATTTTTCTAATGTGTCAATTTCATTTGTAATTTGATGTTTTCTGTGTTTCTAATGGCTCTTTCGATCTCTTTTTACAGCCCTTTTGGTCTAAAGAGTAAATAAGTGTATGTGTACTCTAATTTAATGATTATTGCACATGCATTAACTTTACATGATCCATGCTATATACATTTTAAGTTATAGTTGAGTTTTGTTGCGTTATTCTTCTAAGCTACGCAAACGATTTTGATGTTGTTTTTACGAATAGATAATTACTTTCAAAAGGTGTATGTTATATTAAATTAATCGTACTGCAGGCTTAGTACGACGTTTTCTAATTCTACGAAGAATAGACACAGCTTGTTGACATTTCGTTTCTCTATTTTTGACATCGCACCGTAAAAATCCTTCTACACAATCTGTCAATTAGTCTTTCGTGCCGAGCGGTTTTTGTCTAAGTCCTTTTTATGTAGACTATTTCAGAAGAAAGTTTTCTATCCCAAACTGTCAAAATCACAATGATAACTGACAGTTGTAACAGTGACAAAAAACTTTCCACAGGCTGTTTATATGCGTAACGTCATTTTTGTCTACTCTTCCATCGACAAAACGGTGCTCGTGCTAAGCCAGAAAGTAAGAAATTTCCATTTTTTTCAAACTTGCGAAGCAAGGGCGTGTTGTTGTTAGTATACTACCTACCTAATTAAAGATGCAATTTTGCTATACAGGAAAAGTTTTCATCCAGTACGCAAACTGTTACCATGAATTCAGCTTATCATTCTAGACCGCAGAAATTTTTCGCCGGTTATAAAAACATAATCAACAGATAAGCTGAATTTATGGTTACAGTTTGCGCACTGGATAAAAACTTACCCTGTATATGTATACTTTTCATAGAAAAAGCTGTACCTTGTGTGATATTGTTTTCATTTTTTTTTTTAAGAATGTCAAGTATCAATATATTTATACAGAAACTCTTGTGAATGAGAGTAGATTGGAACGGTTTTTACTTGTAGTTGTTTTAGGTTTATTTCTCTAGTGTTTTCTATTAAGCAAATTAATAAAAGTAATTAATAGACATTAAATTAAACTAAAATCATCATGATTCAGATCATGTAATTGTAATAAGTTAATTATACAGAAAAAGTTTTTATCCAGTGCGCAAACTGTAACCATGAATTCAGCATATTATTTAGACCCCCTAGCGTAGGAATTTTTCGCCGGTTGTACAAAAAAAAAAAAAAAAACAACTGTTCCATACATTTTGACCGCGTAGGTATTGTACTTTTCTATGAAACAGCGGATTTTTATTTTTATAACCGGCGCAAAATTCCTACGCTAGGGGGTCTAGAATGATATGCTGAATTCATGGTTACAGTTTGCGCACTGGATAAAAACTTTTCCTGTATTTAATAACCTAACCTAAGAGTTATGTAATGTTGTCATAAATTATAAATTTAATAAGATGATAATGTCATTTTGGGGGGGTTTGCCAGCTTTTTTCTTTGCTCAGCACAGAACCGGTCGAAGCTTGGGGAGATCTATGTCCAGCAGTGGACGTCTTTCTGCTGAAATGATGATGATGATGATGGAGATGATAATGATTAAAAATAATATTTTTTATATTAAAATGTTGTTTCATTACCTTAAAATAAGTCAGAGATGGCGGCGTATCTCTTAGCCTTCTCCAGTCTAGCCTAGCGCAAGGTGTTAGATATCACTTATCTTCGTTTTCTTTCACTGTTTTGAGTGCAGTGGTGATGAAATGAAATACACAAAGTTAAGTGTCTGCCTGAGTTCAAACCATCCGAAGAACAGCGGTGGGCCAGTGGTGATAAGGGTAACTAGAGCTTTTTTAAACGACGAAAAAACGAAGGAGGGTCTCAAGTCGACGCGTATATATATATTTTTTAATTTATGACCACGCATAACTTTTTTCAGAGTAGTCCGATTTAAAAAAATCTTTTTTATTGGAAAGGGTATACCCGACATTGGTCCCATATAAATTTCGAAAAAAAAAAACAAATCCTAAGGGTAGGAAAACAAGGGATGATTGATTGATTACTCACAGATTTTAATACTGAGTTGTGTATTACAAAAAGTAATCAATAATTAAGCATGTAGTAATGAGAAGATTACAGCCACAAAAAGTTATAAAATAAAAAACAACAAAATTAAACCGCCGAAAAAACTGAAAAGTAAAAAATAATAAACCTGCTTCGTTTAACTTTAATAACTAAGTTTGGAAGTCGGTGACATAAAATTAAAATACATATCCAGTCACCGACTTAAATAATTATTTACTGTTACTTTACGTAACTCAACAAAGTTACTTATTTATTTGGGATAAAGATGGCATAACACTACAAACTGAATAAAGAAACAGAATGCGTGTTGAAGTTATCTAAATGTGCCATCAATTTTGAACTTTGAACTGCAGTTCTATTGAAAAGTGAGTACTTAGGATAAATTATCTATATAAATAAAAAGACAAGTCCTGACTGACTGACTGATTGACTGACTCATCAACGCCCAGCCCAAACCCTTGGACCTAGAAAGCTGAAATTTTGCACAGAGGTTCCCTTTATAATGTAGACAAGGAATAAGGAAGGGTTTTTCGAAATTCAACCCCTAAGGGAGTTAAATAGGGGATGAAAGTTCGGGGCGGGCGAAGCCGCTGGCAAAAGCTAGTTATAGATAAAGTTGCAGATAAGTTTGATTTTGAAGTTGGTAGTTTTTTGTAGCAACTGTAATAGCAGAAATATATAATTTATATCACGGGGTATCTTATTACCCAGTAACTGGGCTGTGGAGGTCAGATAGGCAGTCGCTCCGTGTAACTTTCTGGTATTCAGCTGCATCCGGTTCCGGTTAGACTGGAAACCGACACCAGCAGGCTTAACACCAGAACCGTAGACCGTTTTGTCGTCGGAAGAGTAGACAAAAATGTCGTTTCCGTATAGACAGTTGACAGTTTTGTACCCTTTTGTGTTTTGTTGACGATTTCTATTCTACAGTAGAATAGAAATAGGAATCGTCATGCTAAGCCTGCAACTTAGTTCGGAAAATAATGGGCAGATGAGTTATGCTTACCACTAGGTATTATAGTATTTTCTCAATGTATTAATTAATGTACCTAATATTGTAGGGTCAAGTCGGGGACAGTGTAACAGGGGCACAGTATAACATCAAGATTATCTCTGTTCTTTTCTAATTTTCCTATGGTATCTCTTTACGTGTTTTGTCAATCTTATTCGCCGCCATCTCAAACAGTTATCATCGGACGTCAAATTGCACAAACTTGTGTTTTTTGACAAAATTTCCGTTGTTGTACAAAACTATCAATTTCTGGTGAGTCAATATACAGTATAAATTTTAAACCAGTGCGCAAACTGTAACCACGAATTCAGCTTAGCATTCTAGACCCCCTAGCGTAGAAACTTTTCGTCGGTTATACAAAAAACAGATGTTTCATAGAAAAATGCAATGCCTACGCGATCAAAATGTATGGAACAGCTGATTGCAGAATTATGTTTAATTATGATTGCTGTCGAAAATGATTGACAAAAGATGAGGAAGATGAATATGACGTCAATTGTCTCCGTAAAAGTGGTGAAGTTGACAATGTCCTTTGTTTTCCTTTAGAATCGTATCTGGTATTATTTGCTCTCTTATTTTATTTCGTTTGATGTATGTATAATCTAATGTTTAAGTGTGCCCCATTTTATTATATACTGTACCCCAACCTCGGGCACAAATCGGCAAAAACAAAAAAACATCGGACAAATCGGTGTTCTCAAAAAACTTAAAAAATAAGTCGTTTCTCAGTTTAATTCTGATATCATTTCAAACCTAATATGAAGGGTAAATACTGCTGATTCTATGGTAATACATAAGAATACCAAATAGAAAACGTATTTTCTTCCAAAAATATAAATGTCTTTTTTGTTACACTGTCCCCCACTTAACCCTAATTAAACAAAATGTATATATTCAGTCATTTTCAATCGGAAAATTATGCTTATTATTATTGCATTCTTTATAGAGACAATTTATTGTTGTAATAAAAGTATTATTTCCGGGGAGGAACTCTTTGTTGGAAGGCCTCGCACAAGATGAACCGATGACTTTGTGAAGGCCGTAGGAATCCGCTGGATGCGAGAGAACAGATCCGGTCAATTTGGCGGTGCTTGGGAGAGGCCTATGTCTAAAAATGGACGTCTTTCGGCTGAAATCATGAAAATAATTTGAGGTTCACAATAATCACCAATTTAGTGTTTTTTTTTTTTTTTGGGTGGGAAATCATCAAATAACTTCTCCCGCTCTGGATGGAGCAGGAGGGCGTGTCAGACTTTTACTGACTAAAACCCACCCGTGTTCCCTCAGTAGCCCGTATGCCAGGGGCTGTGGTATCTCTTTCGAACAAACCCGCACCCCTGGCAGGCATCGGCCCTTGCGGGCCCCATCATTTTGTGCTGAAATCTCTTTGAGGCGCGCGTGGAACACAACGCACCGTCGACTTGGGCTTGGTCCTTACCGGACAGCGAGCTACCCAATACTCGCCGTCCGCAAGCTCATGCCTACGGTGGCCGGAAATCGGCCTGGAATTCCCGACGCCCAGGGCGTCTCCGTATCCTGCGCCGGCTAGGGTCGCGAGGGCGCATTAACTGCCTCTCCCTCACGTACTCTGCCTCCTCTTCGCGAACATCACTGTTTCGCTGAAGCAATTACAATTGTAGGAGCTCAAAATGGGAATCATTATATAGGTTCGATTATACTAGAAACAATGTCCTCAAGTGGAAGTCGTGACTTTACAAACGTCAAAACAATTCGCTACGACAATTTTTTAACCTACATACTCACCGAGACGGTCATAATGACTGGGTACAAAAGTATTTGTACATCATAGCTTAATTAAGGTACGGTTCGGTTAAAACCTTGACCAAGTGAGGTGCTAAGTGCGTTACATTATGTTCTATGTGATAATAGAGCATTACAAATAAGTATTATTATGTATGGTAGACAATATATCTATGCGAGTGACTCGGCGATTTTTTCAGGGCTAACCTAAAGTGATTTTTCATGGCAATGTGTTTCCTGTATTGCAAGTCGAGATATCACAATTATTGTTCCTATATTTTTTGCCAGATATGTGCTAAGGTAATATAAATGTGAAAAGGACGAAGGTCATGCTGTTTGAAGGAGAAGAGGATAATTGTCACCCAAAGGCCAATGGAGAGGGAATCTACTTTATCGAATCAAATAATAGTTTAAAAAAAACACGCTTTTATTGCTGACCGAACTAAAAAGTAGAAAATATTTTTTAATTACAAGAGTTTATGTTACAGTAGTAGGAAGTCAATAATTCAATTCAGAGTAAAAAGCGTGGGGTGCATTTTCCTATATTTTCATGACTCTCCTCTCATAGATGGTTGCCAATAGAATAGTTATAATAATTAAAATTTCAAGCACCCCACGCTTTTTACTCTGAATTGAATTATTGACTTCCTACTACTGTAACATAAACTCTTTGTAATTAAAAATTATTTTCTACTTTTTAGTTCGGTCAGCAATAAAAGCGTGTTTTTTTTTAGTTTTTTTAAACTATTATTTATTTTCCATTTTTTAGCTCGATCAAATTTTTATCGGGATTTTTTTTTTATTAATTAATTTTTTGGAAATTTTGAAATTTTTTATCAGGTTATTGCATTGTCATCGGCCCTTAAGACGTGTGCAAAGTTTCAAGTTGATCAGACGTCTAGAAACCAGTGAAAATTAGGCTCAAAGATTCCGTTACATACATAGATACATACATACATACAACCCGAGCTAATAAAAGCGTTAAAAAATGAAGACATTCGCAGGAGAACCAAGACAACCGATATAGCTCGAAGGGTTGTCAAACTTAAGTGGCAGAGGGCTGGGCACATTGCTCGCAGAATAGATGGCCGATTGGCCCGAAAGGTTCTGGAAAGTCAACCGCGTACGAGAAGACGTAGAGTTGGAAGGCCTCCCACAAAGTAAACCGATGGCTTTGTGAAGGCCGCAGGAATCCGCTAGATGCGGGAAGCACAGAACCAGTCGAAATGGAGGAGCTTGGGGGAGGCCTATGTCTAGCAGTGGACGTCTTTCGGCTGAAATGATGATGAAGATACCACCAAAATTGTACAACATTTTACAATAGTTTCGTTATTTATTATTTTAATTATAAATAAATAAACGAACGGTAAGAGATGGTAAGAGTGTGAAGCAATTAAGTGACTTCGTATATTTGGGTTTACAAGGGACGGGAAGATTGATGAAGATATGGAAAGAAAAGTAAATGCGGAAAATAAAGTGAATGTTGCTACACTGGTGTGGTATATTGGGGAAGTCTTTTTGTCTAACCGGATGGAACTGAATACCATTATTTCACATGGAGCGATTGCCTATCTGACCTCCACAACCTAGTTAGATACTGGGTAAGACGATGCCCCTTGGTTAAATCTTGCTAATGGTATCATTAGCAAGATTTAACCCACTCATTAAAGTACCCGGAGAGATTTATGAGAACTAATGACAGGCGACTAACAAATAGTTTTTAAAGGCAGATGTGAGTGGAAATTCCGAGAGGAGAATCCTTTAATAGAAGGATTTCATAGCGACCTTATTGGTGATGTTCATCAAAAAAAGATGAGGTGCAACACGGCGTGCGTGTACAGATGTATACACGTAAACGAGGCAAAAAGAGTATACGGATCGTAGCATTTGACGTTCTGTAATTTCTGCCGACCCTCATAAGAAGAATGCTTGAGTTTAACTATATGTATATGGACATAATTATGTACGTCCGCAAATTCTATTAAACCTACGTCAAATGATACTACAAATAGACACTTAACAAGATTTACAAGAATATAAACCACAAACGATTCATTATCGCTAACTGGAAGTGTCAATAATGGGAAACACATAACATTCTTTGTAACACTAGTTACCTATTATTTTTCCTATTAAGTTTACTACATCTTCTTGGCGGGTAATTATGGAGGGCGTGTGACAATCATGTGGCTTGTATTTCAATTGACAAATAGGCCCATAGATATAATGTTTCTTGAGGATATTCTCATAGCATACGTAGGTATGCCTATTTCCTTTTTTTATGTTCCTGTTTAGTACCTATATTCGATCACATTTACATTCAAATCAAATCAAAATATTTTATTTCATATAAACCTGCATGGGCACCTAAGAAACGTCAGAAGCTACGAGAAGGTGCACGGTTCCAAATTGTTGTTTCCTAAGGAGAAGAGCCGGTAATCAACTCCACGGTTACTCTTTTAAAAATAATTGGCTTTAACAATGTTTCCAAATTACAGAGATAAAATGTATGGGAGGACAGTGTAGGCCTGTTAATAGGTACCAGCTACTTAGACGAATCCAGAATAGAAAATCGTCTACAAATCTACTGTCTGTGAGACTTAAAAGGACATTAAATTATATATTTTTTTATAAGTTCGCTATACCAGTACAATGTCCTAATAATTGTTTGATGCACCGGGCGTCATTACGTCATTACGTCAAAACCGGCAGTCGCTGAAAATCAGCGCTTGGGCTCTGTCTTGCACAGGGTCGCAGCATAATGCTAAGCGATAGCCGTTTTGCGTGTGTATGTGATGCATGTTTCCCTCAGCCGTCTCATATTTATTTTTTGTGTTCCTGCTCTTTTTTGCGTCATGTTTACCGCAAATAAAGGTACCTATTTTCTTTCTTTCAGATACATAATTTTAACCTAAACATACATTATCCTTACGTTAGTTGAAATTTTCTTACGTTTTTTGCAATATGCAGGTCAACGACCGTCTGCTTGTTGAATAAAATATGATTCGCCATCGTAATCGTAACACCGACGGACTATAACATGAAAATGTCATTCAATCAAATTAAATGAAGTAAGAGGTTTGTATTGGTTACTTAAGGGCACACTTTGCGCGGGCTCGAACTCACTGGTGGGCCTGGCTAAAAATCACGCTGTCTCACCAGGCTTCGTACCCGACAGAGATAGTATCAGTGGTGAGCAATTAGACTCTAGTCTACACGCACAACGTTATTGAGTGAGATGCAGGAGCATTTTTGGCAAAAAAATCGCGAAAAAATTTAGAAAAGTCCTTCAGAAGATCGGGTTTTATGAAAAAACCACTAGATAAATCAATGATCAATAAAGTTTATTGAACTTATTGTTAATTGAACTTTGTCGGTACCGTCTTGGTTTTCGAGATTTTACACTCCTTTTATTACTTAAACACGCTGAAAGTTAGGTTAGATTAGCAAGAAAAACGAATCTTTGTTGGCTCATAACTTTTTAATAGCTTTTTATTTTAGTATTCTGTTTCCGTACAGACAATAATAATAACGAGACAAAACCATACCATGTTTAATTTTTGATGTACATAGTCAGACAGTGGAGTAAAACCCTCCCGAAGTTTGTATGGAAAAAATGTGGACAAGTGTCACCTTAAGAGGAACCTAGTCGCGGGATTGAACTCACTGGTGGGCCAGAATAAAAAATCACGCTGTCTCACCAGGCTTCGTGTCCGACAGCATACCACTGCATATCACTAATACTATCTAGTATCAGTGTTATGCAGTTAGACGCTAGTCTACACGCACAATGTTATTGAGTGAGATGCAGCATCATTTATAGTAAAAAAATCGCGAAAAAATTATTAAAACTCGTTTGGTAGATTGGGTTTTATGAAAAAACCACTGGGTAAATCAATAACCAATAAAGTTTATTGGTTTTTTTCAATAATTGAACTTTGTCGGTACGGCCTTGGTTTTGAAGATTTTACACTTCTTTTATTACTTAAACACGCCCAAAGTTAGGTTAAGTTAGCAAAAAATAAAAAAGAATCTTTTTTGGCTCCTAACCTTTTAATGGGTTTTTAGTAGTTAGTTTCCGTACAGACAATATTAATAATGAGACAAAACCATACCGTGTTTATTTTTTTATGTACATTGTCAAACAGTCGAGTAATACACTCCCGAAGTTTGTATGGAAAAAAAATCGAAAAGATTCACCTTAAATGATGATAATTTTATAAAGTCATATTTTTTACGGTTGCAAATTAAATTTTAATCAATATACCTACAATCTTGATCTGCAAATTACAAAAAAAAAACCTAAGAAAATTTGAATTTCTAATGTGAATAAGTGACTATAATAGTATTTTGACATGCGAAAGTAGGTGCCTACATGTCTGCTTACCTACATATAACCTAACTATTTTAGACATGTAAAAAAACAGAGAAAAAAATACGCTCACATTATTATTGTGTCCAAACTAATGCTTTAACAGTGCCATCTAAATTTTACATAAAGTACTGTTATGTGACGTAAGTTGATGCTACGGTTGTACGTTAGTGGAACTTGGCACAGAAGATAGATGGCGCTGATTGCCTTGGCTTGGCTAGTTTGCAAAAGATGGCGCTTCTACTTTTTTTCGTGTCGATGGTACTCGTCCTTTTTTTTAAATATTGTTAGAGCCCAGTAGGTGGCCCGTTTCTTGCGCCACTAGTGGCTTTATTGAGATCATCCAACGTGCAGGTGAACTGGTACTTAGGGCACTCCAGTAAGTGGGGTATGGTCTGTTAAGAAGCACCGTATCGCACTTGGTGTTGGATGAGTCAGTAATTCCCCACTTTGGTGTCTACAGCGGCCTACTCTTGGGTACGCATTATACGCAAGATGGAGCTGCAGTCTCGTCTTGCAAGAAAATATTCGTTATTATACACTTGCTAGTGTGTATGTAGGTTTTTATTTTTATTTATTAGCATTTATTTCAATTTAATCATTTCTAGGCACTTTGGGTTTTCAAAGGAGTCGGTTATTCAGAAATATGCAGCTAGTTGCCCATTCCAAAGCGTAGTAAGCAACTAAATGATCCTACACACGCGCCGTGATCAGCTAGACATTTGAGTGAGCATGACATCCATAAAAAGAGGTATGAGGAATTACAGGGTGTAAAGTTTACTTATACTCTATAGAAAAGGGAGGATCCTCCGACAAGTCGGGTGTTGTGTTTGGTGGGCAACTGCCCAACGGTTGATGTCGGGTTGTTGTTTATATGCGGGTCGCGCGGTAAACTCTGACTGTGCCATGTAGTTACGGTGTGACGTAAAGTCTTGTGTTGTTCGCATATGGCATTCTAGATGGCGCCACATCACTTTTTGTGTTTCTCAAGTAGTTGATTTGTTGTTTCGTATGTGGCATTGTAGGCTGCCACACTTTCAGCCGCCAACGACACATTCAAGTCTTTTGGATGGCTAACTAACAGGCAGGTATTCCGACTGATGGTAGTATAGAAATGAGGAAAAGGGTGTACAGTTCACTCATTCTCCATAGGTAATGGAGTAGGTAACCTCTTGTGGGAAACTGCGCACGACGACGATTGATGTCGGAAAGTTGTTTACAGAGTGGCAAGGACATTGACGCGCAGCCTGTTTAGATGGATTCCGTATTTTATTCTAAACCCCCAGCATTGGTAGCTATCGCAGTTTAAGTACTTAGTCGGTATTAAAAATAAATAATAGTTTAAAAAACAAAAAAAACACGCTTTTATTGCTGACCGAACTAAAAAGTAGAAAATAATTTTTAATTACAAAGAGTTTATGTTACAGTAGTAGGAAGTCAATAATTCAATTCAGAGTAAAAAGCGTGGGGTGCATTTTCCTATATTTTCATGACTCTCCTCTCATAGATGGTTGCCAATAGAATAGTTGTAATAATTAAAATATCAAGCACCCCACGCTTTTTACTCTGAATTGAATTATTGACTTCCTACTACTGTAACATAAACTCTTTGTAATTAAAAATTATTTTCTACTTTTTAGTTCAGTCAGCAATAAAAGCGTGTTTTTTTTGTTTTTTTAAACTATTATTTATTTTCCATTTTTTAGTTCGATCAAATTTTTATCGGTTTTTTTTTTAATTTTTTTTTTTTTTTTGAAATTTTGAATTTTTTTATCGGGTTATTGCATTGTCATCGGCCCTTAAGACGTGTGCAAAGTTTCAAGTTGATCAGACGTCTAGAAACCAGTGAAAATTAGGCTCAAAGATTCCGTTACATACATAGATACATACATACATACAACCCGAGCTAATAAAAGCGTTATAAAAAACAAAATTACTCTTCCATACGTTTTGTTCCGTGTGGTGCCGGACGTAAAATAATATCACCATCCCATTTCTTCCCGTGGGTGTCATAGAAGGCGACTAAGTAACTTACTAGACAATGGGCAGCAGCGTTCTCTATGCATTTTACCACCATACAGCGA